>WTXJ01000007.1:0-600000 GCA_022376545.1 Russula dissimulans
GGATGTCTCAAGCCGTCGAGCCCTCCTCTCCTCAGTCCGCCAGCTCTTATGCCGTCCCTCATGTCACCGGAGCACCCCTCTCGCCGCGCTCCACCGCTTCGCTCCTGGCCGCCAACCCCCACATCCCCGAGGAGACTATGCATCAAATCGCCGCCGGACTCCTCCGCACCATCGAAGAACGCGAGGCAGCCCACAGTACAGAGGTCTGGGACCTCCGCGAGAAGCTTCTCCGTCTCGAGGAGCTTGTAGGTGACGAAGATTCGGACCAACCCCCCAAAGGCTACATCCGCAACAATAACAAGATTCCGAACTTCGACATCCCCATGGACGACGGACTCTACCTCCCGGCCAAGTGGATCAAACTCCACGAGGGGGACTACACCAAGGCCTCCGGCCTCACCGGCAAAGAGCTTTCGACCGAGTCTCCTTACTCTATGGAGATCTACGCGTCCCCCGACATCCACCTCCACAAGGTCCCCGAGCCGCTCCCCCTCTGGGTCCAGACTATTATTGAGGGACACACCACGACCTTCGAAGCACTCCGAAGGGCTGCCATCGAACTCGAGGACTTTGGGATCGTGGCCGACCTCACCCGCACCCGAGACACTTACCTCAAGGCGCAAGAAATGGAGTTACAGCGGGACCAAATTGAAGCTGACCTCTCCCTTCTCCAAGAGAAGTATGCCCTCACCCGCGGCTGCCTCGAATTGGCCCGCGTATCGAAACGTCTCGCCCGCCAACAGTACCTGGTCCCTCCAGTACTTCGGGACGACGAGAACTTCCCCCGAGTCCCTCCAAAAGGGAAAAACATAAAGCGAGGTCGCTTTGCCATCTAGAAGGAGGGTGATGTCACTGGCTCCCGAGACGGCTAGCTTGTACGCCGTGGACCGGGGTAAGTTCCTGAACCGGCATTATGATAATTCCGCGATACGTACCATTCTGATCTGGCCTTCTGTTCTGATGTGATGGTTGATGTGCCGACCGCCGCCGATTGTGATAGTCTGATGTACCGATGTCTCAGCTTCATGGGCATAGCCTCCCCTGTACCTATTTATACGTGCCATGTACCATTAGGACTCGCAAGTCGAGTCTTCTGTCGTTATACAGCGTTGTTCCCTGCTTCAGGGCTCCCTGTCAAAGACTAGTCGTCTTTGCTCGGTACCCTCGTCTTGCCACTCAGAGTGAAAGCGATCTCGGACCTTCCTTGACCGCCTTTGCTCTAAGTAGGGGTCGTACTCTTCTTCAAGGTCTCACCCGGTATACGGACGGGTTCATGTTCGGATTGGCAATAGTCATCATCACCTTTATCGTCATCTTCATCGTCGTCTTATCCTTCCATTGCTACTGAGTGAGCTGGTGAAACCGTAGCGGTGACACAACTGCTGGTCCTCTGAAACCCACGTCTGGGCCTTCCTTTTCGATCTACTCCCCTTTGGCACCCTTCTTCCCCAGCACGAGTATGACGCGCTCATGGACGAAACCCTCGACGACATCCTTTTCCAGTCACACCAACAATTATTATATTGGCATCTCAAGCAATGCCTAATTGGCGGAGAACCCGTTAACAACCTCACCCTCACAGAAGAAGAAGACTATCTGTGGAGAACCCACATCTTACCCCACACCCTCGGCTATCAACGAGACCTTCTCGAAGGAAGACGCCTGTACTTCCTTACAACTTACCGACTTACCCACAAAGAAGTCCGCTTAACCTTCGCAGAAGTTAAGCTAGTCTCCCAGTCCACCCGCCAAGGCACCGTCTACCACTTTGTACAAGCAGACGGCAGAGAATACACCTACAAGTGGAACGACCTCATTTGGGACGTCACCCTTGATAACTCAGACCCCAGAACCATAGACCCAACCAACATCTACGTCCCATCTCCTCTGATCGGCACTACCCCAGCACTAAACTGACCCAGAAGTCCCCCAAACCAAGAAAGAAACCTAGAACCCACTCCCACACCAGCACCAGCACCACCCACGTCCACTACAGCAGTAGAATCACTGCCCACTTCAGAATACACCCCTTCAGTCAACGACGGGTGGGGAACCCCTGGGTGGAATACGTACCGTCCTACCAATTGCCTGTGCCAGAAAGAAGTCTGCGACTGCAACTACCGCCCAGACACACCACCCACTCCAGAAAACATAGTCCTGTGGACTCCTGGAGCTCAAGTTCTCCCTTTCCATTAAAGAAAAAATCCTGGTGCCCAGAAGACCCCACTTTGCAAGGTCACAATCGACCCAACCAAATCTACCAGCCACACCTGGAACACCACACCCCAGACGCCCCAGAATATTCCTTGCCCCAACAAATGAACACTCCCCGAACTCAGAACCCCCAGCTCCAATCCCAGTCTACGCCCCCCAGTCTCGCCCAGCGCAACGCCCTCCAGCAAACCCTGCTGTCCCTTTATTACGGAGACAGATAGGACCGTTCCCTAGAGCAGAGCATAGTAGTGGTTCAGAAACAGTGCCCCCTGTACCTGTTGAATTGCACTGTTTTTATCCCGAACAATTCTACTTGTCTGATGTACTCCCCACAAGAAATAGAAGGGAACAACTTGAATTTAAAGAGCATTGTAAAGAGGCGTGGAATAACAGAGAACACCCTTACATGGTGTACACGCACACACTCGCTGAAACAAGCGAATTCTCGACAGGAGCACTAAATTTCCAGAATCTACTTTGGAAAGTACGCACCACCTTGTCCCAACACGGTGTAAACGAAGAATATTGTTATATTCGGAGACAAATCAGGCACAACTCGGCCGATCGCCCCATCCTAGAACCTGCCTTCAACATCTTCTATCCCTGGAACAACATCTCCTGGACAATAAACCCCAGGATTTAGTAGATGACCACAAAAAGAAAACCGACCCCAGAAGAACAAGCACTCATCCCTTTTGACTTCCTCAAACTAGCTGCCCATATAAGCCAAGATGACGAGAACCCCTTCTTCATAGCCAAGTGGCAAGACAAGGCAGTCTACACCACTAATCTTGACGGAAAGTGGTTTTTCTTAGAAGGAAACCAAGAAATCACAGCAGAAGTCTATCGCGCCGGACATCCCGGAGCTGAACACATCGAAAAGTTCAACTCCAACACCAGAAAAGGTGACTACAACAGAAAACCAGTCCGCTGGAGTAACTCCACACGACAGTGGGTTTACAACAACAACCGACCAGTAAACTTCGACTCTACAGATGAGGAAACAGTATCCTCCATCCTATCACCCATCCCAGGATCCTTCAACGAACCAGAAGCATCTACCTCACAAGTAACCCCTAGCAGAAATGCCCACCAACACCTAGCATCACCACGACACTCCCGACACCCCAGACTAGCGCCAGACTACCAACAGCACCCCTTAGACACTCCTCGCCCACGCCACAAAGAGCCCCAGTACCACCTGTCACATGCACACCAACTATGGCAACTCCGACATCAAACAAACCCCTTGGAACCTCCCCAGAGCCATTCGACGGCAAAGCCAGCAACGCTGAGTCATTCTGGTCCAACTTAGCCAACTACTACTATCTCAATGATGGAATGTTTTCCAACAAAGCAGAAAAGTCTCTGCCGCCCTGACACACTTTAAACTTGGAACCCCGGCCGGTGACTGGGCTCGGAAACGCACTAATGAAGCGCTAAAGAAGATGCCAATCAATTACGGAACTTGGACCACCTTCAAGAAAACCTTCGCGGCACACTTTATTCCAGCTGAGTTGGCACTAGAAGCCTTGACTATTATGCATTCCTTACGTCAAGGGAACCACCCCTTCAATGAATGGTACCAAGAATGGTCCACCCATGCATCCCGCGCCAGAGTAGACAAATCTACGTGCATGTACGCCTTCCGCATCAATCTCAATCGAGGACTACATACCAAGCTACTGGGGCTGTCGCCCCAGCCCACCACCTTAACAGAATTGGTGGAGAAGGCACGCGAATTCGATCGCGTCTATCATCTCTATAACACCCCCGCATTCCGCGCCCAGGGCAACGTTCCGCACGCGCTAGAAGTACCACCACAGGGGAAGAATCACCCCTGCAGATCAATCTGTATCAAGGAGAACGGGACGAATGCCCAACAAACCCGCGGGGCCCACTTTTGAAGCAAGAATGCAAACGGCGCTTCAAAGAGAAGCTGTGCCTATATTGCGGCAAACCTAATCACATGGCCCGAGAATGCCGTCTTAGGAAGAACACAATCAGCAAGAACCAAAACAATCGAAGCCTGGCTAATCGCCAAGGCACCCCAGGAACTCACGTAAGAAGCTCGGCTACAATAGAAGAAACCCCTGAAGAGCCAAGCAAAACCCCTGTCTCTGTCACCCAAGTGATAACTTGGAGGAACGACTTAATGGACATAATCGAGCGACCACGCTCAGCCCCTTTGGATTTTTAAGACGTTCCACAGCTGCACTGTCTGTAGGAACGGTTCGCTTTCCCACCCACGCTACCCTGAATCGCTATGCGATTCTAGATACTCTTGACTCGGACCCTGTATCTCTGAAAGTGATTAGAAATATACGTTCTCCTTCCATTGCACTCCGAGTGTTCCTTGTTGGGAAAATCAGTGGGAAAGAAATCAGTGCATGTGCACTAGTGGATAGCGGTGCTGAAGGAATGATAATCCATGAAAACTTCGCCAAATGACACAAACTCACCCTACGAACCCTCAGACAACCTCTACCAGCCCAAAATGTTGATGGTTCAGAAAACAAAGGTGGATTGATATCCCATACCACAATCCAATGACTCAGGATTGGAAAACCCCCAACACAACACGACGAACAAGCAGAATTCTACATCACTAACATTGGAAATTATGACATCATCCTCGGAACCGATTGGCTACGCCACCACAACCCAATCATCGATTGGGAGAAAGACACCCTCGAATTATCTCGCTGCCCCAAGACATGCAAAGTTACCAAGCAACCACCCCTTTGCCACTCCATTCGCATTCAAAGCATCAAAACCAACCACAAAGACACACTCGACGAACCGGACTTTCTCTTGCATGCGGCAATCGCATTTATTGCCACAGAACACAAAGACCCCCTCAACCTCGAAGATAAACTTGAACAAGCCTTCCAAACTGCAGCGATCCACATACGAGCAAAAACCACCACAGCCACCCAACTAGCCCAGACCATGAAAACCCCACGCCCATTAGAAGAAATCATCCCCCCACAGTTCCTCCAGTACAAATGCATCTTCAATGACCAAGCTGCCCAACACCTACCCCAGTGGCATCCATGGGACCACGGTATCGAATTAAAACCTAACGCTACCAGAAAGGACTGTGGGATTTACCGACTAACCCCAGATGAAATAAAAGCCCTAACGGAATTCCTAGCAGAACACCTACAACGCGGAACTATCCGAAAATCTAATGCCCCAGTAGCAAGCCCCTTTTTCTTCATAGAGAAGAAAGGTGGATCTCTCTGACCAGTCCAAGATTACCGCACACTCAACGAAGTGACAGTCAAAGATGCTTACCCACTACCACTCATCCCCAAACTAATCGATAAACTCCAAGGCGCACGCTATTTTACCAAATTTGACATGCGATGGGGATACAACAACATCAGAATCAAGGAAGGTGACAAATGGAAAGCCGCCTTCAAAACCCCATTGGGACTCTATAAACCTCTTGTCATGTTCTTTGGTCTCTGCAACTCCCCCACAACCTTCCAACGCTTCATGAATATGGTCCTATGAGACCTTATTGAAGAAGGACAAGTTGTAGTCTACATGGACAACATCCTCATCTTTGCAAAAACCCTAGTGCAGCTGGACGCCCTCACTCACTGTGTCCTTAAACAACTCCTCGCCTTTGACCTCTTTCTAAAGCCAGAAAAATGCACTTTCCAAGCCCGATCTATCGACTACCTAGGCCTACGGATAGAAGAGGGACGAATCTCCATGGACCCCCTGAAAATCAGTGGCATTATACAATGGCCAACTCCCACACACGTACATGATGTACAAGCCTTCCTAGGATTCTGTAATTTCTACTGATGATTTATTAGAGATTACTCAGCCATCACTCGCCCCCTATTTAACCTCACCAAGAAAGACACCCCTTTCCTCTGGATGAATGAACAAGAAATGGCCTTCCGCGCACTCATCACTGCATTCACGACAGCCTGTCAAGAACTTGCAAGTTCCATCTATGCTTACTTATGTTTTTGTGGACTGACTACGATACATGCATTCAACTGCCAATGAGCGCAGCCATGGGCGCAACCCTGTTATGGCACGTCGTGCTATAAAAATAGCTAAGTCTTCTTACGGTATTACGTTCTCAGGTTCTGGATATGGTACTAGTATCTCACAGGGTGCGGTGACTAAGGACGACCGAGATCGCTGACTAAAATCAAGTAAACCAAGTAGCCCAACTGTTAGTTCTGACTGATTGCTTATGAGTCCGGTTACGAATCCTACCAAGTACTGTACTATTACTGACTGATCGCTTACTGATTTGATTACTGTACAAGTACAATGACTGAGCCAGTTTGTAAGGCGGTTACAAACTGAACCTGTATATAAGCCCAGTTGGCAGAGTAGTACGAGCCTTAAGTTCGACTTAATCATCTTCTACTCGCATATTCCTGTCTAGCAAGCACTTCAAGTGAGTGGCCCTATTTCCTATCGCTATCCTCTTACGTTGCATTCAGGGTAACATCTGAGCAGACCCGAAGCTTAGTGCTTGTGCTATAACAAGCAACACTCACGTGCTTGAAAGCGTCGCTGTCACCGGCACGCGAGAACGGATGGGTTGGCGTCCGTTGGACCGCGGTAAGTTCATGAACCGGCTATGCGCTATCGTATGTACTGCCCCCTACCATGTTTGATCCGTACAAGTGAGATTGTACCTTAGCAGGGCTTGATGCCCTGATCTATCGCTAGCTGTCTGATTACGCCGCGCCTCTGATTGATCGTTGTTATCGTTCGTATAAGGCTTTATGGGAATAGCCTCCCCATCGTAGTATTTATAGCGTTGTACTTAGTTACTAGGACTCTAACTTGAGTCTTCTGTCTCAAATACTAGGTCGTTCTCGCTACAAGTCGAAGTCGGGCATACTTCGTTGCCCTTGGTTCGACTTACTGCTCCACTCCCGGAAGACGTACGGGTGTATGCTCGCCTTTCTCATCGTAACCTTCATGTTAATCCTTGTATTCGCCATCGGACTGTCGGGTCCACTGTAGCAGCGGTGACATCAGACTCAAGTTTCTTACAAAACGGCCGCCCGACGATACCTAGAGGAGCTACCCCAGCGAGACGTCCCACCTCCAAATAAATACGTATTCTGGAAAAACGCACCAGCATCCAAGCTTAGACCATACGGGGCACACGCTTATTTCCCCACAGGACGATACCAAGACGGACCAGGTACCTGGGTGTACTGGAACACCGAAGACTCTCGTTGGTACCAACTAAACCAAGACCGAGAAGGCACTCGCCCACATTGGGGAACACCGTACCCAGAAGTCGACCTACATAACTACTTGAGCGAAGAAATACCAGAAGGCTTCGCGTTCGACGACCACTCTCGAAACGACTCGAGTGACTCAGAATCATCCGACAGTACGACCACGGACCCTCTAAATAATAGCCCAGAAAGACCCAACTACACGAGTCCACCGAACGTCGACAATCCCAACATCGAAGACCTAGTCTCACAAGTCCAATCACTAACGATCGCCAGTATGGCCACCATCACCACTACCTCAACAGGCACCGCGCCCGCCACGGCAACGCAACCGCCGCCCGCTCCTGTGGCACCCCCTCCAGCAGGACCAAGCACATCTGCAGCACCGAACACCCTGACAACCTGGATGAATACGGTCATGAGAAGGACATTCCCTACACTGGCAGCAGGAGGGCCACCAGGAGGAGGGCCACCAGGAGGAGCACCGCCAGCTGGAGGACCACCGGCAGGAGGACCGCCGCCTGTAGTTCAACAACTGATGGCCGGAGGCGCCCCACCGACAGACAAACTGATGGGAGCACTACCCGCCATCTTTGATGGGAACCGAGAACGAGCCGACGATTTTATCGAAGAATTGAAAGCCTACATCCGCCTGAATCAACGTGCAATGACCTCATACATACAACGTCTGGCCTTAACCCTCACCCTCATCAAGGGACCGATCGTGGCCGCATGGGCCAAGGACATGGGAACGTTCTTCGACACCCTCACTCCAGTAGATGACGTCCCCGATTTGTGGGACCAATTCCTCGACGAATTCGCCCGCCAATTCCAAGACTCACAGAAAGCAGAACGAGCCCGCGTCAAGCTCCAGTCGCTAAGGATGACATGGCCCAACATCGACCAGTATATCGCGGACTTCGAGAAATTGGCACGAGAAGCCAATTACACTATCGGTAACTCCGAGACCATTCAATTCTTCATCGCCGGACTGCCGCGAACGGTGGCCGAAGATGTCTTAAAGCCACCCCTGGTGCACCATTACTCCGATATCAAAGATCGAGCTATTCAGAGCCTCCGCTCGCGTCAGATCATCGACCAGATCTTCGGGAACCGAAGGTTCCCCGCCAATCGAGGTGCAACGCAACGGCCAAACTTCTTCAATCAGAGGGCCGGAGGCCGTCCCGTGGACACCCCGAGATTCCAACAGGGAAACTACCCACAATACCATCAACAGACGAACCAACGGGCCGGAACAAACAACTCGAGGTACAACTCCTCCAACGCACCTCCCTCCCTGGCCAACCAACCGGTCCCGATGGACCTGGATCGGACTAGAGCGCCAAGGAATGCGAGAGGACGAGCAGCGCAGACCCCAAACAACAACCGAACCCGACAACTGTGCTATCAATGCAATCAACCGGGACATTTTGCCAGAGACTGCCCCCAGAGACGAGGACAAGCCAACCTCATCGATTGGCAGCCAGAAGACCCGGAGCCACCCTCGAGCACGCCCACCGTCGCAGGAGACGACTGAGTGGCTAGTGCCAAGGCCTACTTCCAGGCCCTCACAGATGACGAGAGGATGTCAGTCGCGTCCGAGCTGAGTCGAGACTCGGATTTTCCCTCCGCCTAATCTGTACAGCCTGGATTAGGAACAGTGACAGTGTATTTATGACAGCGCAGAAATCAATGACTGTTCGCACATACTTACATTCGTCACGAAAGAGGGCTGAAACCGCCGCACTCCTGGACTCAGGAGCGACGGAGAACTTCATGAATCTGGGGTATGCAAAGTGGCTAAACCTCCCCATCAAACAACTACCGACGCCAAGACCAATTTTTAATGTAGACGGCACCCCAAACCGACAAGGCCAACTTCAGTTCTACACGGACCTTAAGGTGCAAACGGGACGCACGCACACGTGGATGAGGTTCTTCCTCACAGACCTCGGAGAACACAAAATCATCCTAGGATACCCCTGGTTCGCAGCAAAACAACCCAAGATTGACTGGGCCAGGGGCTGGATCGACCACACCCAACTACCGATCGTGTTGAGGAGCGAAGATGCAGAGAAAGCCCGATTTCTCCCTCGCACCCAGATCAAAACCCATGCACCATCAACACCAGTATGGATAGCCCGCGTAGAATGGACCCCTCGCGAACGCAAGACCCCAAATAAAGACGCTCCCGTCATCCCCAATGCCTATAAGCGACACCACAAAGTCTTCAGCGAAGAAGCTTCCCACCGATTCCCGGAACCTCGTATATGGGATCACGCCATCGAACTTAAACCCGATGCCCCCAGCACCCTTCCATCAAAGATTTACCCCCTCACGCAACTCGAACAAGAAGAACTCAAGAAGTTCGTCACGGAACACCCCCAGAAAGGCTACATCCGACCATCAAAGAGCCCCTATGCAGCCCCCTTCTTCCTCATCAAGAAGAAAGATGGTAAGCTAAGCCTGTGCAAGATTACCGAAGAATCAACGAATGGACGATCCGGAACCGGTACCCACTACCCCTCATTCCCCAACTCATCAATAAAGTACGGACTCAAACCCTGTTCACGAAGTTTGACGTACGTTGGGGGTATAATAACGTCAGAATCAAGCAAGGTGATGAGTGGAAAGCGGCCTTTATTACCAACAAGGGACTCTTCGAACCGACGGTGATGTTTTTCGGCTTAACTAACTCCCCGGCAACCTTCCAAATGATGATGGACACCATCTTCGCAGAAGAACTATTACTAGGATGGCTGGTCATCTACATGGATGATATCCTCATCGCGACACACGACGACCCGGAATTCCACGCGAAGTGTGTACACCGAATACTGGACAAGCTAGCGGCCCACGACTTATACCTTAAACCGGAAAAATGTCTCTTTGAACAACGACGCATCGAGTTCCTAGGAGTAGTCCTACAACATGGCACGATACACATGGACCCCGCAAAGACACAAGGAGTCGCCGACTGGCCCCAACCGACCAACATAACGGATGTACGAGCATTTCTAGGGTTTACAGGATTTTACAGATACTTCATCCCAAACTATTCGTTTATTGCACGACCACTACTGGACCTCACAAAGAAGACCACCCCCTGGACATGGGGAGAAGACCAAAAAATGGCCTTTGAACTACTCAAGACCCTCATGTGCCGAAAACCAGTGCTCGCCCAACCAAATTACACCAAACCCTTCGTCGTACACACGGATGCATCGGCATATGGCGTGGGAGCCATATTGTTACAAGAGAGTGACGCTCCCCCACAAAACCCCCACAAAAATTTCTTACACCCTATTGCGTACTACTCAGCGTCCTTCATAGCAGCAGAACGAAATTACGACATATACGAACAAGAATTGCTAGCAGTAGTCAAGGCCTTCAAACACTGGAGGTCGCACTTGGGATGGACAAAATTCCCAATCACAGTAGTCACAGACCATGCTAACCTAGCATATTGGAAAGAACCCAAAGACCTCAACCACCGGACGGCACGATGGCATGCCCTCCTACAAGATTACTGGTTCAACGTACAGATCACCCCAGGCAAATCACACGCGGCCGCAGACTTCCTATCGCGACCACCGCACGCCGAACAAGGCAAAGACGACAACCGGAACATAACCATCATCCCACCCGAAAACTTTGTCCTAACGACCTATCGAGTAAACAACGAACAGCGAGGACTACCCCCACAAGCCGAAGGGTGGAACCTACCATGGGACAAAAGAGAACTGCCGCTACGTGTCCGCGTCTTTGATCTGGACTCAATTTACGACTCACTAGAGGAAATTGTCCGTTGGGCACAAAAGGACCATCCCGTCCTTCTTCAAGAATGGACCACGACCTTTGGCATCGAAAAGAAAGAAGAGACCACACGTTTCCCAAAGTGGGAAAAGGATGGCAAGTTGGTGGTACCCCCAGATATTCAGCTCAAGCGCAGACTCATGGAAAGTATTCACGACGCCCCAATGGGAGGACACCCCGGAAGGGACGAAACCATCAAACAGACGAAGAGGTGGTTTTGGTGGCCAGGCATGAACGAGTGGCTTGCAGACTACGTCAAGGGCTGCGCGACATGCCAACAGGCAAAAATCTTCACCCATCGAAGGCGCACACCGGCATATCGAATCTCAACTCCAGAAGATGCGAAACCCTTCCAACAAATCGCCATGGATCTCATCACAGGCTTACCCCCAAACGGACCCCACGACTCCATCCTTACCATTGTCGACCACGGATGTTCCCGAGCCGCACTGTTCCTACCGTGTGCATCAACCATCACGGGTCCAGACATCGCACAGCTATATCTCGACAATGTCTACCGATGGTTCGGACTCCCCATCAAAATGATCTCGGATAGAGACCCTCGTTTCATGTCTCATTTTGGTCGAGCGCTCACAGCCAAACTAGGAGTACAACAGAACCTGTCAACGGCCTTTCACCCCCAAACGGATGGACTAGCTGAGCGAACCAACCAGTGGATCGAACAATATCTACGCCTCGTTACCGGGCTCCAACCCAACGACTGGAGCAAGTGGCTCACGATCGCAACCGCGGTCCACAACGATCGAACCAACTCGACCCTGAACCTGTCCCCAAACGAAGCACTGCTAGGGTATCGCCCCATCCTATACCCCATCCAAGTGATAGGAACCAACAACGAGGCCGCCGAAGCTCGCATCGATCAGATGGTCCAAAAACGAGCACAAGCGATGAAGGCCATCAATCAAGCCCTGAAACATCCGAGGACGCCGGAAGATCAGTTCCGCGTGGGACAGAGCGTGTGGCTAGAAGCCACCAACCTCAAGCTGCCCTATCAATCGTCGAAACTCGCCCCAAAACGTCAAGGACCGTTCAAAATCGTCAAACGGATCTCCCCGGTCGCCTTCAAGCTTGACCTCCCGGTGTCGTGGCGAGTCCACGACGTGTTTCACGCATCCTTGCTAACTCCTTATGTCGAGACGGAACCCCACGGACCCAACTTCTCACGACCGCCGCCAGATCTCATCCAGGGTCAAGAAGAATTCGGGGTGGAAACCATCATCAATCACCGCCGCACCGGGCGTCAGCGCCAACTCCAGTACTTGATCAAGTGGAAGGGTTACCCACACAGTGACAATACGTGGGAGCCCGCAACGAACGTGCACGCGCCCGCGTTGCTTAAAAGCTACCACAAGAGTCGACCATTGACACCCATCACTTCACGTCGCCTCTTCACCGCGTCACTCTGGACGAGTTCGCCCTCCTATCGCCGTACTCCATCGCCTTCAATCGCGTCAGCCGTAACCCGTGGCTCAACTTCCACCTCGAGTCTCTTGCCGCCCACTTCGAACGTCTCAACCTCGCCGACGCACCGCTCACTACGCACGCCCGTCACGTCCTCACTCACACCGCCGACCAGCTCTTGCAGGACTTCCTTGACATGGACACCCCAGTCACTAACGAATCACGACCCAGCTCGACTACCTCGTACCACATGCCGACTATCGGAGGCCCCTCTTACCACGCCGCAACCATACAGACGGCTGATCCCATCTCCCCTCGCACCGCGGTCAACGCGCTCCTCGCCTTTGACGACGTTCCCCAGGACACCCTCAGAGAACTCGTCGCCGGCCTATGTGCCACCATCTCCAAGCGCGAAGAGGAAACGGCGCGCCACGAGTCCGCATTTCGAGGCCGCATTAAGGGCCTGGAGGAGGCCCTCGCCGTCCACGAGGAGGCTATCCGGGATGACGACACACCACCTGAGGGGTACGTCGCCAATCACCATTGTGCCCCTAACTTCGAGATCCCCATGCCAGAGGGGGTCTACCTCAAAGCGCGATGGGTTCGCCGCTGCCGCGAAGACCTTTCAAAGGTCGAAGGGCTCACCGGACGCGAGGGTCCTGGTGAGGGCCCTTATCACGCTGAAATCTACGCCTCGTTCAACTGCCTCCCCTCTGATATCCCCACCGTCTTCCCCACCTGGTTCCTCCAGGTCCTCCAAGGATGCTCCTCGGCGTACAACACCCTCCTCGACGCCGCCGCTAAGCTGGACGACTGGGGCATCGCCGCCGACATCACTCGCTACCGCTCCGACTACGAGGAGCAGTGTCACCGGCACGCGAGAGCGGATGGGTTGGCGTCCGCTGGACCGCGGTAAGTTCATGAACCGGCTATGTCCTGTTGTATGTGCCGTCCCCCATTATGTCTGATCCGTACCAGTGAGATTGTACCTTACCGGGCTTGATGCCCTGTTGTATCAACACCTTCTTGATTACGCCGCGCCCCTATCTGATCGTTGCTACCGTCTGTATAAGGCTTCATGGGAATAGCCTCCCCAACGTATAGTATTTATAGCGATGTACCTAGTTACTAAGACTCTAGCTTGAGTCTTCTGTCAATCTCAAGGTCGTTCTCGCTACAAGTCGAAGTCGGGCGTACTTCGTCGCCCTTAGTTCGACTTATCGCTCCACTCCCGGAAGACGCACGGGTATATGCTTGCTTTTCTCATCGTAATCTTCGCACTAGTCTTCGTGTTCACGCTTGGACTGTCGAGTCCATTGTAGCAGCGGTGACAAGCAGCGCCATATTATCCTCGCCATCGACCGTCTCCAGGCCGAGCACGAACTCCTCGCCGAATCCCTCAGTGACACCCGCGCCCGCCTCGAAAACTCCAATGTGCACAAGAAGCTCTCAGGCTTACAAGGATATGTTCATCCTTTAGAGCGCGTGACCTCCAGCCCGGCCGGTAGTACCCCTCCAGTACGTCGCATGCCCCTTCCCACTGCCCCAAGCCGAGGACGTCTTGCCTAGACGAGGGGTGATGTCACCGGCACGCAAGAACGGATGGGTTGGCGTCCGTTGGACCGCGGTAAGTTCATGAACCGGCTATGCGCTATCGTATGTACTGCCCCCTACCATGTTTGATCCATACAAGTGAGATTGTACCTTAGCAGGACTTGATGCCCTGATCTATCGCTAGCTGTCTGATTACGCCACACCTCTGATTGATCGTTGTTATCGTTCGTATAAGGCTTTATGGGAATAGCCTCCCCATCGTAGTATTTATAGCGTTGTACTTAGTTACTAGGACTCTAACTTGAGTCTTCTGTCTCAAATACTAGGTCGTTCTCGCTACAAGTCGAAGTCGGGCGTACTTCGTTGCCCTTGGTTCGACTTACCGCTCCACTCCCAGAAGACGTACGGGTGTATGCTCGCCTTTCTCATCGTAACCTTCGTGTTAATCCTTGTATTCGCCATCGGACTGTCGGGTCCACTGTAGCAGCGGTGACAGTCGCTGTAACTGAGTCGTAACAAAGAGACTTAGGTGACCAGAGTTTATATCAGGGGTACGCAAACCTTGACAGGTGTGGAGTTGAGACATAACTTAATGGTATGTAGTTTTTATGCGCTTCGGGCTTCACTCGCTGGATCGCTCAGCCCATCGCTCACCTCACTCATCTTCACTTTCATTCAGCTAACTTTACTCTTTGTGCAACTAGGCCCTTCGCTTTTCGCTTTTCACTTTTCTGCCTTCATATATCTTTTTTCATCACTCTCTGCTTCAAAATTTCATCTGGGACTGAATCCTCAAAAGAAAATGCTCAACTGATACTTTTTCTAATTCAACATCGCCACTAGCCTTCAACCGTCTACTTCCCCTACTGATACACGCCCCACCTCTGATGAGCTCAAGCAAAGTCCACCTGCATTTTTGGACTTGGCTGATTCTGCCGGAGCTTTTGGCTGTGAGCACTATTCTCTCCTCTGCTTTTTACAAGGGCTTTAAATTATCGTCTACAGCATGTTGAACTCAAACATCTCAAGCATGAAAGGCAATGTGCCTTGCATCGCATCGCAAGATGTTTGAAGAGCAAATGCGCACACTGGAGCAGCAGCAAGCTCAGGAGTTGCTGGATCTTCCTGTTGACAACAACGGAAATGATCTCCAGCATATGGCTACCTCTGCACCTACCACCCCTCGCGTTAATGCTCTCCTTCTTGGTGGCACTGAGATATCTCCCACGCTCTGCACTGGATTTGCTCAAATGCGGTTGGATACCAACTTCCTGACAAGAACCATTGGCTCCATTGCAGATAAACACAAATTCATGACTTATGCCCCAGCAGCACGTTCTCCCTCCCTCCACGCTCAGCCGGGCATCACACAACGAGTGGGGTGCTTGCCGCTGCAGCCCGAGCACACTCAGACACCACACCAGTGGCAATGGCGACACGATGGTGATGTCAGCGTGGTGACCACGTCGCAATGCCATGGCAGTGGTGGTGACTGCGACGCAATGCACTGTAGCAGCCCACATGACCATCTGCCGGTCTGTCTGCATCGCCGCTCACGAGTGTGATACACTAACCTGCCTGCCCACATGCACCTACTTTCTGCCTGCGCACCTTACATGTACACCTGCCCCCCACAAAATTTAGGGAGTCCCTAGAGATAGAGAATTATCATGTACAGTAATACTATGCAACCACCTCAATGGAGGTGACTGAGACCCTGAAACGCCTAAAGGTAATTTTGCTCACTCATGTGGGATTTGACCTGAAGCCTGGAGCAACTGAAATGACTGAAATCAACTGAACAAGTTATTCAGGGTTTCGGATCGTGCAAAAGTACTGATGGTGTAGGGGTTTGCTGTCGATGACGACTCGGAAGCGATGGCTGTGAGGAAGAGTGAAGCGGAGGCACTGGTCACAGTGGCCAGCAGCTGTGCTCTAAGTCTACTACAATGTTGATAACATGGTGTAAAGCCCAAGGCTTATTGCACTCAGACTGATGCCCACCCTGCATCCTTGCAGAAGGCCGTCCACGCTGCCTAGCGCTCTCGGTGCGGTTGACAATGACAAGCCTGAGGACCCTCATTGGGGACATGGGAAAACTCAAATTTGTACAAACCACTCAAATTTACAATAATTTGACTCATTTGATGCATTTGAGCTGCTCATAAACTTTGAGGAAACTTGAGGAAATTTTACAGAATCTAATGTTAGGCATTCCTGATCAACTTAAAATTTGATCAAATAATATAATTGCGAGATAGCCAGTTGCATGGACTGTAAAAAGACTATAACCTAACTGGACTGCATCCTTCAGTTGCAGTCACAATTGCATTGATTTTCATTGACTCATGTCACATCATGCAAGTCCAAATATAGTAATCTACTCGTGGTATATCCAGTGTGACAAATTTAAGACTTATAAATTACAGGAGAGGCATTTTGATTTTTACATAAATTATTTCACATATAAATTATCACATAAATTGTTTGCATTACATTGTGCGTCGAGCGTGATTCGAACTCATGACGTCCTCCGGCATACCTCAGGTATGGCTTACATAAACTGAGGCAACATAACCACTACACTATCAAGGTGACTGCCCTTCTCCGTACTCTACCATAGACAGGGACATCCTGCAGGGTATACGAAAAAAGGGAGCTTAGTCAGACTTATGAGGCAAAAATCTCTAAGTCGAGCTCAAGCCTTCACGCTTGCTTGCTCTCCTCCTCTCCTTTTCCTGCCCCCCCCCTCATCTCATGCATCTGCCCTAGCCTCAACACCTATGCTGGCCGGCCGAGCATCAAATGACACAGTAGGGCTACACTTGCCTCTGCGGTCTGAACTCACTCAGACACAGTACCGCCAGCAACTGCAACACGATGGCAATGGCAGCAGTGGCAACTGCGTTGCAATGGCATAGGAGTGGCCATGGTCATGGTACGATGCACGGCAGCAGCCCCGACCACGACACGACACATGGCAGCAGCCACGGCCGTGCAAAATGATGTATGCCAGCAGCGGTGACCACGACATGACGCATGGCAACAGCCATGGCCACAACATGAGGTACACCAGTGGCGACCACAACACGACTGTGCCTTAACAGCGGTGACCGCAACACAATGCACGGCGGCAGCAGTGACCGCGACACGACGCACAGTGGCAGCGGCGACCGCAACACGACGCACAACGGCAGCGGCAACCACGACATGATGCACAGCATCAGTGGTGACTGTGACACCATGCACAGTGGCAGCGGTGACCATGACACCATGCACAGTGGCAGCGGTGACCGCAACACCATGCACGGCGGCAGTGGCAACCATGACACGACGCACAGCAGCAGCGGCGACTGTGACACGATGCTCAGCGGCAGTGGTGACCACAACACAACGCACGGCGGCAGCGGCGGCCACAACACGATGCACAGTGGCAGCAGCGACCGCAACACGACGCACGGCAGCAGCGGCAACCATGACACAATGCATGGCAGCAGCAGCGACCGCGACACAGTGCATGGCAGCAGTGGCAACACGATGCACGGTGGCAGCGGCAACTGCGACACGACGCATGGCGACCATGACACGATGCATGGCAGCAGCAGCGACCGTGACATGACGCACAGCGACCACGACATGACGCACGGTGACCACGACACGACGCACAGCGGCAGCGGCGACCGCAACATGGTGCATGGCAGCAGCGGTGACCGCAACATGACGCATGGCGGCAGCGGCAACCGCGACACGGTACATGGCAGCAGCGGTGACCGCAACACGACGCACGGCAGCAGCGGTGACTGCGACATGATGCATGGCACCAGCACGCCCAACCATCTGCCAGTCTGCCTGCGTGGCCGGCTGCCCACCCCTGCCTGCCGACATCTCCATGCCTGCATGCCAATCTGCCCGTGTCAGGGTACATTAACTGTATCATATTTACAAAATGTTGGTCTACTGTAATGAATTTAAGTGAATTGCAAGGTTTGAGCCAAGTTGTGTGACTTGCTAGAGTGATTTACTACTGTAGCAGACTCAAGTTGTAGGCACGCGCGTCTCAATTCCACATTAATTGTATCATATTTACAAAAAGTTGTGTGAATTTGATAGGTTTGAGCCGACTTGAGCGACTTGAGCGAATTTGGATTTTCCCACATCCCTGATGCTGGGCTCGCAGAAGGAAAACATTGACCAGACGGGAACACGTCCAGTCCGCGAGTTCGCGAGGTGGTTCGAGGCGGGGAAAGAAGGAGGGGACAGAGTGAGCAAGAACGAACAAACAGGGATACGAACGCAGACGGGCCCGGTAGCTCGCGATCGGCGTCGTTATCGAGTCGAAGGGAAAGGGGAGGCGACCACAAGATAAAGGCGATCTTGAGAGCACACAGAGAAGTGAGAGGTGCAAACGCGAAGGGGGAATTACATTTTTGAGAGCACTGGAGACGAAGCTTTTATGTACCCTTTCATATCGTCGTACTGTAAGTAGGCATCAGTGGTAGTCCGGTAAGTAAGGAATACCGTCGTAATCTAGGGTGAAAGACAATCCAAGTCTAATCAAAGGCAGAAAAGAGATCTAGCTGTATCAAGGGTAAGGATGAAAGGGACGCGAGGCGAGTATCAAAGGTATGAAAGGAGGAGCAGAGTCACAATTTGTAAGTAGCAAAACTCTTAAGGGGGGATCTGAGCAAAGGAACACGATACCCGAGGCGAAACCAAAACGCGAAGAGACGAGTCTAGCAGGGGTGGTCCAGCGAGTCGGCGCGAAGCCACAAGTGCGGCCGCGAGGTTGAGGCGAGGCCCTTTGATGAGCGAGTGGGCGTCGTAGATCTCGCGTCGCGGAGTCGATAACGAGGAGGGTGGGCGTCGAGGGAGCTGTGGCGTGCGGTCGAGGACAAAGGTGAATGAAAGGGAGATGGGCGCGGGAACGAGGCGATAACGAAGAGGCGAGGCGGAGGCGGTGAGAGGCGTTGACGTGGGGATCGAGTCGGCGTCGGCCAATACCCCCACGATTCCGCGGTTTTCGCGATCAACCGCACCGCTCACCTTACAACATATTTATACAGCAAATGCAGAGTGCAAAACCGATAGGCAATAAGGATGAATACATTTCAGTAGACGTCCAGATGATTCTTCCACTCCATTACTTTGCTTCGGCTCGCTTCCTGAGCTGCCCGCTCCTCCTGCTCTATTTCTTTCTCCCTGCGCTCGGCAGCCATTTCTGGCGTGATTCCATGGATATACATTAAAGCCATATTGAGTTCATCCATGGCTTTCCCCAGATCACTCTCATCTCTCCTCCTTGTTGAAGAGTGGTGTGGCTTTCGTGACCGCGGGGGTTCATAATCTGGGTCGGCGGAGTCGTCTGGTTCAGGACTGTCACTTGTGTCACCTAGTGGGGAATCGCGGCGAAGATGCTGAATCCCTTCGTAATGTGCTTCCCTGTATGTCCTCATTACGTCGGAAACGTCACCACGCTCGCTTTGCCAGGTTTGGTAAGTAGCAACACCGTAGGCATAGTCGAGGATGACGGTAGATGGTAGCGAGCCTTCTCCACCTTGGAAAAGTGCATCGACATTTGCACCTAAAGTGATGGCAGTGTAAGGAGAAGGTTCTATGCCTGCGTTTCGAAGGGTTGTCAATGATGCAGGGTCGTAATTCATGGGCTTCTTCAACCAATGAAGAGTGATATAATCCGGGCGCGAGCTACCTCGCGGAAACTTCCTTATGTCTTCAGGACGCAGCCCATAGTTTGGTGTCTAAGATGGGTTAATTTGGTGCTTAAATATGAAGTACCAAACTTTCACACCTTTATGAAGGCAATCTCCCCTTTACCAAGCTGCGAATGCAGGGTCTTGGTTAGCAACACTCCATTTACTATGTTATCAATCTGAATATTCGAAAGTGGTGCCGAGTTATCTCTAGGAGAACGAAGTTGTACCACTTTTTCAATGTACTGGAAACAATGTCATCAAATAATCAAATGATTGATTGTATGAACGGACCGCAAATCCTACCTCATCACCTTTGCTCCGGGGAATTAGGTGCACCGCATCACAGTGCTCTTTTGCCAGTTGTGTAACAACACAAGTAGGTCCATCTCGTCGCAGGATACTCTCTCTGAAAGAGCTGCCGCGTGCTGTATGTACAGTGGACGTTATTCGGTCGTTTAAACCTGCATGGTCTACAAAGGCACAATTATCTGGAGAAGTCGAGACACTGTGAACAGTAATCTCACACACAAAAAGAAAGCTTACCGGAAGGCCGATAGTAGTATTTATTTTCGTCACCGGCAAATTCAGCCCTGTCGTAGTCCACAGGAGGACCTGTGAGTGTTGTGGAAAGATCACCGCGGGCTCCACAGATCGCGAACATGACGTAGCGTATCCATCGAAATGGACGGATGGCGAGTCTCTCGATATCGCTGCGGGGAATCGAAAGAAAGGATACAGGAGCTTCACGATAAATTAGAAAGATTTCAGTGTCGGCCATGATGAGCGATGAGATCGATGAGAGTTGAGGATATATGCTGCCACGGCTCGGTTCGGTCCGGCTCGGCTCGGCTCGGCTCGGCTCAGCAACTTCCGGTATTGCGGTCACGTTCAAGGCCGCGAACGTGAACGTGGCCATCTCCTCAGAGATCGTTGATGTCTTTCAGGATGACCAACCCATCCTTGTCGATGGGGATCTGATAGAAGCAGCTAAAGAGAACATTCAACCCCTCGCTTCTGGCCGCAGAGCGACCGCGCTCTCCGCCGTCTTGTCCACTCCCCACGCACAGCGCAAGTCTAAACTTGCTGCTGCGCAGAACCGCCTACGAATCAACGTCGAAATCGCTCTCGAGGACGACGACGACAATCCGTTGGAAGCCTACTGTTCTAGACTGTGGGAACCGGGATATAGGGAACGTTACTATTAGCAGAAATTTGTTGTTGAATACACAGATAAGGAAGTTTAAGAAACAGCCTCAGTACGATGTCCCATTCGATGATCGTAAGAGCCATCCTCATCAACGATACCTTTTCCGAATTACAATTCGTTATGTTGAGGGTCTAGCATGGGTGCTCGCATATTACTACCAATGTGTACGACCACATCGTCATCCTGACCGTTTCACGGTTGTTGACATATATCTGATGCGCAGACACCATCATAGCAGTGGTATCACCCTGACCATCTTGCTCCCTTTGCCGCCTATTTCGAGGACGTAAACAAAATGGGCATACGTTTCGAGTTAGGAAACCCTTTCCAGCCCTTCGAATGCGTCCGCTACGTTCTTGCGATTGGTGACTGCAATTTTCAGAAATGTCGTTCACTGACTTTACTCCCGTTATCTTCCTTTAGTGGTCGGCCCTATCCTGAGCAATCTCTTGTAAGCGTCTGCTAAGCAGCGATCTCCGCGCATCTGGCTCACACAATTCTCGTGGTATTAGTATCAGGAACATCAGGGATGTGGGAAAATCCAAATTCGCTCAAGTCGCTCAAGTCAGCTCAAACCTATCAAATTCACACAACTTTTTGTAAATATGATACAATTAATGTGGAATTGAGATGCGTGTGCCTACAACTTGAGTCTGCTACAGTAGTAAATCACTCTAGCAAGTCACACAACTTGGCTCAAACCTTGCAATTCACTTAAATTCATTACAGTAGACCAACATTTTGTAAATATGATACAGTTAATGTACCCTGACACGGGCAGATTGGTGTGCAGGCATGGAGATGTCGGCAGGCAGGGGTGTGCAGCTGGCCACGCAGGCAGACTGGCAGATGGTTGGGCATGCTGCTGCCATGCATCGTGTCGCAGTCGCCGCTGCTGCCGTGCGTCATGTTGCGGTCACCGCTGCTGCCATGTACCATGTTGCGGTTGCCGCTGCCACCATGCGTCGTGTTGCGGTTGCCGCTGCTGCCATGCACCATGTTGTGGTCGCCGCTGCTGCCATGCGTCGTGTTGTGGTCGCCGTGCTTCATGTCATGGTCGCCATGCGTTGTGTCGCGGTCGCCGCTGCCACCGTGCGTTGTGTCGCCACTGCTGCCATGCACCATGTCGCGGTCACTGCTGCTGCCATGCATCGTGTCGTGGTTGCCGCTGCCGCCGTGCGTCGTGTTGCAGTCGCTGCTGCCACTGTGCGTCATGTCATGGCCGCCGCTGCCACCGTGCGTTGTGTCGTAGTCGCCGCTGCTGCTGAGCATCGTGTCGCGGTCGCTGCTGCTGCTGTGTGTCGTGTCGCAGTTGCCACTGCCGCTGTGCATGGTGTCACGGTCGCCACTGCCACCGTGCATGGTGTCGTGGTCACTGCTGCCACCGTGCATGGTGTCGCGGTCACCGCTGATGCTGTGCATCATGTCGCGGTTGCCGCTGCCATTGTGCGTCGTGTTGTGGTCGCCGCTGCCACTGTGCATCATGTCGCAGTCGCTGCTGCCGCCGTGCATTGTGTTGCGGTCGCCGCTGTTAAGGTACGGTTGTGTTGTGGTCACCACTGGCGTACCTCATGTTGTGGCCATGGCTGTTGCCATGCATCGTGTTGTGGTCGCTGCTGCTGGCGTACATCATTTTGCAGCCGTGGCTGCTGCCATGCGTCGTGTCATGGTCGGGGCTGCTGCCGTGCATCGTGTCACGACCGTGGCCGCTCCTATGCCATTGCGATGCGGTCGCCACTGCTGCCATTGCCATCGTGTTGCAGTTGCCGGCGGTACTGTGTCTGAGTGAGTTCGGACCACAGAGGCAAGCATAGCCCTACTGTGTCATTTGATGCTCGGCCGGCCAGCATAGGTGTTGAGGCTAGGGCAGATGCATGAGATGAGGGGGGGGGCAGGAAAAGGAGAGGAGGAGAGCAAGCGAGCGTGAAGGCTTGAGCTCGACTTAGAGATTTTTGCCTCATAAGTCTGACTAAGCTCCCTTTTTTCGTATACCCTGCAGGATGTCCCTGTCTATGGTAGAGTACGGAGAAGGGCAGTCACCTTGATAGTGTAGTGGTTATGTTGCATCAGTTTATGTAAGCCATACCTGAGGTATGCCGGAGGACATCATGAGTTCGAATCACGCTCGACGCACAATGTAATGCAAATAATTTATGTGATAATTTATATGTGAAATAATTTATGTAAAAATCAAAATGCCTCTCCTGTAGTTTATAAGTCTTAAATTTGTCACGCTGGATATACCACGAGTAGATTACTATATTTGGACTTGCATGATGTGACATGAGTCAATGAAAATCAATGCAATTGTGACCACAACTGAAGGATGCAGTCCAGTTAGGTTATAGTCTTTTTACAGTCCATGCAACTGGCTATCTCACAATTATATGATCAAATTTTAAGTTAATTAGGAATGCCTAACATTAGATTCTGTAAAATTTCCTCAAGTTTTCTCAAAGTTTATGAGCAGCTCAAATGCATCAAATGAGTCAAATTATCGTAAATTTGAGTGGTTTGTACAAATTTGAGTTTTCCCATGTCCCCGATGAATGTGTTTCTTCGCCGGCGGTCTTCGTTTTTCGGAAGCGGGTTTCGGCATCAGTAGTACGTGTCCTGAGCATGCCCTGTTTATTATCGTCTGACTGAGATATACGTCGCTGTTAACTCATCGTAGACGCTGAGGGTCATTGGCGTGTTACTACCTGCCGCATTCCACAACGCCCTCCAGCCCACGGATGGCGGCCCTGATCCACTAACAAACACGCAGGAAGGCCACGATATTCTTTCGATTAGCCATGGTGTGCGTAGTTCCTGCCTCCATGTACGGTCCCAGTACGCTTATCTTCGTAATCCGGAGCTCGGCGACTGTTGTGTATGATGATGCGACGGTGCGGCGAGAGGCGAAGGCAGAGGGGGCGTGAGATCGTTAAATATAGACCCGGGTGATGGTGGCGGCGAGTCGAAAGACGGAGGTGGGACGAAAGCAGGAAGTGGCAACAGGGATAGCAAGGTGGCGACGCCGATAACGGGGGCAAGACGGGAGATGACAGGCGCGAGAGCGGCGAGACGGGCGGCGTGCGACTTTGACTTCGAGGCCATCCTCACAATCTTGCGCTGGAGAGCGAGGGGCCGCACTCGGGGTCAAGCCAGTTGCCAAACAACTGACCTGGGCTTCGGTATCGCAGATTCCACTCTAGGGCTTTTCGGCACTCGCGTATCACGCCCCTTGGCCTTTGTGGAAAGATGCTACCGGCAGTGAAGCATCGCGCGGTCGTCAAGGTGGAAGCCGTACCAGAAGAGCTCGTCGCTTTCTTCGTAATACAGCAAACACGACTCCAGGAGGGGCTTGGTATGGAGGCGGTGTAGGGGTTTGCTGTCGACGACGAAGCGATGGCTGAGAGGAAGAGCGAAGCGGAGGCACTGGTCATGGTGGCCAGCAGCAGCACTAGTCTACTACAATGTGGATAACATGGAGTAAAGCCCGAGGCTTATTGTACTCGGACTGACGCGCACCTGCATCCTCGCAGAAGGCCGTCCACGCTGCCTAGCGCTCCCGGTGCGGTTGACAATGACAAGGATCCCGGGCTCGCGGAAAAAAAACATATTTATACAGCAAATGCAGAGTGCAAAAACGATAGGCAATAAGGATGAATACATTTCAGTAGACGTCCAGATGATTCTTCCACTCCATTACTTTGCTTCGGCTCGCTTCCTGAGCTGCCCGCTCCTCCTGCTCTATTTCTTTCTCCCTGCGCTCGGCAGCCATTTCTGGCGTGATTCCCTGAATATACATTAAAGCCATATTGAGTTCATCCATGGCTTTCCCTAGATCACTCTCATCTCTCCTACTTGTTGAAGAGCGGCGTCGCTTTCGTGACCGCGGGGGTTCATATTCTAGGTCGGCGGAGTCGTCTGGTTCAGGACTGTCACTTGTGTCACCTAGTGAGGAATCGCGGCGAAGATGCGGAATCTTTTCGTAATGTGCTTCCCTGTATGCCCTGATTGCGTTGGAAACGTCACCACGCTCGCTTCGCCAGGTTTGGTAAGCGGCAACACCGTAGGCATAGTCGAGGATGACGGTAGATGGTAGCGAGCCTCCTTCGCCTTGGAAGAGTGCATCGACATTTGCACCTAGAGTGAGGGCAGTGGCAGGACCAATGCCTCCATTCTGAAGGGTTGCCAACAATGTAGGGTTGTAATCTTGGGGCTTCTTCAACCAATGAAGAGTGATGTAATCCGGGCGCGAGCTACCTCGCGGAAACTTCCTTATGTCTTCAGGACGCAGCCCATAGTTTGGTGTCTAAGATTGGTTAATTTGGTGCTTAAATATGAAGTACCAAACTTTCACACCTTTATGAAGGCAAGCACCCCTCTACCAAGCTGCGAATGCAGGGTCTTGGCTAGCAACATTCCATTTACTATGTTATCAATCCCAACATCCGAAAGTGGTGCCGAGTTATCTCTAGGAAAACGAAGTTGTAACACTTTTGCAATGTACTGGAAACAACGTCATCAAAGAATTATATGAATATGAACTGACCGCAAAACTTACGTCATCACCTTTGCTTCGGGGAATCAGGTGGACCGCATCACAGTCCTCTTTTTCCGCTTGTGTAACAACACAAGCACGTCCATCTCGTCGCAGGATACTCTCTCTGAAAGAGCTGCCGCGTGCTGTATGCACAGCGGATGTCACTCGGTCGTTTAAACCTTTATAGTCTACAAAGGCATAATCCTCTGGAGAAGTCGAGTTGAACAGTAATCTCACACACAAAAAGAAAGCTCACCGGAAGGCCAATAGTAGTATGTATTTTCGTCATCGGCAAAATCAGTCCTGTCGTAGTCCACAGGAGGACCTCTGGGTGTTGTGGAAAGATCACCACGGGCTCCAGAGACCGCGAACACGACGTAGCGTATCCATCGAAATGGGAGGACGGCGAGTCTCTCGATATCGCTGCGGGGAATCGAAAGAAACTTGACGGGTACTTGAGCTTCACGAGGGATTAGAAAGATATCAATGTCGGCCATGATGGGCGATGAGAGTTGATCTGTTGGAGGAGAAGAACTCGATTGTTATTCCTAGCGTAGCAGCGTCGCTATTTATACAGCACGTATGTACGAATTCCAGAGAGAAATCACGAGGAAGTTGAAATCATGAGGGAAAGCCGACGATGAAGGGGAAGGAGCTACCGTAGAAGCGTCCGAGTGTGTCGCAAAATCGGGAAAATGATAATAATAATAATAATAATAAACCCGACTATATTATAATGATCTTTATTAGGACATTACATAGCACTATTAGGACATTATGTGTCATTATAGGTCATTTCCCTTTCATGATAATAATTATAATCCCTTCCCAAAATTTCCCGATTTGTGCCAGTGTGGTCGTCGAGCCGCGTGGCGACTACACCCTCCATCAGTCCGAGCGGCGTACTATAATGGACTATCCCTACAATTTGAATGAAGTTAATTAACCTGAATGAGATGTCCGTGGCATCCTGCTTAGTAGAGGCGTGTGATGTCGAGTAAAGGTGTGTCGGCCTGCCAGTGAGCAACTCAAGAAGGTGTGTCGGCCTGCCAGTGAGCAACTCAAGAAGGTGTCGGATATCGAAGCGTTTGCCGATCGCGAAGCCACACTTCGCTGATCACGCTGAGGATCGAGGAATGCAAAAGACGCCTTTCGAGGAGTTGAGCTTGCGAATGGACTAAAAGGACTGCTTCTGACACTTTCTGACATTTTAGACAGCTTCTGTTTACTTCTACGCCATTCCACAAACGTTCGTTGTAGGTACCACACTTCTCGTGCACTGTACGTCGATACATTAGCATGTGGTTCGCTTATTTGGGACTTGCGTCGCCCTTTCTTCCTTTGGCTCGTTGTAGCATTCCCATATGCCCCGTAGTATATAAGGACCACGCTCGATACGTAGGCACCTCAGTTGTCGTGAATAGAGCGACCAACTGAGGTGAGTACCATAGCACCTTTGTCTATCCTTCCACTTAGTTAACTTGCATGTAGCTACCGTTCTTCTAGGTGAATATACCTACAGTTGTCGTGAATAGAGCGACCAACTGAGCTACCGTTCTTCTAGCGTCTGACATGTCAACGGCCAATCAACCACAGAAGGGGCTTTCTGTTGTATTGAGGCGGTGTAGGGGTTTGCCGTCGACGATGTAAGCGCAATGGATGTGCGCGCGTAAGTTCAGGAGGAGAGGGATTATGAGGAGGGGTAATGGGTGATTATATTCGTAGTTCTGCAACTCGTACTACTACTCGTAGGTACAGAAAGGTTTTTATAGGTTTTAAACGTGCTGCACTAAACCGAAAGCAGCGAGGACAGGTAAAGTAGTAAGAGGCAGTGAAGTTAACTTGAAAAAGGGGGAAGAGATAGCAATGGAGAGATTTGATATATGATCTGGTGCATCGTGCATCAAAATGAGGGGTTTCGAGGCTAACGCGAAGGGGTTCCTTACATCTCCCGGGGGGGTTAAGATGTTGACCGTCCCTGGTCAACCTGATCTTTGTGTTTCTGCGGTGTAAATTGAGTCGTTTGCGGCGGCGGCGAGGGCAAGGTCTTCTCAATTTGAGGTGCCAATGACATGTGTGTGCGACGGCGTGTGAGTGAACAGGAAGGTGATGCTGCATGTGGAATACGTGATCTTGCTGCATTCGGCGGTGTCTCTTCGTGCGCCTGCATCGTCCTTGTGCTCGCGGGCCGGGTTGCTGCTGCTTTGCTGATGTCGAGTTTCGGCTATGAATCTTCCGAGTCGTATTTTCGAGACGTTCTTCTTCGAGATGGCTATCAGGCATGGCATTATGGGGGCAAGGCGATGGGGCAGTGGAAGGCAAAAACAACAAGGCAGCAGGAGGCGAAGGCAACGAGGCGAGGACAGGCGAGGACGGCGAGGTGGTGACAGTCAACAAGGTGGTGAGATGTGAAGGCAGCGAGTCAAGGGACGATGGGAATTGCGAGGGCACAGGCGAGATTTCAACGAGGGAGGCGTGTGGGTCAGCTGCAGAGTCGAGAAGCGATGGTTGTGATAGCAGTGGATTGGGAAGCGGAGGTGTTGGGCCTGTTGACGTGGTGAGAATCGAGGGCTGGGAGGTGGCAGAACATGAGGGTGGAGGCAAAAGTGGCAAGTCGAGGGGTGGGACAAGTGGCGCGAACGAGGAGTCGTGTGGGGGCAAGAGCAAATCGGCAGTAAGATCGAGAAGCAGTGGCGGCGATCGGTTGGGAACTAGAAGCGTTGACGCGGTGGTGGGAGTCGAGGGCAGGCATATGGTAGGATCTGAAGGCGGAGGCGGAGGTGAATTGCGAGGCGGTGGGGTTGGCATGGGCACGTTGAAGCAGCTTATGGACTCGGATAGAGGCGTGAGCGGTGGCCACAGTGTGTCGAAAGTGTGTAATGAGAACGTGGGGGGTGATTTGACGGCAACGTGAGGGATGCGAGGGCCTTTAGGTCGAAGCAGGCAGGTGAGTCTGACTTTGTTGGTAGTTGTCGTATGGGTTGATGAGAAGACTGGGGCTATCATGGAAGGAAGGGATTCGGCGTGAGGGGAATGCGAGACGTGTGGCTCATGCGGCGGTAGCTGTACAGGAAGCGAGGGTGACAATAGGGCTAGGCTCTGTGAGGGGGTGCTTTGCGTCTCCGGTTCTGGTAGATAGCAAGCTGCTTGTGTATGGGATGGAAAGCGTGAACGCTCATACTCGTCCTCATCGGAATCCAATGTACGTGGGTCTCGGTCTTCCCCAAACTGGTGCTTCCACCAACTGTCAATCGGTCTGCGGCGGGAAAAGACAATGCGTGCTGTGTCGAGAACGTCATGGAAGTCAAAGTAAACTCCTCGCGGCTGATTGGGATACTTGGCAATGAGGTGGCAGAAAAGCATTTCGGGGTGGAAACCCTACCAAAAGAACATGTCGCGATCTTGCTTTGAAAGGTGGTGTGAGTCGATAAGTGGCTTGCTCAAGTCTACTTGCCGCATTCCACAACGCCCTCCAGCCCACAGATGGCGGCCCTGATCCACTAACAAACACGCAAGAAGGCCACGATATTCTATCGATTAGCCATGGTGTTCGTAGTTCCCGCCTCCATGTACGGTCCCAGTACGCTTATCTTCGTAATCCGGAGCTCGGTGACTGCCGTGTATGATGATGCGACGGTGCGGCGAGAGGCGAAGGCGGAGGGGGGCGTGAGATCGTTAAATATAGACCCGGGTGATGGTGACGGCGAGTCGAAAGACGGAGGCGGGACGAAAGCAGGAAGTGGCAACGGGGGGATAGCAAGGTGGCGACGATAACGGGGGCAAGACGGGAGATGACAGGCGCGAGAGCGGCGAGACGGGCGGCGTGCGACTTTGACTTCGAGGTCATCCTCGCAATCTTGCGCTGGAGAGCGAGGGGCCGCACTCGGGGTCAAGCCAGTTGCCAAACAACTGACCTGTGCTTCGGTATCGCAGATTCCACTCTAGGGTTTTCGGCACTCGCGTATCACGCCCCTTGGCCTTTGTGAAAAGATGTCACCGGCAGTGAAGCATCGCGCGGTCGTCAAGGTGGAAGCTGTACCAGAAGAGTTCGTCGCTTTCTTCGTAATCCAGCAAACACGACTCGAGAAGGGGCTTGGGATGGAGGCAGTGTAGGGGTTTGCTGTCGACGACGACTCGGAACTTGAAGCGATGGCTGAGAGGAAGGGCGAAGCGGAGGCACTGGTCACGGTGGCCAGCAGCAGTGCTCTAAGTCTTCTACAATGTGGATAACATGGAGTAGTAAAGCCCGAGGCTTATTGCACTGCATCCTCGCAGAAGGCCGTCTGCGCTGCCTAGCGCTCCTGGTGTGGTTGACAATGACAAGCCTGAGGATCCTGGGCTCGCAGAAGGAAAACATATTTATACAGCAAATGCAGAGTGCAAAAACGATAGGCAATAAGGATGAATACATTTCAGTAGACGTCCAGATGATTCTTCCACTCCATTACTTTGCTTCGGCTCGCTTCCTGAGCTGCCCGCTCCTCCTGCTCTATTTCTTTCTCCCTGCGCTCGGCAGCCATTTCTGGCGTGATTCCCTGAATATACATTAAAGCCATATTGAGTTCATCCATGGCTTTCCCTAGATCACTCTCATCTCTCCTACTTGTTGAAGAGCGGCGTCGCTTTCGTGACCGCGGGGGTTCATATTCTAGGTCGGCGGAGTCGTCTGGTTCAGGACTGTCACTTGTGTCACCTAGTGAGGAATCGCGGCGAAGATGCGGAATCTTTTCGTAATGTGCTTCCCTGTATGCCCTGATTGCGTCGGAAACGTCACCACGCTCGCTTCGCCAGGTTTGGTAAGCGGCAACACCGTAGGCATAGTCGAGGATGACGGTAGATGGTAGCGAGCCTCCTTCGCCTTGGAAGAGTGCATCGACATTTGCACCTAGAGCGAGGGCAGTGGCAGGACCAATGCCTCCATTCTGAAGGGTTGCCAACAATGTAGGGTTGTAATCTTGGGGCTTCTTCAACCAATGAAGAGTGATGTAATCCGGGCGCGAGCTACCTCGCGGAAACTTCCTTATGTCTTCAGGACGCAGCCCATAGTTTGGTGTCTAAGATTGGTTAATTTGGTGCTTAAATATGAAGTACCAAACTTTCACACCTTTATGAAGGCAAGCACCCCTCTACCAAGCTGCGAATGCAGGGTCTTGGCTAGCAACATTCCATTTACTATGTTATCAATCCCAACATCCGAAAGTGGTGCCGAGTTATCTCTAGGAAAACGAAGTTGTAACACTTTTGCAATGTACTGAAAACAACGTCATCAAAGAATTATATGACCTGCCCGCAAAACTTACGTCATCACCTTTGCTTCGGGGAATCAGGTGGACCGCATCACAGTCCTCTTTTTCCGCTTGTGTAACAACACAAGCACGTCCATCTCGTCGCAGGATACTCTCTCTGAAAGAGCTGCCGCGTGCTGTATGCACAGTGGACGTCACTCGGTCGTTTAAACCTTTATAGTCTACAAAGGCATAATCCTCTGGAGAAGTCGAGTTGAACAGTAATCTCACACACAAAAAGAAAGCTCACCGGAAGGCCAATAGTAGTATGTATTTTCGTCATCGGCAAAATCAGTCCTGTCGTAGTCCACAGGAGGACCTCTGGGTGTTGTGGAAAGATCACCACGGGCTCCAGAGACCGCGAACACGACGTAGCGTATCCATCGAAATGGGAGGACGGCGAGTCTCTCGATATCGCTGCGGGGAATCGAAATAAACTTGAAGGGTACTTGAGCTTCACGAGAAACTAGAAAGATTTCAATGTCGGCCATGACGAGCGATGAGATCGATGAGAGTTGAGGCCGTTGAGGACGTATGCTTCCACGGCTCGGTTCGGTCCGGCTCGGCTCGGCTCGGCTCGGCTCAGCAACTTCCGGTATTGCGGTCACGTTCAAGGCCGCGTTAACGGAGATCCCCGAAAGCGCTCAGGTCGGACGTGAACGTGGCCACTCATTCGCGACCATGTCCTCAGAGATCGTTGATGTCTTTCAAGATGACCAACCCATCCTTGTCGATGGGGATCTGATAGAAGCAGCGAAAGAGAACATTCAACCCCTCGTTTCTGGCCGCAGAGCGACCGCGCTCTCCGCCGTCTTGTCCACTCCCCACGCACAGCGCGAGTCTAAACTTGCTGCTGCGCGGAACCGCCTACGAATCAACGTCGAAATCGCTCTTGAGGACGACGACGACAATCCGTTGGAAGCCTACTGTCGACTCGTGTACTGGACTCTCGAAAACTACCCGCAAGGACACAGCGCGGAATCGGGGCTGCTCGAACTTGTCGAGGAAGCCACGCGTGTTTTAAAGGATCACAGAGGCGGCATTTGGAGGGACGATCTGCGATACCTCAAGCTATGGGTCTTGTACGCGAATTACGTGGAAAAGCCGACGGTCATATACCGATTCCTCCTGGCGAACGAGATTGGAACGGGCTTCGCGCTGCTCTACGAGGAGTTCGCCACCGTCCTCGAGCGGAACGGGAGGTGCGTAGTCGCTCCTTTGTTTCTTTTTTATCATTCCGATACGGGTATCGGCCACTCGCTGAACGCCACACAGGCGCGTGGACGCGGACGAAACTTATCTGCTCGGCATCAACCGGCAGGCATCCCCGGTAGACCATCTGCATGCGAAATATCGAGAGTTTCAGAAGCGCATGATGCTCGCGGTACCTCTGGATTCCGCTTCCCTAACACCGGAACAGACGCCGCCCGCAGCGTCGACAACAACGGCAACTCGGCGTAAGGTTTTAGGCGAAACGAGCTCCACGTCAGGATCAGTCCGATCTGGGCATTCAACGTCGACGAGAGCGGCAGCGGCAGCAGCAACGTCTTCTCGTCCGCTGGAGGATGTTTTTGGCTCAACGAGTTCGGGTCCGTCCTCGAGACCGAAACCGAACGCGCGGATGCAGGTGTTCGTTGATCCCTCCGGGGCCTCTGCGGCGGAAGAGGCGCTCGCAAATGGAGATACCATGACGACTCCGTGGAACGAGCTGGGCTCACGGAAGGAGCGCATCAAGGAAAACGTGCCGAAGGTGTCAAAGCTAAACGGGACGACGCTGCGGCAGCAGCGCGTCACGTCCGCACCTGCAGCCTCACGGATCGCAGTTTTCAGGGACCCGGTGTCGGGTGAAGGAGATCCGATGCCCCCACCTCCACCTCCGGCGGCAGCCTCTGCTGCCAAAGTTAGGGGTAAGGAAAGAGAGATCGCATCAAAGACGCCGGCGCGTCCTTCAACTATCGTACCGTATAAGGACGAGGTGGAAGAGACACCAGCTACGCCCCGATTCGTGCCATTTAAGGATGACGTCGTAAGTGTTTTTCACGCTGCGGGCGTGTGAACCGCGTTCTGAGAGGGTGTTAACAGCCGAGTACCCCGTCCACTTTATCTGGTGGCCACGTCCCAGAAAGCGTCATGAAGGTGAAAGCGATAGGGACAAAGGGACTGGCTGCATCGTCAGAAGCGGAAGCTCTTAGGAAGGATCCATTTAAGAATTATCGGGATAAGCCACCACTGGAGACAGAGTGAGGATGGGTTGTAGATTACTGATGTGTACAATCGAGGTTATTGATAGAAGAAAGATGATAATCGATCGCAGCTTGTTATCGCGAATGCACCATGTCCTCCACAAAGGTTGCTCTGTATCCCGCCAACCCCACCACTATCAGAGGGGTGTACGCCAAATTAAGCGCAAGTAAGGAGAAGATCGTCTACACAAACGGCAAGGCCGTGTTTGTGAGCACTCTTGACCGTCGAAATGGTGACTGCAGACTGAGCACTGGCACTTTCTCAGATTCGCGACATCGCTGTCAGTCCTTCTCCTTCCACGCACGCCTCGACCTTCTTCTGATTGTCAGGGAACATATGGGCGCTGCGGCAAAAGAACCCCGCACTGGGGATAACGTACAGCGGCCACGTTCAGAACACGACCGTCGCACGCGTCTCTCCCACAGGTTACTACTGCGCTTCGGCCGACGCCTCTGGCACTGGTACGCAACGCCCTCCCCTCTTTACCCTCGCCCAACTTTAATGATCTCGTGAAAACTCCACCGTTGGGGAACCTGTGGGTACTAGTGCGCGTTTGGGACCTCATTGGCGAAGACCAAGCACTCAAGGGAGAATTCAAAGTTATCTCTGGCAAGATGTGCGAGCCTCTCTTCTCTTTCTCTCTCTCTCTCTCTTTATTTTTCTGCTCATGAACGAACCGAATGTCTAAATCAGCAATGACCTCGAGTGGGACGGCGAAAGTAAACGCATCATAGCCGTTGGGGATGGGAGAGAAAAGTGCGTGTGCTTTCTTCTTGGACGCGCCGACAACTTGAACGCGCAGTTTTGAACTAATTGAAATAAAGATTTGGACACGCCTTTATGTTCGACAGCGGTTCTTCGACCGGAGAGATCATCGGACACTCCAAGGTGCTGTACAGCAGTACCTGGCACTCGATCAGGTCACATTGAGGACGATTACGTCCTTGCGCAGGTCATTAATGCAGTCGCGATCCGACATCAACGGCCATTCCGCGCGGCGACAGCTGGTGACGACAATCTAATCGTCTTCCACCAGGGTAAGTTCTCTCCCTTTGTATGTTCCCAAAACACGAGCTCTTCTCAATTCAATCTCTAGGGGCTCCTTATAAGTACGACAAGGTGAGCATGTCCAGACTTCTTCATTAATTACCAAATTGCCGTTGCTGAGCTCTTCTTCTCGAACTAGACCATCAAGGCACACACAAAGTTTGTCCTGGACGTACGGTACGCGCCGAGTGGAGGTCACTTTGCGAGCGTCGGATCGGACGGGAAGATTTTTCTATATGACGGAAAGGCGGGTGACACTGTGGGCGAATTCTCTGAGGGCCATGCAGGCACTGCCGTGAGTGGGCACGTTCGCCCGTTCATGACCGAGAAAAAGTTCAGTCGCTCACCCCGCTGGTTCATAGTACGCGTTAAGCTGGAGTCCCGATAGCAAGGCCATCTCGACTAGCTCGGCGGATACCACCGTGAAGCTGTGTACGTCTAATACGTAGTTCACATGAATCTTCCTTCCGTCCGCATTGACGCCGCCAGGTTAGGGGACGTAGAAACCCGCAAGCCGATCACGACGTACAGCCTTGGGACTGGTCTTCGGCACCAACAAGTAGGAAACGTGTGGAACTCGCCGGACACAATTGTATCCCTTTCGTTCTCAGGAGATCTGAACGTGTTTGACAGGCGAAGTGGAGAGAAGAGGCCCGTGAAGGTGTTGCACGTACGTGATGAAATAACACCAAAAGTCGGAAAACGCGACCTAATATACGTCTCGGTAATTATTTGTAGGGCCCCCAGAAAGCCGTCACGTCGGCGATCTCAAACCCAACTGCATCGGAGACGTTCCTCATCGGATCTGCCGACGGCCGCGTCCTTTCGTACGATCTTACGGGAGAAGCCACTCCAGTGGCAGGCCAGGGACACACAAACCTCGTTTCCGGGTTCGCATCCACGCCTGACGGCAAGGTCTTCACGGTTGGATACGATGACTGCGTCCGAGAGGTGGAAGGCGGTGGCTTCACGTACGTACCCCGTCCTTCCTGACCTTCTGATGCGAAAAAAAAAAAGAAAAAAGCAAACCGAGGACACGCGCTGATAAAATAATACGGGCGTCCCCAGGGCATCCGTCTTTTCCACGGGCTCCCAACCGAAAGGGCTGGCGACTGCGAGCGACAACACGGTATTTGTCGTCGGTGTAGCCGCGGTGGAGGCCGTACGGAACAACCAGAAAGTCGCGGAACTGCGGCCAGGAACCAGCAGTCCAACTACCATCGCTGCAAAGGATTCTTTGGTGGCGATTGGCTTTGGAGTGCGTGCCCAACCAACGTACTCCGAGCATGGCGGGAGGTTTGCTCACCCCGCGCACCTCCCTTCTTTTTTTTTGGCCCTTTCAGGATCAGAAAATTCGATTGTATGACTGGAATGGCAAGGCGCTCCAGGAGGTTGGCGTTCTAGATGCTAACAAAGGCGTCGTGAGTGCTCTGGCCTTCTCCCCAGATGGCCTCAAGCTCGCTGCGGGTGACGTGAGTGCTTCTTCTCCCCTTTTGTCTTCTTTCTCGTTGGCCGCAAATCCCCGCGTTCATTCGCCTGACGCAAAAAAAATCACCCCCTCCCCTTCCAATCCAATCCAATTCAATCAGTCCAGCGGCAAAGTGGTCCTGTACGACGTCGCGAAGCGCGAGCCGATCACCTCCCGCTGGTCCTTCCACAGCGCGCGCGTGAACGCGCTGAGCTGGACCGCAGACTCGCAGCACTGCGCCTCGGGCGCGCTCGACACGCACGTCTACGTCTGGAGCGTGCGCAAGCCCGTCAAGAACATCGCGATCCGGAACGCGGTCCCCGGCGGCGTCTCCGCCGTCCTCTGGCTCTCGCGCGCCAGCGCCGACCAGGACGGCGGCGGGAGGCTGGCCGCGACCGGGGCGGACGCGGCCGTCAAGGTGTGGGAGGTGAGGTTCCACGTCTGAACTCCCTTGGGCCCGGGCTCCTCTTTTGGTTGGGGTGATCGAGTGGAGCGGAGCACAAGTCGAGATCGACGACGTGACATGAGTAAATTCAGGGGAGGGGAATTATTCAAGTGTGTATGTGACGAACGCGGCATACGTAAATCAACGATCATGAGTATTACCCAGCACCCCCAAACCTGCTGTTGTGAGCAGTGTGATCTGATGTGCGCGCTGCGATGGCGGCTAGACGGAACAAGGTACGTCTCTCCGGTACCTAATTGACAAAACAAGCAAGATTTCGCGTAGCCTTTAGGCAAGCCTGCTCGATGACATCTTTTCATCGCCCGCACCCGGTGATCGATCGAAACCGCCTCAACTCTTCATTCTTTTATTTTTTATTTTTCCCGGTGAGACCCACCCAAAACTCCTAACTTAAATCCTGCATGCAGAGTGCTATCATTTACATTGCATCGTCGTCATTGTGCCCGGAAAAGGAAAAAACAACACGAAAGGGAACGGAAAAGGTATCTCCATCCTAGAGGTGGCTACGCAAAACTGTGAGTGATAGATACAACGCTTGTAGATGCTGCCCGAAAACAAGAAGAGAATATACAAAGTTACACGACTTTCTTTGCCAAAACACTGCTACATTGAGAAGAATGGTTTTGCTGATGTTTCCTGCACGAGATCGTAAACCAAATCCCAAGAACCGGAAGCGTGATTTAGAACACAAACCTAGAACGTAGGTCGCTACTACGCGATCTGCCAACGGAAGAACAGGAACCCCCAAACGCATCATCAGACTGGTCACCCCGATTGAACACGTCTTCCAGCCGGTTGATTCCAAAGTCATCGTCATTCAAATTGCCGTCATAGATCAGATCCCCCATGGATGCGTTGCCGTGCGCGTTCAAAGTCTGGCCACTCGAGTGACCTTCCGGATGCTCGTCTGGGTTCTGGCCAACCCAGCGTATTCGAAGAGCACGTTGAGAGTCCTTGTCCGTTGGCACCAATCCGGAATCCCCTCCTGTAAGAGAGCCTGTCTCTGCAGCTTGAGGAAAAGGCAGATGGGTACCATGCGTTCGAATGTGACGCTTTGCGTTTGAACGGACTGTAAAAGACTTGGAGCAAGACGTGACAGGGCATTTGTAGGCTGATCGAAAAAAAATGAAATTAGGTGGGACAGTAGATTTGTGAAAGGCGATAGAGCACGACACACGTTTATCGCCCGAATGTGAATTCATGTGTGTACGAAGGCCGCTCGGGCGCGGGAAGGACTTTTGACAAAGCGCGCAGGTATGCATTTTGGATTTACCTTTACGCTTCGGAAGGCTCGTCTCATCGTGAACTTGTTTTTCGTCAGAGAAGGATTGCGACTTGGGTTTTGAGGGCGAAACGGACTGCAGCGCAAAATGATAACTGTGCCCTTGATATTCCTGTTCCTCGCTCGGGATCATGAGATCATGCAAGGAGAGCGGACAGGGGTCATCAGAAGGATCAACCGATTGCAGGGTGTCCAGACGAAAGGCATGAACCGAGGGAAGAGTTGGAGGGGGAGTGATTTGCAATCAGGGCTCGACGGGGGGGAAGGGGAAGGGGAGGAGTGAGGCGAAGCCGATGACGAAGGTGGCGGCGGTGGTAGCGGAGGAGGCTGAGGGGTTGGCGGGGGCGGTGCCGAGGGAAGGACCGAGGGAGAGGTAGTGGGAGGGGTTCCGGGAGCCGAAGAAATGGCAGCCGAAAGGGTATAGGATGGAGAGGGGTAGATCGGGTCAAAGAAAGATCGAGAGGAACGGTCATCTATGGTGGTTGTACTGTTGGTGGTCGTAGTGGTAGCGGGTATATGCTGCTGCGAGGGCGAGGAGAGCGGGTGAGTTGGGTGAGTAAAGCCGATCCTGCGCGCGAAAGTATCGGTGGGGTTAGAATAGGGTAGCATTGGGACCAGCCTCGAGTTGGAGTTGCGATCGTCCTGGACGGGATGGTATGTGAAGTTATTCAGGGCACGACGGACGGAATCCGAGGCGGGGGACGAGTAGAGCCCGGAGGAAGAGAGACCGGGAATGTAGGGAGAGGGAAAGTCAGGGGGGGATTGCCATAGATTATAGAGATGAGAAGAGGGGAGGAGGGGGAGGTGGAGGAGATCAAGGGATCGGAGAGGGAGAGAGCGAGGTCATGATGGGGATGACGATGGAAGGCTGTCAAGTGCGTATGAGAGAAGAACATGAAAATGAAGAAAAAAAATCAGGAGAAAAGAAATGAAGAGGATCCTCGCCACCCAAGTGAGAAAGCCATTAGGAGTTTAAGTACGAGCAGAGGCGTGGACTCGGACAGGCAGAGTGGCATGTTTTGCGACCGCAGAGAACGAATCTCTGCGAATTAAGTTATCTTCCAGACGCGCACAAACACGTGCACACACCACTGGGCGGATCCTCTCGCGAACCCGTCCCCGATCGGGCAGTCGCGGCCGCCTCCAGCTCCCACCCGTACGTCCTCGTTGTGACGACGAGCGACAAGCTCGGACGATTGCAACTCGCTTCCAAGCCCACCTAACCTCACCTCAGTCCCCACCCCCCCCCCTTTCGCAATCCGTTCGGACACGTACCCAGTTCTCATCCAGCCAGCACACCCCCCTCCTTCTCTCCTCTTCCGTTCCGTTCTGTCCTGTCACGTCCTGTCATGGTCGAGTCGCCAGATGGCCGACGGAGAGCAAGCCATGATGCATGATGGTTGATGTATTGATGGGTCGATGGTCAACCCTTGACTGACTGGCCGAGGCTCGCGCAAATCGGGTCAAGCCTCACGTGACCCTACCCATACACGCTCACCACCGCCACCGCCCCAACTCTCAGCCTCAGTACGACGACCAAGAGCCAGAGCATGTCCAGACGTTCTGGCAACAGTCAGCCAACCGTCTGCTTCCTTGCCTTGATGCTGACCTTCTCTCCCCCTCCCCCCTTTTAGAATCCAATCATCACAATGAGTCCCCAGGCAAGCAATCGGTCACCACCCTTTCGGTGTTCCCTCTCTAAACTGTCCCTCTTGTTGCTTTTTCCAGCTTTTGCCAACTTCTTCAGCGACGATGTGTCAGATGACTATTCTACCTTTTATCCGTCCATGTACGACGACATGCGGGACCAAGCCTTTGCAGGCACAGCCGTCCCCCGTCGCAGGCTCAGAAAGCTTCTCCTGTTGGTACGTTCCTCGCTCTCACGCCCTCTCAACTCTTGCCTTATCGAGCTGCCATCGATCTCATCGCTCATGCAGAGTATGGGTATGACCCTGGGCATGGCCGTTCTATCCGTCCATTCGATGCGCATCTTCAGTCGAATCGGATGGATCGCTCTTTCTCAAAACCATGAAGAAATGACCAACAAGATTCTGGTGCACCTCTCTGCCCAACTGGTTGCTGCGGGAATTCTCAATAGCACTTCTTTCATACCGTTACCCGAGCCTCCCCAGAGTTGCAAGTTAACCCCTCGATGTGTCACCTCAGCCTCCCCTGGCTTTATGGTTCAGTTCTCAGCCTTACGTGTGCATTAGGCGCGCTCCAGACCATCGCCCGGGTAAGAAACGATTCCAAGGAACATGCGCGAGAAGAGCACGCCATTCGTATTGGGCTGGGTAGTGCCGGAGTGTTGTTCTGCATTGGAATACTAAAGTTCTTCTTATGACATGACGTGTACCGTCGTGAATCGACTAGTTCATTTGTACCAAATACTCTACACATCATCTTCACCCGATGTACTACCGTACTCTACCGCCTCGTCACGTCACGGGTCACTGACCCTCTTGTTCTCTCCGTCCGACGTGAACCTTGAATGTCCTCACACTTGCCCAGGTTTGTCTTTTCTTACTTCCGTTACCATATTCTATTCTTATGTCTGCAGCCCGGGTGTCCACGCTTATTGGACTCCAAGGCATCCCCTCGATTCTCTCTCTTAGATCACCCGTCCACCCGAGCCAGCGCTCGACAGCTCACCCTCGTACGCCGCGCGGTTGACGATGAACTCTCCGCCTTACACGCGATAATGTGCCGCCTGCGTTCTAGACGCAACGATTTCTCCCTCATCGCACGGCTCCCTCCCGAAATCCTCTCTTGCGTTTTTGCTTTTCACGCCATCAACCGACCACCGCTCGGGTATGATCCCCTCTACTATTATAACGACCGCGACAGTCCTAACCCTGGCCGAGACCACGATGACGACCACATCCACAACTACGACCACCTCTACCCGTCCTTACCCTCCGACCTGAGTCCAACTCGGTTCGGTTGGATCACCGTCACACATGTCTGCCGCCACTGGCGCCAAGTCGCTCTTTCGAATCCCAACCTATGGAGGACGATCGTGTTTGACCTTGGCGCGGAATGGGCCGAGGAGATGCTGGCACGGTCCAAGGCAGCCCCCATCTCCTACCATCGCAGCCTGTCGTTCCAACCGAGAATACCGAGGAGGAAGACCCTCGACGACGAGGTCGTCCTGCGCGAGCACCTGTCGCACATCCGACAACTCACCCTTTCCGGAGACGCGGACTTTCTTGCCCCCGCCTTGAGAGCGCTGACCACTCCCGCCCCGAATCTCGAGTCGCTCGAGCTGTTGTGGCATGGACTTCGGTCTCGCCAATCGTGTGTCCTTCTTCCTTCCGACATATTTTCTCACCAAGCTCCAAAGCTGCGCCATATCGCCCTTGTTGGCTGCTCGATTCCCTGGGATTCGTCTGTCTTCCGCGACCTGACGCACCTTGACGTCCGTCTTCCGCCTCTCGTCCCCTTTCCAGAGGCCGCCGCACCACAACCCGGCCCACTAACGATTCCATCGCTCGACCGACTTTTTTCCATCCTCGAAGCTATGCCATCTCTCCAGATTCTCACCCTTGAAAATTGCCTCCCTCCCCCGGGTTTCACCAACCGTGTTGTCAAGTTACAATATCTGACCCAGCTCTCCCTCGAAGGATCGCTACCCGAAAGTGTCGCCATCTTGAAGCGAGTTTCTTTACCGGGATCAGCCTCAATATCCCTGCGCTGTCCTGACACAACCCTCTGGATGAATCTCTCGACGCTCTTATCTGTTTCCTGTCCACCCATTTCCGGGCTCCAGGGCAATCGACTCCACCACTCTCCACCCTTACCATCGGTCATGGGCAGTGCCTCACAATAGGTGCCTGGGACACAGACATCTCACTGCATCATCCCGAGTTCCCGCCTTCTGGTGCGGCCCGGCTTCTCCTGAATTTGGGTTGTCGACATCACGCGCTCTTCGAGTTGCTCCCCTTGCAACTGTGCAAAGCGCTCCCACTCAGGAATTTACGCGCGTTCGCAACAGTTTGCCCCCTTCTCCCCTGGACGCCCGCAGAATGGGCGGAGGTGTCCAGCCTCTGCCCCCAGGTTATCCATCTTTTGGTGGACAGTCCAGCTGCCGTCGCACTCGCCCCCACGCTGACGGAGAACACTACTTTCCCGACCCTCGTCGCGCTGGCCTTCAAGTTTGTCGACTTTTCTACTCTGGTGCCGTGGAATGAGGATCAGGGGTCTCTGTACATGGCTATGCCCACGCTGTTGCGCACGCGCCGCGCTGCCGGCATACCTGTCCGACGCCTCGAATTAGAACAGTGCGCGGCCGATGGCATGTTGGTGCACATCTTCTCTCAGGTCGTAGATGATGTCATATGGGACAAGGATGGGGGGAAAGATACAGATTCCGATTTTATGGGATCAGTATCTGGCTTCAGCTCGGAGTGGGACATATAGTGTTACTTCCACAGTGACAGCGTTGTGCGGTCGCACGGACAGGCAGTAATCTCTTGGCCCTACACGGATCTGTCCTACTTGTGTCTCTGTGCACAGATTTTTGCAATGGTCACCCCCGTGCGAGAATGGCTCCTTGACGAGGTGCAAGGCGCCTACGGCACAGCACTGTCATCATCTGTCTCTGCCCGATACCACGCACCCACCGAACGGTGGCGCACAGAGGAGCGAGGATGACGGCGTACGAGCCCCAGATCATTCCTAGGTCCCCTGGCTCGATCATATCGAGGCGAGGTGGACTAGCGTCAAACCCTGCGCACGCGTGCGCAGTAGCAGCTGTAAAAAATGATATACACACCTTCACTGGCAACCCTCACCCGCGGGACCACGGATCGATATATTCTTTTTTTGTTTGGCCCCCTGCTGACCTGCTTGCTTGCTGGAGGGTTTCGGTCATGGGTCAGGTCACGGTCACGCATTGCCTCTCTTTCTCTTTTTGAATCTTTTTGCTTACCCACACGTCCGACGTGAACGCAGAGCGCAGCCACATCTCTTCCACGTGTTGGATAGATGGAGAAACGAAAACTGGGTTCGGTTGCGGTCGGCGGCGTACACGTTGAATAATCAAACAAACCCAAACGCAGCGCCGGCACCTGTGCGGTGCGATCATGCTGTGCGTGTGTTTCAAAGAGAAGGATTTAAATTTTTTTTTAAAACGCAAGGCGTGAAAAGCTTGAGCTTGGGGCTTTGCCGATACCCAGAATAATACAAAAAGCCCTCTCTTTAAAATAAAATAAAAAACCTCCGGGAAGGGAATATACATGGGAGGGGAATCCCCTAGCGGCGAGTATATTTAACATTAAATGGCTGATAAGTTGACTATAAGCGGACTCTCTTTTTTTAATTTTTTTAGTTTAAGCTACTTGTACCGCGTGCGCGTCAGCCCTCATCAGAATGCTGCAAGCACAACGCGGCAAGACGGTTTGCTGTCTGCAACGCAACTCAATCTTTTTAGTGCGCTAACCGACTGACTGGTACCGATCCCCGCGGGGGCTAGACCTGGGCCCCGACGCCGCTCGATTTCGCGACGCGACGATATACAGTAATGATAATAATAAGGGGGTGTGCGACGTGCGTTGACGCGCGACGGAGCGAGGGAGTTGAGGTGATGGAAGGGGAAGGGGAGGGGCGATAGGGCTAGGATGCTTACTAACCTAAGCCTAAGCCTGACCAATTCGGCTTAGACGTTTTTATTCTTAGCCTGCTCGAACGACATGGAACATGCTCAACTCGCAACGTGCGGACTATTATCGCGTTATCGTGCGTGCGTACATATCATGTACTACTACTATCGCACGCACGCACGCACACTCACTCACTCACTCACATTGGTAAACAGGCAATTTGAGAGGCTTTGTGCACTAGTAGTGGGGTATATACAGCTGACTTCCTCTAGTAATCGAATCGCTGCACATTAATCGCAGTAACCAGGCCAAGGTACTGGGGCAGGAGGGGGAGGTCTTCCGAGTCTTCTGGTGCTTCTTTTCTTCATCAGAACCGGGTTCAAGTAACGTAGCGGAAACCAGGGGCCTGTCAGAAGAGATTTCGGTGTGAACGTGCGAACGCTTCAAAAGTCGAAACGATATTTCCATAAAAAAAAAGAGAGTTGGAGTAGTTCGCTCACCCTGTCCGCCAGCTCTGATGTGTCCACGCGAGTATTGGGGATGTGTTTGCCAAACACGCGATCGCGGCGCGCGTTCTCATAACGGAAGTGAGACTACAAGCAAGGATATAGGGATGCACGCCGCCGCGCGACCATCATCATCAATCTGGAATGTCAGATGAGAGAAGTGGTAGCAAGCATACCGTAAGGGCGCCAGTGCACATAGATCCGAGGAACAGCAGCCCCGCCAGGACTAGTACAAATGGGGTTAGGATGCACATGAATGAAGCGCAGCGCGGTAGGCGGTTGGCCCCCCACCGCCGCAAGAGCCACTTACCTGAAAACCCTTTACTGTGTCGGAGTGGGGGGGGGGGGGGGGGAAGGGGAAGTGCATTAGTCAAACTTGGCAATGGGCGTACGCACGGAGATGTCCCGAGACCCGAGAGGCCGAAAAATACACACTCACATGTACCGCGGTCCTTCAATAGCAGGGAAGAGATGCGATCCGAGGACGCTGCCGCATTGTCCTATGGCCATATACAGCGGGGTACCAGTGGCGCGCTTACTTTCGGATCCAAGATTGTGGGCGTCTAGATAAACATCGTTCAGAAGGACAACGATCGCGATCGCGCGACAGGGGAAGGGGTGGGTGGCGCTTACACCAGGCGATGGTGAGACCGATCGTCGTATACGTGCCACTGACGATGCAGAACGTCGCAAAATAGCGCACGTGATCGTTATGCGCGGCGGTGAGCAACAGCCTGACATTCACAACCATTGCGATCAGCACCGGCCGGCGGCCATATTTTTTATATATTTCTTTCTTTGGAGACACTTACACATATCCAATTCCGCCAATTGCGCTCGCGATCACTATGAAAGGTCCGCGGGTGAGGAGGCGGTCGGATGACCACGAGGCGATTGTGATGACGATAGATGTGACAGCATAGGGTGGGACTGTGAGCAGCTGGGCAAGCGCATTTGCTGCGGAACGCCATTAACAAACTATTAATACAGGAACGCTGTAGAGACACAGCTCACTGTATCCGAACGTCTTGATGATGGTGGGCAGAAAGGCGGAGATAGAAGCAAGCGCGGCATTCGCCCCGAAATAGATGACGCCGCCAAGATAGATCTATGAATGAAATTATATGAGAGCTTAATGGCGCTTTGCGCCCGAAAGGCCTACTTTCCAGTCCTTGAACGCATCAGCGATGTGGCCTAGGTGAGCATGTGAGTGAGACTCCTCGGGGCCGTGCGCCGACATGACTTACTCTTGTTTATATGATACCCTATATCGCCACTGGTATCGCGATTGGCCCGAGCTAAAGCGATCTTCCGCTCTTCCTCCGTAAAAAATCCCGTCGTTTCTGGTCGATCGGGCAAGAAAGCTATCGCGATGAGACCTAGGAGAATCGCGGGAATGCCCTGCTGGTAGTTGGAGCGACCGATAGCGATATAGACATGGTCATGCGGGGAGACGGACCTCGATTATGAAAAGTAGACGCCAGTTTGCGATCGCGGCGTGAGCGTGTTGCACACCATAAGCAATGAGGCCACCAAAAGCGCCGGCCACGGCAGCGAAGCCAAACCAGTAGGCAAGGCGCAAGCCAAGCTCGTGCTTCGTGTAGAACAATGCTGTCATACCGGCATCAGGGATTCGATGGAAGCGTGGAGCGTAGCGTAACTATTAGGTGCCTACAGAAGTAGAGCGGGATGCCAGGACCAAATCCCGCTTCGAAGAAACCAAGACCTATCCGGGCAGCCATGAGCCCCGTCTGATTGGTCGCAGTCGACTATATGCGTGTTTCCGAGCCATGAGAACGCGATATAAGTCGGCACTCAGAAAAGGCTACCAACCATGAGGGTGGAGCAGATACCCCAACCGATAGCCGCGCCACCCAACCAAAGTCGAGGGGGACGAGCTTGGCGAGAATGGTAGCTGGAACTTGACATAAAATCTATCCAGATACACCTTGGAACTTAGGGACGACAGGAGTGTGAGAGAACCCACGTAAGATAAAAAAAAGGCCGAGTTGACCCAGTCAAACCTCGTGCCCTTGGGATCACCCCCAAGGACATCTTTGGGTAGGCCTTGGAGACGGGCATTACCCAGGTTACTTCTGTCCAAGACTGACCTCGTGGTAACAACGTGAGTCGAGGAAGTTTAGGAAATTATACCGAAGTACTGACATGCGAACAGGTACATGAAGCAAGCTATGGGCAAGACACGACGGTCTATCTTGCGAACCAAGCGACGCTCCTCCTCGGACACAGGCTCATCGTGTTGTGCATCTGACTGAACACTTGATGATTCGGCTTCGACGGAAGACGAATCAGCTTTGACGTCGAGTTTCTCGTCCAGGGGCATGGCAGAGAATGAGAATAAGAAACCCTGGAATGTGGATGGAGGGAGGCAGAGAAGCTGCCAGCGACTAACCCGGTGAACTCGGAGGGAAGACTTGTGCTCCAAGGTGGCATACTTATGAGACTTTTACGAGACGAGAACCACGCTTAGGCCACCGCAGTTTAGAAATGACAGCTCAAGTGATGCTCGACAGCGCCGAGAATCGCAAGTGTCACCTGCTCTTGTGGTCCACACGGTCCTGGTCAAGCCGAAACTCTATTGCCGGGGAAAAAGATATTTGCCTTTGGTGGATATATGTATATGGTTCGCCAACCTTGTTCCGAGGACTTGTGGGCCGAAGAAAGGAAACGTGACCGAGGACCGGCTGAATCGTTTCTGGAGCCGGGAAGTACATAACTCGCGTTCGGTTTGAAGGTTGAAATTTGAGCAGGGCACTCACCTAGGAATTGAAACTTCAGTGGGTCCATCAACCATAAAATTCTGGACCACTCAGTACAAGGACCACAAAGTGGTCCAACGCTGGACTGAACTCAAATCGATTCAAACACCACCTGCCAGGCTACCAACGCGATCGTCATTCAAACGAGTCGAGTAATAATGCCGCCGTACTGTAATGTAAAGTAGATTATGCTCAGGTGAGAAGCAAACTAATGCATGGGGTATAAAAACATGATGAGTAGTCTCCTGACACCCTCTATGGCTTCCGTGCAATGACCAGGTACATTGGCGTAAAAAGCTATGCGATGTGCTCAGTGAGAGTATATTTGATGATCGCAGCAGGACTCACTTTTGTCTGGCCACCCTTGACCAACGCATCACCAGCGACACGTAACGTTTCACCAACCTCCCATGTGCCCTTCGGGACGATGCGGAAGAACTCAAGGACGCGCAATGCATTGTGAGTAACAAGTTTGCCTGACCAGCTCATCCGCCAGACAGTAAAATAATCCCACGCGGTCTGCGCCTTGAAAATGTCCCCTTCGAGCGGATAGTACCAAGGCACGGCGTCGGGACGCTCCGCCAGGTCTTCCTCGTGCTCAATGTGGAAACCGACGGCCTTGATGGCCTCTTTTGCCTTGGACAAGGGACGCATTTCGGGGATACCGTTTCCCAGCTCGATCTCATGGGCCAAGGCCTTGTGTTCCGGAATGGAGGGATCCCATCTATCCGTCATACACCACTCGTAGACGCCGAACTGGAGAAGCCTCGATGAATACCGACACTCATTCGCGTGCAGAAAGTCCTGAAACTCACCACACCTCCCGGTTTAAGCACCTTCAATATTTCGCCGTAAACACCCTCCCATGTCGGCGCATGAACCGTAGCCTCAATCGCATATACTGCACATAACGCACATTCAACATCCCGTACAAGAGACGCAGAGAGGGACCCACCCGCATCGAAGGCATTTTCGCCAAATTGCTCCGAAAGCTTCATAAAATCGCCCTTGACGAACTGGACCTGGTCCTCCAGGCCAGCCGCCTTGGTGTACCGACGTGCGCGGCCAATCTGGAAATCGTTGTTGTTCAGACCGACGATCCTCGCGTCCGTGAAGCGCGCGATCTCCCTAGCGGGGCCACCGACGCCGCAGCCGACGTCGAGGACGCGCATCCCCGGACGGAGGGACATCTGCGCCGCGAGGTAGTGCTCGTGGCGTGCGAGGGACGCAGCAAACGCCTCGCCCTTGTAGAAGCGCGAAAAGTGGAACGACTGGGCCCAACCGTACTCGTAGAGCTCCGTCGCACCGTCGTAGTAGCCTGAACAAAGTGTATGAGTCGATGTCACCTAAGATGTGTGTCCAAAAAAGCCACACACCGTTTACGACGTCGGTGTAATTTTCTACGCGGGTATCAGAGTCCACCTGGGCTTCCTTGCTGATGTCTTTTTGCCAAAAGCCAGAGTAATTTTCGATGCGCGAGCCAACGCGGCCATCATCGAGTTGTTGGGTATTGGACATGAGAGATAAGTGAGCGACGGGCTGGGCAATGTGTATAACGAAGGATGAGGGTGAAGACGGAAGTAAGATAGCAGACGCCTGGCTGGCTGTGGTTTGATATGAACGCAGCTTTAAAAAAAAATGGGACCATTTCACGGCCCTCACGCCATTTTCATGGCTCCCACGGAGGCTTTTCACGCATGTGTGTGATCATTACAACAAGGCAGGTCATTATTATTACTCGTACAGTACACCTCATGGAGCCATGGACGTTCTTCAACGTTTCAAACGCTTGACATCCGTACCTCCCTGCACCAGTAAATCGCTGAGAGGCTCGCGCCTTCCATTACCATTATTTGAATTCGTTGTGAACCGTTGCTGCTGCTGCACCGGACTCGCACTAATGGGTTGCGGATACTGTGACCTGCGCACCAGAGTTACTTACGGAATGCGAGCCAAGCAAGTGACGCACTGTATGACCTCGGCAGGCCGCTTCACTCCAGCAACGGTCGACGATACCGTAGAGCTTCTTATTGCTCGGCGAAGCATCGACATGGGCCGGTCCAGGGAAGACCCTGAGCTCTGATTACTACTAGTTGTCTGCCATCTTTGTCAATGCACACACTCTAATGCTTCGCTAGTTGAGGGAATTTCACCGTCATTGTTGTAACCTGTGGGCGAGGGCTACCCGCACCTCCAGGAGATTCATTCTTGATGACATTTCGATCAGCATCGCAAACCCTGCTCTGCGCGTTGCCCCCAACAGCAGACAAGACACTACGCGACTCTACACTTTGCAGAAAAGAATCCTCTATGGCAAGGAGTGCGTCATCGTCCTCGTCATTGAAGTAGATATCAGGGTCGGACTCTAATCGATCTAATGCCTTGCGAGGATGTGGCAGGACAGACTTCACGTCTAATCGCCCAGGCGAAGACGTAGAAGCGACGTTTCTTTCAGGACCTAACGTTGGTTGTGGCAGCCGTGCCTCGTGTGGAAGAGTCCTATCTGTTTGGAGAAGTCGAGCCTGGCTTGTGCTGGAAGGAACGTTGCGAGTTTCACCGGATGCTTCCTGTTTCAAATGGACAGATCGCTCCCTAGCGGTGCCTACTACCGTCCGCGAACGCGTCGTTGGCCTTTGTTCGTCCTGTTGCATCGCTTGAAATGCCCTGGTGGCATTCCGAAGAGGACTGAGCTTGGAGATGGCTTGACGTGCTTGGGGCTGAGGCGGAACCGAAAGGATAGGTTCGAGTGGCTCGGAAGACGTTGCCGACGAGACATCGTTAGTACCACCTGTATATGGTAGACTGCCAGCGGGTTTTTCCCGGCGGTGTAGGTCAGACTCATCAAACTTTGGCTATGCACGAAGGCACACGCAGTCAGTGATGTCGTGAATGTATGCGCACATAATTGTATGGTGGACTCAGCGAGCTTAGTCACACGTACAAGTTGGGGTTTGATCTTTATAACCTCCTGCGTAAATGACTTTTCGTAGAGACAGAGACCGAGAAGGTTTCCAAAATTACGGAGAGCGCGCTTCACGCCGTCAGTTACGGCCTCTTTCTTCGCCTTGGTAACAATCATGGGCTCGAAGCATCTAGAGAGGTGGCGCAACATACCTTGTCCAATGCGGCACCTTTGCTCTTCAAATTCTCCCCAGTACCATATCCGATATCCTCGTGGTATGTTCCGTCCCTAAGGGTGATTTTCACAAGGGCAGTAATTCCAACGTTGAACCTCCTTGATTCGGGGTCCATGTCGATAAAGTCCGTCTCGATTCTCGTCACGGTTGAGCACCACCCGTTGTAACCAAAGACCTCGTTCGCGAGTCCGATAATTTTCCACCCTTCCACGTAAGTCAACTTCGGTCCGCCGCCAGGGGCAGGACGTTGGGAGACGTATTCTGGACCGAGGCGCCTGTTGAGTTTTGTTTGTATGATAGAAGCCTCGGAGGCGCCGGACGATCTAGGGTCAAAAATAGGGCGCCTAGTCTCGGAGAAACCGTCCCCGAAAACTGTGCCTGGTGTCTGTGCTTCGGAGAACATCTTGCTATACACAGACCAAGAAAAAAAACAACGATAACCTATGTGAATGGAAGCAAAAGGAATCAAACTGTTGGTCGACAAAGACGAGATGCGGTTGTTGACTCGTTGGTCACGTGCACGTCCCGAGTTGAGTTGTGGAACGCGAGGGGCCACGTGGTCAAAGCTGATGATGTAATCCATGTCACGTTCGACCCCAAATCAGAGATCTCGAATTAGTCGTCGACTATCTATGATACCGCGACAAAATATAATAAAACGTCCAAGTCAGTCACTGGCAACATCCTCGTATCGTCTTCCACGGCTCACTTGCGCCGCCTCCCTGAAGCCATCCCTCGCACCTGTCGTCCGCGTCTATCGTGGGAAAGAGATCTCCCGGGTGGTGACGCCGTCGCGGCTTGAGGTGGCTCACACTGGGAGTAATGCCAGCAAGGGCTGTTCGGATGCTCGAAATAGTGACCTTGACGCCATGAGACTGGAGGCTGGGATCGGCGAGAATTTTCGGCCAGGGATAAGGGCGAAAGCGGCGTCTCCGCCGCCATCCTAGCAGCAGCCTCGCGGTCTGGTGCAGGCACCGCAACAGGCGGTCGCGCGTAGGCGGGGTAGCCCGCCGCCACAAAAAGGGCTGGTCCCATCGGTGCCACTGCCACCGGCACTGGCGCCCGGCGCGGGTTCGTCCACCCCGACTGCGAACTTGAAGACGGCGGCGGTACTAATATCCTCCGGGTCCGCGCCCGGTGCTGGAACGCTCCGTCCATGTTCGACAACACGGTGTCCACATCCGCGGGAGGACCACTATGATCGAATTCCATCTCCTCTGCAAAGAACGAACCATACGGGGACACCGTACGTCCGCGTCTTTCCTCCGCCGTCGGTCCCTCCGCGCTCCCAGCAGTGGAAGAACGTCCCTCCGAGCCCGCATTCGACGTGCCGTCCTGGGAAGCGCTCGACGGCGGTGAATCATGTATCCAAAACTTGTGGTCACGGCCATCTCGTTGCCACCATCTGTGCTCGGGCTCCGGTACGACGCCACGGGGGATGTCCGAGTCCCGGGAGGACCAGCGATGAAATTGAGCGGTGCGTGCCTCTTCTCTCATCACAGCAGCGGCATCACCGGCATGTCGCGGATGATATACAGTAGTATTGTGCGTCTGGGGAGGCATGGAAATTTCGTCGGGTGCCCAGAGCAGGAACAAATTGAAAATGGGCGACACCAATTACCAGCAACGGCCCCAGCAGCTAGCCAAGTTTTATATCACGATTTCCGCTGTTCCTAGGTGGCCCGGAGCCACGAGCAATCAACTGCACCACTTTGGTAAGGACGGTAAGCCGGTCTACTGCGGTCACGGTGCCACAAGCACAGAATTAGAAAGGGCCCCTTCGCGGACACGCACTCGAGGGACAGAGCATGCCATATATGGAAAATTCGAGAGATTTCCAGCATCGCCACGAAAAGCCAAGGATTTCGCACGCGAGTCATTGATAAATAAATCTATATTGCCTTGCTGAAAGAGGCCGCAACGGAGTGTGTCAGTATAAGAGGTCAAGAAATCGGACGCGCAGTGAAGAGCGAATGGATTCTCGATATAGCATCACGAGACCAGAATCCCCTGCGAGTCGACAGGAACAGGTGAGCCACCCCAGTCAGTAACCTTAGCCTGAGATATCTCACGTGATCAACGTCGATCATCAACCATCCATATGTGGTACAGTGCCAAACAAAATGTATTGGCTCTGTGCATTGCTCAATACAACACAGGATACTCAGACGACATAGCTCACCCCTGCATCCCATAATGACGTCGAACAAGAAAATGATACCTCGACGACCTACTTCGGGCCAAGTCCCCGCCCACCACCACGACCTGGCCCGCTGCCACGACCACCACGGAAACCACCACCCCGAATATCACCGTTTACGGGCGCACCGCCACGAGGTCGGCTGACGGGGCGTTCACCTCGCTCCTTACGCGTCTCAACAGTTATGCGTGCGTGCTGGCCATCTCCTAAATCGATACGAATGCCACCCTCGCCACCCTGTGACGTGGGAAGGGAAGCGATGATCGCACGGCGCGCAGAATCTGCAGAGGTAAACTCCAGGAATGCACAAGCCTTGCTCCGTACAAGATCAAGATCCTTGATGGTTCCAAAACGATTGACTAGAGTGTTCCTCAGCGCTGGTTCGGTGACATTTTCTTGCACACTCTGAAGAACATTGAAGAGTGGCATCACGATGATGACGAATAACACCTTACCTTAACAAAGCATAGACCATTTGACACGTTAGTTGCGGCGACAAACGATGGATGGGGTTCCCGCGGTTGCTGCTGAGGTCTTGATCCGGGAGCATGGTGGCTCACGGGCGTCTGGGTGCCACTCCCGGGGGATGATGAGCTGGCAGCAGGCGCTTCCGAGGTGCCGCGGGACTCTTGCGCCACGGCTGAACCCCACTTCTTCGAGTTTGTTGCGGCCAGGTTAGCCCATGTCTTCGGCAGCGGGGGTGGTGCAGGTGCAGGCGCGGGCGCGGGCGCGGGTTGGGAAGGCGCAGCGGGAGCGGGAGACTGGGCAGGTGCAAGTGAAGGAGCAGGTGGCGGTGCAGGTGATGCAGCAGGTGCAGGCGATTCCACAGCAGGAGCGGGTTCGGGTTCAGGGGTTAGCGACTTCTCAGCCGGAGCTGGGGCAGGGGCCTCGGTCGCTTCCTGCTCTTCTGTCTGCAAGTGTCCATTTGGATGGGGCTCCGCAATAGGCGACTCGTGGACAGTGGGAACCTCTTCCGCGGGAGGGGCAGAAGGGGTAGGAGAAGCTGTTTGCACCGGTTCCGCAACCGGAATATCAGCTGCGAGGGAAGCCGGCTGCGGGTGCGCGGGCGATAGGGTCGGTGCGGCCTCCTGCTGAGGGGATGCGGAACTAGCCTCCGCCTCAGCGCTGGGTTGTTCTGGCTCGCCTTCGTCGCTCTCGACGTCTTCCTTGAGGAAGCGGAAGATGTCATTAAGGACAAAGTAACCATTGGGCTGCTCAGCGAGGAAAAAAGTCTGAACGAACTTCTTCCACGGCTCGCCTCGGTTCGACATTTCACCAATCACTTGAATGATGATACCACCGTTGGCAGAAGACTGTGCATCAACTGAATGGATGAAGACCTTGCAATCTTCGAACCCAATCGAGGTGATCTTGTTGTGAATTTCCTTTAAAAGGGATTGAGACGACTGGACGCAAACCCAACAAGAGAGGGATACAAACCTGTTGACCGTAACAGGGTGTGCCATCTTCTCCCTCCGTACCGTGGATGAAGGTAGATGTTTTGTTGTAGAAGCAATGCAGACGGTGAGGCGACTCATTGACATGTGTATAGTATTGAGGTACGAATTGCCACCCCACTTCGGATGGGACGACATATTTCGGAGAGGAATCGTTGTTGGAAGGAGTGGTATTCGTCATGATGGGATAGAGTACTGGCTGCGGGGGTCAGAAAGAGGGAGGGGGGTAGATTGGGGGGAAAGAAGCATACCAGAGAGTGGAAAAAGGGCTCGAGAGAAGAATGCGTGGAGAAATCTAAGAGTAATTGAGAGAGCAATCGAGGGAGATGGATCAATGTCGTCGAGGACGAGTGCGCAAAACTCTCAACGCGGCGGCCCTCAAAAGTTCTCAGCGCGTGCTCTCGGCATCTTCCGTGTCACCCTGCATTCCATCTATGGTATCCTAACTACCCTACATCCCAATCACCGGCTTGAAGCTCACGATCTCCTCATACAATAGCTCCTTCAACTGCTCACGACTGATGTCATCCTTGTGTACTGCACGACGTTTGAGTTGATCAGCCATCGACAAAACATCAACGGGCACGCACAGTCGAACTCAAAAAACTCTGGATCTAGCGGCGGCGCTACTGGTTCGTCGTCTGGGTCATGCTGGTAGAAAGGGTCAGACTGTGTGAGGTGTGTTTCCCACAGTGACGCACATAAGCCTCAAGATAGGGATGCGCAAGCGCCTGCTCAACGGTGATGCGTTTCTTCGGATCAAATGTCTAAAGGAATGGCACCGTTGAGCGTAACGAAACTAAAAGGAAGCGGTGGATGTACCAGAGTTTTCGTTAAAAAATCAATCGCCAGTGGATTCGCGTTCGGAAAAATTACTTGGAAAGGCTTCTTCTTCCGGAACGGTAAAGCGCGGATGTAGTCGCGGGAACGACGCGTAGTTATGGCATAAAACTCGTCCAGAGTTGGCGTGCCAAGAACATCCAGGATCAGGGTAAGTTGGTGGTGATAATCGCGCCCTGGAAAGAGTGGCTTCCCCGACAACATCTCGGCGAGAATGCAGCCGACGGACCAGACGTCAATGGCCTAATGGATTGACAGTCTATGACAACCATCACGTGAGACGAGAGGACCGCACCTTGGTGTACTGCTTGAACGTAAGCATGATCTCCGGTGCACGATACCACCGGGTCGCGACATATTCAGTCATGAATCCCGTTTCGGTCCCTGACGGTTCGGCTGTTTTTACGGATCGTGCCAATCCAAAGTCGCAGACCTTCAAATCGCAATTTGCATTCAACAAAAGGTTTGATGGTTTGAGATCACGGTGTATGACATCTGCGGAATGCAGTGCCTTGAGTGCGCGCAACGTCTGGTAGACAAAATATTGCGCGTGATCATCAGAGAGATCTTGAGTACGGATAACGCGATGCATGTCAGTTTCCATCAATTCTTGAATCACTATATTAAGATCAGCGCGCATCATGAATGACGGGAACAGAGCTCTTACAGTAGACCTCCTTGAAGGCCTCTAGTGAGGGTGGTTTGATAATGTCCAGAATAGAAATAATCTGCACACACGTTAGCACCACCCAATTTACGCGCATTCAGAAATTGAGGAAGATCAGAAATCCTCGCCAGACAAGAACCAATGGCGTGAAGGCATACTAACGTTCTCGCTTACACCCGCCTCGCTCAAGAATTTGAGGAGCTTGAGCTCTCGTAGTGTCCGCAAGCAAAACATTGAATGATCGAATGGCATGATCTTCTTTATCGCGACCTTGCGACCCGTCGGTCGATGGGTCGCCGAGCAAACAATTCCGTACGCGCCCTCGCCCACGACATCGAGGACTTGGTACTGGGTGCCTACACGCGATGGTCATCCAATTATAGCAGCGAGACAGCAAAGGGGACCACGCACCAACATTGAATCGCACCTTCCGTGGTGTCGGCTGAGCTTGGGAGGCTGCGTGACCATGCTTGGTCTTTTTCTGCGGGGCTGCTGCTGCTACTGCTACCTCGGCCATGTTGCGGTGTAACTAGGTGATGGTCGGAAAGAAAGGGGTGTCCCGCACAAGGCCTAAACAAAAGTAGGCTCAAGCGCCTCTGGGATGGTTCGCATAGGGGTGGATGCCCTTATTTGGATGGCCTCGCAGCACCAGACCCGTTTGCACTGCACTGGTTTGGCATGGCAATCACTCTGTCGTTGCCAAGCTGTCTCACACCTGAGCTCCAGTTGCCCTTTGTTCACTTGGGAAATTTACCTTCATTGTGTTCTTTCGGCCCGATGGAAGCCACCCTTCTCCCGCTTCCGTCAATGGGTTCTGATGGTGTTGATAGACTCCCACATGGTGCTTCAAGTCGTGTCGGAGCTAATCCTTTTGTTTGTAATCATCGCCGAGGCCGCCGTCTCATCCGATCCATATTGTCGGTGTACAATCCCCCCAGTTTCCACGTCGCAGTCTCAAGGTGATGGCCGTTGCCTATCAGAACTCATGGCGCCATCAGTCTCCAGTCTCCATGGCCAGTGGTCGCCGACTGCTACAAAAGTCTAATGTTAGGTTTCTTCGCACTCCGCACTACCAGGTTCGTCTTTCAAGTGCCTTACAAGTGGTACTCTGGGAGCCTTGTTCTTTCACAATGCACACGGCACTAGTGATAGCTGTCCCAATGTTGGTTGGTCCACGTGTTTCGAGCTGACAGTTATGCACTCTGGACCCATTTGCAGATCTGTTGTGCATCAACTTTGTAAACTCTGTTGGCATTGGTCATCTGTTCCTTGTTGCCATGCGTGCATGGTCTTTAAGTCTAGTGCTCTCCAAGTCGGTACTACCGACTTGGAGACGTACGCCGGTCTCGAACCTCTCCTGGTGCCGTGTGAAGGTCAATTAGCCTGAGAGTTGTGCGATCAGTCGGATACGACAGGTATCTACGGGAAGCCAGCTGACCATCAAGACGGAAGACGGATATTCAGTTTAGTACCTGTCCTTGTGCACGGTGCTTCGTTATTTCAGATACGCTCTATTGTACATGACGACAGCCCACTTGGCGATGATAGGCCCAGTTCGGACCAGGGGCGGTGCACGGCACGAGTGCAATGCCTTACGTCATCATCTAATCTAGCTCCATCTTGGCTATCAACTTGCTCGATGTCTGTCTCAAAGTCGGTTTTGTTAGTCCTATTAACGACCTTGGTCGTTTTCCTTCCGGGAAGTGGCGTCTATGCATTCGGTGCTGGCAATATTCCTTCGTCAGTGGCTATGATTGGGGCGGGATAACGGTCTATGCGGTGCTAAACCAGGTCTATCCTCAGATACGCGTATCTGGAGGGTCGTGCCTTCCGCCATGGCGATATTGTGCGTATCCAACTTTGAATCAAAGTGATAAAGCTTTTCATCATGCTCCCAACCCTCGTTTCAGGAGGATGTGCTATCCGATTTGGCCAAGAAGACCAGTGGATTTGCTCTCGGCGCACTTATTGGGAAAGGGGGGTCGAAGTTCGCCGGGCTTGACGTTAAACGCGTATATTTTGGGTCTGCGTGTTCATCTCCTCACTTTCAAAGAGGCTCACGCCTTTCATCTAGGAACTGGCTCAGAGACTATAGTCAGGTACGTTGCGTACCGATGACCTGATTAGGGCCATCGTTACTGATAATATCTTGAAAGGCTGTGGATATAGCAAGCCTGAAGAAGGTTCCGCTACAGGTAGGCTTTGTTGTCTCAGAAATTGTCCTCAGCCAATGGTGCTTTGCTCTAGACGATCATCAATCTGTGCATGGCACTTGGGTTCCTCGTTCGTCTATTTCAATGTGACATGTGACACCATTTATCAGACCCTTCCTTGTTTTACTCGCAGGCTCACGGATACGCAACGGAGGAATTTGAGGTGACTCCGGAAAGGCTCGGTGTTTATCTCCCGGTATGAAACTTCTTTCAAGCTCCACCTGAGAAGGTCACTCACTGGCATTGGTCATTACTCAGATAGAACATATCGACAACCCCAAGGGCTATGGTGACGGCGAAGACGCGCGGAAGTATGACCGGAGGCTACGAGGGCCAGTGGATGTGAGCACAATGGAGTGCTCTCGTTCAAGTTGACTTCTCAATTACCTAAACACAGCCGAGGGAACTGGAGGTCGACCCCCACACAGGCATGAAAAATTACATTGCAAATGGTAGATGCGGTGACCCTCACTGTCAATATTCCATGTTGACCTGTAGATATTCAGAGTTCAATCCATGGGATACGTCGAAAGCCTTTGTTCGTCGTACGCTTGATCGCTGCATCCATATTGGTCGGCAGTTCCGCTCTACAGGAAGGAAGACGGATGAATACGAGGCCTTCCGCCTTCTTGGGCAAGCCGTTCGTCCTGCTACTTCAACACCAGGACACATTCGGCTAACGGGTGCTTGTTACTAAGTGCCACACACTCGAGGACTTCACAGCACACTCGAATTTCTGCGAGCTCGCTCTTGTTTCGATGGGTTACTCCAATGTATTCGTGCATGTCGGTGATAATGTGCGCATTCGGGCTCCCAACGGTAGATGGGTCGCTCCTCTGGTTACTGGGACATTCGGAGGGAGTGATTTTATGTTCAGCTTGCTGGGCGGTAAGTTTAAAAAGTGGATCAATGCATCTATCTCTCACCTATTAATACAGAGGCCACTGATCACATTGTAAGGCTTCGCATTTACTCACTGTATACGTCCCTGACGTTCCATCAGAGCGAGGCATCCGTTTCCGACTTGAACAAGGCAATGGATTCCGCACGCTCGCGCTCCATGTCAGTAGGAAAGTCACCCGCGGACACTCTCCGGGATCTACTGTTCACATTGCCTGGGGGAGAGGGAGCGGGAATGTCTCGTGAAATAGAGGGCATAGAGCGGATACGTGATGGTTACGCTTACGGTGGCAGGCCTCCAGAAGAAATGAGTCCTCAGGAATTACATTCCGCACTTTGGCAGGTGCTTCGGTTCAGAGATTCAGGTTTGGCGCATCCTTGTCAGTGGATGCGGTCTCTGACTGTTGTTCCAGTGGTAAAGTCAATCGAGAACACCATCGGTAGGTTAAGCGTTGATGAATCCATGCCATATCTTAAAGCATCACCCGGTTTTTTTTTAAAGAAAAAATTCCTGGATTGGGTTCGTTAATCGAGAAAATCAAGGATTCTATCGCAGGTGAGTGGGAGAAGAAACTGCCATTGTCTCAATATCTCACGGATGTCTAAGTTTTCGTATTGACTACGATGGAGGTTCGTCACCAGCCTCAATTCGTTCGTTGTAGTTTTATCGTCCCATCTAGCCCTTCCTGAGACCCATTTTAAAAACTGCAAGTACACAACTGATGACAGCTTCGATCGAAGTCGTCAATACTCAGGATCAGTACGAGGTTGGTCATTATTGAATAGCCAGAATTTGGAGAATATGGTGTTGATCGCTGCTGCAGGTATTCAACAATCCCCGTGCGGTGAGTAGAACCCATTCCTGCCGGTGAACCCTGCATAATCTGGATTTCGTAGTCGGATCCGACCCACTCAATGTTGAGCAAAGACCATTTCGTGCGTCCTCGTTACGAGAGAGTGGGTTGGTATTGACTCCGTTTCATCCAGGATTTGATACTTAATGAACCTGCGGGGAGTGTTGCCAAGATAGTTGTGGTATGCTTGTATTCTCTGCGTGCAGCAACGTCATTTTACTCCTTGCTTAGAGACATACCGTGAGATTGGTCGTCAGCGCATGGGATGACCCGTCTGTGAACGTGAATTCGACAATAGACGACATAACGCAGTGCCTGTTTGTACCTCGCCTTTTTTTCGAGAACGTCGCGCTTAATTCTTGTAGATTTCATCCCGACTTTCAAAATCATTCCTCCCATATTCAGCGCGAGATGCTGAATGGTTTAAACGTCTGGGTACAGTCCCTTGGTCACCAGCAAGGTGGGATCATTGGGCGTCTCTCAAAACAAAGCGTTCGCGAACATCACAACGTACGCATCGAGGGTGAAGGTGGTCAGCCTCCAGCTCAGGCCACTTTCGCCACCAATGCTGGATTGCAGGCGCAAGGGAACATAGCCGGTTACTTGCAAGGGATTCCGGGAGTAGCGCAAGCACACGGGTTGTACAATACGTTGGGCGGAGGAGGAGTCGGACGTGAATTCGGTGGGCCAGGGGAGCCGATGAATCCTGTTGCAGCCTCGCCCACAGTTGGCGGAGAGCCGGTCGGCAACTTCTATGCGACTCAGACCGACTACCCAGCTGTGCCGCAGCAGCCAACCTATTCGCATCCAGGTTCGGGACGTACAGGCCATGGACCTGCCCCATCCTATCTAGGTGGCCCCCAGCCGAGCTCCCCAGGATCGCCCTATTTAGAGTCATCTTATCCTGGACAATCTTCTTATCCAGGACAGTCGTCATATCCCGGACAGTCATCGTATCCCGGGCAGTCGTCATATCCAGGACAGTCATCATATCCGGAGCAGTCATCATATCCCAGTCAATCGTCTTATCCTGGACAGTCGTCGTATCCCGGACAGTCATTGTATCCAGGTCAACACTGGCAAGGGCATGGAATTGGATCTTTGAGGATGCCCATTGGTGACAACAGTGGCCCTGCTCCACCCTTCCCGCCTCAGGCTGGCTCCTCATCGCAAGGCAGGGCTCACTTTCCGGGTCCTCAAACTGGTCCTGATTATGGAAGCCCGGGTTCCGGTCGATATGGGCATGGCGCTCGTCAACCAGACTACTAAACAAAGCATCACCGAAGACGCGCAATGCCACTTGCTGCCCACAACGCGGAGATTGGTCGCGTCTTTTGTATTCCCATCGCGCCGTTACGACTGGGTGTAGGGTGGGGTCAATTAATTGTGCTATCGTGATCCATCACATCCTCAATAGTGTTTGTGCGATCGATTCCGTGGACATGATTCTGATTGACGCCAAAAACTAGTACAGACATATGGGGGAATGCTACTTGACCGCTAGTGATACAGTACTGACAAGGAAAGGATGGTCGCCACCATCCACATTGGAAGGTATAAATGAACTGAGCAACATAGGAAAATTACAACCAATTATTCACTGTGAACGACACGCATGAGGCCAGGTATATTCGTAACATGGCTCAGGGCAACGGGCTTTCGAGGATCGACTGGTACGTTCGGATTCGGGCCCTCACACATTGCGGGACACGCCGAATAGAACACCTTTATCAAACAACAGTTTCCATCGGAAGGCAGCATCCGCGGAGCGAGAAGCACCACGTACCTGGACATTATAATCGCCGCTCTTGGTTTGTTGGATGGAATATCGCCACCTAGAAGGACACAATTTTTATCCGACGTCAACATCATGTCGGATATCAAGATTCGCGCAAGCGAAGAAGAAAGAAAGGAGAGAAGCGAAAAAAAAAAGGGGGGGGGAGGACGGGTACGTACTCCTCGTCCACAAGGGCCGTAACATGTCGATTGGCGGCTTGCGCGCGCTTGAGGAGCTCGTTGCGCGCGAGACGCAGCAGCACCTCCGCATTGACCGCGTCCGCGCACACGAGCGCCTTGTTGTACGTCAGGGGGTGTGGCGCCTTTGTGATGATGGTTACGCCGGATTTGCTAAGCGAGGAGTGCGTGCGTGGGGCGCCCGAGGTGCAGGTCAGGCTGAGGAGGTCTGAGGGGGGCGAGCGCAGGCGGAGGAGGAAGGGCATCGCGCGAAATATGTTGCGCGGGGAGAGCTGCTGGGGCGATGGTGATGGGAGTGATGGTGGTGGTGGCGATCGAGCGCCGTTTGAATTCGAGGTTGAGGTTGAGGCTGAGGTTGAGGTCAGGGTCGAGTTTGAGGAGGTCGTCGTTGTCGTCGTCGTGCGAGGGGCGTTGGCTCGGTTTGCTTTGAGGCGGGGCTGTTGTCGGGTGGCGGACGTCGGGGACGCTTGGGCGGAAGAGGAGGAGGAGAAGGAAGGGGAAGAAGGGGGGGAGTCGGATGCGTCGGTGTCAATAGTGGTGGTGGTGGTGGTGCCGGGACCGGGTATTGGTGGTGGTGGTGAGGTCGGGCCTAAAGGGGTATCCTCGACCCTCAGCTTTGAGGAAGATGCCACGGTACCAGCACCCGTCGCGGAATAGTGCGGTCGTGGTCGTGCTGCCGCTGACTGCGGCGCGCCGCGTGCGCTGCTGTGGTCTCTGCGCCGATGGTGCGACGACCGATGGTTCAGTGGGGGGACTGTGAGGAACTGTCCGGAGGTGGACATGGTGTGTTTTCGGGCTGGCGGAAGGGTGCGCTGTGCGTGACAATGTGGACTTTATACGATGAGACCCACGTTGAAGGTGAGGTGCGGGAAAAGCATGCCGATGTCGTGTTATCCTAGGGACCCTTAATCCATGGAGAATACACAAAAAGTCAATCGACCACCCTCGCTGTCGTGGGATTGCTCCCGATCGCACAGCATTGAGTAACTCTGGGGTGCTACACAGCCACAGCCACAGATAATCAGACATCAGATATGGGTGCGGTGGTGCGCCGCCGCCGACAAACTGACTGATGTGCCATGTAGCCATATAACAATGGTACGAAAAGTCCCACATTCGAACTCGGGACGAGATGGATTTTAGCAACACGAGGTCACGGAAATATAAAACGTTTCCTGGTCAAGGTAACGAGAACACGTGTTGCAGCCCTACGCACACCCGTAAAACATGCGGTCAAGTGATCCCAGCCCACTCCTCAAACTCTATGTCTCGCCGTTGCCGGGGACGCCGTTTTGTCACCGTTCTTCCCTTCCGGGGAACAACATCTGTGCCAGCGTCTGTTTTTCGCACGCCTATCATGCCCTCATGGTCTGCCTCGAGTCATCAGGAAGGCACGAAACGGCGTGGGAAGATGAAACCACCTACAATCGCCAGCCAGAATATCGTGTGCAATGGGGCGGCTGCCAGATGTGACATATCGCGTGGACACACCCCTGGCGACTAGCGGTTGCTTTAATAATTCCCTCAGCTCTGCCTTGAGCTGACCCAGCTTCACGTCACGAGCCTTGCTCACTTGCTTGGTGGGACTAGCTTTGTCGTCGCTGCTTGACGTCAATCTAGGGAAAGACGCGCAACAAAGGAGGAACTCGGAACGTACTCGGATCGATAGTCGGAGTCGAGATCGATGTCCAGCGCCTCTGCCGTCGCGCGCATCCATTTTTTCTCATGTTTAGCCTTGGTTTCCCGGTGCTGTGATGTATCGATATCTTTTGCGGCTCGTATGCGCCCTTTGAGCTTGTCCAATAAGTGATGCTCGATGTTTATCTCAGGGACGTCCGTGACCTCTGATCAATCATAAGAACAGTCTAATGGGGTAGTAGACAACACCCACGACGGCCAAGGCTCCCAAATAGCGCACGTACGACACGTCGCTCGTCTGGTGCACACATCAGAAGACTGAAGCCACTCCGTTGTGCTCGAGCAGTACGCCCAGTACGGTGAATGTATGTGTCTACAGTCCGTGGAACTTGATAATGGACGACATGGGATACTAGTGGGATGTCGAGCCCTCGGGCAGCGATATCCGTCGCAAGTAGGATAGAATGTGCATGAGACCTGAAGCTGATGCCGAGCAACGTTTACTCCATTTGAGTTCCTGGCAACATCTAGGCACGTACCGGTCAAGGTTCTTGAGACGCTGGCGTTGCTCAAGCTGAGAGTGGAGTAGGAACGTCGGCAAGCGGAGTAGCTCGAGAAGAGGCGCCAATCTGCGAATACCATCTATCGATGATAAGAACACAAGCGTGCGTCCAGGGTATCGCAGAAGGAAATAATAAAGATAGATATCCTGTGGCAGGTCACTCACTGTGACGTGTCAAACAAGGATCACACGAACCTTGTCAGAAGCGAGGCATTCGATCCTGGATTCTTTCAGTGTAGGGACTACACCGCCTGTAGGACTAATGTCGATTATTTCTGGCTCAGGGTCTCGGAAATCAAGTCGCAAGAGCAAGTCGTCGAGAGTAGAGGCAGGCACATCATTCTTTTTGAACCCTTTCGGCCGCCACCGCTTTTTCAAGTTTTGCTGGAGCTCCTTACTAAGCGTTGCCGAGAACACGAATGTCTGCATAGGAGGCGATGAATTTGCATCGTCAGCTGAGGATGTTGGTGAGGACTCTGAATGAAACTCTGGGTCTGTCACAACCTGGCTTTCAAAGCCAACGGGTTAGCAGGGACGGGTGTATTTACAACAAGGGAACGTGAATCTCACTGGAACCGTCTCTGCGTTAATTCCAAGATATTATCCAATTCTGCGAAGTGTCCTGTTTCGATCATCCTGTCTGCCTCATCCAAGACAAGGAACCGCAGATTCTTTACGTTCTCCGCAAGTTCGTCGTCCTACCAGTCGCGTTTATATCAGCAAACAGCTTGAAGGTTCGATATGACTTACCCCTTCAAGGATATCCCACAATCTCCCAGGAGTGGCGACGAGGACATCAACACCTCGTGTCAGTATCCGTCCCTGCTTCTGTGTCGACATCCCACCCACGATCGCAGCGACGCTCACAAGTGGTGGGACTTTGGGCGTCGCGCGTCCTTTCTCTTCCTCCTTGTCAGACACGTTTCGCTTTCCTTTCTTAGGCTCCCCACTGGCAATCGCAGCTGTGTCATGACAGTTCAAACAGATATCAAGGTGCGCAGAGACTTGAAGGGCGAGTTCACGAGTGGGTGCGAGAACCAAGGCCCGTAAGGGACGACGGGACTTCATCTGGGGTGGGGAAGTAGAGGCACTCGTAAGGAGTTCATGGAGAATGGGTAGGCCATAAGCGAGGGTTTTTCCGGAGCCCTGAGAACCAGAGGAAGGAAGACATGAATTGCGAGAAACGACCATCACTTACTGTCTGGGCAACACCAATCACGTCACGCCCGGCAAGTGCTTTTGGAATGGCTTGGGACTGAATCGGTGTCGGGCTTGCGAACTTTTGTGAATGAATGGCAGCATACAGATGTGGGTGGAGGGCGAAGGAGTGCCATGTCGGTAATAAATTTTCCGCTGAGACATGATAAACCACCAATGCGCAAACAGACACGAGAAGGTGGCACATACAGTCGAACGTCGTGATAACATTAGGTCGGCTCGCGAGAGTTTCGTCGGGTCTGGGAGTAGTATCAGTAGTCTCGTTCACAGGTGGGGTGTGGCCCGGTTCATCCTCGTCTGCTTCGCCATTAGCATTTGTCGATACTGGCTTCGAGTCCTCTACCTGCCATATATCAGACACTACATCATATCCAAAGGAAAACGCTCACCAGAAACTTGGCGACACGCCCTTGTACAGTTTGTTCGTAAACGACCTGAACGCCTTCAACTTCTTCCAGTCCGAGTAGTCCCTCATCAAAATCAAAACCTGCGGTACGTGTACGCACAACAGGCCTCCACGATAAATTATCCAGAGATGTGTGCTCTGTCTTGCGCTTCTTTGACCGATGCAAGGTAGGCGGTGGCCCCTTGCGTTTGTCCGACGCGACCATCGTTGATGTGCAGGTGCAAACTACAGTGGTGTCACGTGACCAGGACTGCGTCTGATCCCGCTCGACAATCTACCTTGACCTCGACGAGGATTCATGTCTAGGCACATCCCACAACCACCTCACAGCGCAGGGGCCGCACAATCAGGTATGTTCACATCCTTGGACTATATATCTCCCTCGCTCACTGGGTAGGTTTTCGCCCGCACATCGAGCCCCACCAAATACCTTCACCCGTGGACAGCATAGAAGCGGATCGCACAAAATGGGAAAATCAGACATATATGACACTTCCCGGTACACATGTTCCGCAATCTACCACAGACTTTTTTGCAATCGACCAAGGCACGTTGTATCTCTTGATTCCAACCGCCTCTTGAATTTCCGGTAGGCAACTCCTCACCAAAGTTCATCCGCGTCTCTACTTGGAACATCCCAAGTACTTCCCGCCTTGCGGAGGATCTCAACATCCCTATTGTTGCCGTCATCCAACCATTTGCTGAACTGGACGAGCGGGAGGAACCCATTCCATTCGTCCAAAGCGGAGATTCCGGTCCCGCCCGTTGCGAGAAGTGTGGAGGATACGTGAATCCATGGTGCACCTGGACTGCCGGTGGAACCAAGTGGAAGTGCAATCTGTGCTCACACGAGACGCGCGGTGAGTCAGCCAGAAGTCGAACCTTGACGTTGATAGATTTACCCCAGCACGTGCAAGTCGAACCCCACTACTTTTCCGCCCTTGGTGCCGACTTGACTCGCCTTGACTATGCAGAACGTCCCGAACTGCAAAAGGGAACCGTTGACTTTGATGTCTCGCAAGCGACCGACTACTGGGCATCCAACCCACTACAACAACCCGGTTGGTCCACTAAGCCTTCCAACTCTGCTCCTGGCGATGCGGCGCGGAGTCCCCAGAATATGCGATACGTATTTGTTCTTGATGTTTCCGACGCGGCCATGCGCTCCGGCTTCCTCGTAGCAGCATGTGTTGCTCTCCGGACCATTCTCTATGGTCCCATCTCCGAAGATGGGTCTGAAGCAGTACGGGCATGCTTACCATCATGTTGTAGCATTGCGTTGGTCACGTTTGACAACGTTCTCAATCTTTATGACCTCTCGGTGTGCTATCCGTCCTGGTGTTGATGGCGCGTCGAGATTGATACTCCTTTCAGCCCAATCAGACGTCACCCAGACAGCTAGTTGTCCCTGATGTCGACGAACCTTTCCTTCCATTACCGCCCACCTCTTTGTTCGTAGACCCCAATCAGTCCCGGTGCGCCAACTCTTTCTACTGATTTGAAAGAAGCTCAATATTTCGTCGCCCTAGGGCAGTGATTGAAAGCCTGCTCGACAATCTCCAGCAACGCCAAGCATCCTTGCCTCCCGGTGCTACTTCCCATTCATGCTTAGGCTCTGCTCTTCGCGCGAGTCTTGAGGCCTTGGTACGTGTTGTATCGTTATGCATTTCTGATTGACCTCATGGTAGTTGTATGACACAAGGCATATACTGGCGGCCATGTCGTGTCCTTCATTTCTACGCTTCCGGGACTTGGCCCTGGCCAGCTAGTTCCACTCGAGAATTTCAATCGTGATGAGACATTGGACGACAAGAAGTTCTATGTTCCTCGTGCTGTCGAATGGAATAATTTGGGTGAGGCTTGCGCAGACGTGGGCGTAGGCGTCAGCATGTTCATGGCCCCGGCAAAGTTCTTGGACATTGGTTCCATAGGTACGCGTCTTCTTCGGGTCATGTATATCTGAGGTTATGTCAATCACCGTGAGTGCAGGTGCTGTACCATCACTATCCGGTGGTGATATTTTCTTCCATTGGGACTTCAAACCATTGCGGGATGGCCCAATTTTGGAGTCACAGCTACGCCGACTTGTTACACGCAAGACAGGTTACAATTGCACCCTTCGTGTTCGCGCTTCAGATGGTTGGGTACTTGTGACCGTCTAAGAATTTCTACTAAAATGAAGTGTTTGCAGGCCTCCGGGTTGACCACTTGACGGGTAATTTCCACCTCCCAAACCCAAGCACCCCTACTTCGGGCACGCTCGACGCAGATCAAGCTCTTTCTGTCTCTTTCAGTGTCACGGCTACATTATCAACACATCAGTACGCGTTCATCCAATGTGCGGTGTTGCACACGACTTTCGACGGCCAGCGTCAAATTCGGGTGATCAACTTGGCGCTGCAAGTTACAGATCTCGCCGGAAATGTGTTCAGATTTGCAGATATGGATGTTGTGGTAGCACACTTTGCGCGTCGATGCAAGTCCATATTCGACCACCGTCCGGATTTGGCTCACGTTTATTAGCTATATCTCGTATGCCGACTATGAGACTATTCACGATTCGAGAGGAGCTCACTGAAGAGTGCTCCGCAATCTTGTACTCGTATCGGCGAAATTGCGCCGCTTCAACGACGCCGAGTCAGGTACGTCACATTGATTCGCGATGAAAGAAGGTCATCGTGATAACGCCATGGCATAGCTAGTCATCCCTGAAGCCTTTCGTGTTCTCCCCGTCTATACGCTGTCCCTTCTCAAGAGCAAACCGCTGAAAGGTGGTTCCACAACGTTTGCCGCATCGCTGGTCGCGCCTGACTCACTCACCTCTTTTGACCAGCAAAGTACATCGACCCTGACGTTCGAAATTACCACAGGCACAAACTACGGGGGGCGAGTGTGCGCAGCACCATGTACCACCTATACCCGCGCATGCTAGCCGTGCATGACCTGGACCAGACGATCGCCCTCCCCCACCCCGAGACGGGCGTCATCGATATGCCGTCGCTCATGCGAGGTAGCCACGTATTCATGCAAGAGAACGGGATATATTTAATAGGTCGGTACTCTTTGAGCTGCCAGTCAACGAACTGAAAAAAAAATTGCATTACCTTTTTTGCAGATAACGAGGAGCTCCAGGTAATATGGGTAGGGCAGAGTGCATCTCCGCAGCTCCTCCTCGATCTCTTCGGAGTCGACGACATCTTCAAAGTGGACATCCGGATCGTGCGTGTCCTCCTCATTTCTTTTTTCCAAAACGATTAAAAACTCAAAAAAAAAAAAAAATAAGACGGAGCTGCCGGTTTTAGAGAGCCGGTTGTCCAAGCAGGTTCGGAACATCATCGGACAGAGGAGCAAGGAAAGGGGCGGTCGCGTGGCGAAGCTTCTGATCGCGCGACAGAACTTCGACGCAGCCGAGATCGAGTTTGCAGATATGCTCATGGAAGATCACAACAACGCCGCTTTGGCTTATCCAGATTGTGCGTCATCCTGGGCGCTTAAATCCCACTGAACGGTGTCCTTTGGTTGGATTATTGACATCCGTTGCTTTCTCTGTGCAGTTTTGTCTCTCGTTCACAGGCAGATAACCACTGCCGTGAGTCCTCGTCCTGAGTTGCCCTTGCCAAAGTCGCTTACCGTTTATCTAGCTCCAGAATGGCTCATTGTCTCCTGGCGCTACCATACGCGCACCGTGGTAACAACTTTTTCCTGTACGAATGTTTTGTAGATAGAATTTGTGATGTCACGGCACATGACATTTGTTTACTTTGTGTGATGAGATACTCTAAAATCTTTCGCGGACGTGGAGAGAGTCTAACAAAATCGCATTGAGAATATCGAAAGCGGGTGAATTTTGACTATTTTCGGCGACGGAAGAATCAACGACTACACGAGATAACATGGGTAAAATCATGCATAAACACCATTGCTGATTATAAAGGAGTGTGTAAAGCCGGTAGCCAGTATCATAGGACATGGGATACGGAGTGAAGCTGAACAAAGGTAAAGTAAAGAGTGTGACCGCTGCTTACAGTAATAAATCAGGTGGTTTGAGGTTGACTATGCACCTCCATAGCCGAAGTAGCATTGGAAGTCTTGGCCGACCGCCGGGAGCCGAAGCGAAGCTTCCCAGAGAAGAGACCACCATCATGGGACGTCGTACTTCCCGAGCGGGATCGGAAAGACCAAGCTGGCGATGACGGTCGCGGCGGGTCAGCATGTGCGTCTAAGCGTCCGTCTCGCGTCCGCGGACGTGCTGAGGGCGGATCGTCACGGTGGTGGTGGTGGTGATGATGATGGTGATTGTGCTCGCCACCGACCGTATGCAAACCATCGCAGCAGGCCCGGACATTTTCCAATCCCTCGAAGCCGCCATCTGACATGGTCTCTTCATGAAGTTCAAAGTCGAAACCTTCCTCACCTCCCGCGTCGACTTGAACCTGTTCAAATGACTTGGTCGGGCTGTAAGGGCCATCCGGACCTGGATATCGCAGGTACTCGGCTGCCGGTGTACCGGAGCGCTTGCCAATGGACCCGCCAACTGACAATTGTGATGTACTTCGTTGGCCACGACCCCAGGATTCACCGCTGACATGGATACTACGGCCACTTCTAAAACTCTGGGGGCTGCCCAATAGTTGAGAGTTCTGTTCGGGATGATGATCGCCCCGAGAGACTTCAGCATGGCCAGTTGGGGGGCTGAATGGCACAGCGCCGGGCCTTGTGATGGTGCCGTTTGGACCATTCGCCGTTGAAGATGGCACAGTGCCTGGCCTGGTGAGCAAATATTGAAGGGCCTGCGAAATTCAGGCACATCAGAGGCGGGTCAGGTCAGACAGGGAATGCGAGGAATTACATTGACCCAGATGTCGTGCCTCTCCTTGCTCGGTGCGGTGAACTTCATCTCCCTGAATGGTGTCGAAACCACAACGCTGTACTGGTAGAGACCTGGAGGAAGGGGATTCGGATCGAGCACGGAGCGGACGCCTTCGATGTATGCTACACGGGCGACACATTAGCTCCCAGACGATCTGAGATTGTAGAGGACACCAACCGCTCTTAGCACTGGACTCGGATACATTCGATGAACCGGGATCCGCATCACTCCAGTACAAGGTTCTGGTATACGGGTGGACCCAGAAGAAGCGTTTGTGCCGTCTCTCACCATGGCCCTTGCCAATTGTCCGACGCGTGTATTTATACAAGAACTCGCCAATCATAGTCTGCGTGATCGCGTGAAGAATAGCAGGGTCGGTCCCATGCGTGGATGGATGGGCAGAGCCATTCTGCGTGTAATTGCCAACAGCTGGTGGGGCATTTGTAGCCCTGGACTGGGACCGCGCAGGATAATAGTGATTGTCCGAAGACATGGACGACCGTCCTGATCCAAGACTACGATCAGACTGCAGAGAGGCCGTGGACATTTCCCTCACGCGGTCGCGATCACGACCGGAGAAGATGGAGACCACTGTTGGATAGGCCCCCGATCGGAAACTATGATTAGACGGCCGAGAGGCGAGTCCTTGAGCGGCTGACGGGAGACTAGAGCCATGCTGACGAGGTAAACTACCCCTGAGTGAACCAAATGTTGGAGTCGTGGCACGCTGAACAAGCTCTGCGGGAGGAGGGGATGTGGGGCGTCCAGGGCCGGCATCATGCGATGAGACAGAATTGGTGGGAATCCTCCTCTCGGGTATGAATGGAGGCGGGAGCATGCTATTCGGAGGAGGTGGGGCCCTAGGAGGTGGAGGAAGTATCATCATTGGTGGACGACTCTTATCGACTGGCGGCGGGGCGACTGAAGGTATACGTGAACGAGGAGTGCTGTCATCGGCCCCAGATAGTGTCGATTCGATAGACTGCCTCCTATCGTGACTCAACGTACGAGGAGCAGGGATAATCGTGGCAAAGGAGTCCCTGACAGCCGCAGGGGACGGCGGGACTGAGTGAGTGGGTGTAGTCGGTGCTGCCGGACCAGCGGAGAGAGGTGCGATGTACTGGAACTGTTGGGTTCCCGTGCCAGCAGCCTTGAACCCAAGTAAGGATGAACCACGAGGATGTGCTGGTGAGGCAGGTGGTGTGGGTGACCACTTGTCGGTTTGAACAGAAATTTCTCTGAGATCCGGCTTCGGCAGTTCAGGCGCAGTAGCGAGACCAGGCCCAGGAATTGGCTCAGGCTCAGGTCCGGACCTAGAAATGGGAGTAGGCACAAGCTCCACCGGTGGGTCTACTTGGATGGCTTGTGATTCATATGTGATCTGAGGTGGAGGGGTATCTATCCGTGCCAGCTCTGGCGCTGTCGCGGACGGTGACCCTTGTGACCCTTCTTCACTTACTGCATCCTGTGTATAGGCAAGTAGGGATGCCTTGATACTCTCCACATCATCGTCATCTTCACCACTCTCATCGCTGAATGTTTGTATAGACTCGTAGTCCTCCATCGAAGCTGTCGGAGTCGCGAGGAGAATACTCTGACGAGCATCTTGATAATCTGCTTCAGTGTCGGTATCAGCACCAGTCTCCGTCGCGTCGTCGTTGAGTTCCTCGTCCCTTTCATCTTGCCCTAGGACGACGACCATGCCACCATAAATGGTTGTGTCGCTAATATCATGTGGCAACAAGGAAGTCGCGATTGTATCGTCTTCTTGTAAGTGCACTGTCTGTGTTTCCACATCGACTTTCTCCGGAACTGGCACCGGCAAGGTCTGGACTTCACTTTGAGCAGTCTGGACAGATGAAGTTTGAACTTCAGCCTGCGAGGACACGGAAAGTGAAGCAGACGATATGGCCATCTCGTCGTGCCCGATTATCGAGTCTGTCTCAACGGATGACTCGGCGTAGAGCCGAGCAGGTTCAATGGCTTCATGTTGCACGCCGCTCTCAGTACGCTCAACGACGACCTTCACGTCTAGCGGTGGAATAGATTCCGGATCAGTTTGCATTTCCGTATCCGCCACCGATTTGGGTTCAGGAATTTCTTGCTCAACCTGAACGCCAAAGTCTGCGGTCTCGGGAGCCGGGGGGGTGACATGGATGGGTAACGGGATCACCTCTTCGAATTCAGTCTGGCAACCGATCTCAGAGGTGGGGACTGCCTCCGCCACGGAATCCATTCCTGTTCCAAAGAGCTCCGCATCGAGAGCCGCAGGTTGTCCAACAAGAGAAGCTGGTCGGGCTTCTTGGAACGCGGCGCCACCTCGTGATCTTCGAGGAACGCTTCGGGAGACGACAGCTTGCCGTAATGGACTGCGATTATATGGAATAGATCCTGAAGAGGAGGAACGCCTAAGCACGTTAGCAAAGGCAGGATCTAGCCCGTCCATACTGGCACGGTTTGATAAAGGAAGGTCAACAGGAGCATCCTCATCCTGGTCCTGGTAGTCAGGCTCTGGTTCGTCATCAGCTTCAGCGCCTCCACCGAAGAATACGGGAAGAGTTGCAGCTTGTGAGGGAGGAGTGCTGGTGACCGCGCCAAAATCGTCATCCCCATCATCTTCGGATGCGAGACTCCGCGCAGCGTGCTCCAAGCGTTGAATGAGTGTGATGCCGCCGCGTCCACGGGTTCGACCACGTCCACCGCGGCCTGCCCGGAATGAAGACAAGTGGCGGGGCTTCTTGCCCGTGCCAAGCGTCCCGTCCTCGGTATCTTCGTCGGTCACGTACTCCTCGGTGTGGTGGTCAGTGCTGACAGCGGGCGACCCGTCGAGGCGCTTCCGGTACTCGATCTTCAGCTCTTTCTCGCGCTGAAGTGTGGACTTGAGTGTATTGATCTGACGTTGTGCGTGTGATAAACGTTGTTGGAGAGCTTCAACCTCATTGCTAGGATGGTTGGGTGCTTGGAACGGACGCGATGGGGAAGCATCAGGCGAAGAGTCATACTCTCCATCGGCGGAGAACATGGCAGAGGTATCTCCGCGTCTACGATTGGTCGAAGGAGCGGGGCTAAAGACGTCGTCCATCTCACGATCATTGGGGGTGAGAAGGTCAGATCGTTCCCTGCCGTCAGGGGTCATCGGAGATCCCATGCGAGGCAGTCGACGATTCAGCCGTGCCATCTCAGCCTTCAGGGTATCAAGATTTTGCTGCAAGTCAGATTTGTCACGCTGAAGGCTAGCTGTCTGTTTTCGAGCTTGTGCGATGGCAGTTTCGTGATTCGCCTTGAGGTCCTCCAGGCCATTCTTCAACCGCTCGGCCTCATTCTTGTGTTGATCAGTGGCTTCGCGGGCCTTGTTGAGTTGACGGTTAAGTCGTTTGTGTTCGCCTTCGAGGCGTTGTACGGTGGATTGCGAATCTGAAAACTGAATTCGAAGCTCTTGCAAGGTAACCTCGAGGTTCCAGTTCTCCTCTTTGTATTTGTCTGAGGAAAATGGTGTGAGGAAAAAGCTGTCGAAACCATGGCAATACCGACCTGTGCTCTGCTCTTGGGATTTGAGGGCGCTACGGAGACTTTCGACGCTCTTCTCAAGATCATCTTTCTCCTCTTTCATGTCTTGTAAGGCCTTGTCGCGCTCCGCTAATAAACTTTGAAGGCGTCGAACCTCCGTCAGAAGACCACTACCAATCTCGAAAGCAAACTCTGAATCCCACACGATGCGGTTCTGAGTCCGTGTCTGTGGGGGCTGGATGGAAACACGCACCAACGTCATCGGCACGGTGAGCAGCATTTTTTGCTCTGCGAGATTGAGCAGCGGAAGTTCCGGGGACAGGTTTTGGCTTTTCGGGTTCATCGCGCAAGGGTTCATGGACCTCAAAAGGTTGAGATGGGAGGGCGCCATTGATGTTCTGGACGCCGTGGGAGCAACAGGTTAGTCACCGCAGAAGCAAATGACGAGAGCGCGCCCAAGAAGGCAAATAAATGGCAGAACGTCTCGGCCCAATAGTATGGAAATAGAATTAAGATACCGACCGCGGAGGTGAAGGTTGCAGTAAGTTGACCGTTCCCGAAGTCCCATGTCCTAACCGCGTCGGCTAGTTCGCGATAACGTTCGCGCATATCGGCGGTGATTTCGTCCGTTTTATCGGCATCCATCTCCTGGAGGAGCCTGACGCGTTCCTCGAGTTCGACGCGCTGTGCGAGGAGACGCTCACCAAGGGCGGCAGCTTGCTGTAGTTGTTTCTCTTTTCCATCGAGGAGAGTTTGGAGATGTTGGCGCATGTCGTGTGGGGAGGAAGAGTGAATGTGAATGTTGTGGATAGAAGGACGGTCGGAGAAAGTGTCCATTGTGGTGGACGGGCCTGTGTCCCTGCGCTCGGAGACGCAGGGCAGATGTGGATGTGGAAGAGAGGCGAGCGAGGCGAGCGAGGAACACGCGTCTCGTGCACCGCAGAATGTTCCCACGGTTGTTCTCTTCCATATTCAGACTGATGCATTCCAATCGATTCTTTACAGAAATTTCCGTCTAGACCCGCACCCCCGATTATGTCCGTGCAATGACCATCGTCCACAAGTCTAATATAATCACGAAAACGATCCATGGTGCCGGGATCCGCCCCAGCGACGCTGCCGGCGTGGGTCATGCGAGCTCGCAATGAACGATTCCCCGCCCATCACGGTCGATGTGCTTATGGCGTCCTGGGGCTGACATGCTCTTTGAGACTAGTCCATCGCGCAAAGTCAAGACGCTCACCTCAAACACGGAAGCATAGCTTGTCCCGGGCGTCGCCGGCCGGGAGGGGTCTCTCTGCGCCCCGCTGTACCGCCGATGGCCTTGTTCTGCGACAGCTCCGTACCCATACGCGCAATTATGAGCCCCACCTCTCCCCGACCCCGATGGACTCTGCGTGCCTTGAACGTACGAACCATATCGTGGACTTGGTGTCTGAAGGGCACGCGATCCTAGTGTCAGAAGACCACCATCGTCAACAATCCTTCTCACCAGGAACTAGGCACGCTGATAAGCTCGGCAACTCACCCAAGCCCATGCGCGCCCCAGTGGCATCTACTCCCGCTGGATCCCGACACTCGACCACCCCAGGTGGCAAAGTGAAGGGCGGCGAAAGTTCGGTAGGAAGCTGATAACCCCAGCCCGAACTGTCCGTTGCCCCGGGGGTCTCCACCATCCGCCTATTTCCGAGCTCCGACGGGGGACGCGCTCGTCCCATCCAATCATCGCCCGGCGACGTCGTCCGTGATTCAGCAAGTGTGCTCTCTGGGCGGACTGGAGGCGATGGCGGGGGTGTCGAGTCACCGATACGCAGTTGGAATTCGATCAGGCGTCCCTCTTCTTCCAGTGGACCCGCCTCCTCCACCGTCGGCGCGCTTCCTTGGACAGCAAACGGATTCAAGCGAAAGACGCTCATCATTTTTCTCATCGCTTTGGTGGCTTGTGTTGCTCGCAGCGGCACCTGCGTCTCTCTTGGACCCTCGCTCGCTGGACCTGACGTCGACGGAGACGACTCGAAAACAAATGCGGCTGTCACCGATCCGTCCTCTTGTTCTTCCTTCACGACGGCGGCGTTCTTGTGTGTCATCAAAGCTGCCTGCTCCACGTCAAGACCGTCATCCATGGTGTACAACAAATCGCTGCTCGTGGGAGGGAATCGGAACATGGAATCGAGACCTCGTAAGCCAGGTGAGTGTGAGGATAAATGGCCGAGCTCCGTTACGGAAAGACGCGATGTCAGTGAAGGATCGCATCGCGGCGACTCTGGGAGAGGATGCTGCAGCGGATGTGCCCCGGATGCGGTCTGTGACGAGGTGGGTTCGTTAGGTTGGACGGCGGACTGAAGGGTCGAATAAGACGAGTCAATTGTCCATGACGTCTGCGGCGCATCCCAAGGTTCAAGACCAGAAGTCGGCTTGTTCCAGGAGTAAGGGTTCGACATCGGCAAAGCTTGCTTCGGAGCAACGCTCAATATGTAGGGATGCTTGCTCTGAATGGGAAGCGGTCGATCAAGAAAGGGCGGATAGTGGGCGAGAGCCATGCTCTAGTTGCGCCTTTTTAGAGAGCGTTGGTCTTGTTGGTGGTGGAGAAGGTTCAAGGACGGGGTCAAACGGACGAGATGGATGGAGGGAGGGCGAGAAGGAGGGGGGGGGTTTTGAATAAAGATAAATGAAGAAATCTCGGAATGGGGGCGAGGTTCGTGAGGGATGACAGACGGAAGGGTGAGTATTAAAATATGTGGTGGGCAATGCTATCAAGAGAAAGGGCTGAGAAGGCGCCATCGGTCACTGGCACGAGTCCCGCGTGCACGAGGATTTGAGAATCCCAGTGGAGAGGCCCAGGAAGACGGACGCAATGGATCTCTGATCTCACATCTAGCCGCGGTGACTTGGTGCCGCGTTTGTAGCACGCCTACGCCTCTTAACAGCAGATGAACTTCTCCAAGAGATCCACATAATACGCACACGCGTCTCGGTCGGATATCCTTCACCGCCCTTTGCCATCCTCCTCCTTCGTATTCGTTTTGGGTAACCGGTCAATGGCGAAGCCATCACCGCAGAGTGCTCTTTCCGACCCATCCCTTGCACCAAAAAAATAAAAATTGAATACTTGAACCCCTACAGACTCGCAGCACACGCTCTTGGTCGAGCAAACCCTATCCTGACGTGGAGTAGTTTGCCGATCGAACTTGCTCTCCCTCGACTGCGCGAGTCAAGTTTATGCATGACGGTGTATAATCTGAGACCGATCATACCGTATCTTGACCACGAAAATCTGACGTCCCCTTCCAGCACGCTCGTTCTATCAAATTCTCATTTATGATCAAATCTCCCGACTTAAGAATTCATTCCACTACCAAAGCGAGGAATACCGAATTTCGCACCTAGAGCGCCCTTCGTCGCAGAAACACAAAAGTTAGCATTCTCTCGCGCTTTCAAAGGCAGGTCGAACACCATCGCAATCGACCCTTCTAGGAACCTGCTTACGTTTACGTCTTATCGAACACGGGCGCCTCTCTTCAGTTCTCGGCTCGGACGACCCGTCGACGGTTTATGTCGTAGGATATTCGTTCCAGATCATGCAACGCGCTCTCCATCTGCATTTCTCGATCGGTGCGAGCGAAATATGCAGGCCCGCAGCTGCCTCCTGTGTGTATCAAGGGGGCACGCCGTTTCCTGCCCGGCTCCTCCACCCTCTCTTTAAAAGGAGGATGGCAACGATGATCCTGAGAGCACTCATCCCGGAAGCGACCAGCAGGAGGACACACCATCGAGTCCCTTGTCGTTGGAGATCCTGCCTCGGTCTTGCGTCTTCCATGTATCATCGACGTCCTCCGATGATTCATAGCCACCCATGTTCTACTTTTATCCGATACACCTCACCGCCGAGGCGGGGGCACTGCAAGAATAGGCTTCCAGGCTTCGTCGGCCGACAAGTATGAAGGGGGGCTCCCGAGCATCATTCTTTCAGCGAACACTTCTATGGCGCGATACAGCGCAGGGGCTCGGACGGTAACTTGCCTCTGAACACCAAGACGATGGTAACTCCGGGGACGACCCGAAGGAGGCTTTCCCACTCTTCTCTCTCTCACAGCTTAACGGGACGCGTGCCGGCGGATCCACGTAGCCAAACCTCACAAATCGTCAGCTTCCTCGTGATTCCCCGTCGGACAGCATGACACTCGTGGTAACCTTTTCCTCACGAACTCTGACAGCTTCGGGCAGTCCACCTCACCTTCTTTCGCCGCCGACGGTTCAATAAACGCTATTGACAGCACGCAACTGTCATGTGGTCAAAGCCAGTAGAGTCTATCGCGCGGACACTGGCACCCTCCCTTCACAACCGGTCACTCGATCTTAACACGCTACATGTGTGCGCCTGATCCATCAGCTATAGTGAACGTTCGTCACTCCAACACGGCCGATCGGCGTTGCCTAAGGTATGCCCTCGGCTTGGTCCTTGCTGCGGCGCGCTCACCCCCATGTCCCATTCGCTCGTCGTTCGTAACCCTTCTCTCTTTGGCCTGCTCATCGCCGATCTACAAAAAAAAAAACAGACGTTCCTGTGGCGTTGAAAGATGAAATAAGCAGACTTATCTTGCACTCCTCTCCATGGCCCACACGCGTGCTGAGGGGAACCATCCATTGCCTGCGCTTCTTTCTCCTGCCTGCTCATTCGCTGTCGTGGGGTGGAGGGAAATAGTTAGGGAAGGATGCCGCATCGACTTTTCTCCGCGCTGGAAGGCAGTCTCTTTGACGTCTGCGCAGGGCTCTATTAGTTTTCTGATACTGCGGTCCCAGAGCGCCTTACCTCTCAATGTGGGGAACCATTGCGTTCTTGGACGAAATACCGCTTCCTTGTACGTGTTGAGGTTCAGGGGCCCAGACCCTGGCTCCACGGGTCTGCGGTTCAAGGAGGCACCGGGTCTCACCGAACCACCCCGAAAGAATATAATGACCCAAGAGCGGAGCTTCACTGAGATAAGCATCGCCTCATCACGGGCCTTCCTTCGATACCGCGTCGCTCAGATCACAAACTCATTGGTTTCCGTCATGCACGCGACCTTGTCGTCGCCTAACGCGGTGAGGTAGCTGCGTGCCAAAACCTCACCGTCGCGGTACAACACAACACAACCCCTGTAAATAACAAAATCAGCGCTGCGGATCGAGCGCGAGTCACGCACGGCTTCTTCACCGAGTCTATCAGCGGGCGCGATCTTTTGCCGGGCGGTCCCAAACCTCCAGCGCCTATGTTGCGTGTGTGTACCAATTCCAATTATTCTGCACACGAGGACAACAATGCGTTTGTCACGAGCGGTTCCCTACCAACATGACCCAGCCTTCCGTCGATGGTGGAGATCTGGTCCCCCTGCCCTCCTCCGAATAAAAACCGTTTATAATCGTGGTTTCGATTTTTTTAAAGTGTATGACGGCCAGTACGAAAATGAAAATAATGGGCATGAGTAGAGGGACACCAATCCCGCCCTCGAGACTTATTTTACCGCGACGGCTCTAGATCGCGACCTGTTCGGGCTGAAATATGGCGTTCCGTGTTGTGTGTGATGCGCGGGGAAAGGGCCGTCACATAAAGCCAGAGCACCCGATCTGCGTTTCAAGGCAACTGACGGCACTTTCGTCCTCTAACGCCGTGTGCGTCCAAAGCAAAACTCCCCGTTCCCTGTTCCCTTTTTTTTTTTGGTTTGAAATTCCTTTCTCGAGCTCTCGAGTGGGGGGGGGGGGGGGGGGGGGGGCGCAGGCGGAGCGATTGAATTAGTATTTTCCTCACGCTGTTCATTTTGTGTGTGCACTTTTGAAACTCTTTGGACGGAAATTGCGCGTCTGCGGTCTGCGCCTCGCCACCTTCTGGCAACTTCCATCGTGACCGTCGCCGTAACCGTCCGAGGCTGGGCAGTTCGAAGCCCCCATTGTACGCTAACCCGTTCAGCTTCCCCCACCTTGCCTTGAGGGAATACACCCCTTGCACTCACCTCACCACAATTGCCGGCGGCCTTATACGATGACAGCCGCAACTGAGTACCCGCCGGCCGTCGGCACACGAGCGCTACGAAATTTGTCCTATACGTATACGAGCGGCCGTACAGAAATAGCAGGCCGGGACCAGAGTGGAGAGACGTAGACAAAAAGAGCCTCGGCGGTTTGAACTGAACGGGTGGGTGCCCCATAACATGGTTTGATACTATTAGAGGCTCACATAGTAGGGGAGGGGGTGTCAAACGAGGAATACAAAAAAAAAAATTTCGCCGGTAATTTCCACCTTTCATAGCTGTTCATCGGACCATCGCCCCACCCACCATCGGCACATGCCCTTGCGAGTCCCCAGCTGGTCCCTGCTTATCCCCAGCACGGGCAGGGTACCCCTCCACACGGCGTCCACCTCCAGTCCGTCTTGGCCGGCTCCCTTGTCAACCCAGAGAAGCCCACGGCGCTCCGCCTGGCGTAGGAAGGCGGCACATACGTCGGAATTTGTGTACACTCCGGCTGCCACGTACACACGCGCCCTGTCGTTGCGTACGAGGAGCATACAGATGGAATCGAGCAGCGCGCCGTGAGACCGGTCAAAGTGCAGTGGATCTGAGAGGATGATGGCATCGTAACCCACTGGAGGCCGCTGGCGTCCTTGAGAGGGTAGCAGCCGACTCAATGGCCGGGGCGATGGGCGTTCAATCAATGAACAGGAAGGAGACGGACGGGGGGGAAGGACGGAGGAGAGGAGCGCTTACAGTAAGTCGCTGGGGTCTTCCCCCCATTCGTAGCCGTGGCATTGCACCGTACAGGGGGCAGTAATAGAGGTACTGACGTTGCTCTGGAGGTTGATCAAAACCAGGTCGTTGGGATAGTCGGTGACGACCACGAGGGCAGGTGGAGCGGGCAACGCGGAAGCGAGAAGTGATGGCAGGGCGGTGCCCGCGCCTAATTCAATAACTAGGGTTTGATCTGTGCATCATTGATTAAAGAATGAGGCGGTGAGAGAGCATACCAGAACATTCGGAGAGGTCGATGAGGCGTCGTTCGATGCGCTCGGCTAACAGTAATGCAGGGAGGAGATGTGGTCAGCCAGCAAGGTGATGGCCTGGCACGGTGCAGAACTAAGTCGGAGAGTGGGAGCTCATTTATCAGCACACGATGTACCTTCCCTTCCTTGCATCAGAGACAGACGTAAAGTAAAGTAGAAAGTCTGATTTTAGTTCGGGTACGTACCCGGCTAGCCTCACCGTACCTTTGGAGCTACAGTCAGGGCCAAGGGGCCATAAAGCAATCGAGTGTCGTCAGTGATCTCAGCAGAGAGGTCTCGACCGACGAGTAGCGTGAGAGAGTCGCCAAAAATGCTCTCTACGCTTTGTTGGTGATATGATATGATAAGTGGTCACGTGATACTTCAGATCAAAATCAATTATCTCCTGGCTGCATGGCATACTGATGATCATCCCAGGGTTTCGATGTGAACAGTACCAGTGGCGAGTGGATAGATGGGAGAGGAAATGGGCAGTAGTGTGGGAAAGGTACGGGAGAGTTACTGTGGGAAAGGCACAATGATGCGCGCGTGGGAGCCACGAGGCTGACTTGACTTGACAGCCCCGTCCTTAACTACTCCTCCCGTTCCTGACCTACTGCTCTGTTTACTCCTCTCGACCGGTCCCATCTCCCACTCTCGAAGCTCATTTCGTTCTTCTTTCTTCCTTTTCTCTCGTTTCCTCCCCTTCGTTCTCTTCTTCATTCTTCCCCTTTCTTCTTCTTCTTTCTTGTATTCTTGTGAATCGTCTCTTGTCATTTTGTCACTCGTCATGGATATGCTTCAGGCTCCTCCGCTTTCACAGCCTAGGCGGCGAAGCGTTGACGTCGGCGGGCTCTCGCTAGCGCTTGGTTCTCAGGGTTTAGGTCAGGGTTGGGTTGGATGGGACGAGTCTGAGATGGACACAGAGGAACAACAACTTCTGTGCGTATATCCTCCCACTTCTCTCGCTCCCACCACGATATTCCTTGGCTCATCTTTCCTCGCCCAGTTTTGCGGAACTTCTTAGCGACATGTACAATCACACCCACACGGTCATCAATGCTCACGAGCAATCGTAACGTCTATTTAATCTGTCATGCTTGTTCCTCCTTCTCATATCCCATCGCTAGGGCGCCTATCGATGTTTCGTTGGAGCGTCGTGCCGAGCTCATACAATCCCTCGACAACTGGCACTTTGAACCACACAAGCTCCCGGAACATGAGGTACTTTACTGTTCGCTCGTCATTTTCGAGGCGCTTTTCCGTCTCGAAGGCCTTTTGGAGATGGTACCCGTGTCCATTGGTGTGTAGAAGCGCATGTTGACCCGACCTCGCCTAATGCCACCCTCATCTACAGATCAGGTCAGGGATTTGCTCTTCAACATGCGACATGTCTATCGTCACCAAAATTCGTATCACAACTTTGAACACGCTCTTGATGTACTCCAAGCCATTCACATGTTTCTCCGTTCTGCTGGTAGAGTTCCTCCCGCGTCTATCCTGCTTGAATCCGATACTCCAACATGGAAACCAAAACAGTCCGCGGGTAAACCGGCTTTAGTGCAGTATTTAACGCCGGCCGATTTGTTTTGTTTGTACGTCGCTTCGATTGGACATGACGTTGGTCATCCCGGTGTCACCAACAATTTCATGGTGAGCTGCCCTTTTGTCTTTCCCCATTGTTTGTCTTCTCACTAGCTCCCAATCAACGAAGAAAAACGCTCAGGCGCCTTTATCGTCACTTTACGACCATAATTCTCCCCTGGAGCAGCTTCACTACACTCTTCTCTTACACATCCTTCGGCGTCAGGGTTTCAGCTTTCTGCTGGACAATTCCCATTCAGCACCCCATTTCCGAAAATTGCTCGCAGAGACCGTTTTAGCAACCGATATGCGCGTGCACGCCCAGTTTATGAAACGCTTCCAACAGATCATTGACGGCGCTGAGGTGGACCATTGGACGAAGAGGGTACTGGTCTGTCAAGCGCTCATTAAAGCCGCGGACATAAGTAACCCGGTAATGAAACCTCTGTCTCGCCTATCTACCTCGTCTGAGCGATCGTTCAGTGTCGCCCGATCAATGTCTCACAACACTGGGCGTCTGCCCTCCAGGAAGAATGGACGTCACAGGCCACCCTTGAGCGGCACCTCCACATGGTCCCGTCGGTGAAGGAAGAGGCTGACCCTTTGTCTGAAGCCAAGTCTCAAATCTGGTTTATTGAAACCTTTGCGAAACCTCTCTTTGAACTCACTGCCTCTGGCATCCCAGGTCAGTTTCGAACGTTCCTTATCCTTTACCGTTCTTTTCTGACCTTTTCTTCAAATGCAGAAACAGCAGAATACGCGAACAAGTGCACCGAGAACCTCGCTACATGGAAAGCAAGGGCACTATCGCTTTCGTCGTGTGATGAAATTCCAAGTCCAATCCAGGATACGCCCAGCTGCTCGATCTACGAACGAGAGCGCCCCCTCTCTCCTCCCCATCCCCCTGAAGACTTCGTTTCCGCCTTCCCTATGGCTCTCCCTACAGCCTTCCGTCAAGGCGTCGATCAAAGTGATAGATCATCTTTCCACGATTGGGTCTCTTTTTCTATTCCCTCTATCCCTGTTCTGACAGATACCGACTCATCTCGCGCATCGTCGCCTACCCATGTTCCCGAGCCGTCGGGCAGTGTTTGTCCTCCCTCGGTGTCCATCACAAGCATCAGCACCAGCAGCAGCTTGAGTTCCTCGTCTCCAAGTGTCACCTCGACATCTCACTCTGCGGGACTCTCAGACGCTCCTGCCTCACCCGCTCTAATACCACCATCACATGATGGTACGCTCGGGCTTATGGTTAACGTCGGTGGGGACAACAGCATGAGTAGCTCTGCTGCTATTCGCGCGGCGTATAAAGTGAGTGTCCGCAAAAAGCCTAGCTTCCACCGCTATTCGTGGAGCCCTGGCACGCGTGACATTCCTGCCCCAAGAGAAATGACTATCGTTGCCGGTCAAGGCGTCGATAGCTAGCCTTATTCATCCCCATTTTGGCAATCAGGTTGACTCGATGACGAAATTGTATGTATACCTGTATCATTCATCCATTCATCCGCGATCACAATGTTACATGACCGTCCGACGATCTTGACGAACGAGGAACATCACATACCTACATTTGCATTCACAGTATCCATCTATCTTGTCTTGTCTCGCTACTGTTTTTCTTTTTGGTTTTGATTAGCGACATCAACCCCCCGAGCAGTAGTCGTCTGCCGTCCTTCGATCAGGTTCGGCAGGTCATGTGGAGGATTCTGTAGATACCTCGCACCCTTCCTGTAGCTAGTGACTTCGTATATGTGTTTTAACACGAATATCATCGGTTTAACTGAGACAACACTTTGACGCCACTTGCGCGTGCAAGCGAGACGTAAAGAAAGTCTGGCTTGTGAGAAGATACGGACATGCGGAGATACGGTCCGCTTACTTGGATTATAGATTAGATTAGATGCCTACATCTATTTTTAGTGAATCAGCCTATTCATCTTGTCACCCGTCTACGCCCTAGCCATCTAATTGAATTCGTTATTCGGTGTTTTTAGACGAGCTTCTATCACGTACTGCGGCTAGTGGTCCTAGCCTGTCATACAGCACTGTACATAGAGCACTGCTTATTAGCTCTTCCGCTGCACACGCCCGGCGGGAATACCGTACTGTACTAAGGACGGCTTCCACCCTCCATCAGCTTACGTACATCGAGCAACTCCTTTGTCCCTGCTTGGGAGTGTGCCGCTGTCACGGTGTCGCGCTCAAATCATCTCAGAACTTGGGCGCCTGCCAGTGGCTTAAAAACAAAGTGGAGTGTGAAAATGAAAGATCACTCGAGGGCTCAAGCGCTCATGTTTTGCTGTGCTCGAATCATATTCGGGTGTGTGATGGTTGGTAGACTAGTATATCTCACAGGAACCGGATGACGGATCAGTTTCATCACCAGACCAATATTCTGCCCTTCCGCGCCCAAAATGGGGTACACATTTCCATTAACAATTACTAGTACTTGCGAACGAGCACCGTGGAGGGTCGGAAACCCATTCCCCTTCTTCGCCAAAAGCGCTGACCGATCTCTTATACTGAGCCAGGAGTGGCCTTTCAGTATCTCAATGCCCTTCCAATGGCCCTCTCGTTCGTCGACATGTCCTAATCCCAAGGTTGCGAGAAGCAGCGCCATCAAGTTTCGGATCGGCGATGTCAACGATGTTCACAGGCTTCGGAGAACGGACGGGCATGTTAAGATGAGCAAGGGAGTAAACACGCACATCAAAATCAATGATATAGGGTCTAGCTGATTGCTCTACTCTGTCGGTCAGGCCTTTGCGCTCTCAAGAGAGTATCGAGAAATGCCCATGGCCACAAAAACGTACTCCGTGTCCGAATAATTCACGTTCTCGACTCAAACCTGGTGCAGACTTGGATTGATTACACGTGTCTGGGTCCTAGAGCCGACTTACTGTTCCTACCATGACCCGGAGTAGCGGGATTAATATTAATATTGTGGGTCGCGCCGGGTGGTATCACATGAGGATTGGAGGCCGCCAAGAACTTTAGCAATGTACGACCAGCAAGGTAATATTAAAGTCATCTCTTCGTTTGGAATGAATGAAAGACACAACGTGAACGCCGGCAGAATCTTCTCCGGAAAGATGGACTATTTCCAGACTAAGGAATATTTTGACCCAAGTTGGAGAGGAAGCCGATCTAGGACGCCCGTCTTGGCAATATGACGGATGGCACGCGGAAAGATAACATCACAAAGCCAGTATTCACACAAGTTCCGTTGAGCATCGGGGCACTCGCACACTATAGAGCGCATAAACAAGAGATGCACCATATCCAGTCCAGGCAGCGGTTGAAAATCCAGTGCCAACCGTAGATGGCGTCAGGTGAGCGTGCAACACACCAACCAAGGAAAATGTTTGCTGAGCTGATCGGCCCATAAAGAGTCGACAAGACTGGACAGCGTCTGAAGATATCAGGATACAGCAGCATCGATACATCCTATAACAACTCGTTCAGTGCTATACGTGACTCGAACAGACAGATAGGGGCCATTACCACGACCATTGACATGGATGCGCTTGAGGAGGCCTTTACCTTGGGCTGCGCAGTGCAATAAGCCCACGCAGTGCAATAAGAATCCCTAGCCTCTACCACCGCGTGAGATCAGTAGAAGGAACAACTGTACCTGACCAACAGGCATTGAAATAATCCCAATCCATTCTCAAAGGTCCAGAAGAGAGAATAGTATTCTTCGGATGTCCTGTGCGTTCAGAGTAGCATGCGTGACAAAGGGAAATGTGGTATAGCATACAGAACGCAATGGTCGCCAGGTAAACGATGCAGACAAAAAAATCCGATCAGATGTTAAAGTTGCTTGGGAGTTTCTCCTGGGGGGTAGAAAAAGTGTGGTGGGCATGGATCTTAGAACTAGTAAGCAGTGTAAAACTGGAAACGGGTGAGTCCCTGAGAAGGGTAGTAACAACAGTTGCTCGATGGGGTTTCCGTGGCTAAAAGAACTCAGAGAGGCCGCTCAACGGAGGACGGTTGAGGACGGTTGGGAAGTCGAAGCAGTCACGGCACCCGCCGCTACGTGAAGTAATCCGCAGAGAAGGGGGCCGATACGCATCTATTATCGAGGAAACAATAACAATGAGTTCAACTCCTTTGAAAATATAGGAACATTACGAAAGCCAAGGAGACAATCAACTCTTGGGTCAAAATGCCAGATCAAGATACGGGCCTCCTGAAGCTTTTTTGTAGATGGCTGACGATTCCCCTAGTCCTATAGTACGGTTGGAAAATCCTTGGGAAAAAAATTGCGACAGGGCCCCAGGGGGAGGGGAACACCCTGTGTGACTTGAAGGCGGCTGTCCCCAGAGAAGGAAGCGATTACCCCCAGATTGATATCGCCCGCCACGGGAAGCCATCGAGAAGCCCCGAAGCACGAGCCCGATGACGCGATGACGAACAGGGGGAGGCACTGATTGGGTACAGGGAGAGCAGGGCGATTGGTCGGCCTTTCGTCCCGTCCCGTGTACGATATCGATATCGATGTATTGTACCACATCGCCCGAGATGCGTGCACCGGAATCGGGCGCAGGCTCCTCGCTTCGACACGGTGACCGCCGCCGGACTCGGAGAGGGTGGGTATTGTGTCGAGGCGCAGCGCTAAAACATATCCCCGAACCCTACAAGAAAAAAAAAACGAACAATAAGTACTAGTGTCATGCCATGTCCGAGGAGAGAGGAGCCTGAAGCTGAAGGGCCGGGGGACGAATCGGGACGCGGGGAACCTCCTCCCCCTCCCCTCTCTCCCAGTCTCTGGTACGCACGCACGCCCACACATGCACAACACAGCCCAAAGCACGTTCCCGGCCGTCGTCCTGTCGAGCCCCCGTAGGATAAACGAACGTCTGTGATTCGCGCGACGGCAGGGTGGATCGCTGACGATTGACGAGGGTGTCTGTCTGACGAGTGCGGAAGGCTTCGCGCTTAGATCTGCATTTATTTATTTATTTTATCAGGCCTATCAGGAGTCGTGTGGCCGGGAGGGGCGCGAGTGCGGGTGGGGATGGGAAGTGGGAAGCGGGAAGAAGGTTTCGTCTCCGACGTCATGTCACGCACGCCACCCTCCGACGAAGAGCGTCCTGTCCCCGCAATTACGTACGATAGGTGGTAATGTATCGCCACGATGTTCGGTCATCGTGCATACAATCGCCAGCGCCAGTGACTGTGGGAAGAAACTTATTTGTTTTCTTTCTCAAACATACCGGTGGACTCAGGCTGGACACACATGGTAGGTGACTTCCTCGCCTTCGCGCGTGCATATACTAGTGACAGGTGTTCGATACTACGTCCCATAGGTTCCCTGCAAGGATACTTGCCTAACGGGATAGATGACTCGGCGGATACTTCCGAAGATTCGTTGGCTTCCGTACGTACAAGATAATTGACAAGAGCACTCACACTTCACTAGGCACAATAAACCCTTTGCTTTCAGACACGTTTGCGTGACATGGATTCCGCACGTGTTCCGCCAAAATTTGACGCACCCCCTGCACTCAACGCGCGCATGTTCGGGTTGGATTTCTTATATTTCATTTTCATGCATCAAGGAAGAAGGCAGCTGATTCGCTGGTAAAACGCTGACTTTGGAAACTCGGGATGGATGCGACCGAGGGAATTTACAGGGATGAACGTCGATGAACCTGGAAACGCGATTTCGGATCGCGGTCATCTATCGATGGTTTGTCTTGTTTTCGGTTCCTTACTTGGTGAAGAAGTAAACTTAGCATGACTTACTGCTGCGCGAGGATAAATTTGAGGTCATTGAAAATGCATCGGACCACGCAGTTGTTTGGACAGGGCGGTGTGGAAAAAAAATATGGATACACTAAAAAAATTTGACAGACACATGCCGGCCGTTTATCCGGGTAGTCGGATGAAGGGATAAATTATCGGAGATGTTCCGTCCCGGCGGTGAAATAGGTACGATAGCGAGACTAATTGAATGCTTGTGATGATGTCGACGTCGTCTTGAATAATGAACGAATGGTGGTGGTAAAGGGGTGGGGAGGAATGTCCGGGTGGTTTCGTCACGGCAGCCGTGCATCCATCCCAGGAAGCTAAAGTGGTGTTGGCACAGAAGACATTGTGAAGGAGAGACTGTAAGTCAGGGAGGTAAGCGACGCATGAAATGAAAAATCAAAAGAGGTATTTGTTCACGTTCGCTGTTTTACTGACGTCGCATCAACATGCGCATGACGGTTTGGTAAAGGTTGTCAATTAACAGAAGCTCCCTTGTTTTTCGGCAGAGGATTGGTGGGCACTCCGAACCTCTCCGCCCCTGACGAACTGGAGGCTCAAAATGCGGACCCAGAATTGCCACATGCGGATAAGCGGTGGAGAAAATGTGCACCTGGTGAAAGTGGTGATGTAAAAGTATAGATGGCTCGACAATTAATAACAGATTCAGAGGTAACAATCGACCGAGCCTGACTCGTCCGAGAGCGAAGTAGTCATACAATCTCGTCAACTTTAGATCGGTGAATACAAAAGCCCTAAAGATCAAGTCAGCTGGCTGGACTAGTGGCTGAGACGTGGGACGGACCGGAACTACCCATTCTTTGCAATTGCAACATACACCGGCCCAGTCGTAGTTTCCCAGCTTTGCGCCGCATTTCTTGTTTGGGCACGTTATCTTCCCTGCCAGTTGTCCATCCTCTAGAAAAAACTCCATCCATTTCATCTAAAGAAATGAAAACCATCCGTGACTATTACTCAAACACCTCAACTCACAGGTTCAACAAAATATCCAGAGCACTTTGGATTCATCAGGATGGGCGGGCTCATGCTGGATTTGTCGATCACGCGCGTTGCTGTCTGAAGTGGTGTCATAGACAAACCGCCAGGAGCTCGTAGAGCAGCTAGCTTCGGGCTCGCATGTAATTGGGCCGCGAGGTCTGCACCGTGCTGAAAGGTTCCCACACCCGCAGATGCAGCGGAATGAGCTGGCTGTTGACGGCTCTTACCCGTGGTTGGAGCGGAATCGCGATTCTCAGAGATGGTCTCCGAGATTCCGGATGCCGAGGGTGGAGAAAGAACTGTGTCCGCGGCGGGGATTCCTCCCTTCTTCGGGGCGGATACCAGGGCTAGGGGTGCTGTTGGAGAACCAACAGATTCGTCGTCGTCGCTGTCCACTGCCGACATTGATAAGCTGCTGGTTAATCCAGAGAGCAAGCGAGATCTGAGGTCGGTTCCAAATGAACCACTCCGACGCCATTGGGATTGGGTCGCTTGGCCTGTGGGTAGATCGCTCTCTTGACTAGGGCTCTTGGCCTCCTCATCGTCGATGGCCGACATGGACAACGAAGCTGACAGGCCCGAAAGTCCATTAGTCCCCTCGACGGGAGACAGGGGCGAGGGACGGGTAGGACCCGACGAGGAGCCCAGACGTGGGCGTGAAATGCCTAGCGCACCCCCGGACGGACGTCGAGAAGACGAACCGGAGGGTCTGCGGGGAGCGGCATCGTGAGTCGATGGCCTTCTTGAAGGGGCAGGTGAGAAGCCCACGACCGGAGTTGGTGGTCCGAGTTGCCCGTGGTCGAGCATGTGTTCGCGGTTCGCGAGCTCTGTTCTGGAGATGAAACGCTTGAGAATCATTCGTTATACAAACCATCTCAAGGCGCGTCTCACCGGCACATCTTGCATCGGATGCGCCGCCTGGGTCCACCAGGAGTAGCAGGCGCTGAGTCTGTCGGAGTGCGGGGAAACTTTGCAAACATGTCGGTTTCTGGGGCAGATCCGTCTCCGTCTACGACGAACTTTAGTATAAAGCAGTTTAAGATACGATGCAAAAAACGATGCTACTCAAAATTTCCTCTACTGCCCTTTCCAAATAGAACATTCGGGTAGCTTTATCACGTCGCGAGACTTTGTATGAAGCTTGGTGAAATATTTCGAGTTGGACCATGAATCCTGGATTCGGGCTAGGCGAGGTGAACAAAAAACAACTCGGAGCAGATGAGACATACTTTATGTTGGGCCTGGCCTTTCGGATGAGATCTAACGCCGTGCTAGCGTCGGCATCCTGGGAATACATTAGGTATGCCGCTGCGATTGTAGCGCTGCGACCTGCAATGCACAAAGCTGCGGCCAAAGGTGGTCACATATATGCGAGGATACCCACTCGTTCCAGCCTGACAGTGGACAAGTACGCTCCTGTCCTTGTCGAGCTCAGCTTGTATGAATGATATTGACGGGATCAGATGTTGGAGTACGTCCGCGTCCTCCACGTCGTCCAAGGGGATCTGATGCCGGATGAAGGTCTACCAGACCAAACAATTAGGAATAAATCAAGGCAATGAAAAACACGGGATCTACCTCGGGGATGGAGAACCTTCCCCTCATCACGGTGAGAACGCTTTGAATATGGTTCGCCCTGAGAGCATCAACATCTGTAGCGCTGTGAAGGTCTCCGACCCAGAGACCTGGAAGGATCTTGTCCATATGGTGATATTCATCGGTCATGGCGGTATGGAGAGCGGTGGTAGACCGTGCGTGCCCTTAAATGCTGGAGTGCCTGTGTCTGGCCGACCACGTCATTCGTGTTTGTAGCTGACAAACAACGTCATCCGTGCTTATCTTATCCGTGGTCATGGAAACGGTGTATTACGTGATTACGAGGTGAATGGGTCTGTGCTATGAATACAGTCAGAATCTTTACAGCATAAAGGCCTCGAGCCTCGAGCTTAGGCCCTCAAGGCCATCGCTCGTCCTATCTACATCACTTTCGTGGAGCGTACGTTGTGCCCGGCGGTATGTATGTATGGGATGTCGTGCCCGGAGAAGGAGCAATGCGATACGGGTGCATCCTCACGCCTTTCCCGAGAACCATTCCTGGCCGGCGAATTCGTTCTAACGCAGGGCCGACCACCAACAACGGTGCTCCTGGCTTGAGGCTAGCCAATGCATCGGGGGACGAAATTATCCTGGGGGGACCTGACACATTCGATCCGCCCGTCGTGAATAAAACGAGAGCGGCGTCGGCGCTTTCGAGAGAATCGGTCAGGACAAGGCGGACGTGTGGTTCTGCGGGATTCGTCGTCTGATGTGGATGGGGCGGGTAGGGTGCAGCATGGTATAACATGGATGGAAGAGGACCGGCGATGGATAGAGGAGGCAAAGGACACGGCGCGTGCAAAGACGTGGGAGAGGATATGGATCCCCGACGACTGCGCTGCCAAGCTTGCGGGTCCTGTGATCGCTTTGGTGGTATTAGAGGACAGCGAGTGTATGGAAGATAAGCAAACGTACTGATGTATCGTTATACGTCTGTATACCTGGCGATGTCATTTTAGAGGGTACCCCATGCATCGGAAGAGCCAGAGACCGTAACGGCGGGAGGGTTGGGCGCTCGGGAACAAGAGAAGACATGAGTCGGACCACAGTAAGAAAGTGAAGTCTAGATACGATGAAATCGGAAAGCAGCCACGGAAGTGGATGGGGGCTCGGGTGAAGAAGCGGATACAAGCGAGAAACAGGTAGGATTGGTGAAAGGCTGCATAGGATGGCCCAACGAACCTTTATAGTTAGGAGAACGACAGGGGGATGGGCGCACGCATGGCGAGGAATGGCAATTGGGAAAGCGGGAGAAGACAGCAAGGTACGAGCCAAGTAGCGCTAGACTATTGTGCCCCACTTGTGCTCACGTCGACAAAGGAGAAATAGCATTGTTCCTCGAGAAGGGGCGTTAAGCGGTAGGTGAAAGATCGCAGCGCCTGCCTAAACGATAAAGTTATTGTCTTCATGCCGTGGACAGCCATTGTCAGACAGAGTTACATAATTTCATTTCCACCACCCGAGTCATTATGTCCGAACCTCGCCCAAAAATTCGTATTGTGAGCCCAAAAGACACCACGCCACTGGTCAGGAGGTTCTGACGATAACGTTAGATGCCAGGTGCTCAGTTGGACTTGTCCGCTGCAACTTACCAGATCCACAATGAGACCCACACCCTTGGCAACGCTCTTCGATGGATGCTCATGAAGAAGTGACTCACTTTCATCATCTTCTCCCTATAGTAAGCTCAATTGTCTGTCCCTAGTCCAAAGGTCGAATTCTGCGGGTATAGGTAGGGTGCTTATTGTTTGACCATCCTCCTTTTATTCCTCGCTCTTCTTTTAAAATCCCCCCTCATTGATAATAAGCTTTACGACTCCATTCCTTTGACTCTTGCATTCTCTTTCTTTCACGTTCCCTAATGTGGACCTCGCGGACAAACAACTCCGAAGTAAAATGCTGCTTGCTCTGCATTTCTCACGAGACACTTTCTCTCTTTTGTTCTTGTCGGCTAACAATGATCCAGTGCCCCCCATCCGTCTGAAAATCACATACAGATCCGGATACAGATGTACGGTACGACCTCCGTCCTCATCGCGTTTCCTGCTTCATGGCTTCCCGCCTCGCTCACAGATAATTTGTCATCACTGACCGCGCTCCTTGGCGCCTTGGATGACCTGGACGCCCTTTTCGAGAGCATCGAAGACGCCTACAAAGCGAGCCTAGAGCATGACGATATTTCGATTTGGGATGAGAAGCGATAGGTTAGACTGAGGGTATATCTCGCTAGTGAGCATTCCACGGTCCTTTGATAAGCCGCCGACTGACTTTCCCTAACAAGGTTCTGCACGACTTTCCACCAGCACTGCCTTGTCCATTCTTATGGCTTTTAATTACGTCGATACAGTATGCTCGGCTGCGCTGTTGATCGATTTCTCGTCTTGGTCGCGCCGCTCTACCGTTTTCGTCGTTCACATATGCAATGGTGTGGGTAAATGGGTCATAGCCTGGGCGATTGTCGCCGAAGGCGGCAATCCCGCTTACCCTGGGTTTTCTATCTTGACGTGGTGCTGGGTTGTCTTACAGAACCATATATCATGTTTAACCTCTTTATTAACAATTTCATGAAGTACAAAGTGCCAGTCACCTCACTTTTCCATCAACCATGCGGCCCATTCATCGCTTGAAGCCCCCGCCGGATCTTCTATTTGGCCAACGTCAAACGTCACTTGTCGCCTCACCCGACCTAGCCGTGTCCCGAAATTCCGAATGCTGCCTTTGTTGGATTGTCCTGTTTGTGCCCCATTTCTGACATTTCCCTTTTTGTACGCCCGCTTTCTCCTCTCTCCTGTTAGCTCTCTCTACCTTACAGTACGATACGACGCCCGTACGGCATTGCCAGCAACCAACGGCGACCTCACAGCGCGCCCACGTCGGCCGACGCTCTTGCCTGTGTCACCGTCTATACCCATACATCGTCTGTTTAGATGTTTGAAGACCTTTATATAAGCCCTCCAAAACGCTCGTAGAGACAAGGCGACTCCAGTGTGCAGAATACCGTTTTCTCTCTCTTCTCTCTTGCATGATCTAGCCCCTTGCCAACTTTTCTGTCTCTTCCGACCTCGACCCTCGACCTCAAACGCCTTACCACGCCGCCATATGGACTCGCGTTCGTGTCGACTAGTTCTCTCTCTTCCTCTCTTCTTCTCGCTCGTGTCCCCGATCTCAGCTCGCTCAGACGACTCTCGCACCTTAGGCAAGAATACGGGATATTTTGATCTGTGTATCCACTCACCGCTTCAACTTCAACAGTCTTTCTCTCATCCCGCTTGGAACTTGACTCTGCCGGACGAACTCACAGCGCGTCGACATGAGGCGTCCCGCTTACAGTACTGACACGTTCTGGAGGTGACATTGCTTTGTCGTCTCCCTCGTGAAGCCAACTGGTGGGAGCCACTCGGTTGGAGTAGATGCAGGTCCGGTTCCGAGTCACACTTTGAAGGTTGCAAGTGTTCCCCCTGGTCTACCCAGTTTTTGAGAGAATTGTGTAGGAAGGAAATGCGATGAGAAATGCGACTGTTTCAATTACTGTCCTTATTGTGTTCTCGCACTCCCTCAATGCTGAGAGACCGTGGCCCGCTGCGTTTGCAACTCGTGCGCCGGGGGCACGTGGATCACGTACCCTGAAATCAGTCGTTTCGGTGTAATGTAAACCAAGAAAACCCAGAGTGAAGAAATCATTAAAGTGGACGGCAAATCCCGGACCGGGCGGTGGACACGGCCACTGTGGTTTACTGTGCACAGTCAGTCACTCCAGACGGCGAATAGCAAGTGCCGGCCTTCACCTCACTCGAGAGCTCAGTTTCATCCTCAGACGCCTTCAATCCATCGCAGCAAGTCCCACACGGCCACTAGTTAACCGATCAATAACCTATCCCTAGCCGACGTCACCTCTCGGTCCTCCGTTCCTTACTATCCTCATCTCTCGCCAAGCCGCAGAATGCTCAGCCGCGTCTCTTCGTTCGATGACCTGGCAACCTGGGAAGACTCAGTCTCCCACGCCATACCCGTCATCGTTGTCGACCCCCTTGAAGAGTCTGAAGATCCCGTCGATCCCCCGTACATGTACGTCCTTCACCTCACCCCTCACTTTTACCTATCTTACGCTTGACTCTCGTAGCGACCCGCGACCGCCTCTCCCGGAAGTCACAGAGATAGAGGAAAATATACACTCCTTGCAGTCTCAGTTGGAATCACTTCAGACCCAAAAGCTACACTTACTGGCAAATAATGCGCTCATTAACCACATCCCGCCAGAGCTGATTTCCCGCATATTCGAACTTGGCGTATACGAATCTAACGAGCTTTTGCCTGTCCTCTCGCTCGTTTCCAACCTTTGGCGCTCAATAGTCCTCGCAACGCCCTCCATATGGTCTTACATTCGCCTCGACAACACACTCAGTTACTCTCGCTCTACTTCGTTTCTCCGCAAGCTCAAGGTCCACCTGGAGCGTTCGCAAGATTGTAAATTCCTCTTGGATGTAGATTGTCGTTATCTGGACGTCGCCAATGAACTCTCCCAGATTATGACGGCACTCGATCCACATCTCCACCGTTGTTTCTCATTTAGAATGTCTGTTCCAGACTGGCAAAGCATGGAGCTTGTACGAAATATGTCGCAGAAACTAGGGCCCGCGCTGGAAGATCTGTACCTTCGCTTTGACCCGTCAGAAGCCGAGGAACAAACGCCATTCGTCCTCCTTTCACAACCTTGTCCCCGATTGTCGTCAATCACCCTTGAACACGCTCCGCTCATCTGCATACGCACGCACCTCCCCTCGCTTCGCTGCCTTTACCTCATTCGTGAGCAGCGATATGCCTCTTCTACCCGCATTGGCCTTTCTTTCAAAGAATTCCTCGACCTTCTCAACTCCACACCGACGCTCGAAGAGCTGCGCATCCAATCCGCCCTCTTCCTCCTCGAAAGCTCAGATTTCGTCTTCCGATCTTTACCCGTTCCTACGATTTTCCCAAATCTCAAACTACTCTCCTTCCACTACGTCGATTCCAACAACCTCGCCGTCTTCCTCGAGTCGGGGCACTTTCCCGCCCTCCGGCGCCTGTCCGTGCAGATGGACCCCTCGAACGACGAGAACACGCAGTGGCTGGTACGCATGTCCATAGACAGCATGACGCGCTTTCCCACCCTACGCCAACTCGACCTCCGCTCGTGCAACATCGACGGCGTCGGTCTTGTCCCGTTTGTGCGCGCCCTACACCAGCTCCCGCACCTTACTGCGCTTGGGGTGTCCAGCCCCCCGAGCGGCGTCATCGGTCCACGTCTCTTCGAGGTCCTCGCCATGTCGCCCGACGCCAGCGTGGCGAGCGCTGCGGGCGGCGATATCGGCGGCAGCGCGGGCAGCCAGTGGCTGCTCCCACGGCTGCAGGCGCTCTGCGTGCAGAACTGCCGCGACATTTCGGGGCACGAGTTGCTGCAGGTCGCGAGGGCGCGGAGCGCGGGCGGCGCGGCCGTTTCGCCGATACTGTACGTCAAGATCGCGCAGTGTTACGGACTCGACCCAGAAATGCACGAGCAACTGTGCAGAGCTGTTGCCACCGTCCGCATGGTGCGGTAGTATTCGTGATAAAAGAAGGGGGATTCTTTCTTTGAAAAAAAAAAAAGACCGTGCAAAGGTTGGGGGAGTACGAAGCTCCAAGTCTGTCAGTCATTGTCAACTTTTCAGTTGTTCGTCGAAATTCCCCCTTCTTTTCTTTTTTTTAAATCTTGGACTCGGTTTGCATATACTAAGCCTAAGCACATATACATTTGTTCAACAGTGTACTCGTTCCATTTTCGTCATTTTCGAAGATTCACGCCTCTTCTCTTGTAACAATATGTACCTACTTGTGCGAATATTGTATCCCACTTGCCTCTCGCCTAACACACCTCTCAGAGGGTGTGGACCATCATCGTTACTTCTACTCTACTAAAAACCTGGTCCCAAAGATTCGGCAAGATTAGAGAACGTACGATGCCAACACGGAAAGCCGGGGAAAGAAAAATACAATGTAAATTCGTGAAGGTATATCGCTACAATCTACGCAGTTCGTTTCCCAGCACCGTGGCGGACGAAAGTCCGAGTAATGACATCACGTCTCACTGGCCTCCTGCTCTCGAATCTCGCGCTCTAAGCGTTCCCGTTCTGCTTGACGCATCCGCATGAGCACCGCAGACTCGAAATCGAGGCTGGGAGCGGACGATTGAGGTGCAGACCCTGAAGGAAGGCCGGTCTGGTCAAGCAGGGCGGCGGGACGGGATCAGGATAGTCAGTGCTAAACACAAAACGATAGATACGAATACCGCACAAAGGACGATGGAAACGACGAAAATTTTGAGCCGGCGCCTGGGCTTGGCGCGCGCGCAGAATTCTGAGCCTGACGGCCACCACTCGCGCCGATGCCGGTGGGAGACAGAGTCGCTGCTGGTGCCGGTGCCGCCGGTTGGGGCGAGATGGACGTCGCCCTATGGCGCTGCTCTTCCTCCTTTGACTTTGACCTTGACTTTGACTTGAGCATGCGCTCCGCCCAGCTCCAGACGGCGGGCTCGGACCCGCCCATCCATGCGATGTCAAACTCGTCCATACCGCGATCGGCGCGGCGCGACGCGCACACGGCCGCGTGCGCGTCCGCTATCGTCTTGAACGGAATGGCGGCGGTCGCGAGCTTGGGGGGTTTGTGCGCCGCTTTTTTTGGAGGTTTGATGGAGAGCACGATCGAGTCGCCGTCGATGGGCCCGAATGCCGTGCTCATAAAGTCGCGCAGCGCGTCGGTCGTCGTTAGGTGTGGGTACTTGGCTAGCGGGTACTTGAGGCGGACGGTGGTATCGTGCTCGCCTGGGAAAGAAGTGTGCGGGTGTGGGATGTAGGTATTAGTAAGATATATAAGAGGAACTGAGCTTGCGTCCGGGAGGGAGATACGCACCGAGTGGTGGTGGCTCGAGTTCCTCTTGCGCACTCTTTTCTGCGCGTTCAGCTTCCTCCTGCTGGCGCGCTAGTTCCGCCTGACGCTCCTCCACCATCCGTCTGCCGGCGTCGCGGAGCTGTTCCGCTTCCTGCGCGTATTTCCGCTTTTTCGCGGCCGAGGCGGACTTGGACTCCTTGTCTGCTCGTTCCGCAGCCTCGAGCTCCTCGAGCATGGTCTTCCGCTTCTTGTCAAAGCCGGCATAGCGCTGCTTGCGGGCCTCCTGAATGCGGAGCTTGGCGTCCAGGGCCATCCTCCGCACAGGGTCCAGCAGGAGCTCATGGGCCTGCGTGAGCTCGTGGAAAAGACGTGCTACAAGGATGATGAAAGCGAACAATGAGATCTGATGCAGGAATTTTGAGTAGAAGGGCGTATATATACCTGCATCTTTGAGATGGGGATTCTGACCGGGAAAAGAAGACAAAGAGTGAGTGGGAGCCACATAAGATAAGAAGAGAGGCGCACCCTATCTGGATGAGTCTTGAGCGAGCGTTGCCGGAAGGCCTTTTTGATATCCGCCTCTGTTGCGTCTAAGGTGACGCCGACAACCTCATAAGCATTCTTCTCCTCGTTGTCCTTGTCCATAACAGCATGGCAGGTGCGGCCCGGTAAGCAATGTAATCATCGTCACGTGGAGACCATCCCCACGTGATCGCGAGCTATGAGCACGCACACGCCAGCTCACTCCTTCATTGCTACCACAACCATCCCAGTCATCGAGCTGATTGCGTTGTCAAACACAGCCTGGTGTTTAATGCATAAATAGCGCGTCCCGTTATAATTCTCGTAACCATAAATTCCATTTGTCATTGCTTTACCATCTCCACTTCACTGTCACTTTGTTTCTCCAACTATGATCCTCACCTCTTCCCTGTGGTGACCAGTGGACTCGGGTCACATCGCCTGTCGTTATGTTTGTTTCTGCATGGAGTATAATGACATTTTTTTAAATTTCAACCTGGAGGGACGCAGCGCAGAGATGCAGCAGTCTACCACATAGGTCTCTCTAGGTTCCGTACGTAGAGTTACGGGGCAGGAAACCATTCAATCGACACAAGCAGCGTGTAATTGTCCTTAAGTTACCAAAGCTACCAGCCGTATCCAAGATCGCCCGCCAGCCTCAGATGACATCCGAGATGAACACGATCCATGTTCTCTTGGCGAGATCTCGACCAACGCAATTACAGCAGAGTGAAACTGTACATATAAACGAAATGGTGCGGGTGCGGTTTAAACGGGGAGGGGCGCTGTTCCTCCTTCCTGTTCCTGAACGGCGAGGCGAACTTAGGGTATCGGCAGTGGGTGGGCTTATCTCGCCAGGAGGTTGACCAGTCCTCTGTGGCAGGGTAAATTAAAATCGATATGCAATCGTTCAATTCAAACTCCGCATTGCTGCCACCGTGCTCGACGGCGACCACCAATCAACCCTCCGTCCATATTCCCTTGTAAATTGCCCAAGCTTTCTAAAAATGAAGCTGGTTCGGTGAGTCATTATCACTTATCACCAATGGACGTACCACATAGCGAGTCCCAAAAGACAGCCGCGTGTCCCTCGTGCCGTCACATGTTCGAGTTTCGAGTCCACACAGACGATTGACAACCCCCGCCACTTTTCAGATTTTTGATGAAATTGAACAACGAGACGGTGACCGTCGAGTTGAAGAATGGATCGGTGGTGCACGGGACGATCACAGGTCCGTTACGAGCGTTTTCTACTCTTACTACTACTACCCACTTTTTTTACCCACACTTTTCCAGGCGTCGACATGCAGATGAACACACATTTAAAAACGGTCAAGATGACAATGCGGAACCGTGATCCCGTCTCTCTCGACTCGTTGTCTATCCGCGGCAACAACATTCGCTACTTTGCCCTCCCGGACTCCCTCCCACTCGACACGCTCCTCGTGGACGATGCTCCGAAACCGAAGAATCGCAAGAAGGACGACACTCGTGGTCGGGGGCGTGCCCGCGGTGCTGATCGTGGCGGTGGCGGAGGCGGAGGCGGTGGCGGTGGTCGTGGTCGTGGTCGTGGTAGAGGGCGGGGACGTGGCTTCTAAGCACCCACCTGCTGAAGCCCTTGAGATGTACACTTGCGCCAGCTAACATTGTACGTCACCAATCGTACGCTTAAAATGGCTGGGTCCTACGCCCATCAAATATTGTATCATCTCCTGTTGTGTTATCACTACGCAGCTTCCTATCGGTCATCTCGTACTTTTGTGTCTAACAGGTCCTTCTATATGGTAAGGATATAACTCAACATTGTCATGTTCTTTACCGTTTTGTGTTGAATATGGCCCAAACGACAAGTAATCCAATGATACCAACAGATCCCCATGCTCTGAGCATTCTAACCCAGTGGTTTCCTATCCCATCCTTGGGGGCGGGGAGAACCTCGACTTCGCTGTGTTCATCCCTCGTTATTGAGTTGACGTGTGCAAAAGGTGGTGGCAGGTAAGAGGATGGGACGCTCGTAGGGTTTGTGTCCATGACTTCTGCGTGAGCCACGCCACCAAAAAAGTCTGTGATTAGGGTTCGCTCCAGAGGTCGGTGGAACAAATCCGAGCGAACGCCTGGATCTGAACGAATAATTTCTGGATCATACTCGTCGAACTGGTTATGTCCCGTCAACAGAAATTCTAGAGAGCAGGCAGCCCGGACGCACCAGATCTTTCATGCTCGTTGCGCTGGTTTTGTTGATGCCTTCCAGGTATTCTAGGACGAAATGCGTATAACTGTCGATGACAGAGACACCAACATCATCGTCGTTCTCGTACTAGCAAGAGTCAATAATATCAGATTCACTGTGATGCACAAGTGTCGACAAACCAACCGAATAAGAGCTCTGGTGAATTCGGGAGGAACCAGTAGCGAGGATATTAGGGGAGTAGAACTTGGAGTACATGGTATTCGCTTGGCAGGTATCGATCATAAAGAAGATCTCATTATACCTTGCGATGAACTGTGAGTTTTCAGAATCGTGCAGGAGTCCTGAGGAACTGAGCACCTCTTCTTTTGCCACATCTGCTCGAACGCGTCCGCTATGTCGAAAGCGCTGATCTCTTCGCTATCCTGGAATTTCAAGAACTCATCGCCGCCGTGACCGGTCATGTAGACAAATATGTTCGACCGGTCGTCCGTTAGGAGGCGCTTTGACCGCGGCACGGAGGGCTCCACGCGACCTGATCACCACCAGAATAAAAAAAGCAAAAATGTGAGATGGTGAGACAGAGAGAAAGGGAAAGAGAGAGGAAGAAAGCGTAGAGCGTACCGGTCAACACCCGAATGAAATTCTCCACCGTGACTTCGTAGCCGCGATAGTCAACTTCGATGTTCTCGCCGTAGAGGTCGAGCGCATGGCCGCGGTTCGCAAAGACGCACCCAGGGAAGTGATTGCGCGAGTTGCAGGCCACGTCGTCGGCGAGCATGAGGATGATGTTCGAGTCTGGTATGCCGAGGCGTTTTACGGTTCGATACCTGTACTTTTCGTCGTCGGCACTCTATTCCGGAGGACGGACTGTGACTCGGGAGAAAGAGAGGAAAAGTGACGCACATTCCCAATGCATTGGCCATATGCTACCCGACAAACAAAAGTTCAGGCGCATGATGCGTACAGTAGGCCAACGATACGTACGCGGTAATTGAACCAATACCGAGATGCGCAGACGAGCACGGCCCAGTTATTCGTGTGGGAGGACTCGGACGCGTCGGAGATGCTTCGATTAAAAAAGTCCTGCACAGCAACTTGTTCTACCGTCTCTGCATTCACGGACCAAATGATAAAGACGGAATGTAGGAAGATGACGAGGGCGAGCGGAAATGAGTACGGGTGCATTGCTAACGCATGCCGGGGAACAGTAAGAGTGAGTCGGGCCGGCCAAATGATGAAATTCGAGGATAGGCACGCTGACAACGACACTATAAACAAGACGATCCACTCCATCACCCCCACTGCCGCCTCCCCGATTTAATTTGTTCAATACCACCTGCAACGTACTGTGTCCCAAATCGGCTCTTGCGGGGTGGCGCGGATGGTACCGTTCGAGAGTGATGCTGGAGGTAGGGATTGTTCGTGTCTGGACGTGTTGCAGTTCCCGACGCTCGCTGTGGAACTGATGCCGTTGAAGACGCAAACTCAATTCGCGCACGCTTGTTTGAGGACTGTGCCGATTCCTGCTGCTCTGATCGGGCTTTTTGGTACGTAGCTTTGGTCCATCCGGTATTCAAACGCAAATAGTGATATGACAGGTTCAAGTTTTTTGTCCAGCCCGAACGCATCCAAAATTGTTCCGGTGGTCACAGAAACCATAGAAGGGACGAGGTATAGAAAACGGTCGTTGGCAGGAGAGAACAATCCAAGGGTATTAAGAGCGAGATCCAAATCTAACTGAGAGGAAAGACGGACCGATTTTATCAGCGAACCAGCCTTCCTGGACATCGTGGGGATCCCAGATTTCCTTCGGGAAGTTTGTTGTGCGCTCGTCTACGTCGACAAACTCGACAAGCTTGGCGTAGAGGTGTGGATTACGGAAAGAACGGTTGGACATGAGCGAGTCATTAAAGTGCTTCGGTTGATCTGGATCTCCTTTCAACGCATGAAATTGCGCAAGCTTGGCCTGTGGAGCGCATGTGAGAAATATGAATAGAATGACAATTGCGCCAGTACTTCGATTGCCGGGTCGCAGGGTCCTGTGGGTGCCGCGGGTATTCCCCAATCAGGAACACCGGGGATGGGTGGTGGTCGAAGGAGGCCGCGGATCTCCATCAATGTATTCGAAGATACATTGCCTGACTTGTCGTCAGACGGAGTAGACGAACTTGACGTTTCGGTCCGCGCAGCTGACGCTGACGACGACGGTGGCTCTCCTTCCTCGGTTAACCTTGAGCGTGGATGGGGCTTGGAGTGAACGGGGCGACGAATGATAATTTGAGATTTGGGGTTAGCAGCAGGCCGTCGGACTGGGTCGTTTGGTCAGGTTACTAGTGAGGGCGTGGGTAGGACAAGGATCGTTCACCTTCTGTAGGTGCGTCATGGCCGGACTTTAGCGGGGAATCCTGACGCAAATGGAGGGAACAGCCAGCCAAAGGGAAACGGCGACAGCAGGTCCAGAAATGGTGACTCTCACATTGTCGTTTTCCGACGTCGTTGTGATCCTTGTCTTGGAGTCGGTGGTTATTTCGGAATCACTTTGCGAGTCGTCGCCGTCGTACGACACAAGACCTACACAATGGCAGAAATAGGTTTAACAACGCTCAAAGATGGGGTTTACATACCATGCATAGTGACTGAATCTTTTGATGTCAAGGTTCAATGAAATGAGGTTTGAAGCTCTCGAGGCGCGCAGCGCTACCCTTGGCTCAGGTACACGTGACCAGCAAATCCGCGACTCCGACTCAATCCTCGCCTCCACCCGCCGTCCTCATCATCATGTCCTCGATCCAAGCCTATCTAGCAGAAAAGTACATGTCCGGTCCCAAAGCCGATGCCATCCTATCCCGCACAGCCCCCAAAAAGAAAAAACGGTTCAAGCCCGACGACGCCAAGCCTTCCCCTAGTGGGGCCGGGGGCGCCAACATAGTGGACGACGACGCGGGCTGGGGCGGCGCGGCAAACGCGATGGACGTCGAGGAAGATGATACGGCCGAAGCGGTCGTCGCGTCCGATCGTGCGTTCAAGAAGCGCCGCGCAGAGCCTGGCTCCGGCGAGGGAGCGGGAGGCGGAGGGGGAGAAGGGTCGGGCTGGACGACCGTGCGGGAGCCCACGCCCCCGCCCGCGCCAGACGAGCAGCCCGTCGTGGTGGCCGCCGAAGATACCCCCGCCGGGCCCTTCCGCGGCGGCTTGCTCACGAAGAAACAACTGCACGCTCATCTCCCTTCTTATTCTTCTTCCTCCACTCAAGACCCACACAAACGAGATGGAAAACAAAGGGTGAAGGAGGAGGAAGAGGAAGCGGTGGCTGCTGCGCAGGAGACGGTGTACCGCGACTCGTCGGGGCGGAAGATCGATATGAAGCTGGAGAGGGCCGAGGCTGCGCGGAAGAAGCGCGAGCGGGAGGAGCGCGAGGCGCAGAAGATGGAGTGGGGCAAGGGGCTGGTGCAGCGGGGCGATGCGGAGAGGCGAAAGCGGGAAGAGGAGCGCATACGCCAGAGCGACTTCACGAGGTATGCGGACGACGAGGAGCTGAATCGTGCGCAGAAAGACCAGGAGCGTTGGAACGATCCCGCTGCTGCGTTCATGACGGTGCGTCCTTCTCCAAGCTATCCACTCTCGGATGCTTCAGTTCTGTGCTGATGCTTGTGTGCAAATATGTATTTAGAAGAAGCGAACAAAGGGCCCTCGGAAACCCGAGTACACAGGTCCGCCGCCTCCCCCGAACCGGTTCGGGATCAAGCCTGGCTATAGGTGGGATGGCGTGGGTGAGTCAGATTTCCTGCATCGTTTCCCAGCATCGTCGCTGAATACGTCATTTTTATAGATCGAGGAAACGGGTTCGAGAAAAAGTACTTTCAAAAGGCAAACGACCGCCGAAGAACGGGAGCGCAGCATCACGAATGGAGCGTCGAGGACATGTAAGTCCTCGCGTGCGCGCCACTGACAGGCTGCAATAGGTTGGTAACGCTGCGCTATCGAAATATTTCAATGGCGCAGCGTATCATTAATGGTACGTGTCTCTGTGTTCATTGTCACCTCGAATTGACATGGAATAGAGCCGCTGTAACTTAGATACTCGATCATCATCACGGCTTCCCTCATCAGTCTATCCGTCAGTTCGAACTGAACAGAACCTAGTCAATTTGTTGCTGTTTCCCGCGGAGTGGATCAAGTGGTGCCCAGTCGATTGATCTACGTGAGGGGTTCATAGCCACTTCACCACTTATGGTGGGAATGGCAAGTCTATGATTCTATACTGCCAGGTTACTACAGATGAGGCTAGTTATGCTATATATATTTATGAGTAATGCGTAGGCAATTGATGCATTCGCACATGTGGGGGAAAGTCCTACGTTCTCAGGGATTGGTTTTGTGTGATAGACGTGAACTGAGGCGGGCAAATCTTCGGAAGTTGAAGCTGAAGCGACGAGCTAGTTCCAAGGGGAATGTCAATATCTGGCTTAAGATTAGGAAGATGACACCTGTCACTACAAGATGATGATGAAATGTCATGGAGACACGTTCAAAGTAGCCGGACAGATTATATACAATCGGGGCTCCCGTTTTCCTGTCCTTCTGTGTGCATCCTAACACCTATCGTAAACACTAGTGGCCAAAGGATATCGCAGGTACAGGAAGCAAGAAAAGGCCGATATATCGTGACAAGGCCGGACGCAGAATGAGAGCAGAGACATTGTTGTGCAGGTATTACAAGCGCCAGAGAAAGAGATCATACGGTATTATAGCTCCCTGATGCAACTCTTCGGTAAGCATATTACGACGGTATCAAAGTAGCACGTACATATTCGGGCAGCCCAATCACCACTACCGGTAGCAAGCAGGCTTGCAGATGGGCTCAGATCAATAGAGATGACTGATTTCCGGTGGATCAGTGATACGAAGAGCTGACAAGAAAAGAAATTACCTGAATTTTTGTGGCCCTGGAGCATGAATTGGACAATAGCTGAACGAGAATCCCAGAATTGCACTCCGCGGTCCTTCGAACCAGACACGACCCACTGGCCATCGTGCGACACCGCAACGCTCAAGACATAGTCCTTGGTGATGCTTGACGTCACCATTTGAACACTTAAAAACCAACAGAGTCGTACCTTATGCCCGAGGAAGTTCATTGTACACGCGGCCGATGCCTTGTCACCTTCTTTCTTGATCACTGAACTGCTGCCTGGTCGATCTACAGGAAGAAGCCCCGTACGCGAATCGCGTTTTGGTGCGTTTGCCAGTAATTTGCCAACGTCCCAATATTTAAGTGTCTTGTCCAAGCTTCCACTTACGATGCCCTCGCCATCAGGAGTAAACGCGACACTGTAGACACTGTCCTTGTGTCCTCTGAGACGTTCGATAAGTTGTCCGGTTGCTACATCCCAGATGCGTACGGTGTTATCAAGTGAACCAGCAGCAACAAGACGTCCATCGGGTGAGATCGCAACACTTGTCACACCTGAATCAGCAGTCTCGGTGTCACGATCCGCAAGGAGTTTGTTGCTTCCGTCCTGCATATCCCAGATGCGCGTTGTGCGATCGCCGGAACCAGATATGATCAAGCGTCCATCGCGTGAAAAGTCGAGTGAGTAAATTTCTTGTGTGTGCCCATCGAAGACATTTCGAATACGCCGTTTTGCAATATCCCAGATCTACGTTCCGGAGTATGAGATGGGATACTACAACGGGGATATCAAACAAGCCGTATCGAGATAACTCACTCGGATCTGTCGATCCTCGGCGCCCGTAGCGAGGTATTTTCCGTCGGGGCTAAAGCACACGCTACGGATGTACAAATCACCATACTTGGTTGCTTTGTCATCCACGAGCACGCTATTTCTCAAGGTTAGTACAAACAAGCCTGAATATCAAAAGGCGAACACACCATGTCTTTGCCCCTGTCTTTGCATCAAAAATTTGCGCGGCACGGTTGCAACCGGTTGCGAGATACTTTCCATCGGCGGAGAACTTTACGCAGCATACCACGCTATTGCCACGCGGTGCCGATGTTAGCCTCAAGAAGCACAAAGGAAGTCCGGCCACCGTACCTCTCATGATGAAGCGTGTGTACAAGGTTCACATCGAGTGCGCGCTTGATCTTGGGGTTGAAAATTGCAAACCAGTCACTACCCTCCTTTTTAAGCTCAGATGGAACGCTGAGTGGGTCGAGTTCGTCCAAAAAACTGCTATTCTCGCTTATCGGGGCAAGGGAACCCGAGTTGTCCATTGCAGAGCTCGATGACGGGGCAGGCTCGTTGGCCGCTACGGATGTCGGTGCGGTTCCAGGTCCGGAGACACCACCAGCGCCAGTGAAAGGCGTTGTGGTGGACGGAGGTGGTGGTAATCCAGGACCACCTGTCAGAATGCTATTCGGAGGGGGATGAGAAGGACCTCCAGATGGGCCTATCGATGGACTGTAGTGTTCTAAGAGTTACGAGATTACTATCGGGATACAAAGTAAAGTATCAAAATGAACGCCCACCAGGCCGATCGCTCTTGATTCTATCCGGTTTGATCCTTTTAGACTCGCGTTGTTCACGATCTCGCTCCCTTTCGCGTTCACGCTCACGTTCCTTGACCTCGCGTTCACGCTCTCTGTCGCGCTCTCTCTCACGTTCGAGGATACCTCTTTCACGGTCACGGTCGCGTTCTCGGTCGCGTTCTCGATCACGGTCACGGTCACGGTCAAAGAGAGGGTCGCGCGGAGGCCTTCCCATGAAGGGGTCTGAATATGGGAGGGCGGGCCCGGCTGTAGGCGCAGGAAGACCGGAGGCGCCGGGGCCAACGTTGACGCCGAGATTGGGAGGAACACCGGTTGCGCCCTGGCGGGCAGCCATGAGCTCTGCCCTAAGACGAGATATTTCCTCTTCATATTGTTGGCGTATTTTTCCATGTTGAGCCTCGAGATCATAGAGGCTTTGACGAATGATGTTGAGTTCGTTGACTTGGCCGGCGACTGAATATGAGAGAAATTTGAAATTTGTGGGGATACTCGGGAACGAGTTCAAGGCGAACCTTTGGTATCAAACTCATCCCGCTGACTACGAAGGTGAACGATATCCTGGGAGAGGACATCAAACTCGGATCTGATGACATCGAAACATTCAGAGAGGCGGGTGTGCGAAGGTTGTTGGGCGGGTCCCTGGGAGGGTGGAACGGTGGGTTGGAGGGTCCTGTGCTGTATAGAGGTATTAGAAGGATATGGAAGGGAAGGGAGAGGGGACTAACGGCGTAAATAGCGGAGGAAGACATCGTGGGATGTGAGGGAGAGAGGAAGAGAAGAGAGTGCAAAGGAGAGCGCCGAGAGTTGTCGCAGGGCCTCAGCTCAGCTCACTTGCCCTTTCCCACACCTCCCGCCGGCTTTGCCTTTTTCATCATCCCCGCCTCCTTGTCCTTTCTTCATCTCCGTCAGCGTTGACCGGGTTCAGTGCGGCCAAACTTTCCGCCCTCGGACGACATAGACATACCCCGCCGTCCCATTGGAGGATTACACCCTAATAAACATAGTATGTGAATGCGTCCTTTCCCAGCGCAACTGCTCAAGGACAGATACTCTCAGCTGCGTCTACGTCTCCCCCTTGTTGATGGAAATCCCAAGTTACGTGGAATTGAGTGTCGATTGATTCACTAAATTTACGATCAATGCCGCTTATATCACGGGAGCCACACTTTGGTTATTATCTAAGACGTGGAACTACTCATCCTCAGCCGTCAAATGCTATGCCCCTCGACTTCAAACTCGTATCGGATGTCACCTGAAACCGTACGGCTCATCGACATTTGAAAATCTTGACGATGCACGGCCACACCCCCTTACAGTAATGAACCTCTTGGGAACCTTCCGGCGTTACGGTCTAAGCTTAACACCCCGGGCTCACGACACTGTACCATCAACATCAACATCATCAACGTATGCATCAACAGTCCGCTATTTGATAGGGTTTATCTGTTGACCCGCTCCGGTCGCTCGGCTTAATCCCCTCAAAGGGGACAGATCGCTTCTGCGATCCTTCCCGGGCCGTAGGAGGATTTTGTTCCTTTTAATAATAACCGCTCATACAACGCCACCGCGACAGACCCGAAAACGATGCAATCCGAGAATACCAGATCTCCATTTACCTTTCGGAAGTATCCAAGCCTACAACCCACCCTACAACCCAAAGGGTTCGCTGCCATGTAAGTCAAGCGCACTGATCGAGCCGCGGCCCCCTCATGCGACACCTGCCTATACATGATGACCCAAACACGATGTGCTGTGTTTTGTGTGTTGCAACCTCTCGTCTTGCAGCTAGAGCTGTGTACCTAGTGGATAGCAACGCAACAGGCAGTAGTTGCGAGGGGACACGAAAAAAAAAACATCAGACACTTGTACCTTATAAACCAAAACGGTGGACAGAATCGTTGAACTTTGACAAAAAATCAATCTCATCAATGGGACCTGCGAGTCAGATTTCTGCGGGCATGTTATTGCGCCCGTATGAGTTACTAAGTTACACGATACCCTACCTCGAATCATTAATGACAAACATCGGTGGCGACCTCGGCTATTAAAAGGAGTGATTTCGGACGCGTAGACAAAAGGTGGTGCATTTGGGAGGCAAGTATACGCTGCTTCCGCACTAATCGCAGAATCATTGTCCTAAATTGCACGGATCACGAAAAGGGTCCATATATAAGTGCTTCCAGACCTACCAAGAGAATGGCCCCGGACCGCCCTTGCGACACGGATAAGATGGATTATACCATTCCGCCCAAGTCACGAGTTACTTCTGAGATAGAGTTATGCTATGTCCATCGATAATAATGCGGAGAAGAAGCTGGCGGTGGTTGCCGTGTGATGCTTCAGTCACTGCAAGGAACCGCGTGGCCGAACCAGAGGACAGTGATGGAACCGGTATCAGACCGTCCGACAGCACGCACTCAGGACAGAGGTGATGTGATCATTGATTATTACGTTGGCCAAGTCAACGATGAGCGCAATAGGACTACAATATACAGACTGAACTTTTTTGAACTTTTTTCGGATAGACGGCATCGGAGATCTAAGGTTAGTGCTCCGAGTGACGGAAACGGTTGCAAGTAACTTACTTCCCAGCCACCACTGCAGAGAAGCTAGCACGGGCTGTACTTAATCGAAGCATCCCTTATGGTGAAGCAACCTTTACCGCATCCTTGGAAAAGAACCATCTTGCGATGGATCGGAACAAGATAACACTCTCCCACTCGTCGAAGCGACAAAGTCCAATTGAATCGTTGAACCGTGTCCGAACAGTCCGGAGTCCCAGTGGTCCATGTCAGTCAGCGCAGGGGTTGATCAACAACTTGAACCTCATTCACGTGGGGCACTACTTGTTGCCTTCTATGTCTCGATATAATCGCAGCTGCTGATCATGTACAGTCACTGTAGCCGAGGCGCAGTGCGGTGGCACACCGTGACCGCGCACCTATAGGTACAACTTGAACCTGAAGGAATGAATACTAGATGTTGGCCCAAACAATTACGAAAATCAGACCTTTCAGGGGACTGACAGACGCGGCATTACCAGCCTGGCAGAAGGGTAACAGGGCAGAGGGGTAAATGTTACAGTAAGTTAGACCCTTCCACACACTCAAAATAAAGTACTGTAGCGCCCCTTTGGCGCGGCGCGTGGAGAATGGGTCTTACGTGAACCCTTGTCCTCAATGGGGCTGCAACCAGGCACAACACAGTTTTGCCCGACGTGCTCTGGCACCACTGTACCGTGACTGCCAACGCCGCACCCGGCCACCTCAGAGAGTGAGGAAGGGCCGCCCACGAACGTGCGCGCGTCGCTCATTCCGTCTTGTGGTGTTAAATCCCCCGAAAAAAAAAAGTTCCGAGGCAAGGCGGCGAAACGCGTGCGGGGATACATGCCGCGACGGGGGTTGAGGGGTCTGTATTCGTGACATTTTCATTCAACACGCTTCTGAAAGTGATTCGCAACTGCCGGTTGCCGGTGCCAGTGGTTGGGGATAACGGCAGTCGAACACGCTACATGGACCATCATCTGAGGGCGTAATCAGTACACTATCACCTGTTCTTGTACCAGGCATCAGGAAAATATCCATCAGCTTTTGAGCTTTTTAACTTTTTGAAAAAAAAAGAGTGTTTCTTGTGATTCTTTCCTCCTGAAGATGAATTTGCGAATGAGCTTTTTTTGAGGTTTAGGTTCCTTTTCAGCTTTTCGACTTTTGGACTTGTACGAGTCCAAAAAAAGTGGCAGGTTTCCTGATGCATGTGACGAGCATACAAAACGTATCACTGGTTCTACTGTTCATTGATGCGAAAGGCAAAGATCGGTGCTACAAGGACTCAGAGAGTCAAACCGCTGATAACTCTCCCGAGTTGCTTCTGAGAGGGGGCAGTGAATAACACCAATACAAACTTGTGTTGCGTTGCGGTTACGAGTGCCAATATTCTAAAGAAGCCCGCAGTCCATTTGGGCGAGGCGTCCGAGTCCCTGGACCGAGCGTTGATGGGTCTACCGAAGACAAAAACTCGAAATCTTCGTGAAAGCCCTCCGCACCAGGGTTATCAGACAGATGAGGACAGAAAGCACCTTTGAGGACTCGGATCCAGGCAGTTGGGTGCAATGCTGCCGCCCAGGCGACTGCGGAGGACGGCGCGACGGTCCCGCAGTTCGAGTTGTCGAGGTTGACGCGGACCGTCCATCCTCGCGGGTCTTGGTGTGGAGTGGGATGGGGGCTTGCTTTGTTTTGCATTCACGGGTTACATGTGCAAACCGGAAGGCTACTGCTGCTGATATCACTTTCTCCTTTTGATCGTGATGGAATTGCTGTAAAAAGCGAGTCTATTTTGCATGGCAGGATCGACCTTTTGTAAGGGCCACACGGCCCAGCATCGCCAACCAGACAACAAGTAAGCATCGTTTCTGCAAAACTAATAACTCTCTTTCGCGCATCTGGGAGCGGTTTCCATAATGGAGGGTTGAGGAAACTCCCCAATCACAAATGAACTTCGCACACGGAAACAGACGAATGACCCAGGGCTTACTGGATGTCGGTGCAATGCTCTTCTTCCTCGACCTGCAGAACCGCATTGGCCCCATCCATTCCATCTCCCGTGAACCGGCTCTAGCGAATGTCCTCGAGACAGGAAGCACACGCTGCAGCCGCAAGAGGATTCATGGGGATTGCGACATGAGGTGCAAAGGAACGCCGGTGCAATTCCGACACTTAATTACTCCATCTCGACCAGGCACCCAGCAGGAGGCGACGAACGAGCAAAGGCACGTTGCTGCGGATCGGAGAACAATAAATGATTTCATTAAGGCTGGGACCACGCATGAATAAGACTACGACAGAACCAAAGATAGAAGAGAGATTATAAAGAGGAGGAAAATTCGAATTGGCGACAGCTCCTTATTTCACCGAATAGAGTCGAGCCCTCCAGTTGACAGATAGTCGATGCAAAGAACTGGAAGACTTACCAGCAAACCAAGTCAATGTAAGTGGGGAAAAGACAAGGCATGACAAACCAAGTAGAAGGACAGTCGTCATGCTTGCAAGCAACCACCGGTTGTGCAACGTCTACCGAGCCACTGTGGTTGAAGATGGGAAGTCGGGCGTTCGGGAGACAAGACCAGACCGGGTCAGAGATGATATTCGCTTCGTCAACGAGTTCATGGTGTCCGAGTCGGAACCCGAGACAAAGACGATACAGCGACGAGAATTAATGTGGACGCATGATGCGGTGTTGTTTATGTCTAGGAGTATGGAAGAGGAACCGTCAATCACCATCATCACTGAGGGCAGATGATATGATTAGGGCCTAGGGCCGATGCCACCGTCGGCCAGGACGTGAGACGTGACGGATGAACGACGATAGCGGGCTGGAATTTCGTGTAAAGTGGAATTCGACGGAAAGGGCACTGTTGCGGGGACTTTTGAAGGTTCAGCTCCCGGGTTTTCAAGGACATCAGTCCGCGGTACACTGTTTCGAGTCTCCTGTTGAGGCATTGAACAAATTTCAACGAAGAAAGCGACAATTGGTGTGCGCTGGAGCGACGGCGATTCAGATTGTCTCCGTCAACTGTGACAGGGCTTGAGGCGATAGAGAAGCGGAGTCGGGTTAGAAGAGTTGGGCATCGGTGTATGAGCCAGTTGAACAATGGAGAAAGTCAATATTGGCATTGGAGCCTGGCAGGTAAGGGTAGTCAGCCATGCATGCATGACTTGTGAGGTCGGGACCAAAAGTCACGGTCGAGTTGATGTGACTGGCCCGGTCACGGCTTCCGCAGCGACTGATTGGATCGTTATCCGCATCCGCACTCATGTCCGCGACGACTCTGAATTGAGACCATCAGAAGTGTAAGGGAATTGCAGAATGGTGACGTCTACTCTCTATACATGGCAGTTGCGTAGCGATTAATGCTTCCGCACAGTCGTCAAAATTTCAATGTGGCAAAGAGTCCGAAGACCGTGATTGTGGATTCCTAGGGCATGGGATCGGCGTCCCCCTTGATAGGTTTCTCGTTGGTAAGCTTGGCCTGTCAGGTTCGTCGCTCACCTGAGATCACTGGCTACAAGTAACCGCCCGTCCCGTATGCCGCTACTATCACGGTCTCCAATCGCATGCTCCTGTTAGGGAATATGAACTTCAATAGCTCGAGGTAGTCCGGAGGATATGACGAGTAGATCTAGTCCGGCATCGGGCCCAAATCAAACTTCAAGCTTCGGACCTTCTTCAGAGATCAACGATCGACCAGCTCATCCGATGATCTCACCCACCTAGGTCAATGTGCTTCTTCCACTGCTCGCCGGGAGAGTGATGGAGAAGAAGGATGTCGTTGATTATCCACGGCGCCTGTCCTGGCTGGGCGTATGCTTACACCTTAAGGCAACGCTCTGGGCATCTATCACGGATCGTGCTAAGCTGTCGAATGCTGAGCGTTCATCGCTGGGCGGGCGGCTGGAAGAACACAAGGACTCGCCAATGATGAAAGTCTTGGATCACCCCGTCATGGTTTCGACTGTATAAATAGCGACGCTGCTACGCTACGAATAATAATCGAGTTCTCCTCCAACAGATCAACTCTCATTGCTCATCATGGTCGAGATTGAAATCTTTCTAAGCTTTAATGGAGCCCAAATATCCTTTCTTTCAATTCCCCGCAGCGATATCGAGAGACTCGCCATCTTCCCACATGACATAGCGTATCCATCGAAATGCCATTTCGATGGATACGCTATGTCATGTTCACGATTTGTGGAGCCCGTGGCGATCTTTCTGCAACACCCGAAGGTCCCCCTGTGGACTACGACAGGACCGAATTTGCCGATGATGAAAATACATACTACTATCGGCCTTCCGGTAAGCTTTCTTTTTGTGTGTGAGATTGCTGTTCACAGTGCCTCGGCTTCTCCAGGAAATTGTGCCTTTGTAGACTATGAAGGTTTAAACGACCAAATAACATCGACTGCAGACACTACGCCGCCACAATTTCAGAAACGATGTCATACGACGAGATGGAGATGCCTGTGTTGTTACACAAGCGACACAAGCGGTCTGTGATGCGGTACACCTAATTCCCTGGAGCAAAGGTGATGAGGTAAGATTTGCGGTCACTGGCAGTTCATATGATTGTTCGATGACGTTGTTTTCCAGTACATTGCAAAAGTGATACAACTTCGCTCTCCCGGAGATAACTCGGCGCTACCTTCGAATGTTCGGATTAATGACATAGTAAATGGAATGTTGCTGAGAAAGGACTTGCATGTGCACCTTGGTATGGGGGACGTTGCCTTCATAAAGGTGTGAAAGTTTGGTAGTTCATATTTAGGCACCGAATTAACCAATCTTAGACACCAAACCATGGGCTGCCAGGATTTGTAAGTGGCAACACCATAGGCATAGTCTTGGCAAGACTATGTCTATGGTGTCGCCGCTTACAAATCCTGGCTGAGCAACCGTGGTGACGTTTCCAACGTAATGAAGGAATACCGCGAAGAACATTACGCAGATATTACACCACTTTCCTCTCCCTCTCCCCCACCAGATGACACGGATGACACAGTCGACACAGACGACCTCACCGACCTAGATTATCACCCCCCCGAGCCACGAAGGCAACGCTACACTTCAACGAGGAGAGATGAGAGTGATCTGGCGAAAGCGATGGATGAACTCAATATGGTTTTAATGTATATCCATGGAACCACGCCAGAAGTGGCTGCCGAGCGCAGGCAGAGAAAAATAGAGCAGGAGGAGCGGGCAGCTCAGGAAGCGAGCCGAACCAAAGTGATGGAGTGGGGGAATCATCTGGACGTCTACTGAAATGTATTCATCCTTGTTGCCTATCGTTTTTGTACACTGCATTTGCTGTATATGTTTTCCTTCTACGAGCCGGAAATCGCGGACTCGGAGGAACACCCCGGAACGGAGTCCGGGCCGCCAGCCGCGGAGACACGACGGCGGTAAAGACATCATCGTCGGAGAGACAGAAGGGGTTCGTGCAGCATGGACTTCGCTGTCAACAGTAGCTGGCTTTGACGCTGTCGCCGCCAGGGAGGATGACAATGGCGACGACGTCGTCAAGGATGGTAGATGGGGTGGTAGCGAACGCACAGGGGTCAGCTTGGCCGCTGGCGCCCCACAAGTGCACTTTTAAACACAAAAATACACACCAGCCTCTCACCGCACTTGCATGGAGAACAGCGACGCACCTTCTTGGAAATTTCAGCAAGTATGTGTTCTAACTGTAAACGTGCTTTCCGTTTGACCCGAATGGCAACAGGAGCTGCACAGAATGACATTATCAACCACTGCGGGATTTAAAATAAAAAAAAGATAAAAAGAACATACATTCTCCCAGCCGCGCCTGCATTCCCAGAGGCGCACGACTTGCTTGCGCTCGCTCAACCTGCGGACCTCCAGGAATCTTGACGTCGGCGGGAACGTCTACCTGTGAAAACATGTTGAAACAGCTGGAGATCGCGGGATGTGAACGGGCCAAGAAGCGACGGCGACGATGGACGCCAAGGCATGAAAAAGGGGGCCGGGTGTGTGGGCGTTGTCAGGAGAACGTAAGAAAGGGACACGACGCATCAAAAGCAACCGTTTTTTATTTTCCAAGTCAAACCTTTCGTGAATCACACCCGCGGCTCTTCGATGGAATACGTGAGCGAGTTGATATAGGCCGCGAGCGACACGGACGATGACATGTCTATGCCAGAGACGTAGTGATACGAGTCCATCTACAAAGCGAGTGGAGGGTACGTCAGGATGACCAGGGTCGCAGTCAGTCAACCTTCGGGATGGACGAGAGAAAGCGAATGATGCCGGGCGACTCACGCCACGCTGGCCGGCGCATCCTGTGCTCTTGACGACATGGCAAAGGTCTGGTGGGCCGAGTGCACGAAACGTTGCTGGCACGAGCGATGGCGCGGCGAAGTTCAGCTCTTTGTCGATGTACATGGATGCGGCTCGTTATGTCAGGGATGCGGTCGAAACCACTGCTCAAGTCACCCCAAGCTAGTTTGACTTGAGTGATGCTGAACAAGATCGGGTGCACAAGTCCGAGGATGTTGAAGGCCATCTCCTTGGCAGAGAAAGTGCGAGCTCCACGCGTCTCAATTTCCTGAGCGGCCATATTGGATTGGTCCATGAGACCGGTACCACGAGTCCAACTGAAACGCGATTCAGCATCGCACATCCAACAACAATGACGAGCTTACCCAATGACAGTGCCCACAAGGCAAAGATATTCACCCCGGCTTTCCGAAGACCAGCGGTTAAAGAGTGCTTCAAGGGAGATCTTAAAGTCGGAATTAAGGCCATTGTCGCCAAACAGTCCATGATTAGATGATAGTGGAAGGACGACTTGTGTCGGGCTTAGTCTTAACTGCTCCGAGAAGGCGCAGGAGGTCCACAAGCATTATATGGTGCGCAAGTTCAAACTCGTCGTCAGGACCATCAATCTTACAACCGTTCTCAGGAACAGCGGCGAAGGGAATAATATAGCCGAGATCGAGGTCCAATGTCATGTAGATGTAGTCAACAGGCGCCTCCACGTCCTGCTTAGAGCCTTGATTGAAGGGAACGACAGTTAAAGCGGAACCACGGCTGCCGAAGCGCGGGAAGATTCCCTGGTAGTATTTAATCATGGTACGGCCGTAGCTGGAGGTGGTAACAACAACATGAGCACCGCCCAACAAGAGACCTTTGAGAATCTTGACGCGAATGGAGCCCTTCCGACACCAGTGATAAGCGCATTCCTACCCTTGAACATTGTGCCGGACGTTGCGATCTTGTGCAAGACACCAAAGTAGACACCGGTCAGATTAGAGTCGTACTCCCACTGGGTACCCATCCGACGCTTGAGGCGAAGAGCGGAAGCGGAATCTTATCAGCCGACACGGAAGTGATGCTTGAAAGTTGAGGCCGTAGAAACTATGACGATGAACGACGGGTTCGAGTGACACCAGGCCGCCGGCTGTTGTCGGGAACCTCGCGTAGTGAGCGGACCACGTCGTCATAGAGGACCTTGATGCGGTTCTTCTGTTCCTAGCTGATCTCGGGCCGAGACTTTACAACGTCCCAGAGCTTGACAACGTCATCTTGGATCTTCTGAATGTTGACCGAACCCGAAATCTGATCGGCGCTACACATCTCTTCAACGTACGCCTCAAGCCTGTGCACATTCTCTCGGTTGACCTCAGAATAGACGATCTCACCCTCCTCGGAGATCTCGGTGTGAGGTACAGTAGGGAATGTGACTGATAGACATGAGAACATGCATAGACCGTTGAGAGGCGCACTCACCATCTTTGTACAACGGCGGCTGGCCGACAACACCGCGACAATATTCTAGGAGTTCGTGGCCAAGCTTTTTTGCAGTTGCGTACGTTTCCCCCTCCGCAGGGCCACGTCTATTAACCATAAATCCATAAACTTCAGGAGATCGGGGTCAGCACGGCTCATGATAGCGATGCAACGGGCAGTAATCTCACGATCGACAGTGCTTAGTCGGCCGAAGAGAATGTCGTAGAATATGAGAGCACCTTGACGAACCTAGTTCCAGGAGTCAAAGAGACGGGCTTTCAAGGCGTCGAAAACGGGCTGGATGCCATCAATATACGTATCGCCGTGCTCACGTCCGATGTTGTCCAGTCGAGCTTGAAGTTCCGCGGAGCTAGCCCTTTCCTTGTCGTGAAGGATCTCGCCTTGACGAGGATCGGGTTTCAGGTAACGGGAGTAAAGATTGATCCGCTGTTGCGCGAACTCATACTGCTCGGCCTGGAACTTGAGGAACTCTTCACTGCACCTCCGGAAAAACTTCCGGCGGAGCCGCCGCAGCCGCAGCCGGTGGTAAGGGTCATGCCTACACGTTGGGCGTACACTTGCGTAGCGGCATTGAACCAAGCCTTGCCCTCTGCTTCAAAACTATGCCGTTTGAAGGCCCCATGGTGGTAGCAACGAGCAGCACGGCATCGGCGCGTTGAGGACCCAGACCTCACGCCTTAGAGAGGTGGACTTTCGCACTCGAGAGATTGAAGCCACCGATGGCACAAGACACGAGACCAGTGGTGTACATGCCAAGGTTGACGGAGGAGCCTGATCCAAGGGCAGCACCAAGCCCCTTCCAGTGGAAGCTCCTCGCCCTTGTCGGGCGCGGATGAAAACTTGCCTTGGATGTCACCCACGATCTCATTCTGAAGAGTCGACTTGCCATTGGAGAGGTCCCCGATGGACTCAGAAAGCGGGAATTCATTAAGTTGCTTTTTCAGCTTCTGAGAGACGATTGCTGCAAGGATATCGACGGCGCGAATTGGGGCATCCTCAATACTGGTAGCCGAACCGGAGTGACTACGGCCGGCGCAGCTGCGACTGGGGTGGGTGAAGGAGTTGCGGCCTCAGGAGGTACATCTCGTTCTGAGGTTGCCTCGGGTTTATCTTCAAATTGATAATATAACTCCTGATTCTTCGAAACACAAAAGACACGACGAACAAGACTAGTCGAGTCGTCTTTGGCTTCGTACTTTGCTTTAAGGATGCGGACAGCCACACCGGTGTGTTGAGGATGGGCCAATCTCTACGAAGCACTCGAACTTGTATTGCTCGAGGAACAAATCCTGCGTTTCAATCCAGCGCACCGGGGATGAGAACTGGTATGATAGCAATTCGACTGGGAGGACCCATGCAAGCCTCTGCCGCTGTTCAGGGACGTCCCAACGTTCTTCGTCCCACTTGCGAAGGACCTCCGAGACGCGGCGACGATGCACGGTTGTAAATGAGCTCGGAATAAGCCTTATGAACAGTGAGGGGTGATGCAATCAAGTTGGGATATAGACCCCATCGAGAAGTGAGGTGTCCAAAAGATTGGCGTGAATCTTCGAGAGGAATATGTAGAGACTTGGAGTGTACGAAGGAGTGGAGTGGATGGTTACTCACATGCACGGAAGGACATGACCCCAGACCAAAGATAACGGGAGTGGAGGGGGACATCAATACCAGAGAGAGGGATTGTTGCAAGGCCACTGGCAGGCTCAAGCACAATATAACTATCAATCTTCTGCTTCTCAAGAGCGCTCTCGTAGCAGCTATTCACTATGTTCCTTAGCACCTCCTTGACCAGTGCGAGACCAAATGTCTCAGTCGACTGGGGGTACATCATCCTTGGCGACGTCAACCTCCTGCATCTTGAGATAATTGAGGACATTCATAAGAGCTTGTAATGCAACAAGCTCGCCCGCGCAGACATATTGTTGACCCTGAAGAGTACATCAGCAACTGTATAGAGACATGAGAAATCAACGCCGCACCTCGACGTTGAAGTTTACGATCTCCAAGAGACAGTCCCTCGCATTTGAGTGTCGACGATCTCGTGAAGGGCTGCATCATCAAACGTGTTGCCAATGCTGCTGGAATTAACAGCAAACATGGCATAGCTCGAACGGCTTTGTTCATCGCGCTCGACAGCACGCTGCATGTTAGACCACGGTAAAATACGACGTCGACGAGAGAGGAATTGGGCAGAATATGGGCGACAGAAGCAAGGGCAGAGAACTCGCCCAATGAGTGGCCAGCAAAGATACGCATGCGCCACATGAAGGCCATTATCTTCGCAGTTGTTGAACAGCTTCAAGTTTGATTCGGGTCACTTTCCATGAAAGGCAAACGAGCCGGACCGAACCGAGCCGTGGCAGCACCCACGCGCAAAGTTGTCAGCTCTCATCGCTCATCATGGTCGAGATTGAGATCTTTCTAAGCTTTAATGGAGTCCAAATATCCTTTCTTTCAATTCCCCGCAGCGATATCGAGAGACTCGCCATCTTCCCATTTCGATGGATACGCTATGTCATGTTCACGATTTGTGGAGCCCGTGGCGATCTTTCTGCAACACCCGAAGGTACCCCTGTGGACTACGACAGGACCGAATTTGCCGATGATGAAAATACATACTATTATCTGCCTTCCGGTAAGCTTTCTTTTTGTGTGTGAGATTGCTGTTCACAGTGCCTCGACTTCTCCAGAAAATTGTGCCTTTGTAGACCATCTAGGTTCAAACGACCGATACACATCCACTGCACACACACCACGCCGCCACAACTTCAGAGATGATGTCATACGACGAGATGGAGATGCCTGTGTTGTTACACAAGCGACACAAGCGGTCTGTGATGCGGTACACCTAATTCCCTGGAGCAAAGGTGATGAGGTAAGATTTGCGGTCACTGGCAGTTCATATAATTGTTCGATGACGTTGTTTTCCAGTACATTGCAAAAGTGATACAACTTCGCTCTCCCGGAGATATCTCGGCGCTACCTTCGAATGTTCGGATTAATGACATAGTAAATGGAATGTTGCTGAGAAAGGACCTGCATGCGCACCTTGGTATGGGGGACTTTGCCTTCATAAAGGTGTGAAAGTTTGGTAGTTCATATCTAGGCACCGAATTAACCAATCTTAGACACCAAACTATGGGCTGGGTCCCGAACACATACGGAGGTTTCAGCGAGGTAGCTCGCGCCCGGATTACATCACTCTTCATTGGTTGAAGAAGCCCCAAGATTACGACCCTACATTGTTGGAAACCCTTCAGAATGGAGGCGTTGGTCCTGCCACTGCCCTCGCTCTAGGTGCAAATGTCGATGCACTCTTCCGAGGCAAAGGAGGCTTGCTACCCTCTACCGTCATCCTCGACTATGTCTATGGTGTTGCTGCTTACCAATCCTGGCAGAGCAACCGTGGTGACGTTTCCAACGTAATGAAGGCCTACCGCGACAAACATTACGCACAGATTACGCCACTTCCCCCTCCCCCACCACAAGACACAGATGACACAGACGACCCAGACGACCCCACCGGCCCGGATTATCACCCCCCCGAGCCACGAAGGCAACGATACACTTCAACGAGGAGAGATGAGAGTGATCTGGCGAAAGCGATGGATGAACTCAACATGGTTTTAATGTATATCCATGGAATCACGCCAGAAGTAGCTGCCGAGCGCAGGCAGAGAAAAATAGAGCAGGAGGAGCGGGCAGCTCAGGAAGCGAGCCGAAGCAAAGTGATGGAGTGGAGAAATCATCTGGACGTTTGCTGAACTGTATTCATCATTATTACCTATCGTTTTTGCCCACTACATCTGCTGTATAAATGGGTTTTCTTTCTGCGGGCCCAGGATCCTTGTCAGCACCGGGAGCGCTAGGCAGCCCAGATGGCCTTATCCATTGCGCTTACAAATTGGCCGCCCGTCGGTGATTCTGCCTCTCCTTAATCCTCCACGCTCACACCTTCACGCCCCATCCTCACGCTCCTTTCAAGTTAAAATGCAAATGACATATTATACAGCCTATGCTCGTACCAGCCCGAAGTACTCGCGTATTACCAATACTTTTCGGACTTGAGCAAGCCAGTTATCGACTCACATACTTGCCTCGTTTTCCCTTCGATTCCCCCGATTCCCTTCATACTTGCCTCGCGTCCCTTCACGTCTGCTCTTCAAAGCAAGATCGCGACATGTTCTATTGGCAGGGTTTCCAGCCCGAAGATCGCGAAATGCTTTACCGCCACCTCATTGCCAAGTATCCCAATCAGCCGCGAGGAGTTTACTTTGACTTCCATGACATTCTCGACACAGCACGCATTGTCTTTTCCCGCCGCAGACCTATTGACACTTGGTGGGAGCACCAGTTTGGGGAAGACCGAGACCCACGTGCATTGGATCCTGATGAGGACGAGTATGAGCGTTCACGCTTTCCATCCCATACACAAGCAGCTTGCTATCGACCAGAACCGGAGACGCAAAGCACCCCCTTACAGAGCCTAGCCCCATTGTCACCCTCGCTTCCTGTACAGCTCCCGCCGCATGAGCCACACGTCTCGCATTCCCCTCACGCCGGGAGGGAAAGCGATGGGATGAATGAGAGTGATGTCGCGCATTAGCGACACAGCAAAGCGATGTACATGGCCAAGATTAAGAGGAAGAAAGGGGAATAGACTCGGAATAGTAAATCCGAGCGTATCTCCGAGGCATGCCTTACACGGTTTAGTCATCATTAATGGATTAGAACAACCTGAAGTACAAGCCACTGCATAGCCACTTTTATCCAAGGCACTCTCGACACATGTGAGGTGAGACCGTAACTAGGGAGTGCGATCGCACATTGCATATCCCACTGTCCGCAGGCTCGACCGGGGAGGGAGATGTCGCACGCGCATAGCCACAGAAGCACCTCTGGCTAGTTTTACGCTGTGTCATTCTAGCGTACTATCATATGATCACGCGAGCATCTTCAATCGAAAACCAGACATGGGTTACAACTGAACGCCGCAGAAACTATTACTAGCCAGCTAATGAAACATGTACGATACACACACCATGCCATAGACATGAGTAATTCTGCTTCACTCGCGACGTGATTTGCTTGGCGAGGTTCTTATACCCCCTCCATAGGCCGGTCCTCCAGGACCCAGTTTAAGCGGGCTGTTCGTAAGCTCCACGCCAAACGTTACATCGACGCCCCTACTGTCTCGCTCTAGCAGACCGTCCTTATGTGTGTCGCCCAGTAGGCTCACCACTACTTCCTCTTCATTGCTCTCGTCACCGTTGGCAGACGTTTCGGGAACAACGTCCAGTACAGACTGCGCTGCTCGTGCTTGCACTCCGCGTTTTGTCCTTTTCCTTGCCCTTGGCCGTCTGGGAGATGGATAAAACGACGTTCCATGCGTCACAGCCAACTCAACTTCGACGATCCTGCAACGGGATGCGAAAAGGGTATGGGATTAAGGGAAGGGGTACGTAAGCTTATACAGGAACACTTTAATAACGAAAAACATCCACCTCTCTTTCAGCTTCATGTTATCTGGTACATAGGATTCGGCCTTGCGGTAGAGATCAAGTGCAACTTGTAGATCACCCCTACACGCAATACGATATCAGGCACACCATATTGAAAGCTAAAAGAGGCTCACTTTTCAGAATGGGCCCTTGCCAAAGCGACGTAAGCGCGCCCTGTTTTCTTCCGCGACTTGGGAGAGAGTTTCTGCACAATCTCGCCGTCCACTTTATCACGCTCGCTGTGAACCGTTAGGTGTGGTTAAGGATTGTCATCTGAGTACGTACTATTTCTTTTCTAGTTCTTGCAAACGCTGGCGCAACTCATTGTCGAGGTCTTGGTGTCGCTTCAAGAGAGGTGTTAACAGACCAGAAGGCAAGCTAGGCTGTGGTATTTCGATTGTGTGGTCTCTTGTTGTATCAGCGATCTCCGCTTCTTGGCGGGCACGTTCTTCATCCGCTGCGCGCTGGCGCTCGATCTCTTCCAATTTCTCTTTGAGTCGACGTTCAACCTCCGCTTCTACCGCCTTGGATATCTGAAAGAGAAATCGACATTAATCTTACTGTACTCTTTCGACCAAGACCCGGAGCATTACCTTATCATCGATATCCTGGTCGGTGATCTGCCTATTGGCATTAAATCGTTCACGAACGATACCGAACCCACTCTGCCTTCGCTTCACAGCGTTGGGGTACGGTGCGACCTCACCCATGTAGGATACAACGGAAGGGCGTCTTATTCGCGATGGACCCGCAGCGCTAGTCATTCCCGAAGCGACACTACGGGGGGCAAGAGAGGGTCGGGGAAGCCTTGCAACAGGCTGTGCCATCGATAGAGGCGCATGCTTCGGTGGTGCCTGTCGGAGAGCAGAGAAGTGTGGTTTGGGAACTGGTCGACCATCTGCAAGGCATGTCAGTGGGTCACGTAAACACGAGGTGCACCGAACTCACCTTGCTCATTAATAACGGGCTTGTTTTCTATATTCCGCGTTCGTACAGCGAAACTACAGATTATTAATAACAGCGGAAATTACTCAGGGCATCTGGTTACTTTAGAGTGTTTAGGGTATCTTGCCGAAACTTAACCCCGGGTGCCAGGTTACAAATCAGGAGTCCAACGGATGAACCTCCTAATGCGTCTTGAAGAATCCGCGTTAGTTTGGAGTTGCGGTAGGGTATTCGGGACTGTGAGGCTCGAATTAAAAGAATTCGTCGCGTAACAAGCAAGAGCAACGCACAGCCCCTTGGTTCAGCGCGTGAACAACTTGGCCAAGAACACTCAGAGACTTGTTGATGGCGGCTGACTCTTGCAGTCGGGATGCATCGTTGCCGGTCATCTGTGATCGACGCAATGAGTGAGGCTGGCAAGTGAGGTTGAAGTATGAACACATGAACACAAACCTTGTTATTCTCGGAGCCAGCGAGATCGACCAAGTTGATTCTTCCAGTCAAGACTTGCAGCCATGTCAATAAATCCATTCACAATTAACAAATAAACGGGACCGACTTTTATTCCCCTGCGTTAATTTGACTTCTAATGTCAAGATGGCGTGTGACCGGGAGGACTCTCTGTTGAGGAGGGTAGATCCCACTGAGCGTTGTTTGATCGCTGATCTATTGAGGGACAAAAAGTCAGGTCCAGGTCATTTGGCTGCTGGACTATGCGTACGTATAAAGTTTGTTGAACTCGCTGACATCTTCAATCGGTATTGAAGATAGGTTTGCGACAAAAACCTGGCCGACGTCATTCTCCCTGACGGGTAACTTGGGGGCCTATTAAGAGAGGATTGAAAGTGGAAGGTCAGGTTTCCTTTAGAACGAGCTGCACTAAAGCAGCTGTGAGGATGTGACTCAACGGTTTCTCGGTCGACAAACAGGTCGTAAACCTCATCCCGATAAATCTCCATGTAGGACACGGACACCCCCACATCGTATTCATGCACCTTTTCCTTGTGTTCAAACAAGGCCTCGATGTACGTCAGTTTTCGAAGGCATTCCAACGAGCTGAGGTGTCTACCTGAACAGCTCGAGGGATGACTCCCGGTTGCGCGCGGCTGCCTTGCATTGTATGTGTCTTGCCAGAAGATGTTACACCATACGCAAAGATGGTAGCGGTCTTATTCAAAGGCTTTAGCATCCGCGAAGGGTAAATACACCGGAAAGAACGTACAGCCCCACTGTAGACAACGTCGATCAAGGGTCTTACATCTGTTTCGAAGATGTCCTCCTGTCGTGATTCATGACCGTAACATGACGAGAAGCTGTGCAAGGGGAAGGCCACATTATCAAGTACCATCCCCCTCTTGCTAAATGTAAATGCTCACGGAAATTTGAAGACCTGCGAGTGATCCCGGGGGTTGTTTACACATATCGCAGAAAGACCATCGTCGGCAGTAACAATTCTGATGCCATCGTCACTGAGCTCACCCGGGATCGGGGGACGGAGACGTGCCACTATCTTGACACTTTGTCCAGTTGCCATGAGCACGCTTTGACTTGCTTGCACGTTGAGTTGTGGGTGGTGGCAGGCGGCCAAGCTCGTTCGGTTCAGATCAAACGCTCGTCTCGTCGTCACGCCACGTTTCCAACATGCTCACGTGATCGCGTCCACCCCCAATACACATACAACGTCTATGTACAGTTCATGTCAAGGCGTGGTCAGTGTTTGTCGTGCTCGTGAGAGCACATGCCATATGGCCCCTGAAACATCGTTCGCCTGCACATACGAATCTATTGCACTGGCCATGTCCAACCCTTCCAAGCCATCGACACGAACATCGGCCAGTTGCCGTGTATTGGGGAGGAAGAGTAGGACAATCACAATAACGCAGTGGTTTTTCGTCTTCGTAGAGTTATTCGGGGGGTCGATTGCATATGAAAGCATCAACTCATTCTCCGAAATCGATCGTGATGATTCCATGTTAAGAAGCGAGCGGTGAAGGGCAAGGGACGATGTGTACCTGGTTGTGCTCTATTCAGTCGTCGAATGCCCGAAGAAAGGGAGCACGACATACCAGTCGCAGAGATCGACGGCGCGCCCGTCGTCTGCCTCAACTTTGTGCGCTGCTACTGTCTTCTCCAACGTTGCCCTTTCGGTCCGCAAACGGTCCAATTCCACCGTTCCCTCCTTTATTGCGTCCTTCACGCGCGCGATTTTCTCATTGACACGTTGTGATTCGTCTTCCAGCGTCTGCATATCAACGACCTGCGAAGAGAGTTGCTCTTCGGCGACGGGAATGGTCAGGCGTGGGGTGGGGTGGGCTTGGCGCAGGCGCGTAATTGCAAGTCTAGCGTCAAGAATGCTCTGTGTTAGTGCAACGGCTTCGGACGCAAGCTCCTTGGCGTTGAGAAAATCTACACTCTGAGCTCAGCGACGCAAGCACCACTAGGATCAGGCACCTTACCTTTCTCTACACGCGGGGCAAGATTTCTGATGTCCTGATGTCTTTGAGCGAGCCTGGATTTTGCAGCCTTCAGGTTCTCCTTCTTGATCAACTTGGTGGCTTCCAAAGCGGTGTTGGTCTCCGCCGTGATCATAGGTGCTTCATCGTTCACGATAGTTTTTACGTATTTGTCTTTGGCATTATTCTCGAGATACTGGAACTTCAACCGTTGCATAAATGACTGCACATGATCGTCAGTACGAAAGACACGATGGGCAAGGAGAAGCGGACCATGTAATCCGAAACTTCAGCGGCCAAAGCATCTGGCGTATTCGATATGCTTCCAGATCCAGGACGCCCTATCGTATCGTCACTTGTTTCCAATGTTCGAGAGTGAAACCGAGCTTGAACGTCACGAATACGGAGATGAGCAGAATCGAATGCCAACTGAAGCTGCTTCGCAGCATCAATGCTCGAGAAATCAGGCTCAGATCCTGTCAGGATGGACATGATAGCGGTCGGCGAGATATTTGCACTGGACATACATGTACCACGCGTGGTTGAGGGCCGTATCACGTGGTCGCGGCGCACACTGGCGCAACGCTTTTCTCAAAAGGTTTCTAGCGGAATCCTTGACAATCGGGGGATATGAAAAACCAATGCAGTGCAAGGACACCTCCATGAAATTTGGACATTAGCGTCTCATATTAAAATTCTTGTCGAGAGGTGATGAGAAGCGCAAAGAGTACAACGTGGATAAGGTAGCTATGAACTCTTCAGAACGTCTCGCCGCGGTGCCTTCTGGAAGTATAATTCGCCGGTCATACCTCCACTTGGAAGCTTGCCAAAAATTTCTCGCTTTTGCGTGTTAGTGAGCCGAGTATCAAGGTTGACATACGGTCGAAGCTAACCCGAGACGTGAGACATCTACGCCAAGACGCGGGACAAACTGTGACGCACCGAGGAGCTGTTTATCTCCTCTACAGGAGGGGCCACGAAAAACCGCACTTTCTCATCAAGAAGCCGATACTTCGCCTTCCCTCGGACTACGTGCTTGCCTGGCGCTCCAGTGCGGTGTCCCCCAGGGAGGTACGCCTGTCGTGTTCCTGTGGTCATCGGGTGCTCCTTCAGCGTAAGAGACGAGTCTTTTGAGACATCAAATCTTACCCTTGTAATAGTCTTTGTTTCCGCGCTTTGGAGTGAGCGGAAGTCGTGAGGCCTTTGAGAAACGAGCTAATGTGGGGAACATGATGTACTTGACGAGCCTCAGAAGAAGGCTCGGAAAAGGTGATGCGGGCTGCGGGCCGTGCCCGCCGATCACGACCACCACCGTCATATGCATCATAGATCTCTATACACTATATCCCTACAGTCAGACATAACCTATCGCATTATATATTCGTGTGTCGAGGCCATCTGCATCAGGAAACCTGCCGCTTACTTTTTTGGACTCATTGAACTTGTATGAACTACTATCAGTTTGCACACAAGTCAAAAGGTTGAAAACCTGAAAAGCAACCCAGACCTCAAACAAAAGCTCAAAAGCTGATGGATATTTTGCTGATGTTGCATGAAAGGTTTGTACGTATATATTGATTTCCATGGCTTTCAATGATGTAGGCAAAGAAGCCCGAATCTGCTTCTGCTACGGGAACGGGTCGTATAGTAGAAGATGGAGAAATTCGATGACACCGAAGATGGTGTGATGACCTCTATTAATTCGAGCATATTTATTTAGTTGGTCCTTTGTCCATTGCCGGCACAGGATCTCTAATTTCGCGGCGCAATCAGAGCCACGCCACGGTGCCCATCACATGGACACCGAATAGATATGAAATTGCTTGGCAGGAGCAGTTGTATATGGAAAGTTGACAAATGACTTGTCCTCGAGGCAACACTGAGACAAATGGAAAGGACGTATAAATGTAATCATTGACTCAAGACCGGGAAGTCAATTGGAGGAGCAGATCCGCTGACACTTGAGAGTATCGCAGGAAAACTCAGTGTCAAGTTTCTCATTATTTTTTACCCTGACACGAGCCAAAAGTGAAATTGAATAACACCGGTATCCATCTTTTCGAGGCAAGCGGTACTCTGGAACGGAACACCCCAACGTCTAGAGAAGTCTGTCATATTTCCAGTTGTGGGCTTTAATTCCATCTTGTTCTGGTTTTAGCTGTCCATCATGATTGAGTGGCTTCCCATGTATGTACATGAGTCGATGGGGTAATTTCAGCGATCCCCCCTGAATGTTCGGAAGGCAGAGGCAAGTAAGGTCGCGACAGATTGAAATCAAGGCACTGATTAGCAACCTTGACAGCTACTCATTCGCGAAATTTGTGTTGATGTTGCCAAAGCAATCAGATCGACTCGGAATACCCCCAGTAAATAGGATCACAGAGTTTCTCTGCGAGCAAAGTATCCGGCTCTATTCCTTGGCATAGTAACAGGAAATTGAGTTTTATGTAGGAGACTAGAGTTTACCGGCCACGTGGATCATGTCAGATTCGAGCGATTGTCACTGAGAGTGGGCGCATATCTACACCTCGGCTCTTGAGGAGGGCGGACCTGAATACTTGAAGATTGATGCATTGATGACGCGGCGATGCAGTCCGCTTGCGCTCCGCGTTGTTACGTTACCAGACCACATCTATATATATTTATATGAGCTGCAGGCGTCCATAACTTGAACTCCGATAGGTGTCACAACGGTAGGTCTTGATCATATAGATAGTCGGAGAAAGGCAAGGTGCAAAGAGTAACTGGAGATGAGGTGACGGAGCTGAGGTTGTACCGCTGCGGCAGAGCAGACTCAATACGACAAATAATCCCAAACTGCTCTAGCTTGGCCCATCGGAGCCCCCACGGCATGACCGTCACTGTCGCATTTACAGTACAGTATCCCCGGAAGTCTCTGATGGCGTAACTCGGGGTATGCGCGCGCTCTACGTGAACGTCGGGGTAAGGGTACTGCTTGCATAGACCAATACAAGTTGTATGTCTAGTAGTAAGAATAGGCTCTGCAATACCCGAGTCCAGTGAGCTCAGAGTGGATGCGATACTATAGGGGGCATACCGGTCGGCTACGGAGATGTGATCGAAGCCGAGCATGTGATGATATGAGGAGTTGGCGCTGTTTCGACTCGGGCCAATTAATGCCGATGACATTATGTGCAGAACCCTCTTTTAATTGGCTTTATCATCTGGAAGGGCTTGCCATGCTCACCCGAGCCCATCCTTCGACTGGCCAACCGACAGAAATATGCAACGATACCCTGTCTGGGTTTCCGTGGTCAAGTCCTGGCAGTCCTCATGACCCTGTCGGTACGAGGACCTCAGCAACCTTGTTGTCAGCCCAACGGAAGCGTCGGCAACCTTGCGAGCTTTAGTCAGCTCTAATGATTAGCTCTAATCAACCCAACAGCGGCACGGGATCCACCCACCTAGACCAATGGCCTTCTCAGTTGCACGCCATTGAAAATTTAGTCGAGTTCGAGTTCACTCGGGCTACTAGTAGGCCCTACTCACTGGACTATACATAGTTAACTTGAAACGAAAACATCTTTCCAGCAAGCGATCAATCGATGGCCCAAGAATGAAATCAGCTCTGAGACCGTTCAAGTTATTATGCACAGGAAGAATCCGCAAGTCTCATCTGATCGAACGGGAGAGTCTACAATAGGTTGAGGAGTATTTTTCAATGGAGCTCTTAAATTGAGCAATGACGTATGGAGCAGTTTCGCAAAGCGACTTGGAGATGCCTAAAGCGTAATTTGACGCAATGCCAAATAACTCAATTGTTCTGAAGCTCAGACCGAGGGCTGCGCATACCCGGTCATCGTCATGGATGGAGTGGTGTCTGGTTCTCATACCCCGTGTAAATCCGTTTCTTCCGCGTTTCATCCTGCCTTCCAGTGACAGGTTACCACGTCAGTGTAATCAAGGTTCAAGTTGGCTTTGATCATTCTCCTCAACTGACGCCACTCGCGTGCGGGGTTATAAGAGACCGACTAGTAAGGCAAGATAATTGAACACCACCACGAGTCACGGTAACAGGGTGTCGTTATCAGACACTTGGCTTGATCATATGATTATTCTAGGTCCTCGGCCTCGGTCAAACTGTAATGGTAGTAGGTATACACAGAGCTTCTATACCCTGGCAAGTAATCGTATCCTGGTAACTGGCATTTTTTTTTCTGGGGGTTCCAATATTGCAGTGACGTGGCTGACTCGCTTGTGTCGATTCTAGAAAGTTTGAACTGAACTCGGGGTGCGCAGCATCGCAGTACGGTTATCCTTGTTATGAAATCCCGTTGTAACGTGCGTGTGCTGTTGCAATCACTTAAATACGAGTCATGATCTGCGGTGGATGGTTATCTCAGAACCCTCACACTCCTTCAAGTTCCCCTCCCCGTCGCATCTAAGCGATGACAGCGAATTCTACTGTTGCTTTCGAACAACATGTCGCACGTGTTCGCGGCCACGCGTTGCTCTCGTCCGCTGCATGGTTGGTCGTGATTCCTATAGGGACCCTTCTCCCTAGGTACATTCGTACCTTTACTACTGCTAGGTCGGTACAACCACTCAGAGGTCTCGGTAGGAGTGGATATTGACTTCCGGCCAGGTGGTGGCTGGCCCACGCTTTCCTGAACTTTTTGGTTGCTGGTCCGCTTCTCCTTGCCTCATGGATGATCCTCACACCGGACCTACATCCACATTCTAAGACGCCGTCTGACATCCATAAGGTCAGAAAGTTTTGATGCCATGCGTGTACTGTGACTTTCTATCTCAACGCAAATACAGCGCGTCGGCCTCATCATCTACGGTCTATACCTCGCCCAATGCGTTCTCGGCTTATTTATCCACTACGTCCACATACCCTTCCCAATCCTTGGCAGTCGGCCTCCGCAGAACTACTTTCATGGGATAATAGGCCTGGCTACTATTGGCCTAGCGGTATACCAGGTCTGTCCGTCATGACTGTAAATTCAGAAACGCTGAAGTTTTGGGATAGGTCTACACTGGGATCTATATAAAATGGCCGCACGCAACTAAAATTCCACTTAGTGACACAACTAAGCACTCTTGGATGATCCTTGGTGTCGTGAGTCCTGCCGTGTTCAAAGCTTGTTAGATTCGAGAGATTGATATGTGATTGGTAGCTATTTGGCACATTTTACGTCCTTGGACTGGCATTCCTCCCTCGTCAATATAGGCAAGAAAGGGAAGGCAAGAAACCCCAGATTGATAAAGAGTGGATTCACTCAGGTTAGGCTTCGATAGCGGACCAGGATGTTCGCGAAGTACGTTGTGAATATAAGCAAAAATAGATACATGTGAAAATAAGTCTATGGCCAGGACTTCCGATCTACAAGTGGAAGTCGAGGATGCAAGCAGGGATTTTCATAGCAGGAAAGCTGATAAGGAGTTAAGTCGAGAGCAAAGCAGCTATTGCTACAGGTGCACAATCTCGTGGGGATAAATAGGACAAAGCACGCCAACAAGTGAGGAGAGCGCGCCGGTTAGAGCGTGACGAAAGGGTAGGTTCCCTATTTGTTGTCAAACTTGGGCTGCCACCCCGCTTGAGTTCAGGGTGCAGCATAGCGACCAGAGCTGTGGTGGCCACCATATAGGTACTAACAAAGATGCGTCTGTTGAGAAAAGCCAGGAAGACGTGAACGAACAGAAACCATTGAATACCTGATTCTGAGATGACTGCCCCGCGACAGGTTGGTTAGGGCGAGCCGGCTGCTGCTGATACGCGGCGAACTCAGGGAATGGTCCAGATAAGAATATTGCTCCAACAAGGAGCGACGGGGAAGACGGCGATGGATAGATCATCATTCCAGCACCTGGCAGATTGTCCATGCCCCAAGGGGCCAGCGCGAGCTGCACGTCGAGTGAGTACTCAATCGCAAGCACAAGAACGATGAGCCCCCAAGCTTACAAACTGATTTTCAAGTAGCATACGACTCAGGTTCGCAAAAGCTGCCTGATTCAATCCATTGGCCGTGGGATCGGGAAGCCTGTCTGGCATCAGGGCGCAGATTGGTGGAGCATATCGTTTGACCCAGGCTTTTATGTCGTTGGGCTGGATGCGACGCGCGCCTAGATACACGTAGAAGCGCCTCGGCCAAAGGTCGATTCGACTAGCGCAGTTTAAATGAGGCGCGAGCGGAATAACTTCGTTAATCCAAGACGTACCACTCTCCATCTGTCTCTGCCGCAGTGACATAGACATCCTGAAAGGAGCCCTGGGCTCCGTTCACGAAAGTGAGGGTAAGAATTCCCTGCCATGGCCGTCGTTGCTGCGCTTGTCCTGCAGGGGGAGGTACAAGAGATCCGAGTTGCGTTGGGAGACGATACGCCATTGCTGCTGCTGTTGAAGAACAGATGCAAACATACCCTCTTTTAAATGTGGAGGAGAGGCATACATAAGCAAAACTGGGATGTGAACGTAGACGGCGTTCTCAAAGCGGCGATGAGAGCCTTGCCTTCTTTGAATACGGATCGGGGGCCCGAACTACGAGCCGAGTCACGCAGATATTGTCTTGAGATGGTCCGGTTTTAGGAAGCAGTGTTGACTCACACTTCGCAACAACACCTAGAAAAGCTGGGATTTGAAAAAATGATAAGACGAACCGCAGCCGACCTCTGAAACGCCGCTCGTAGTCTTTTTGACTCACCGACCGTCGTGGCAACGCGATCACATCCTATATCTTATGAGTGGTGACCAAAACATGAGCGTATTGAGGAGAAGGTTAATAGAAATGATTTATGAAGGTCGCTACCGCCTCAACACCCGCGGGCCGGGTACACATCGGAAATAACAGAAGCCTCTTCCCGAGCTCGTTTTTGACCCTAAAGCAGAAAAGGTTATTTCTCGCGGGATTGAAGGTGCCCTCTTTGGAAGGCACCGGAATCGATTATCGGGCTCAGGTGGCTTCAAGGAGTGTGCGTCATCACATGGACGCAAACGCTAAGCGTCTAAACCTGTCGATGATGTTGCCAAGAGGCTAGGCCCGCATCTGGCCCTGGCTCTCGCCCTCGCCCTTGGATCCAGCAAGGAGTAGTCCGAATGTGAATCGAGCACTGTGGGCTGTAAACTGATGTCTAAGACCTGAAAGGAAATTCAAAAGACATAGACGCCGGTCGTAAATCTGTGCTGTGATGCAGCGCTTGTTCAACTACATTACGCTACTCTATCGTCAAGGTGACCAGGTACCTTTCATCCTCACGTGGTTCTCACGCGAGATAAGTATCCACGCCGCTTCTACCATATGTGGGCCCGCTGGCAGCACCGCGCAGGAGGTGAACATTCGCGTAGGGCACTAAAATTCACCCGTAACGCGGCACAGACTCAAACCATCAGGGCATACATACACACCTCGGCTTCCGTCGAAGGCGGACCTGTATACTTTGGGATTGACGACACGAGAAGAGGCATAATGTCGCACCCCGGAGTCGTTACTAGACCAACTTCATCTGGACGGCATTCGGCATCATCCGTCGAGCAAGTCAAACCGCGCGGAAAGAGAGGAGATAACTCAAACACCTGTGCCGCGGAAATCATTAGACTCTACCATAGACGTCATGTCGGAATGGAAGTAGGACTCAACGAACCTGTATCACCTAAGTTGAGTAACCGTACATACGCGATGAAACCCGTTATACCTCGGAAGGTCTCCGTGTGGTGTGAGTCTAGGACCTGGGCGCGTCCTTGCCGTGAATGCGTGATGGCAGACAGTCCGGTCCACCGCCGGGACCGCTAAACGCGTACTTAACAGTACGTGAACTCTCCTTCGCGATGGTGCCCGACGGAAGTTCAGAAAAACAGAAAAAGTTTCAGAGTGGCGCAGATTAGCTCTGGACATTTTTGATGCGCCACACCATACAGCCGTGATCGGAAATTGCGAGTGAATGGCGTCGATCGGCAAATCCAGCTGATAGCCTAGTTTTGCCTTGAATCTTTAAATGTGCCGCTATGTGTCAACAGGAAGTAGGACAAAGTTTGGGGCGCGGTATCCTGATAAGGACGAAGAAGCGTCGTTTGGGAGTCTAAAGGACGTTTATACTCGGAATTCGAACTAGACCGTACAGAAAGAGCACAGAAAATACGAAAGCCTGCCAGAGGATAATTTAGCCGGTGCCTCATACGAGAACGTGGTTGTCACAGGTCTGCGTAAGCTGTCGGCGGATGGAAAAGTGAACATCCTTCCACGAAGAAATACTTCACGTCACAAAGCACGCACAAGTCTACACCACAAGCGAATGACTCCTGACGGATTTTTCCATGCGCGGTTCTAATGGGGTCACGGTGAGCTGAGCTATGGGTGTAAACAGTACCTGTATCGTAACTTCGGGCCGCATATGTCGTATGGCAACGTGCCATCACAAAGAAATATGGAGCGGTATAACGCATATCTAGAACAATGGACTGAGTCGACGACTGCGGAATTTCGGGTGCATCGGTATTGGTGTTCCACCGTCAAACGCACAATGTGGAAGTGGTGTATTTGGAAATGTGAGGACGAGGTTCCTGACCGCCTGAGGTGTGCACCCGAGAGATGAAAAGCACCCGCGCGGTCACGTGGCCACTTTGCACTCAAATTGCATGTCGATATCTCCATCCTCTCGCAACCTCACTCGATTAGGGAGCACAATCCGTCAGGTACTCGCATCAAAGCCGAACAAGGAGTCCATACATGTACACGGATGGGTTAGATCAGTCCGACTCCAAAAGAGGATTGCATTTGCAATGATCCACGACGGCACGACCCCGAAAGGCCTTCAGGTGGTTTTCCGAGATCTGACACACGCAAAGGTGTTAGTATGCCCATCGCATTACATTGGAATGCCGACCTATTGATTTCACAAGCTTGACAAACGGAGCAAGCGTCCGTCTCACAGGGGTCCTCACGCCAAGTCCGGGAGAAGGGCAGGAGAGCGAGCTGCTGGCAGAGGATGTACAGGTCCTCGGTGTGTGTAACCCAGAGGTGCATACACCCCCCATCTAAGCGGTTCTCTACAACTCACACTCGTCCTTAGACCTATCCCATTCAGAAGCAAGCTCTCACGACGGAATATCTTCGGGATTATGCCCACTTGCGAGCGCGCACCGACGTACAGGGCGCAGTGCTGAGATTGCGAGACACCGTTACGCGCTCTTTACACGAATTTTTTCATAGCAACGACTTCGTTTACGTTCACCCCCCCATAATAACCTCCAACGATGCCGAAGGCGCTGGCGAGTCCTTTCGCCTGGCGCCCATTCCGTCTCGCCTGGCCGATCGGGGCGTAACTGCGGAGAATATTGAATTTTTCAACAAGCCGTCGTATCTGACAGTCTCATCACAATTACACCTCGAAGCCCTCTCGAATGCCGTGGCGCGAGTCTGGACCCTCTCCCCTTGTTTTCGTGCCGAACGCTCGCAAACTTCGAGACACCTCGCCGAATTCTGGATGCTCGAGGCCGAATGGTCCTTTGTCCGCTCTATCGACGATCTGTGTGACGTTGCAGAAGCTTCCTTTAAGCACGTCTTACGACGCCAGTCCCCCGACCGAGATCTTTTGCAGGCAAGTACCGGCGCGTCGTGGACGGCAACGAGCGCGGCGGCATCTGAAACGCCATGGGCGCGCATCACATACACGGATGCAATTTATGAGCTCCAAAAGTGCGGTGTTCGTTTCGAGTTCACACCTCAGTGGGGCGCAGCGCTACAGAGCGAGCATGAGCGTTGGCTTGCCGATGCCTTTGCTCATGGTCCCATCTTCGTCACGGATTATCCCGCGTCCATCAAGCCGTTTTACATGCGCCAGAATGATGACGGCAAGACGGTCGCGTGCTTTGATCTACTTGTGCCCCATGTCGGCGAGTTGGCTGGGGGGTCACTCCGCGAAGAGCGGGCGACTCTCCTCGAAGCTGCCATCAGACGACATGGGTTAGATGAGGACGCTTATCGGTGGTACAGCGACCTGCGCAAATTTGGCGGTGCACCACATGGCGGATATGGAATGGGTTTTGAACGACTTATTAGTTGGTTGGGGGGTGTCGAGAATGTACGTGAATGTATCCCGATGCCTCGATGGTCAGGGAGGATGCTTCTATGAACCGCGCCCATTTCCGGTCTACAGTCCCTAGTTTGATGGTAGCTGTCTAGTTTCAAGCCACTTAGAGGGCAAGCGGTGTCTGTATTCCGAAGATGCCCATAGCTATTTACATTTCAACGAGCATATCCACATTGGTATAACTTCCAAGGTATGTACACAACCAGCACCACAAATATATAATGTCGCGACACTATTGAGCCTCAGCCTTATGATGATAATTGACCACTTCGTGATAAATTAGAGCTGGGAGGATTAAATGTTGGTTCGACTTGATATCTTCTGAAAAGTTCAACACGCGCACCTTTCAGTTTCTCCTTCCCTAGGGGGATGGCACTATCAAAGTCAAAGAATGAGGGGTCGATAGGCTCGGCTGTGGGCTCATCTTCGGGGTCGTGATAGGCCTGAACAGCGGATAAGAAAGTAAGGTAGTGAAAATGATGGGGAGCGTACGAACCTCGAGATAGGGATGCGCCAGAGCTTCAGCTACATCTATTCGTTTTTTTGGACTAAACGTGAGACATCGTTCGAGAAAATCAATTGCCTAGGGTGATACATGTGCCAAGTTGTCGTCATTTCGGCATAAACCGGACTCCGGGTCATTTACGTACCTTCGGATTCGCCTCGGGGAAGAGCTGACTGAATGGCTTTTTCTTGCGAAATGGTAGGGCACGAAGGTATTCCCGCGATCTCTGTGAGGTAATTGCATAGAAGTCATCCAAAGAGGGTGTTCCGAGGATATCAAGGATGATAGAAAGTTGGTGATGGTCTAATGCGAATAAGTGAGCAAATAATATTACGCGCACATCGGACGACCGTACAGTCTCGACCCGGAAACAAGGGTTTCCCATTCAGCATCTCGGCCAGCACACAGCCCACGCTCCAGATGTCGATGGCGCGGGTGTATTCCTTGAAGGTGAGCATGACCTCTGGAGCACGGTACCACCTGGACAACAAATTCCATTAGATCCATTCGAATCTATAGGAAGTGCGACATACCGAGTAGCAACGTATTCCGTCAAGAAATTACTGCTGTCGTCAACATCGGCGGGTGGGCGAGCGGATCGTGCAAGGCCAAAGTCACAGAGCTGGAAGAGAGGGAGTGAATCAACGAAAGACCGCGGCCCAGATCATGCTTCGTACTTTGAGGTCGCAGTTTGCATTCAAGAGTAGGTTTGATGGTTTCAAGTCACGGTGAAGGACATCGGCGGAGTGAAGCCCCTTTAGTGCCCGAAGAGTCTGTAGCGTAGGGTGATTCAACAGTCAGAAGCATATGTAAAAGAAAATGCGCCGGATCTGGGTGAGGAACAATCAGGCCGGAGGGGTTGCGTACCTGATATATGAAGTATTGACAATGGTCGTCGCTGAGCGTCTGAGTACGGATGACACGATGCAAGTCGGTTTCCATTAGCTCTTGGACAAGGTAAACCTCCTTGAAGTCATCGAGATTCGCTGGTTGGAGGATATCGAGGATTGAGATAATGTTTTCGTGGTTGAAATGACGCAGTAACTTGATCTCGCGCAGGGTACGCAAACAGAACATAGAATGATCGAAGGGCGTAATGCGCTTGATAGCTACTTTGCGCTGGGATGGTACGTGGACAGCGGAACTGCATTTGCGAAATGAGGCCAACTTGAAGATGACAAGTGACAAGATAATATGATTACCACACAATGCCATAGGCACCCTCTCCAATGACATCCAGAAGCTGATAGTGGCGGCCGATGGAAAAGTTGCCCACACGGGGGTCTGTGATATGGTCCATGTTGAGAGAGGATGAGCGACAGAGCCGCAGTGGAAGGGACAATTGACTGAGCCTTGAGACCCGAAGACAATTGAGTGCCTGGCTTGCGCTGCCCTTACTTGGGCTACAGCGCCACCGCCGCCACAGCTTGGTTCTGCCTTGCCCGCACCTGCTCACCGCGCCGAGCTTCACAACTCTCCCTGTTTCGCCGACGAATACGGTTGCATACTCTAGTTTGAAATCACCATGGTACCGTGTTCCCTCGCTTTCTTTCGAATTTTTGTCACCCTCACGTGAGCACCACGTGCCATTGCCAGTCAAAATTGACGCCAATTACCAAATTTGGACAGTGCACGCTGCTTGCCGCCAACGCTCCTCGACGCCGCCCTCTCGTTTCGTCTTGCCTCGTCTCGTCTCGCTTCCCCGTCTGTCACCCTCATTCTCTCATTCCAGCTCTTTCAAGCGTCTATCATCCTGCATCCATCCTCAGTTTAACCTTTTCCACAATTCTGTCTATGCCCGTCCTGGAGAAAATTACCGATCACGAGTCCAACCGGGACCTCGAGCGGGAGAAGGACCGTGACAGGGAGGGCAAAGATCGCGAAAAGGGCCCAAAGTCAAAGGGTTCTACCAAAAGTATGGCTTAGCGACTTGTGTCATCTCTGTCTACTTATCCGGCCTCCGCCACTCAGCCAAAGATCTATCCCACGTTCCTTGCAAGTTCTTCAAGGTAGGCTCCTGTACCGCGGGGGTTTCGTGTCCCTTTTCCCACGCGAACAACGAACCTGGACAACCAAAGGGCGTTTGCGCTTGGTTTGTCAAGGGTAACTGCAAATTTGGTCATAAATGCGCTCTCGCACATATCTTGCCCGGCCAGAGCATGGCTATGGATCGTAAAAACAAGAAAGCCGCGCAGTTGGCCGCTAATGCGAATGGTCAGACCAAAGAGAGTGGAAAAGGCGGAAAATCCTCCAAATCTGGATCGCAATCCGGCACAGGGAGCGGAGCTTCTGGATCCGGTAGCGGTCCAGCGCGCAACGCTCTTCTCTCTGGTTCAACTGCCCCCACCCGAATCCTCCAAGGTTCAGCGCGGACACCTATGCCGATACCACTCAAAGTAGCCATGTCCCCATCCACCCCTGCGCCCCCCGTTCAGGATACCGACTTTGCATCGTACGGATTACCCGATGAGAGTAACAAGCTTCCTACAGCTCCCGCCCAGAATAAATCCTTCGCCTCTCCACTCGCAGAAGATGAAGATATCTCTCTTCCGGAAGTCGATGACGTGCCTCCAGATGTTCAGGTCGAACAGGAAGCACCGGCTGCCTCGAATGCCAATGCCCCTCCCTCGTTCCACAGTCCATCCGCACCGCGTCAGATGCGTTTACCTGCAAATGCAGCGGATCTTGGTCCCATTGGCTCCCCTCGTTCAGCATCGTCGCACGGGCAGGTCGCCCATGTCAACGGTTTTTCTCCGGGCACCTCACCGTCTCAGGGTGCCGGTATCCTATCGACTTCACCCTTTTCCGCTCCCGGCGCCCAGTCCGTTTTCTTTTCTTACGAAAATAAACCCAATCTTTCAGACGATCTTAAAGCACGGTCTGGCATTGCCGCTTCGTTGGGCGCAACCCACGCATGGCGCCCAGAGCTTCCCCCAGGTGGTGCCTTAGATGGATTTAGTGGCGAGATCGTTGTTGAGGATGAGGATCTGGAGGAATTTGTTCCGGGCTCGTTAAGCGAGCTACTGACACCAGAGGAAAAATCCCGGAGGTTTTCTCGGACCCACCACACAAACGTGACTGCAGGCGCTCCATGGGGTGCGAACCCGCGGCCTAGTGCGGAAACACACCACCACCGATACTCGCGATCTGTGCCGGCCCCATCATTACTCGGGGATATCAAGTCTATCTGGTCGGAAGGCAGTCATAATGTGATTGGTTCTCCTCGCAAAGGGGGGATGGATGTAGGTCCTCCTGGAGGCGCAGTTCCTGCTGTTGGCAACGGTACACCCAACTCGTTTAGATCCGCGTCCGCGTTTAGTGGCCATTCTCTCGCAGATGATCACATAAATTCTTTCTTGTCGCCCTCTAATGCTTCCGCTGCATTCCTACCGGGGAACTATCATAACTATCTGAATGTCAGGAACGGTACATCCCGCGCCGCCGGAATGGCAGCAGGTGTTTCGGGTCTTCGTGGACATGCCCCTAGCAGCGTTAACGGGTCTTCGAACTTGAACGCTGCAAACCTTCTCGCCCGGATCAACAACGATCCCGTGCCGGCACCTCCCCCCAACGCCCGCCGCCATTCGATGGGACATCGGAGTCCCTTGGCAACCAACCTTTCCAACTTGGAAGGCCCATTCCAAGTGGAGCTGACCTTAGAGGTGCCGGAGAGGATAGGAATGCCCTCTCTCCCTCTGCTCGTGCCCTTCAAGCGCACGCGCCAGGACAAAGCTTGCCACAGGGTCTCGCAGCGGGTTACTCTCGCATCCACGCGTTGCCCCCTCCTGCCGTTGTTCCCTCGCCTGCCGCTTCGAATACATTTGCGCCAAGTACAAGCTTCCAAGCCAACGCGAGCGAGCGGGTGCAGTTCTCAGAGTGGATCGGCATGTCGCCAGGTACCCACCCTGCCTCCAATCCTCATGGGATGACTAGCTTGGAGTCGTTGGCATCCCGCGCGCATTACACGAGTATCGCAGCGACGCGACCCCCGGCGGGCGCAGGTGGTGTTACAGCAAGTCGAAACGCGAGCGGGAAGAGCTGGGGCACACCATTAAGCCCGCTCAGTAGACCAGTCGTCACCGGGGACGACGATGACTTGTTCGATATGGACAGATAGTCGTGGGTTTTACAGCAACCAAAAGGAAGATAGGGTATTGCTGAGAACGTGTATGTTTGTAGTGTCACCACGACTGTTGTTTGCCATACCCAACTGAGAGTTTTGGGACACCGGGTTCTGTAGTTTCTCATTTCTTGATTGCCTTGTCTTTTTTTCTTTTGTTTGTACGATTAATTACATAATAGCCCACCATTCTATGTTCGGCCCGGATTTCCCGTCTGTAATTTTCCTTTTTTCCTTTCCTTTGCAATGGTTTCCCCGTCATCGTCACTTTCGGGATCTAGAAAGAGGATAAAGCTACAAGATGATTCGTACATAAAAGAGCTCGAGAATAGACTAACAGAGTCCATCTCCTCGAATGCCTCCTTGAACTCCCTTGCTGACCTCATCTCCCTTGCCGGTTCTCTCGATGACCCACGCTCGGTCTTGAAAGCGATCTATGCCTCTTACCGTGTCTTTGTCCTCCTCATCTCCAAGGGCTGTCTCGCGAACCCTACGGATGAACAAAAGAAGATCGTACGAGCCTGGATCCTTGAGCGGCTGGACGAATATGTCCATTTTCTTTGTGGGCTTCTCCAAGATGAGGAATCCTTGCTCAGGGTGGGTTCTCCTGTGACTTGAGTACACGTTATAATCACATCAAGCCCAGACGTCAGCACTCAACATCCTCATGTCGCTCTTGAAGCATCTTTCCACCTCTCTGAGTAGATCCTCACCCCAACCGCAATTTCATGTATCTCATTTCAAGAAAGTCATCGGCGCTTTATTAACATGCCCTCCCTCCGAGCGTGGAGGTAAAAAACGGTCTATCCAGGAGGCACTTCCAGATAACCTTGATACGGAAGTGAGGGATCTGTTTGTCTCGAAGTGGCTGAACGACTATGCGGACGTCCGGTGGTTCTTCCTGAGAGACTCCGAGTACGACTATTTTCTTCTGCCATCGGCCCGCTATTAACAAAGCCCTTACTAAGCCCAATACTATCATCTTCTTCACCCAAGTTGAATCCCCGTGTCCCCGAAAACCTCCTTTCCCTCCTCGAGAGGTTGGAGTCCCTCCCGGTTGCACAGACAGACCTGAAGTCTTGGTGGGTGGAAGAACTGCAAACGAAACCTGCCAGGCCAAAGAAGGGGGCACGAGCGGTCTCCAAACCTGACGATCCGGAGACCGACAACGAGTCTGACGCTGCTGCCGAAGACGACTGGCGCAAGTTCTTTGACGAGGCGGACTCTCAGAAACAGAAGAAGCCGTCGGAGCCATCGATGCGCCTGCACGAGATGACCGTGCATCAGTCGTTGCACTCTTTGGCTTCCCATCGCGCAGTGTTCACGCGCCTTTGGCTGCGGCTGCTGCCCCGATTGTCCGACGGACGCGAAGGAAGTGCCCTGTCGCTTCGGGCGCTGAACATCATGCATCACGGTGTTATGCCGCATCTTACAAGGGCGGTGATGGTTATGGACTGGGTGGGCGGATGCGTAGACCATGGTATGGTTTGGATTGTGATTCGATGTCATCTCTGATGCAGTCGCGCAGGTGGTGTTGCCGGGTTGCTTGCTCTCAACGCTCTGTTCATTCTCATGCAAGAATACAACCTGTCAGTCGCTAATTATCCCTCTTCGATTACTGTCATTCACCCCGCGATAGGGATTATCCGTCGTTTTATACTCGTTTATACGCCTTCCTCGACCAAGATCTTCTGCATGTCAAATACCGAAGTCGATTTTTCCGCCTCACAGAGCTCTTTCTGAGTTCGACGTCAGTACACTTCTGTAGATCTCCTGGTAATCATTCTCATCTTGGCCTTTGATTTCTTAGACACCTACCCGCGACGCTTCTGGCCTCATTTGTCAAGCGTCTTTCTCGTCTATCGCTCACTGCACCCCCATCTAGTATCGTAATCACAATTCCATTCGTTTATAACATACTCAAGCGTCACCCTGCATTGATGCGTATGATTCACCGCGATGGTGAGGTTCCGGAGCCTTTCGAAGGTATGCTGTGATTCCCACGCATTTCCACTAATTCTTTCGATTACCCCTCAGACCCCTTTTTGGCCGACGAACCGAACCCGAATTTGGCGAATGCCCTGGATTCTTCACTCTGGGAGCTGTATTCGCACAAAAATCACTACCATGCGGGGGTGTCGACAATGGCGCGCATCTTCGAGGAAGCATTCACCAAGCCGAACTATCCTATGGAGGACTTTTTGGATCACACATATGCTACGGTGCGTCCATATTTGCTGTACGCTGAGACCGAAGTTGAGATCCTCGGCCCATAGCTTATCGAAGGAGACCTCAAGCGGCGCATAAAAAAAGATCCCTCAGTAGAGTTCGACGAGCCCGATGGCATCTTCAAGACGAGAGACGACGCGCATATTGACCCGAGGCGCAATATAGTCGAGAGTTTTTGGACGTTCTAGCCGATGATTTGAATCAATACAATTTGAGCTACATGAAATTTTTGTTCTTCACTACACGTCTAGAAGTGAGGACATCAACAAGCGCGGTCACACTATCGTTTCTTCTTCATCCTCATCTCCTGAAACTTCCGCATTCTCCCGGCCAGCCTTCGCCATGAGTTGCGCGAGATCTTGCTCGTCTGTGTCGGATACGGCTTTCGGCTGGGAAGTCAAGTGAGCTACTGAAGAGAGGTAGACTTTAGACCTGCTCCGTTACCTTCATCTTGACGGTGAGGTTGCCTCCCTGCTTTTCGATAGTTCCTTGTATGGATTCAATGGCCCGTTCTAAACGCTCTACCGCAGCGAACTGTCACGCTCGTTAGATAAAACTGGGAGTACGACGAGGTCGTCAATAACCTTGTCGGTAGCATTTGTACTGAGCACGTATAATGGAGGCGCAACGAGCTTAGCCTTGATAGGAACAGCTTCGGTGCTTGCTTTCTCGCCTGCTCTAAGGGCCCTCTTGATGGCATCGATCCCAGAAGGCGTATAGCATGTTAGCTCGATGTCCGCGCGCAGCTTGATAGGTTGCGGGGTTAGTCGACGCGCAATAGTAGCCGTCAGGAGGCTATGGGTCGCTTGTGGCAGAGGGTGGGGAAGCGTTGCAAAGACTGTATCCGATTCTCTACAATGAGAAGAAAGTAGAGGGGTGAGGGATGACGAAGAGAGCGAGGAGCAATGGCAGAAAACTTGCGTTAATGAGAGCTTAAAGGCATCGTACACGTTCCCATACTTCCTGCCGAGCGGCCACGCGATCAGCTCGTACAGCTTCTCCAGACGCTCTTCCTCGCTCGGGCCAGTGGGGGGCACGATTTCTTCCGTGACGGCGGCGGCGCCAGCGGCGGCGGCACCACCTTCTTTACCCTGGTCCTTCTTGGTGTCAGAAGGACCGTCGGCGGCAGCGTCTAGGTCGTAGGTGGGTAATCGAGAGGCGACGTGACGCATGATCGACGCGACGGTGCGCGCTTTCATGAAGCGCTCCTCGCACTTGATGATATCTTCCGGCGAGACGCGGCGCTTCGAAAGGTCGATGTAGCCTGTGCGATGATGACGATGATGATGATGATGATGACGATGAAGAAGAAGCGGGAGCAAGCAAGGGTTAATACAGTATAATACAACGGAATAACGATAATGGGACGATGTGACATTTACCTTTTTCTTTGTCCACGCGCAGGACGACGACAACCTCGTTCCGGCCGACACGGATCAGCTTTTGGATGGATCGGATGCGACGACGGGAGAGCTCCGAGAGCAAGATCATCCCCTCGATGTTATCGTACTCGAGCTAATTGCATTTCCTTGCGCATTGTAGCTAGCCCGTCGGGCCCTGTAGATTTGGAGGGAACGTACGTACCAGTTTGACATAGGCACCCATCTCGGCAATCTGCCGGACTTGCACCATGACGAGCTCGTCGACCTCTGGATATTTTGCTTCGTAGTAACGCATCGCTGTTGCTGAATGAAATAGACTGCGAATGAGTCTTGACTCGAAGAATGAGTAGTTGCACGTGACGATCGGATTATTCTGAAATATTATTACAGAATACGGCTAGCGTCCACTGGAAGATATTGCATGGCTTTGTACACACCCACAGTTGGGTAGAGGGTATGGAAATAACAAAAATGATTGTGACTGCAGTAGCTAGTGCTGAAGCTACTTCCATGTGAAAGAAAAGAGGAAAAGAAGAGAAAGAGCGACCATGAGTAATGTACTGTCGAATTAGAACCTACGTGTTTGTCTGTCTGTCTGTCTGTCCGCGCTTCAGAAATCCGACCCCACAGCATCAACGACATACAACACCTGCTGCGGCCGTACGAACAACCCGCGCGACTCGCAGGCCATACTATCCGACCCAGCGGGCGAGACGCTGCGAAGCCGCTTCTCCCTCCCGGCCGTATCGAGCTGCCCACCCTCACGCTTAAGGCTGCGCCCACCACCCTTGCCGATTGTGCTGAGCCCGTGGCCCTTACGCCGCATCGTGCTCCGCACGTCGTCCCCAAACTCCCAGTCCATGCTGCCGCCACCGGAGCCGCCGGAGCCGCCGATATCAAAGTATCGCACCCCGCCCCACGTGCCGTCGTGCCACGCGCGCACGTCGAGCTTGTCGCCCGGCCACGTATCCCCCATCGGCACCTCGACGCCCACCCACGGTCCGAGTTCACCCTCCACTTCGCCGATGTACCGCGCGAGCGCGCGGAAGCGTGCACGCTTGGACGTGATGATGCATGGAATCCCCACCTCGAGTGTCGCTCCGCGCGGGGCACCGCCGGGTGATGTTGAGGGGCTTTGGGCTGGGGCAGATGTGTCGGAGGCTGACGTCGTCCGCGAAACAGCTTCGGCAGATCCCTTGTGACGCGGGGCTACAAGAATGCTTGAAGAAGTGGAGGCGTCGCCCACTGCAGCATCACGTGATGCTGGTTTGGAGGTCGGCGATGGGTCTGGCGTAGTAGACGGCTGCTTTCCCTTCCCTTTAATAGTGCCTCCTAGAGTTGCAGTCGTCTCTCGTGAAATAGTCAACGCCTTTGCTTTCGGTGACTCTCCAGGTTTTCCGGAAGAGGATTTCCGGGGAACGATCTTTTTGAGAGTTGAAGGGGAAGCAGAGGCGGTTGACCGAAGGGAGGTATTCGAAGGTGATTTTTGTGCCGGTCTGGGAATAAGCTTCGCTGTGTCTGGAAGTGGCGGCACGGTTTTTTTTGGCTTTGTCGTCGTGCTTGTACTCGTTACCGAGGTCGTTGACGTACGCCTCGGCCTCGTTGGAGTAGCCAAGGTAGATGTTGCGGTCGCCGTCGTCCTTACGCTCACTGTGGAAACGGTGGATGAGACAGAACTACGTCGGGGACGTGGTTCGGACAATCCTGGAAACTCAGACTTGGTACTTTTGAACGTTGATGACGCGTCGCTGCGCTGAGAAACTGACGAAGTGGGTCGAGAAGGACCGCTGGGTACGCGCAATGACGGAGTGGGCGTGCTTTGTGTGTGCTTCCTCACCGTGGAAGCGCGCGAGCGGACCGACGCAATGGAGCCTGAAGGTGACTTTGGCCGTGACGCGGAGGAACTCTCCTGGACGGGTCGACGCCGTTTAACCGCACGTCCGGTCACGTCCGTAATGATATTGTCCTGATCTTCCTCCCCAATGGTGGACGTCGAGGACGTGCGAGAAAGCGACCGGGAGATAGACTCGCCAGACGGGGTGAGCTTGGAGTCCGGCCTTGGCCCCAGATTCGTTAATTGACGCCGTTGCTGAGTTGGCGATATGTCGCTGACTTTGGACGTTGTAGAATGTGTACTACGTGCGACAGAACGAACTGAGCTGCCAGAGGAAATTAATGGCTCCCTCGGTGATGTTGGTGCGTGATGCTTCACAAGGTTGCGATTCAATAGATTCGTCCTCAGGGAATGCTGACTGACCGTGTCGGCGTCGGCATCTAGGTGTTTAGTGGAGCGGAAACCATTGCGGGCGGGAGAACCTCTGAACGCGGATGCATTTGTGGTCGAGACGAGATCATCGGTCGAAAGCTCAAGTTCTAGCAAGCGTCAGCGTGTCGCACATCTGTAACAAGAGTGACTTACCGTGGCTGATCTCCTTAAGGGCCCACGGATCTAAATTATCAAAACCACCTTCCATGCGAATGGAGACCCAGCGTTTCTTCATCCACTTGAGAAGTTCAACCCGAGTATCCTCAACCCTTTGTCTGATGAGAGAGGTCGGCGATAACATTGTTGCATTTGGGTCTGAAGCGTGTGCACGAAGTAAGATCGAGGAGACAAGAACCTGACAAACAGGAACCGATGAAATGAGTAAAATGCATGGTTTTCACGAGGCGCAGTATCAGAGACAAACCTGGTATAGCTTCCCTGCATTCTTCTCCGCGAATCCTCGCTGAATAGATTTGATTATCCAATCAACGTGGTCTCGGTCCTCAAATTTTACGCCGTCTGTCTCCATCAACTCCAGCCACTCTGCCTGAGAGAAGCACTCGTCCGGTTGCGAGCAAAGGAGGTGATCCATGTGACGTCGAGCGTCCAGGATCATATCACGAGAAGTGTCAGCCCAGGGATCGATGAGGGCATTGAGCTTTGTCAACGCAAACTCTGCGGCAAACAATAAAGGGAAAACGTTCAGTGGGGTGGTTCTCTTGGCGACTCCTTTGAGAGCGGCATCTCTGATCTTCTTGTCCAGCTTGGCAAACTCGGCATTGCACCATCCCTCACCAAACATGCCAACGAGTCCGCGACGGGCGCCACGTTCGAGCAAGGGGTTCTTAACGTCGTCTAGAAGAGCGAACTCGATGACGCGGGGCAGGCGACGGGCACATTGCCTGCATCGGCAACCAGAAACGCCCCACTTTCCGCCGGAGATACGTTCATATTCGGGAAAGTCGACATAGGCGTGAAAGAGGCCGTGCATCATCTCTTGCACGATGCGGGCTTGAACCTCGTCATAGAGACTGGTGAGGGAGATGTATGTAGCTGAGCGCATGATGTGGAAAGCAGTGTCAAGGTCATAGGTACGATTGGAAAAGATGAGTGTGCCTGTGTAGATGAAGCCAAGGACGAAGTGGAGTGAAGGAGGTGTGAAAGGGGGAGAAGGAAGCATGAGGGTAGGGTGTTCTGCTGGACGATCGTCGTCTTGATCGTGGATTTCTGGATTCTGAGTATTCCAGGCGATGAGCGCGCTGTGAAAGTAGTCGGATCGGGATACAAGGATGAAGCGATGGGTCGAGAAGATTGCAGCTAAACCCTCATGATGAGAGGATGAGCTGCCTTCGATACCAATGCGGACATCCGAATAAAGACGGGATCTCCACATAAAAACGAGATCTTTGCGAAGTTTGTCGATGCGACTTTCTTCTGCATCGCCTTCCTCGCGATATTGCCCTGAGGAATCATAGAAGAACTCAAAGGCAGCACCAAGGCCTTTGCCGGTGTAAAGATATTCGAGTTCCTTCGAAAACAAGGTAGGGTTGATAGCGGTGGTCAAGTGCATCAAGCCATCTTGACTTTGTGAAGCGGGAGATGCGGGGCGAAAGGGCGAAGGGGAGCGAGATATGGATGAGACATCTGGGCCAAGAGAAAGAGAGAGAGCGGATTGGGTGGGAAAGCCGGATGGAGAGTATGCGTCCAAGGGGCCGGAAGATAATATGGGGGCGGGGCGAAAAGAAAAGTATCGTGCCTGGAAGCTCGGTGGAGCACGAGCGTATACGATGGCTGGAAAGCAGATAAGTACGAATGCGGCGGACAATTGAGAGGTGAGTGAGGGGCTGCGATGAGGAGGAGAGAGGTGTGTGAGATAAGGGGATAAGCGGAGGATATACCTTTGTGACCATAAACCTCTTCTCCAGTTGGTTCGCCATCTTCTTCGGTCAAAAGAGCCCAAACGACGTCGGGAAAGCGGTCCTTGGAGTGATGGAAGAGGGCTTCGAGGTCCGATTGCCAAGCGATGGTAGATTTTGTTGATGCATCCTTCAAGGGGGAAGAGGGAATAGAAGTGAGGGTCGTTGTCGAGGTCGTGGTTGTGGAAGTGGAAGTTGTTGTCATGAAGGGGAAGGGTATACAGAGACGGGCTCGGAACGGATGAGGGGAGGAGCAAGTGGCTGGCGAGGGCACGTGTTCGTGTGAGCACAAACAAGCGCAAAGAGCACAGCAGCGCATCGACGACCACCAACGACTCGACAAAACTCAACGCCCACCCGCGCCACTCACTCAATCCCTCCCTCCCTCCTCCCAAGCCATGCCCGCTCCATTTTCTACCCATGTCCAACAACATCCTTTACCCGCTCTTTATCTATACCCTCTCAACGATTCCTTCATCCCCAAACACATCCACCTTCCTCAAGGTCAACGAATAAAGATCGGTCGTCAAACCAACGCAAAAACAGCACCAGGAGAACGTAATGGCTTTTTCGACTCGAAGGTTCTCAGTCGACAACATGCAGAGGTATGGGAAGAATCGGGCAAGGTCCGTCCTCGTTCCGCTTTCCCGCTTTCCCTCCCCACCCTCATCTTCCCTCTAGATCTACATTAAAGACGTCAAGAGCTCAAACGGTACCTTTATAAATGGTGAAAGGCTCAGCGCCGAGGGTGCAGAGTCAGAGCCATTTGAGCTCAAGACGAGCGATATCGTGGTATGTCTCATACCCTCTTTCCCACTTCGCTTACTGCGCTCTGATGACACATTTCCTCTAATAGGAATTTGGTATTGACATTGTTGGTGAGGACAACAAGACGATCGTTCATCACAAGGTCGCTGCTCGAGTCGTCTGCGTGCTGACAGAACAAGAAGCCCAGCTCGCTGCCCGCGTCGAGTCTCACCAAAATCCCCCATCTCTCTCTTCCATCCCTAGTCAACCGGGCTCAAGCAACGGTACCGCTTTCAACTTTGCTGGAACTCAGAATGCCGCTGGCCCTGCCCGTCGCCCCGCTATCCAACAACAAACGCTCGGAGGTATGGGCGGCATGGGCGCCAACATGCGGGTACCAGGGAAGAGCGGCATAACCTTTGATCATATCCTCAGTCGCCTTCAGGGCGAGCTTCAAAAAAGTCGTGAGACTGGTGCCGAATTACACTCTCTTACCGGTGCGATGAATGAAATACACGAAACCCTCGGAGGTAACCTAGTCAGTACCGTCCTTTCGTACCCCACCCTCTACCGATCCTGACTGGGCCTGCTCCTCAGCCTCAATCACTCCCTCCGTACCCCCAATCCCTCCCCCCCGTTCTCCCCCCTCAACAGCTCCACCCCGCCGAATCTGATCCGAATTCAACTTCGTCTGCGACAAACTCGGCATTGTCCGAGCTTCAGGCACAATTACAGGAGACACAGGTGTCCCTCGCGTCACATGTTGACAAAATCCGCTCACTGGATAGTATACTCGTTGAGCATGAGGTCATCAAACGGGAGGTCTCTTCCCTTCGGGAGCTATTGGAAGAGGAGAAACATGAGCTTGAGTTGATCCGCGGGCGCCGCCGGGCAGGACCTCATCGGCAGCTACTCCCCGAGGACGAAGATACTGCCCTTCTTTCGGACGAAGACGATGATTCACAAAGTATCGCTACGGTGACAGCTCATGAGCTTGAGCGCGTTGAAGAGGAAGATGAGGAGCAGCTAGCCGCCGAGGAAGAGCAGGGACATAGGCGGGATGAACTTACCCGACCTCGAACACCAGAGCCTACTGGTTTGGGTATGGATGACGAGGATGACAAGGCCCGCAGTCGATCAAGGTCTCCGTCTCCACCCCTGCCGACTGCTCAGGCTGCTCCTCCCTCATCGGAAGACATCAATCTGCGCCTTCTCGCATTGTCCAGCCAACTCGAGTCTGCCCTCGAGCTTTCTCGCTCGCTACAAGCGCAACACGCGACGGCTCAGAACACAATATCATGCCTCGAGGCGAAGGTTAATTCGCTCGAATCGTTAGTGCAAACGTCCCAGGTCCAGGCTCAATCACAAGTTGCCGAGGCTACGCAGGAGCGCGCTTCGCTGACTACACTCGTCAATGAATGGAAAAAGGGCGTAGAGGGCCAGTGGGGGGGTGTACAGGAAGAGTGGGCCCAAGAACGTGTGCGCCTTGCGCGAGCACGCGATGAATGGGAGCTGCGGGTGAATGCTGTCGAGAAAGGCCTAGAGGGTACCATCGCAAAGGTCGATGCTGGACTCACTGCGTTAGAACAACAGCGGCTTCCAGCACTACAACACAATCAGAACGGTAGCGCCCGCGTTGGTCTCGTCACTCCGCCCTCTCCCCGCAGTTTGTCATCGGATTCCGATTCTGGTGGTGGTAAGTCTCGAAGAAAAAAGCGTCCTGCCGCACGCGGCCGATCACGTTCAAAGGATGGCTCGACGAGCTCATCGGAGGCTGCTAACGCTGATGGAGACGGTGGGTCGTCCACCGCGTCCGTGGCTGCAGGCTGCCTGCCACCTAATCCTAACCCACGACCTCGTTCTCGCTGGCTCCCTGAAGGCGATTCGGATTCAGATTCTCACGTCCCTGGGCGGCATCGGCGGGTGGAAGGCGGGGATAAGAAGGCGCTGCCCTCAAGTTCTTACCCAATCATCCCCGACCCTTCTGTGCGGAAATTCTCATCAGGGTCATCTGTCATATTGATAAGTGAGGAGGATGCGGAACAAATGCACAAAGCAGGCCTGAGCGTGGGGCCGTTAAATCCTGTAAGTTGACCATCGATTTTGGACCTACGTCGCACTCATGAAGGGATCGTCCTATGTGCAGGGTATCTACTATGCCCAATATTCACAGACGCAGATGGTGTCGACAGCTGTGGGCGTGCTTGTGCTCGCCGCCGCAGCTGCCACTGTTGCATGGCGAGTGAAGGAGTAGTGAACCGCGTGTTGGCCATGCCCAAACATCACATTTTTATCTTATTGTTCGAGATTTTTTCCATCCTGTCCCTTACGCATTGACGTGATATTCTTCTTTTTCTGCTTTTCAGTATCTTATGCCCGTCCCTTTTCCTCGCATCTACGCCTCGCAGGTAAAGTCGTTCGGCCACGGCCACGTATTTGTTCGCTCGTCCTTCTCTCTGTATCCTATGTTTGATCGTCCGCCACTGCCTCGTTCCGATACTTAATCTTATGACCCATCACGACCATGTTTTCTTTCCTCTTTTCTTTTCTTTTTTTTCAACTCTGTCGCCGCATAAACGAGAGATGTGTCCATAGGAAAAGGAGTAATCAAATTGCCAGTGATCTACTACTGTCATGATACTTTAAGAATTGTGGTGTCCGCATTGGCGACATTGCTTAGGGCAATTGTGTATAATAGAAACAAAACAAGGTTGCAAATAGAAGGGTGTGCGTGAAGCCAACTAAACCACAAGCTAACGTAGAGAAAACGGGGCTCACGAATATATATCTACCACCACCAGAACGCTATAGATCTTGTACTTTCTCCGCTTTTTCTTGTATTCTCCACATCTGTCTTTTTTGTCCGAAAGGGATGAACATTCTAGGGCCATCCCCTTTCTCACATGATCACGCATTTCTCGTCGTTGAGCGCCTGACTTTGGAATCCCATCTCCTGGAATGTCGCGGCCTTCGGCGGAGGCGGGCGCGCGGGCGGATTGGACGGTCCAGGAGGCGAGGGCGTGCGCCTCAGAGGTGGTTGCGAAGCCAGGGCCCCGGGCGGCAGAGGGGATGATCCACTACCCGTGCGTGGTGGCCGGCGTTGCCCTGGTTGCAACGGGCTCCCCACTTGCGGTTGCGATGGCGGGCGCGAAAGTGGTTGCCCGAGTGGTTGCTGCCCGCCGAGACGCGGTGATCCGAACCCTGGTCCTCCAGGTCCGGGTCCGGGTCCGAGTCCAGGTCTGGGCCCTGCGTTGGATAGACGCGGGCCCTGGCCAGACTGGCGGAAACCGGAGCCTGGGTTGCCGCTCGGCTGCAGCGGCACTTGCTGTGGTTGTGGCGGTCGCTGCTGCTGCTGCTGCTGCTGCGACTGCGAATACGCGTCGCGGGGTATATCGGAGCGGATGGGACCAGGATTTGGCTGTGAGGGAAGGGTGCGGTTCGGTCCGGGACGGTAAGCAAGCGAGTTCTTGCGGATGTTCGCGACGACCTGTTGACCGTTCTCCCGAAGTTCTTGACGTTGTCCCGCGGGGGGTCCACGAGCTTCAGAACGTTGCTTGGCCTGCGTGCGCTTACGCACGAGCTTAACTTCAGTTAGGTTGTCGTGTTCCTGGCGGGAGAGGGCCTGGGGTGCAGGTTGGGAGAGGGCGGCGAGCCGCTCGGTAGCGTCTGCGTTCCCATGTTCAGATGCCTGTAAAGCTGTACATCAGATAGGGGGAAGACGATGGCTGGAGTCCTACTTACGCGAGTGTACCACTTGCGTGCGGCTTCAATATCCTTGGGACCGCCTACACCCACTTCCATGTAGTAACCCATGGCGAACTCGGCGCTGGCAAGACCTTTACGCGCGGCCTTTTCAGCAAAGGTGAAAGCGAGTGTTTCGTCCTTATCAAAAGCACCCTCGGAACCGCATAGGAACCACTTGCTGAGGGCCATGTCTGCTTCGATCTCCCCTTGTTGGCTCGCCAGTGAATAGTACTGAACGGAGAGCAGGGCATCGAATGGGAACGGATGCTGTGCAAACTCGTATGCGTGACCAAGCTTGAATTGTGCGGGCGCAAAATTGAAATATGCCGCGCGCTCAAGATGTCGCCGCGCCTCGCTGTCAAGCGTACTCCCCAGAGGAATGATGGGACTGAAGAGTTGTGGGGGTATAGAAACCTGAGAGAACTCTCCCAGGAGCAGAAGGCCGAAGACATAGGCTGGCTGGGGGCAATCCACAGTCGCAAGAGTAGCGGCACGTTGGAGGAGAGGGAGGGCGGCCTCCGGACTGGTAGGCAAGCCGAGTTGGCCCATCAAATGAGCCATCCCCAGTCGCTAATAGTTGGCATGAGAGAAGCGTTGATATCAAAAATGATCTAGGACGTACATATAGACAGCTTTCATTGTTGCTCCGTATACCGCGTTCATAACAATCCTTGGCATGCTGAAGGTCCCCAAAGTTCTCATAATCACGGCCAAGCTTGAACCACGCAGTCGAAAAGCCGCCGCGGGCGGACCGTTCAAAGTCACGGAATGCCATCCTAGGATTCTGTTGTATGTGTTGTGGATAGGCCCCAGTTGCCTCGAAGGTGGCGCGTAGATAGATAGCCTCGGTAACATGAGGGGGCAACTGTTGCGGGACAGGATTGGGATTGGCGATGTGAAGAATCATAGGAATCGCGACATCGACCAGATTGTTGAGTTCCTGATCAGCAACATTGATGGGACCCGAAGGGGGATCTGCGGAGGCAGATTGAGTTGGGGCCACGTAGAGACGGTCAACCAAGCGGAGAACATCGCGAGACCAAGCCACCTTGGACGCTGGGCTATCACCGGCGGAAGGGCGAGATGCGATGAGAGAGGATACGGTGGGAAATGAGGCTGTGAGGGAAGGAGGACCGTTTGACTCGGAACCTTTTTTCTGAGATGGGTCTGAAAGTGAGATTGAAGCCATGGCAGACGAAAGGGGTTCCGAGGGGGAAGGGGGTCCGGGGTAGGGTAATGGCTGTAGAAGAGATGAAATGGTCTGTTGGTCTGCCTGTGAATATGGGGCCGGATTGGTCTGAATTGATGGTGGTGAATTGGACTGGGGGACGTTCCAGGGTTCCCAGGAAGACCCTGCTGGGGTGGGCAGATGTGCAGGACTCGAGGATGACGCAGGCATGACGAAACCAGGTGTGGGATTGATCCCGCGAGAGGGAAGAGAAGGAGATGGACCACCGTAAGGATCGATTGGAGGAGGGGGAGGAGGAAGACCACGAGAGACTTGACCATCAAGTGTGCGCGCCATCTGGTATGGTGCTTTAGACACGTCTGACGGGACAAAGTTGAACTTACCTCGGCAGGGAGATCAGGGGTTAACTTGTGGGGACGAGGGGCCAGGAGGGGTTCTTCAAGGTGGGGTGGTGAGGGTTGATATCCTGGATTGGTGCCAAGGGCAATGGTGGGAGGAGGTGACATCTTTGACACCTGGCAATCGTATTATATGGCGACGCAGCACGCACGTTTTCTTAAGTACCGAGACGTGAGCGTCGTAACCAGAGCAAAAATCAATCGATCAGATTCTACCCGACAATACCGCTCTCACTGCCACACCCCGTTGCGCAGCGCTCCATCAAACCAAGCACTGCCATCGCCGATTCTGTGCCCGCGCGCCTGCTCTGTACAGCATCACCAACGGACGACGCCCAAAACGCCTGTAGCTTATCAAGCGATCCAACTCCAGAAAATCGCCTCGCCTCGGATATGCAAGTTGAGCATTTGCTGCGGACGCTTGCCCTTGGGCTGCGGGGTTAATTGAATGTTCTGCTTCGTGAATGCGCAGTAATACATTGCATGTTTTGTAATTCAAATACTCCAAGACACCACCGCGGCCGTCACTGACAGTAGTCGCTCCATAGCACATCCGTGCCTGGACACCGCTTCAATTGCAGCGGGCGTCTGCAGTAACTCGGTGTCGCCGGCTCGGCTCGATGGTTAGACCCTGTGCCCGAAATGTGGCCAACAACACAGAAATAGGGTACCTAAGGTTCTACCAATTCCATCGCATTCCACTCGCTCCCACTGCTGTTGTCACTATCGCGTCGCAATCGCCGCCGCCGCCATCGTGTTGCAGTCGCCACTACTGCCGTCGTCAGCGTCGCTGCTGCTCAATGTACACGCAGACTCACCGACGGGGACGCTGGACCCTTTCTTTCCCGCGGCCACGCGACAAACCTTCCCCAAAAGCCTCCAACCTGGCTCCCGACCCACTCTCCAGTACATCACGCGGTCGAGTGAAGCTCTTCGACCGCTGTACTTGGGAGCGTAGGGGACAGCGCGCAGGGCTGCTGCGGTGCATTGAGACGAGGGCGCCGGCGCCGGATGGCATGAGTGTTGATGAAGCGGCCATGGTGAAAACACCAGCGAAGACTCCTACCAGGGTGCTTCTGGCCGTGGAGAGTTGCTGCTGTGGAAGACGTCAGAACGGTTTCGTGCGAGTTGGGAGCTGAATGGGAGGGTGACGGTGTGCTCGACTTCGTTAGGTGTGCCACGTTGTGACGGTCGCCTAGGGAGGTGGTGTCTGGTGTAAGTGACGTTGGTGTTGCTGCTACTGCTGGTACCAAAACTGAAGTCGGTGGTCGGCGTTGGCGTTGAAGGACGCTGTCGCTGCTGCAGTCACGATCGTCATTCGGTGTCGTCGTATTGTGCCGCGTGTTGACGCGAGGGTGCACGTACCGATGCTGATGTGTAGGTTGTTTTAAACTTGCTGAAACATCTCCCGGTTGACGGGTGTTAGAGTGCGATTGTAGATAGAGCACGCAACGCAAACACTCCGCCACGGTCCCCAGAGGAGAACCTGAGCAAGTACACTGATTAAGCAGGGACCAACTGAACTGGAAGAGAATTTGCTTTTCCGGGTGCATCCTCTGAGCCCGCTTGGCACCTGAGAATAATTGTCGCAAGTCTTTGCTGATGCAGCTCGAATAGAAGCTGGCGTGGGCCATGAAGCCAGTTTGCGTGGAGGGTGTGTGGGGGGGGCCCGGGTGTTGTTGGTAATTGTGAGTTCTGATGGAGGCCCTCTGCACACAGAGGCGGCATGTGGCTATATCCGACATGTCAGTCTGGCTAAGATAGTCCGAGTCTTAATCGCAATGCCTTGCATCTGAGAGTTGGTCAATAATATTTGGACCAACGACGGGATTGTGCGTGCTCGAACGCATCACAATTAGACAAACTGCTGATCCCAATTTGGTCGAGCCGCGAGCCGAGTCGAACACCGCTGGCAGATATCCCTTGACAGAGCATCTAGTGTCTTGATCTAGCTCTTCTTGTCTAACTCTCCGACTTCTAGGTTCAGATGTGACCGATTCCGTATTGATCTCCGAGTCGAACGGACGGTGAAGTGGGTCTAATATCATGATCCAGCTTGCGGCGCCGCCGCATGATCGCTTTGCCAAAGCCAAAATGTTGCCACCCGTCTCGGACGCAACAAACTTCGAATCACGAGGGATGGCCTTGATATGGGAGTTCTTGGTTTTCAAGTCGATAACTACGCTAGAAGGCCGGCTCATGCAAGGTGAACTAACTAACTCATGAAGAGCACTGGCAAACTGAATGACTTGGCAGTGTTCATATCGGACAAGGCGAATGGGGTTCTACTATATCCTCACCACAGGTTCCCTATCTCAGAAGGGAAGAAGACATGCGATCATCGCACGTAGCAAAAGATGGAAACAGTCTCTCACATCCATTATCAACGAGGTACGTGTGTTCAAAATGATTGTCTGGGTGAGCCCGAGAGCCACACGTGAAATAAATGATCATCCAATACAGAGCTGTATGAGCGTGGATAATCCACATGAACGGGGTCTCGACTTGCTCGGAAGCGAAGGCAATGGAAGTGGGGTTGAGCTCACCCGAACGGTAGAGTCCAAGAAACCTTTTTGGGAGCAAGAAACAATAGAAGAAATAACAAAGTTAGACAAGATTTAAAACTGAGACATTGGGTCCGATGGGTACTGCTACGATAGGTGGTATTCATAGCTAGCCGAGCGGCGACTTCACAAAGGCAGGAGGATTGGGACAATTGGAATGGAGGTAAGGCAGTGTCAGCGGTTGCGCACCGGTAGTCGAGAGTCGAGTCAAACAAAAATTCTGTCATTTATTGCCGGTGACGTATCCGACAGTAGCTGGCGGTAACACACTGAATAGACACACAGTTCCACCTCTGAGGTATACCTTGCATATCTCAACGACAACGAAGCGAATTACGAGACAGACATAGAACCGCGATGCTAAATTTCCGGCAGTCGGGACATTATCCGAGTGGCCAATTCAATTATGAAACTTGATTTGGACCTGAGATGGAACCGGAAGGGTGCGCGGAAATGAGTCGTACTATATGCATGAAATCTTCTGAATACGCTGCCGAACAGCGGCTGATGACAGCTGTCTTTTTAACTCCAGCTTCAGGTCTTCAGGTAGAGTTGTTCAGGTAGAGTTTCCAGGAAGTTTCCCAATTGCCAAAGAACTTGAGCAGACGATAGTAGCGGCGCCACTGTGCACTTTAAGCCCTCATTCCTTGCTTCTAATTTCGACTGTGTGCGCTCGTTGGCTGGCCACATGTTCATTGACTTCTGAGGTGCAAAGTCATTATCACATTCTTGAATCATGGGTCAGTAGAACGAGGAAAGATTACTAGTATACCCGTATCAGAGGTTGAATACATGGCTGACATAACACACCGAGCGTAAATCAAAGTGCTACAGGTTTAGTAAAGCGCATAATGTCGACGCGGTGTCATTTATTAAAGCCTACGATGTTCCGTACAAGTGGCGGAAGCGGGGGTCCTTCAGTTATCTTATCTCGGATCGGATGAAACGCCCTCGAGGTCCGCCGGTCCGTCTGGTCCGGATTCTCCACCGCGGCGAGGTCCGAGGCAGTTTTCAACTGCAACTGAATACCACAACTCCGGAGTATAAGAAAGTCTGAAGGATACGTTTTCGCTTATATTAGAAACCATCCTACCTTTCGCCAACGCCACCATCATCCGCCGGCTCCACAGCCCCCCCCTCGCCCTCGCTTGCGTGTTCCATGTACCATCTCAGCTGCTCAGGGCCGTGATTGTCACTGGAAAGCGTCTCTCACTACCAGCTGGCCCTCGATTTTCTCAACGCCTACAAAGATTTGTCCTCGTCTTCGTCTTTCTCCTTGCCTCTGTCTCTGCCAGCAACTGTACTGCTGAACATATCGATGTCGCCGTCTTCTACGTCGTCATTTTCCTGTTGCCTCGGTGGTAGTACAGTTGTCACCGGGGAGGGAAGCGCTGGAACGATCGCCAGCTATTCGGGACAGGAAACCAGGAATTGAAATGGAATCATGGATGGAGATAGTAGTTGCGGTGTCTTCGTTGACTTACTCTGTCTTGGAGCCACCAACGGTCCTCGTTCATCATGTGCACGGGCCCCTCTCCTATATTTAAGGACCACGAGTGTGAGGCGTATTGAGCTGTCCGCACATATGTCTACCATCCTTTCTAACCTGTCGCCTTCTGCTATCATTACCACGATTGCACAGCAGCATCTGGTCACGATCTCCTGCTTTGTGGCCGGTATTGCTATCTTGCTCGTCGTACGTTATCTCCAAAGCCCATGGCGGAAACTTCCACCGGGGCCAAAGGGTCTCCCTCTCCTGGGCACCTTACATCAGATGCGTAGCAAGCAATGGCTCAATTTAATGGAGTGGAAGCAAGAGTTCGGTCAGACATGTTTCAGGCTGCGAGTAATTGTTTCCAACGACTCTCTTCAGGCGACATTTTCTCCCTCAGCGTGGCAGGACAGTCTATCATTGTCCTCAATACTCAGAAGATAGCGGCTGATCTGCTTGACCGCCGTGCCGGCATATACTCTGATCGCTCTCGCAACATTGTCTCCGCTGAAATTCTTTGTGGCAACTTAGCCATGGGATTTCAGAGATATGGACCTATGTGCGTTTAGTTATCACTGTGGATATCGTGGACCCGTCCTGACGATCGAAAAGATGGCGTAAGACGCGTAGGGCCGCACATGAAGGCCTTAGCAAGTCCGTCTCCGGGTCTTTCAAGAGGGCTCAACTTAGAGAAGCACTTATACTGACCTCCGGTCTCCTGGAACACCCCTCGACATGGGATAAGCATTTTCGCCGGACCGCGGCGTCTACGGTCATGACCGTCACTTACGATACACCCCCGATTGTCTCCGAGCTGGATCCCACTGTCAAGGCTGTCAACGACTTTGTAGCGCGCATGACTCGGGCCGCCCTTCCTGGCGCCCACTTGGTTGAGTTTTTCCCGTGGATGATGTACATTCCAAGCAGGTATGACACTTTCTAAATGCGAGATTAACCCCGCTGTCAACGATCTCGGTCTAGATTTGCCAAATGGAAGCGCGATGCAGAATATTGGTTTGAACGAGACTCCGCGATGTTCGAAAGTCTATTCGATAGCGTAAACGAGAAGCTGGTCTGTACCCTTCGCGATTACTTGATAGGCTTCACTTACATCACTTTAGTCTAAAGGAATAGATCGCCCTAGCCTCTCTGCGACATTGATCAAGGACGCAGACAAGTATGGGATGACACCGCTTGAGAATGTTTGGCTCGCGGGAATGATGTAGTACGTGCACGCGCCTCTCCACATCCCTATTCCACGTGCTCACAAGGAGTAGCACCGCGAGTTCTGAGACTACGGCAGCGGTGATGTCCTGGCTGACGCTTGCCATGATCCTATATCCCGATGTACAACAACGCGCCCAGGAGGAACTCGACTCGGTTGTCGGGCGAACGCGTATTCCAAAATTTGCGGACTTCCCTCATCAATCCATCGAAGACGATTGGTACAACGGCATGTTCATCCCCAAGGGATCCATTTATGATGGTCAACGTCTGGCACCTCAACCGCGACCCCGAAATTTATGGTGAAGATGCATTTCACTTCAACCCCGCGAGGTTCCTGGATGCGGACGGAAAGGTGAGGTCATGCGCACCAGAGACGAAGGAGGAAGGTCACGTCACGTACGGCTTTGGGAGGCGCATCTGTGTGGGGAAGCACGTCGCAAACAACTCGCTTTTCATCTACACCGCAATGATGTTGTGGGCATGCAAAATCCAGCATGCGAGGGATGAGAACGGTGAGATCATCCCAATTGACGTAGATGGATGTATAGATGATGGCTTGGTCGTGTGGGTATCTTTGCACGCTTCTTGATGGACTTTTCAAGCTAACTTGCGTCATTGTGTTTTAGTCGTCCCGTCCCATTCAAAGTGGATATATCTCCGCGCTTCCCTGAAGCAGTTGCAATGCTCGAAGACGAACGTGATTTTCGGCTTCAGCAGACTGAAACGGGCAGCTTGTGAGCGGCGGTTGTAAAGAAGACGAAATATGTGGAATGTCTGTAGCTTATGCGTTTGAATGGGTAAGCCTGAGGGCACTTGATGAATTTCTTGTACGCGCAGGTCCACGAAGATTCTGTCGATCGTTGATGATGTATGATAGCTGTCATCCTTTCTTCGTATTACTCGGACAGAGAGAAGTTATATACAACATGTTCCCTTTGTTTCCTTTACATCATCTTCCATCAAATCCCCAATTCACATCACGCCTCGGGTGTGATAGGGTTCCACTTGAAAAAGACAAGGTCTGGGTCATACTTTTTCTTGAGCTTCTGAAGTTTGGCGTAGTTGCTACCGAAGAGCTCTTGTGCGCTCACTGCGGTACTCGCACTTCTCTTAACAGCCGGGTCAATTTCTTCGGAGTCTGAGACACATGAGCACACGAGCTCCAATACGTTTTTCTCTCGTCGCTCACCATAATTCCCATAGCCAGTATTGCGTGATTCTGGTATATCTCTTTCCCCCTGGATAATAATTTGGCGCAACTCGGTTGTAGCGCTGCGAACAACATCAAGTTTGTCTGTGTCCTTGCCATCACCGGGCCAGCCAGCCAGTAGGAGGATATTGGCTCGGGGTCCTCTGATGTGTGCGGTTGCATCGCTCGGTACGGACAGTATCTTCTTCGTGGGCAAAAATTCGTGCACGACGGTCAGGCTTACGTATCTACCTTTCGTGAGCTCAGGGATACGAGACGCCAATTTTTCTGCCACGTCGAGCTGAATTCCGCTAGAGAACACCCCCTTTACGTAGTAATTTTTTCCGTGTTGAACGTTGAAATTCTGGATAAATGATGATTCTAGAATCAAAGGATGACAGAGGGAAGACGCTCACTTGGATGGAATTGAGCTCCTCGTAGGGTAGTTCCTTACAAGTGTCCATGACGGGACCTGCAGCAGACACTCATTCACGAACACGACTTTGAAGTCTAAAGCACGCCTACCGAGGTCAAAGAACGGCTTGAAATGAGAGCGGCCCTCCTCCTCCGAACCATTCCAGAAAAGAACGAACAGAGCGAGAGGCTGTCATTCCATGTCAGGGATCGGTGATCAAAGATGCAAATAGAATGTGCGCACGTTGCCTGCGGGATCGGCGGTCTGGGCGAAGGTGATGGCTTCCTTCTCGGATAGCCCCGACTCCCAAGACTTGGCCAGCGTAGTTACCACATCTTTGAGCAAGGGCAGTGGATATGCGAGGATTCCTCCGAAAACGGTACGCCTTTGAGGGTGAAGGCGGAGGACAAACTCAGTTACGACACCGAAGTTGCATCCTGCGCCACGAATGCCCCAGAACAGGTCCGGGTTTTCTGTGGAACTAGTAGTCAGGATATCCCCGCGGGCTGTAACCACAGTAGCCTGCGCGCTAGTGAGACAATCGACTGAGGTATGTGAGCTGAGACATACTTTCACAAGGTTATCTATCACGAGCCCGTGCTCGCCACTCAGGAAACCATATCCCCCACCGAGGAGGAGGCTGACACAGATGCTGTAAATAGCGTCGAATCGTGAGAATAGTGGAGAGGTACACACCCCCCAACACCGGTCTTTTCATTGGGATAAGTTAATCGAGAGCGGAGTATCAGGATATAGTATACTTACATGGTTCACAGTACCCCCAACCGTAGCCAGCCCGTGCTGGATTGCCTCCTTGTCGACTGTTTCCCAAATCGCCCCACCGCCGACATATGCGAGCTTCTCTATCGGATCTACCTTCACACTGGATAGATGGCGAGAAAGATCGACTACTATGCCGTCCTCAATTGAGGAAGCACCCCCTGTGCTATGTCCACCGCCCCGGATGGCGATTGAGAACTTGGACTGCTTTGCGTATTTCAAGACGGTCGCGACATCTTGGGCGGTCTTGACGAATGCGACGGCCTTAGCGCGGCGCTGTGCATTGGCGGCCCAACGGGCTATAGCCTCGGAGTAACTCGGATGATCAGGAGTGATCCAATCGCCATTGAAGGACTCGGGTGGATTGGACATATTCACGATGGCTTGGAGTGGGGGATTGAGAACGGGGTCAGTACTAGGGGGAGATAATAAGAAATCCAGGTCTATTGTTTCTTTCAGGGCTCCAGGGCTCCAGTGAAACACTCGAGTATCAGATCTGGCTAGATGATGCCGGATCCTTTCCCCGGTCGATGAGGTGACGATTAACCATTGTCTAGATCCAACGATGTCCTAGACCTCAATCGGACACCCTCATTAGGGAGGTACGCAACATATCGGCTCCTTCAGGGTTACCATTTGCTTACCCAATCTGTTAAGCGACTCGGGCATGTTCTTGAATAGCTTTTGTGATGATTGGCATTTAAATATTCTTAGTCTCATTGTTGCCTAGTTAATTTTATGGGCATGAAAAGGAGACTCATCTTGTGGAAAGTTATGGAAAACAGTTTCCTTCACTTATGTAATTCCCGCTTGAATTGAGAGGAGACAAGTCTCGGTGCTGCCGCGAGCCCAGGTACCCGTCAGTGCCACACGCTGCAAGTGGCTTCACCACTAAGAACGCATGCTGGTTCCTTATCTTGGTGCTATCGCTGGTCCAGCGATTCAATTGGCACGGTGGTCACGGCGCAGTGATGGTACATCAAGTTCCAAAACGGTTCGTTCAAGCTATTCGGGACAGAGGAAAAGAGCCTCTGCCTTTACGAGAACCGAGCAGTCTCCTCTGCCCCATGGAATCAAAAATACGATGGACTCCCAAGGCACTATTTTCTATTTAAAGACCATGGCTCTGCGAAACACTCCGAGTTGTCTGGACTCATGCCTATCAGCATTGGTGTTCCGTTGCCTTCGGCGGTCATCACCGTCGCACAACTTCACTCAACCTTGGTGTCCGGCATTGCAACTGGCCTGGTTGTTTTTTTAGTTGTACGCTACCGTCAAAGTCCATGGCGGAAGCTGCCCCTGGGCCAAGGGGTCTCCCTCTCTTGGGCAACGTCCTGGATATGCGTAGCAAACAGTGGCTCAATTTCACGAAGTGGAAGCAAGAATTCGGTCAGATGTTTTTCTATCTCCAGCAACTATCTCTGACGACTCTACCCAGGCGACATTTTGTACCTGAGTGCAGCAGGACAGCCGATCATTGTTCTCAATTCTCAGAAGGTAGCAGCCGACCTGCTCGACCGCCGCGCCGGGATTTACTCTGGCCGTCCTCGCAACATTGTCGCTGCTCAAATTCTCTGCGGTGGTTTAGCTATGGTATTCCAGAATTACGGAACCCTGTGCGTCTGTTTGTGGCTATCGCGATCCCGTCCTGATGACCATGCAGATGGCGTAAGATGCGCAAAGCTTCTCATGAAAGTCTTAGCAGGCCCATGGTTGAGTCTTTAAAGACCCCACAGCTAAATGAAGCAATTCTACTCACCACCGGTCTTCTTGCGCAACCATCTACATGGGATAATCATTTTCGCCGGACCGCTGCATCTATGGTCATGTCTGTCATATACGACACACCACCGATTACATCCGAGAGGGACTCGAGCATCAAGGCTGTCAATGACTTTGTTGCACGCCTGACTCGGGCGGCCCTTCCCGGAGCCCACCTCGTGGAGTTTTTCCCATGGATGATGTACATTCCAAGCAGGTGCGGCCCTTTTCGGATGCGATGCGACAATACATCGACATTAAGCTGTTGGTCGATGATCTAGATTTGCCAAATGGAAGCGTGACGCGGAGTATTGGTATGAGAGAGACTCGGCAATGTTCGAGAGTCTATTCAATAGAGTGAACGAGAAGCTGGTCTGTCATTTCTAATCAGTCTCCAAATCTTGCTGACACGTACTTTGAGCCAGTTGAAAGGCATAGATCGCCCTAGTATCGTGGGAACATTGATCAAGGACGCAGACAAATATGGGTTGTCTTCTCGCGAGAACTCTTGGCTTGCGGCAACCATGTAGTACGTGCATGCACCCCCCTCACCCTCATTCTGTTCACTCGCATCAAACAGTGCGGCAGGCGCTGAGACGACATCAGGAGTGATGGCCTGGTGGATGCTTGCCATAGTCACACATCCAGAGGCACAAAAACGAGCCCAGGAGGAACTCGACTCAGTCGTCGGGAGAACCCGCATCCCGACCTTTGCAGACTTTCCCCATCTACCCTACATTCGTGCCATGGTCAAGGAGGCGTTGCGGTGGAGACCTGTGGACCCACTTGGCCTCCCGCATCTCTGTACCGAAGACGATTGGTACAACGGCATGTTCATTCCCAAGGGATCCATCATGATGGCCAATGTCTGGCACCTCAACCGTGACCCCGAAATATACGGCGAAGATGCAGCGCACTTCAACCCCGCCAGGTTCCTGGACACCAACGGAGAGGTAATATCATGCGCGCCAGAAACAAAAGAGGAAGGTCACGTCACATACGGTTTCGGGAGGCGCGTCTGTGTCGCGAAACATGTCGCGAACAACTCGCTCTTCATCGACCTGGCAATGATGCTTTGGGCGTGCAAAATTGAGCCTGGGAAGGACGAGAATGGTAAGGTGATCCCGATCGACGTCGATGGATGTATAGAGGATGGCCTTGTTGTGTGAGTGTCTTTGCATTTCTCGCCTTCTAATTGACTGTGTCATTGGTTTCCAGCCGTCCCATCCCATTCAAGGTCGATATATCCCCGCGCTTCGCGGAAGCGGCTTCACTTCTTGCAGCCGAACGCGAGTTTCGCGATAACTAGCTTTGGGCGGCATTTGAATTGCGGTTTTGTAGTGTCGATAGCCAATTCCATCAGATGTAGATAGCCAATGCACCTCAGTGTCCCGCTGCTGATGTGATCGGACTGTAGACCAGGTATCGAGATAAACCTTGCATAGTTCTCATCGTCGATATAAATTAGTCATCATTCTCCGGCATACTTCCCAGACACAAAGAACCCATACATAACACTGCCACTTGGTTTCCTTAACATTAAGCTTCAAGACTCGATCAACTTCAGGCACGGGGCGTGATAGGGCGCCACTTGAAAAAGACGAGATCTGGGTCATACTCCTGTTTGAGCTTCTGAAGTTTAGCGTAATTCTCGCCAAAGAGCTCTTCTGCGCTCGCTCCGGGCCCAGCAGCCGAGACAATTTCTTCGGAGTCTGAGCGAGAGATATGAGCACAGTGTTTCCGATTCACTTGTCCTCTCGTCGCTCACCGTAATTACCATACCCGGTATTGAGTGATTCCGGGATGACCCTCTCTCCTTGGAGGACAGTAGACGCAATTCAGTTGTGACACTTCGCACCTCGTCGAGTTTATTCGGGTCTTCGTCTTTCCGTGCAACTAGAATCAGCACGATGATTCGGGATCCTCTGATGTGTGCAGTAGCATTGTTTGGCACAGACATCAGCTTCTTCGTTGGCAACAGTTCGTATTGAACGACCAAGGTTATACCGGTTCTTGTTGTGAGCTCGGGACATCAGAACTTTTATTACGTCCGCCTGAGGTCCACTAGAGAAAACCCCAGTCATATTATATCTGCCTCCATGTTTGGCGTCGGCATTCTGGATAGATAATGATTACGCAGTACGTGAACGAGTAAGGAAGCCACTCACTCGCATGGAGTTAAGCTCCTCGTACGGGCGTTCCTTGCAAGTGTCCACGACAGGACCTGATCCAGGACCTCAGTCTCATTCGTACCCACTATGTCAAAGTGTTAGGTATGCTTACCAAGGTCGAAGAACGGCTTGAAATGAGAGCGGCCTTCTTCCTCTGAACCATTTCAGAAAAGAACGAACAGGGCGAGAGGCTGTCATGTATTCTATGTCAAAGATCGGTAATAGAAGATGCCAATCAAAGGTGCGTACATTGCCAGCGGGATCTGAAGTATGAGCACAGTAGATGGCTTCCTTCTCGGATAGTCCCGTCTCCCAAAAGTTAGCCGCCACAGAGGTCGCATCAGGAATCTTGGGCGGTGGGTACGCGATGAATCCTCCAAAAGCGGTACGCCTTTGCAGGTGAAGGCGAAGGACAAACTCAGTTATGACGCCGAAATTGCATCCTGCACCACGAATTCCCCAGAATAAGTCCGGGTGTTCTGTGGAACTAGCAGTCAGGTAGCCATATCCCCCGCCGAGGACGAGTCTAATATAGACATTATAAAATCGCGTCGGACTAGGAGTAGCAGTGGGGTACACACCCTCCAACGCCAGTCTTTACATTGGGGTAAGTCAAGCGGATATAGAACATCGGAATGAACTCACATGGTTTACCGTACCCCCTACCGTAGCCAGCCCGTGCTGGATTGCCTCCTTATCGACTGTTTCCCAAATCGCTCCGCCGCCGACATACGCCAATTTCTCCACCGGATCTACCCTCACACCTGACACATAGCGAGAGAGGTCGATCACTATTCTATCCTCAGTCGAAGAGGCACCAGACGGGCTATGTCCGCCGCCCCGGATGGCGATTGGGAACTTGTACTGCGTTGCATATTTCATGACAGTCGCAACATCTTGAGCGCTCTTGACGAAAGCGACTGCCTCAGCACGACGCTGTGCATTAGTGGCCCAACGGGCTATAGCCTCGGAGTAACTCGGATGATCAGGAGTGATCCAATCGCCAGTGAAGGATTCAGGTAGACTAGGCATATTCACGACTCGGAAGGCTGAAGCTGAAGATGAATGAGGAGGGTGTGAGGCCAGTTGTTGTTTCATCCCTTTTATTCTCAACTGAGCAGCCATCAGCTCGGGCTGCGCCAAATTGGAAAAGTTGAGCTCTAGTATTAGTCCTGTATAAGCATCCCAGCGTACGCCCTGAACAGCACAGTTCCCATTTACCCTTCTTATCGGTCGGCACCATGCAGGGAAGAGATGCCCCGATTCTACATAGTGGGCCCCCACTCCTCCCGTTTGAGCATTAGCGCGGGTTTAGAATGGCATGTCAATGCGGCGTATATTATGATTGATACGCCCGTAGGGTACGGGAACCAGGATGCGAGGGTCGGGTTGCAAACGCTTCCTTATCACATGCATGAATGACCTGAAGTTGCGGCAACATCGGCAAGACAGTCGGTGCCAATACTGCCAGTGGTGTTGCACGCACGAAGTATGCGACCAGGTCTTATCTTTGTCCGTTAACGCTGATTCGCTTTCATCAGCAAAACATCCATTAGCTTGTTTACTTGTCAACTTGTACAAGTAGACAAGTATACAAGTGGAACAAGCTGTAGTACCCACTTTTCACATTTCAGTCATTTGTACAGCTTTTTGTCCTACTTGTTGTACTTATCAACTTGTGACCATAAGTTGGTAAATGCACTTGTGGCCAATTCTAGGTTACTTGTGAGCTTGTTGGCTTTTCCACTTGTACAAGTTTGTACAAGTCAAAACAAGTTTGTGGCAGGTTTCCTGATGACTTTTACTTCCGACTTCCAGTAGTTGGGTATGCTTCGATCGTGGGGTTCACGACGAATCTTCAAGTTAATGATACTAGACGTGAATTTCCAGTGAATAGAACAAGAATTTTAAAGAGTTGCCCCACCACCACCAACGCATTAGAGGTTGGGTTGGTTCTCTTGCCTAAGGGGAGCTAGTTGCTTATCTAATAATTGTCACACCTCGCTTGCGTCACGTCGTGCAGTGACCTAATCGTGGCCACCTCCTCGGTTCCGTCAATTGCCTCATGGTCTGCCCTCATGGTCTGCCACCCTTTTTAGTTCGCTTCATTTATTCCTTGTCTCACTCACAGCATCTCTCGGCACCGCTATCAACTCGGGCGCGAGCTTCGCGGCTCGGTAGCGATGATGCCAGTGCAAGCTTAAGTCGTGGAAAGCCCCTTAATCTACCCTAGTCGCTGTCTCCCAAATAACTCAGCTGCTCTCCATCCGAGTCTTCCCTGTTGTCGTCTCCCTGCGTCATGGACTTCATCCTGGTCGTTGCTAGTTTGGCTTTCCTTGCTCTCGTTCTTCTCTGGACTAGGCAACTTTCAGGTGCCCAATCCTCTTTGCCTCTTCCGCCGAGCCCCAAGGGCATCCCGATTATCGGGAACTTGCTCGACCTTGCAGCCGATGAGGTCCATGTAAAGTGCCGGGACTGGTCTCGGCAGTTTGGTATGCTCCTCTCTCTGGCACATTCCTTCTGCACTCACCAGTGTATTCAGGAGACGATACGATCTCTCTCAACATTCTCGGCAACACTATGGTCGTCCTCAACTCAGCCAAGGCTGTATCAGATATTTTTGACAAGAGGGGTTCGAACTACTCAGATCGCCCTGACATGCCTATGATCGTCGATTTGTATGTTATCACTTATGCTCACGTCCTTTTTATTTAGCTTCTCATGTTTATGTAGAATGGGCTGGGACTGGACGTTCGCGCTCATGCGTTACGGTCCTCGTTGGAAAGAGCACCGCCGTGTATTTCACAGCCATTTCAATCATAGCGTGGCTGAACACCAAGAGATACAACTCGAGATATCAAAAGAGCTTCTTACTTTGTTGCTGAAATCACCGGAGAAATATGCCGAACATATGAGACAGTACGCTTGAACTCGCCTTACTCGATGTATTGGGATCTCTCACTCTTCGCTAGTTACGCTGCGCATATCATCATGAAGCGAGTGTGAGACCAAATATTTACCTTTCTATTTTTCTGTTTCGATTCTAATCGTTGACCAGATATGGCCATACAGTTGTTGATAATAATGACCCGTATGTGCGGCTAGTAGACGAGGCTTCACGAAGCACCTCGGAAGCCGCGGTACCTGGCGCCTTTCTTGTCGATCTTTTCCCCAGTCGTACGGTTCTTTGTTATCAAAAGAGTTTGTTGTCGATTCAATTTCTCCCATAGTTAAATACGTCCCTGAGTGGATGCCTGGTGCTGGGTTTAAGAAGAAAGCAAAGGAATGGCGGAAGCTATCTCAAGCAATGATCAATGTCCCGTATCTTATGGTCAAGGAGAAGTTCGTGAGTACGCTTTTGTTCATTACGTAATATCGGTTCTTGATTCTCCATTAGGAAAATGGCAATGCGGTGCCTTGTTTCGTCTCCACCTGCTTGGAACAGAATGCCGCGAGCGCTGCTGCGGGGAAGGGAGAAATCCTTACTGAAGAATTGATCAAGGATTCTGCAGCCGTCGCCTACGCCGCAGGTGCCGACACTAGCGTGTCCACAATGACAACCTTTATCTTGGCAATGACTCTGCATCCAGAGGCCCAGAAACGCGCACAAGCGGAGCTCGACGCTGTTCTGGGCGACCGCCTTCCGACGTTTGCTGATAAAGATGATCTTCCATTCGTGACCGCTGTCATGAAGGAGGTCCTCCGATGGATTCCAGTCCTACCCCTGGCCGTGCCCCACAGAGCGATGAGTTCGGACCAATATGGAGACTATTTTATCCCCGCTGGGGCGTCGGTCCTTGGGAACACCTGGTACGCAATTTTTAGACGCTGATATAGATTTTATAGGACTTCACGCCGCTACCCAGGGCTATACTCCACGACGAGACTGTCTTCGTAGAACCTGAGAAATACAAGCCCGAACGCTTCATCGAGAATAACTTACCTGATCCCGCAGACAGCGGAGTCTTTGGGTTTGGACGCCGGTGCGTCGCTATTCCTCATTAATGCTATGAACGATAATAATACCCTGCGCAGTGCCTGTGCAGGAAAATCTATGGCCCTGGACACAATCTGGATAGCCATTGCTTCGATTTTGTCGGTGTACAATATAATCAAGCCAGTCGATGATAACGGAAATATCATCACCCCGGAGGTCAAACTCAAACCCGGAACAGTCTGGTACGTCGGCCGGGTCTGCACAATTTTACAGAATACCTCACCCTAACGCCGTGTTAGCCACCCAGCACCTTTCAAATGTCGGATCGAACCCAGATCCAGGGCAGCGTTGGCGCTTATTCAACACGCTGCTTTGGGAGCTAAGTAAAGGAATCCGGTGTTTTTGATAGTGGCCAATCATCTACATCAAGTTCAATCGATCAAATAGGCAACGGAACACATGTGGCTGATGTGGATATATTTCAAATAGGCATAAGTCTACGTGTATCAGAACCGACCTACAACCGTCTCTGTCCGGTCAAAGACCGGTTATGATTTCTTTGTGCGAGGTTTGATTTTGTACGGCTATCGGCAATAAAAGGCCATCTGGTCTGGTCATGTTCGGACCCAAACACGCCGAGATAAAGAACAGAGGGTCAGCGGCTAAGCTCTTGTGACAGAAGGAGGCAGAGGACACCGAACCATACACAGCGATGTATGGGCGCATGAAAGCTTCGGACGCATCTCGGGGCGTGAAGTGACTTCCCCATGAAGCTAGGCAATATGCTCGTCATGGTATGGATATGGTCCACGATCAAGCATGGCGGTGCCGTGACACTGTAGGGTCCCTTCTCAACCGAACCGAGAACGAGCGCCTGGAGTGCTACAGATGCTCCGGCTTAGTTATCAAGTCTCTTTCAGGACTGGCCCTCAGGAGGATAAAATGAGATTTCCAGCGATTAATGGGCACCCCACCCCCAAGGTTTTGTCCAGCTCGGCATACTCACGGCACCTTGTTATCGAAAGAGTCAGAGTCGAACATGTCCAACAGGTACCGCATACCCGACAACTTGACAAACTGGAAATGGCCCCGTCATTGCAACCCCTACTATCCCGAGGTCAAGGCGGCGTCTGCAGCGTGGGCAAGAAGCTTTGGCGCCTTCAGTCCTAAAGCTCAGTATGCCTATGATCGCTGTGACTTCAGTACGTGCTTCCGCGCCCCGTTACAGAACCCCCCACTCACCTCTGGTTAGACCTTCTCGCTTCGCTTGCGTATCCATTGCTTGACAAAGGTAAGTACCTGTCGAGGCTACGCGAAGGGCGCTATTCACCTTTGACTTGAAGCACGTGTGCGCACTGGCTGCGACCTTATGAACATGTTTTTCGTCTACGACGAGTATTCAGACGTCGCGCACGAAGACGAGGTCCAGGTCATGGCCAACATTATCATGGATGCCTTGCGCAACCCGCACACCCCTCGCCCCAAAGGGGAATGGATCGGTGGCGAAGTTACCAGAGAGTAAGACATAGCCTAGATGGTGGCGATGTGCGTTGACATAAGAACCGATCTAGGTTTTGGGAGCTTGCGATAAAGACAGCTAGTCCAGGGTCGCAGAAACGCTTTATCGAGACCTTCGGTACCTACACACAGGCAGTTGTACAGCAGGCGGCGGACCGCACTCACAAGCACGTTCGGACTGTCCAAGAGTATCTGGAAGTAAGGCGGGATACCATTGGCGCCAAGCCCTCGTTTGCAATCCTCGAGACGCCTCTAAACCTTCCTGAGGAGGCAGTTCGCCACCCCGTGATCGAGGAGTTGGCAATCTTGTCCATTGACATGATTTTGCTCGGAAATGTAAGTAGCATCACTACCATCCAGATGGCGAGGTTAACGCGTCACGTAGGATATCGCTTCGTATAACCTGGAGCAAGCGCGCGGTGACGACAACCACAATATGATTACCATCGTCATGCACCACCACAAGACTGACATTCAAGGCGCAATGGACTGGGTTTACAACTACCACAAGGAGCTCGAAGCGAAGTTTATGGACATCTATGAGAACAGGATTCCGAAGTTCGGCGAGCCGGTAGACACGGAGCTGGCACAGTACGTGGATGGGCTCGGCAACTGGGTGCGAGCGAGTGATCAGTGGGGTTTTGAAAGCGAGCGATACTTCGGCAAGAAGGCCCCAGAGATCCAGAAAACGCGTTGGGTGACCTTGTTGCCAAAGGAGCGCTCGGATGAACTGGGTCCCCAGCTGGTGGACGGCTCTCTATTGTGACAGTTGAACGTGCTATTGTGTAGATGACGCTCGAGTGGGAAAACGGTCTGATTAGATACCATGTGACACGTCTAAACAGGTTAGGATAGGATATGATTGCTTACTGCTGAGTAGTATGATGAAACATGAACGATGTCCTACACCAACGATTGCTTACTAAGCCGGGTCTTATTGGGTAACCGGATCGCATCCGACGGCGGCCGGCCAGCAACTGAATACCAGTGCCTCTGTCCACTCTACTCCACGAAAAGAACAACCACAAACGCCCACCTGCGGGCCATTGAAGATGGGGTAAGGCGTGTGCCCCTGTGGCCTTGCGGCCAGTATGTTACCCCGCCGGCGCAGGTCATCAAATAGGCCCCCGGGTAGGGGGCGAATTTTTTGGCGCTTATCGTTGCATCCTGTCATCCTGTCTGGGAACTGCAGGGTGTCAACCCGAACAGAATTTTCGCCCTCTGAGTCCTATATGGCGAAAGGAGGAATGTAGTACCGCACTCGAAATGCCAGTGGTCGGCAGTTTGCTTGTCAATCTGCGAATGGAAAGACTTGACGAAGGATATGTATTTAGCAGCCTCGAGGGCGATGCTCAGTATGACTATCGACGACCTTTGGACTCTGATCGCTTATAGCCTTTTCTTGGTGTGCATCTATGGCACGCGGAAAGCGAGAAGAAAGACTCCTCTCAATGACCTACCTGGTCCACAGCCCGAGTCCTTCCTATTGGGTTGGAAATATCCCGAACTTCCCGTTCTACGGAGGCTAATCATGTTTCAGGGAACCTACGCCAGCTGATGCGCGAGCAGGTTGGTAGCTATGATGTAAGACTGCAAGAAAATCATGGAATGGTGGCTAACATTAAAGCACCTTTCGGTGTGCGTCATTTCTTCTGCCGTCGAGCGATGTGATGGCCTTACTTTGAAGTCGAACAGGACGATAGATTATGGGTCTCTGATCCTAAAGCTATCCAATACATCTTGCAGACCTCGCGCTACAATTTCGTGAAGCCATACGCTGCGCGCTTCGCGCTTAACGCCGCTACTGGTCCGGGCGTCAATGGTGCTGAGGGTAATCGAAATTCGTCGCATCCTTATCTTGATGACGACTTACGAAAAACGATGCCTCAATAGGACAAGATCATTTCAGACAACGGCGGATTATCAGTCCGGCATTTGGTAGCTTAGAGACTCGGGCTCAGGTTCCCGTGTTCAGGCAGTGCGCTCGCCAGGTGAAGGTGGCGTTGGCCCGAAGCATGACATCTCCATCTTACTCCATTGAAGCTGGTACAGGAATTCAAAGACCGCACAAAATCACTTGACTCAAGAGAAGAGAATATCCCCGATTTTTTGAGCCCTGCCGTACTCCATGCGTTGGGCCTAGCAGCTTTCAATTATGACTTTCGCGGCGACGGGGAAGATCGGGCAGAGTTTTTTGCTTCATTGCGTGGCTTCATGTGCGTGTATATTCTCAAGTCGTAGCTCGGATCGTGACGTCTTGCGTAGGGCTAAAGGGTTCGGTCTCCCATCAGACTGGAAAGTGTTTTGTCAGGGTGTCATGGTCCATGTACCTCCTTCTCTTCTGGACGTGATGATCTATTTTCCATCTTCGGGCCTCGCGTTTTTACGTCGCCATGTGCATCTGTCAAACAACATCGCGCGGAAGCTGATCCAATCGAGGTTGCGAGAGGTGGGCGATGCTGATAAGGATGCGCTCAGCCGAATTGGTATCTGTCCGCATACCGTCGTTGGACAAGCGCGTTCTGATTCTGATTTCAATACACGCTTCAGTTTTAGCTAACCGCTCGGAGGCAGAACGTTGGCGGCTAACTGACGAAGAACTCACACCTCAGCTTGCGTGCGTACTCGCTGCGACAGTCGCCGTTACGTCGACCGACAATTTCTAGCACACTCTTGGGATCAGGTCACGAAACTACCGTCACTTCCCTGGGCTGGATACTCTTCGAGCTAGCAACGCACCCCAGTGAGCAACACCGGCTCAGAGAGGAAATACGCAGCGTGCAGGCTGCTGATTGCATTGATGGTGCTGGAGCAGTCGATTTTGACGCGCTTCCCTTTCTCAATGCTGTCATTAAGGTAGGATCCACTCTTCTCTGCCAACCGGTTTTCCGACTGGCAATTCAGGAGACCATCCGTTTTGACACTGTTGTTCCGCATCTATTCCGTGAGGCAACTCGGAATGAAGTCATACCCCTGTCCGAGGAGGTCCGTTGCCGATCTGGCACTATCACCGGAGAACTCTACATTCCTCAGGGAACCCATATCATCATTTCTAATGCGGCGTATAACCGGTGGGGATATCTGACAGCTCATCATCCAACTTCTGGGCCTTACACCTTTTTGCAGGAACAAAAATATTTGGGGTGAGGATGCAGATATCTGGAGGCCGAGCAGATGGTTAGATGGTTCGGTCAAGCCCTCAGAAGTCAATGTTGGCATCTGGGCAAGTTTGTACGTAGATTTTTTTTCCTTCTATTCCTGCTGCGGTATCTCATTTTGTTTAGGATGTCTTTTGGCGCCGGACATCGTTCCTGCCTTGGGTGGCGCTTCGCGTGCGTATTCTCGAACTAGTCCTCCTCTGGTGTGCAGTACTCATCGTCCTTCAGGGTTGCGGAGTTGCAAGCGTTCATATTTGAACTCCTTTTAGGGTTGAAATTTGAGACTACAGAGAAAACGGCCCGAATCCGCCGAGAGAACTGTTTGGTCATGCTCCCAATGGTGGGAGGTGAGGAAAAGAAGGGCAATCAGCTCCCGCTGAAGATTTCCATCATAGACCATCCAGATAGTGAATAGGACGGGTGGGGATACATTGTGACAGAACTCTGGATGATGTAGAGCGACTCGGAATCTGATGCTTCGATGCTGCGTACGCGCTTGAACGAACAATTTATCTCCATACAAGCAACGTGCCATTGGTGTGGGCCACTCCCATCAATTGATAGGACACCATACATCACAGAGAGCTCGGTAGGGAGCATAGTCAGCAACGCATGAATAGAATATTCTATACACCGGCAATGGGACACCCGCTGTGTTGATACCGTGCCGGTAGAGAGCCGAGGAAGCGGTACAAACAACATTCCGAGTAGTGTCGGGCCGCAAGCGGGCACGACCACGTGAACATACAACGGTAGTTCCGACATTAAGTTACACGCTCGCTCAATTGTCCATATATCCTCAGAGCGACGCAGCCCAAAGGCTCAATCGCATCTTCCCCTGCATTTGTCCTCTGCTCCGCCTTAACCCTCCGTCGTAACCTTCCTGACCACTTTGATCCCAAACCTCCATCATGCGGATCTTCGACGTTTACGAGCACCCATCTTTCCAAGAAGTCGACAAGTCAGACAAGGCTGCGATGCAAACCATCATTCGCCGATTAGGAGTTGGGGCAACCGTGTCTGCCCTCGCGGCGATCAGTTTCTGGGGGTATTACCGGTCGGATTCGAGTCCGCCCTCCTTTCCGGTTGTGAAAACACAGCATTGCTCATCGCATTCGATAGGCTCTAACATGTCGGTGCTCACCGCCAGTTGGCCAACCGGCATTCGGAAGGCGTATCATTCCGCCTTGGAAAAAGGCAACTTTTGAAGGAACTGACAAGATGATGTGATGTGCTGACGTTCCTGACCTGTACGTGTGCGAGTGAAATCCCCGAATCATTACAAAGGGGGCGAAGCATGTGTATTACTAGTCAATGCATGTAGTGTTGGATATCAAAGTGGATGCATAATCTTCCCTTTTGTTGTAGTTACCGAAGTATTAGTTTTGATGTACAAAATTCGACGTATTGGTTCCATGTTGGCCGCCGCCGCTGCCGCCGAGCGGGACGTATCAAGCCGGATGGTCCGTGTAATGATTAATTACCGGGCACCCACTGTGCCGATTCGAGGGACGAGTACAATTGGAGCAGGGCACATCATACTTGTCAAATTCCGTGCTGAAAACCGTTTCACGGCGGCCCTGGTAGCTTTTGGGTGTCTGGGTCTTGTGACGCTTGTCCGGGGTTTTATTGTTAAATATCAGGGTCCCACTGAACAGGGCATCCGCTCGACCTAGGCTGAAAGGGTACGGTGTGGGTCTGGGTTGATATGTAATGATGTGTTCGCAGGGTTTCGCGTTCGACCCGGTCGGGACGGGTGTACAGGGTTGTAGGGGTGCAAGGCGATTCTTAAAACTGGAATGAATTCCGAAACGGGACTGATGTGTGTAGAACTGGACTGAAGATGAGGAGCGGCACAGCGACAAGGACAGGGACCGATCAGTTATGTAACTGCTTGTTCTGTAAGTTCTCGGTTTTGCGATGTTTGCGGACGAGCGTTCAAGCGAGCGTGGCAGCCAATATCCCAAAAATTTAACGCCGTTTTCTAAAACATCGGACGATTTCATCCAGTCCCTCTATTTAATAAATGAATGGTCTCCAACCACACCACCACCCAAAATTCCCCCCTTCCTTCGTACAATGGCCATCGAGACCACTTCTCCCGCTCCCCCCGCTCCCTCCCCCTCTGTCTTCGACACTCAGGCCCAGCGCCCCCGCCCGCAGGATGTTGGAATCCTCGGCATTGAAATGTACTTCCCTCGAAGGGTACGCCGTGTCGCCCCTTGTTGCTCCCTGTCCTTCTGACCACCCCCCAGTGCATTTCCGAGGAAGACCTCGAGGTTTACGATGGCGTTGCACGGGGAAAGTACACCATTGGTCTTGGCCAGTCCTACATGGCCTTCGCCGATGACAGGGAGGACATCAACTCCATGGCGCTCACTGGTACGTAAAATGTTTCCCCAACATGTTGCCCTCACTTATATCGTTGCCGCCAGTTGTATCCAGTTTGATGCGCAAATATAACGTCGACCCAAAGTCCGTCGGACGCCTTGAGGTTGGCACCGAAACGATCATTGACAAGTCCAAGTCTGTCAAGACAGTCCTCATGGATCTTTTCGCCTCGTCTGGGAATCATGACATTGAAGGCCTCGACTCGAAAAATGCCTGCTATGGCTCCACTGCCGCTCTCTTCAATGTGGTCAATTGGGTAGAGAGCCGTTCTTGGGACGGCCGGAATGCTATCGTTTTCGCTGGCGATATCGCCGTTTACGCAGAAGGTGGCGCTCGTCCGGTCGGTGGCGCCGGAGCCTGCGCCATTTTGATTGGCCCCAATGCGCCGATTGTCTTTGAACGTATGTCAATCTCGTCCGCCTTGGGGAATTTCCCGGCTAATTGTTTGTTTAGCCTTCCATGGAACATATATGGATAACACCTATGACTTCTACAAACCCAAACTCGATTCGGAGTACCCCGTGGTCGACGGTCCCCTTTCCGTTTCTACGTACATCGCTGCCATGGATGGCGCGTATACTGCCTTCCGCAACAAGGTCGCTTCCGCCTCCAAGGCACTCAATGGTCATGTCAATGGCGAAGCCCAGGGCAAGACATCCGACCCGAAGGCCATCTTCAATCTCAAACGGGACGTTGATTACCCCGTCTATCACTCTCCCTATGGCAAGCAGGTTCAGAAAGGTCACGCGCGACTGGTGAGTTTGTGTGAATGCGTACATTTCTCGTCTAACATTTGAGCAGCTCTTCAACGACTATCTATCTTCACCTAATTCCCCCGAATACGCGAAAGTCCCCGCCGACTTCCTCGACCTCCCTTACCAGTCAACCATTAATGACAAGGCCATCGAGAAGGCGTTCATGGCCTTGGGCAAAGATGACTACGCTGAGCGTGTAGCGCCTTCGATGCGCTGCGCTTCTCGCTGTGGTAACATGTACACGGCCTCGTTGTATGGCGGTCTCGCCTCTGTTTTGTCGACGGTGGAGCCACAGCGACTCAAAGGCAAGCGCATCTCGATGTACGCCTTCGGCAGCGGCTGCGCAAGCAGCTTCTTCACCCTTCGCGTCAAGGGTGACACTTCTGAGATCCGCGAGCAGCTCGATCTTATCAGCCGTCTGGAGAGCATGACAGTTGTACCGTGCCAAGAATTTGTCGACGCACTCACGGTATGTAATGTGTTTGTTCGCAGGACGCACCTACCTGACTGACAGCCATTCCCTAAGCTGCGCGAGGAGAACCATAATGCTGCCCCTTACAAGCCGACAGGCTCGATTGATAACATTTGGCCCGGAACTTACTACCTTGAGAGCATTGATGATAAATACCGTCGCAAATATGCAATTGCCTAGGTCTCCTTTCACCCATTATCAATCCATAGACCGCAGTAGATATTAACTTTGGCCTTCCACCCACCTTGTATTAATTAAACTATACCGCGTTTTTAGACACCATTAACTTCGTCGTAGCCAGGTAATTGAAAATTTTCAGTGGCACCATAAAAAATGCCGTTCCTTCAGTTACTGTCCGAGTCACTGGTACTGTTGTTAATCACCGGCAGTCAGCCTGACGTCCCGAGTCTTGCTACAGTCGACTAACCCATGCCCATAACGTCCAAATTTCTCGAAAACTCACATAGAATTGAACGGGCGGAAATTTTCACATTTGCACAGGCCTTGCCTTGTTCATAGTTGGTCTCATTTCTGCGCCATGTTCCCCTGGAACCCATTTCTCTGGATCTCACAAAACGGGTATGGGCTATGAGTCGACTGTATCAGATCCCACAAGCCATGGCACCCGACCGAACGAAGCTGGGCGCAATCTTGGTTCCGTCACTGGCACTGAATGCACGTTTGTGTGTCCCGTCCCGAGCTAGTTAGTAGATTGGTACAGCTTGGGATAGTTGACAACATGATCATTTAGATTTCTGCGGTTCCACCGGTTCGACACGTCACTTCGGCCCCCAACCGACACAGTCAATACGTCTCCTGACACGAGGTATTCTAGCCACGTAGGGGTTACAATGTCGACGTCAGCTCTCTCTCCTCTTCGCTTGGTGCTTCGGGTTCATCCTACTGCAACTACGCGCCATGGCTCCCATCGTTCACGTAGCAGTGGCTTCCTTGACACTCGTCCTCGTGAAAATTCTGGTCGAGCTGCTTTCTGAGAGGCTGCGGTCGCCTCTTGAGAATCTTCCTGGTCCCCCGTCCATATCGTGGTTGAGAGGTACTATCTTGCTATCATCACCGCTCTTACTAGTCGTGCGAGCAGGCAGTTGAGATGGCACTTTCTATAGGGCATATGGACCAACTTTTTCACCCGCGCGGGTGGGATTTCCATCTGAAGACCGTTACCGCCTTTGGCACAGCCGTGCGGCTCCGCGGTTTTTTGGGAGTACGACAACTCTATTCGTGCCAACTTTTAGCGCTGTCACTGAGAACGAAATCAGGAAGATGTATTGTATCTGACTGACCCTGTAGGACTTCGCACCATCTTAACAAAGGAGCACGGCGACATATATGACGAACCCCCCATGATTATTGAGTAAGTATTACGGGAGTTCAAGTTCTGACTCGTTCTCAGCAACTTGATGGTTCCAGGAGGAACAAGTTGCTTTGGGGTCCTGGCCTGCTGTCCTCCACTGGTAGACTGCTACTCGCGCGAGCGCTACGATCTGCCTCACTTACGCATCTACTTTCCCAGGTATGGCACACAAGAGGCAGCGGCGCGTCATCAATGCGGTCTTCTCCATACAGCGGATGCGCGCGGTTATGCCCATCTTCTGGGATGTCACGCGTCGTGTAGGTTCACTGGCCACGAAATGTGAAGAACGAGACTGACTAGGGCTGTAGCTCGAGGATACCCTGGTTACCCTGTTGCGTGGCGGCTCTGCCGAGCTCGACATGCTGGTCTGGATGTCACGCGTCTCTCTGGAGCTCATTGGGCAGGCGGGAATTGGCGTCTCTTTCGATACTCTGGCCAAGACGTCACCGCCTAGTGAGTATATGCTTGCTGCAAAACAGCTCATGTACGTTCTTGGCTTCTGTCTTTCACGGCCACTAAATAGAGCATCTGATGGGTAAATCAGACCTCTCTCGTTTCCCCTCCAGGGGTTCATGAGGCTCATACCCTCTATCGTGAAGATCGGTCCCCCGAGTTTTCGCGGCTTCCTGGCAAAGATCGCACCACATCCCAACATCAGAAAGCTCAGGGAGATCATTTATTTTCTCTACGACACCAACAAGTCCATATATCAGCAAAGGATGCACACCATTGCGCAGGCGGAGAAAAATGGCGCGTGTGAGGGCACCAGTAAAGATATAGTCAGCGTTCTGAGTGAGCGAAACCTGTCTTCAGGTTATGAATTGACCAACGACCAAGATAGTCCAGCACAACAAGGGCGCTGATACGATGGATAAACTGTCCGACGATGAGCTAATCTCGCAGATGGGGTGCCACTTCTGTCTTAAATTCATGCGCTCGTCTCCATTGATACAATCTTCGCAGGACGCTCATCTTTGCGGGACACGATACGACATCAGTAGCTCTCGCCCGGATCCTCCATGTTCTCTCGATACATCAGGAAGCTCAGGAAAGGCTGCGTCTGGAGTTGATGGACGCCCGGGCTGAGCGGCGAGACATGTCCTATGATGACCTTATGGCACTCCCGTATCTCGACGCCGTCTGCAAGGAGACACTGCGTCTGTACGTGGTTTATCCACGAATCACAAGTCACCTGCTAGACCCGTGACCCTTGTCCAGATATGCACCCGTAACCCAATTGCATCGCGTGTTAGCACCGCCCTCTATTCGCGTATACGAATGATTGTACTGATCCCCGTTTGAAGACCCCGCAAGAATACTTCTATTCCGTTAATGCGCCCTGTATTGGGAAGGGACGGACAAACCATCGACTGTGTTCCGGTCAAGGCAGGGACGATGGTGGTCGTGGGCGCGGCAGCTGTGAACAGAGACCCCGTCATATGGGGGCCAGATGCAGACCGGTGGATCCCTGAGCGGTGGCTTCGGCCCCTGCCAGAAACCGTCACCGATGCCTATTTGCCGGGGGTATACTCACACATGTGGGTTCTTCGAAATCTCTCGCCCGCGGACCAAAATGCTAACAGCAGTCGAAGGATGACCTTTATGGGCGGGGGGCGTTCGTGTATGTGAGTGTGTGACATTTCTCGGTTCTCGGACTCTCCGAACCCCCGACTCATTCTCTTCTCTCTGGACAGTGGGTTCAAGTTTGCTGAAACGGAAATCAGTGAGAATACATGTTCCTGAGAATTGTCCGGTAATAGATGTTAACCACCACCGGTGTGATCAGAAGTCGTTCTGTATGTCCTTCTATCGCGCATGAAGTTCGGACTCTCCGATACGCCTATCGTGTGGAATATGTACAACTTTGCCACTCCCACGGTACCGGGTAGGAGTAGGCCAAGCATGCCATTAAAAGTTACCCTTCTCAACGGGTGAGGTTTACCCGGAGAGCGTTACCACACAAGAATCACTCTTGACTTGAAGGTGATTCTCGTTTCTCTGATCTCGTTAACGCTCATACAGACTGATATGTGACAAGCGATACATTAATCGAAACTGCTACAGTTAAAAGGACGCGACTACCGTTAAATAATAAACAATGCAGGTTCATATATTTACATGAAAACATAAAAGACATGACCAATGAGAATCAAAAACGTCACGCGCTATCATCAGGAACGGTAGTTTCACCCTCTTCCTCGATTCTTTTCATATCATTGGAGAGTTTCCGGGATGTGTGTATGGTCTGTAGTAGGCCTTGCGTGTGAGTCGGTTTCCAGCCCTCAGGAAGACGCTCTTCCGAGAACCAGAGGCGCATAAGGTCTATCGGGATGCCCTCTTCGTCGGAGCCTGGCTGTGTGAAAAGGCCGAGAGCGATGGCCATTTCGCCCCTCGCGATTTCTGCTTGTAATCCGTTGAGACCGGGACATTGAGACTGCCTCCACACGCGGGCCCGGGCGACGTCCTCGACGGTGACGACTTTGCCGTCCTTGATGTGGTCGAGGAACTCCTCGATCAACTTCCTGTCCGGCGTTGTCGGGGCGTACTCGTCCCGGGGCTTGGCGTCGTCGTGCACGAGGGATGCGTCGTGCTCGATTCGATTGTGGCGCGCGAGGTCGTCGAGGCCGAATTTGCCCTGCTGCCCGAGCAGTGCGACGCCCCCGTGGGCCAAGACGTTGGCGAGCGCGCCGGAGAGACCGTAGCCTTCTTTGAGGGCGTGGATTATTATGGAGGCGTCGAGCTTCTTCCCGTCGTGGGGTCTGAGGTGGGGAAAGGACATGAGTACGGTCGAAACCTACGGCGGCGATGAAAGCGGGGACACTCACAGATAGCTGTGATTTGCGAGGGTGTTGAGCGCTGGACACGGTGACCTGACATCCCCGTCCTGCGGTGCAAGCCATTCGTGTGAGGCGGGTTCAATGAAAGACGAGGTATCACGAGGGAGGAGGAATGATAAGTTGAACATGTCGGTTTGATTTGTGACGCGAGTCAAGTGGTGGGGGATGTGGGGTCGTACGGTAGAAATGCGGATGGACGGGTCCCAACTCGCTGCATTATATCCTCGCCGGAGAAACCTGAGCCAAGTTCTTGTGGCGTCCGCCCATCAAAACGAGCTATACCTTGTGACGCCCATACCATACGAATTGATCGAAACACCAATTCAATTATCAAGTATCACGCAGCGCTTAGCGCGTAGTATCCCGCCATGTCCAGACTCGATGGTGAGAAATATAGCGAGGAAAGTCCGCCGTACGTGATACGAACAGCGCTTCGGAGCGGGCTATGTCCGTGATGATCAGGGAGCAAGAAGGAGTGGTCGTCGTAAGCCATAGGAAGCCGAGTTGGCCGGTCACAATGCAGAGATGTTGCCAAAATATCCGCGGAGCGGTGCAGGCAGCGAGCATGATCGGTCATGATCATGCGGCAAAGGAGTACGTATCGCGCTAAACTTGACGTTTCATTGGCGCGCCAGTGTCACCAGTGTCAGGATCCCTGTGAGAGGCGCTCAGCGCGTCACCATTCTCATCCTAGTCTCGACCGTTGCTTTGCGACTCGGACAGCCCCTCGCAACTACTCTGCCGAGTTGTGCGAGAGTTTGATCGGGTGTCAACACCCTCCGTTCGATGAAATAAAATCGCACCCGCTCCATTCCGCCGCGCTGGCTGGCGTCAGGGTGGCCGTTGCCAGTTGTGCTTCCGTTGCTCGTTGGCAATTGGTGAATTGGGCGATCGACGGATGTATCATGAACAGGGATCAACGCAGAGCATTACGTGACCGCGAGTGTGATGGGAATGAAATGCTCGGGCTCGGAGAGATCCGTCCTACTTGGTTGGAAATACGAGTCATTGAATACGTCTGAAGACTAGCTATCACAGGGTAGCTCAGACTAGAGTGGGGCATCGGTTGAATGGTAAGAACAATTGCTGGTGGGTCAGGGCCCACATCATGGGCAGCGATTTCATGATACAGTCATACAGCACGAAACAATCACAGACCAGCCTTCAACTCCGCCCAATCATCGCCCACCCATCACGTTCTGCCCTGCCCTCAAAGCTCCCTCCAACTCTCGATCACACACTCCGGTGTCTGCGCGGACTGACTGAACCAACAATGGTGCAACGGCCGGCCATCAAAGCGTTGCTTATTGATCTCTCGGGCACAATCCACACCGCCAGTCAGCCCATCGCTACGTCCCCGCGTGCGATACAGCGCCTCAGGGCGAGCACCATCCCATTCCGTTTCTGCAGCAACACGAGCAAAGAGTCGACCGGTGCGCTGCGACGGCAACTGACCCAACTGGGGATCGAGACGCGCGACGACGAGGTGTGGACGAGCATCGGAGCCGTCAACTCGCTGCTGCGGTCAAAGGGCGTGACAAGGTGCGGCCCGTCCTAGCGTCATTCATGCATGACTTGTGCGGAACAGACGTTTTTTGGATGGTGGTGGGCTGCGCGGACGCGGGAACGACCAGGCCATTCGTGTTGGCTTCCCCGTCGGCAAAGGAGGAGTGCCTGCGCGGTATCCATGATGACCCGGCGCTTCCGTACGATTCAGTCGTCGTCGCCTTCGCACCTGCTCAGTTCGACTATGTCGCTCTCAACACAGCATTCCGCGTTCTCATGGGTGAACACCCCACGCAACGTGGACAACTACTACGATCTGATCTCCCTTTCATTGCGACACATCGCGCGCGGTACTTGGGAGACTCTGACGGCGCTCTATCACTCGGACCTGGACCGTTTGTGGCGGCGCTCGAGTACGCCACGGGAAAGAGCGCAGAAACAGTCGGAAAACCTGAACGCAAGTTCTTCGAGCTCGTCCTGGGTACCTTGGGATCCGACGTGCCGGATCAGGAAGGTGTTGTTGCGGTGATCGGAGATGATGTTCAGAGCGATCTTGGCGACGGTGCGATCGAATTAGGATTTTGGCGAGTATTGGGTACGCGCATCCCCATGCTTTATTTCTTGTTATGACAATAACCGGGATTAACGGTACATGCAGTCAGGACAGGAAAGTACAGGGACGGAGATGAGACAAAGAAAGGCGTTAGACCGCCCGACGAAGTTTGTGATTCTTTCTCCTCGTTCGTCGATAGCTTACTCGACGAGTAATTCTGTGTGGCTTTAAGCGATACTAGACAGGCAGTTGGTGTCAACTTTGTGGATAAATTGGAATCGGATGAACGTGAAACATGCCGATTTATGTCCACGGGTTGAAAACTACTTTTCCATATACGCCCTTTTCGAACTCCTGGTATGCCCGCACCGCATCACTCAAAGGCATAACCCTATCGACGAGACCGCTCTCCCCGATGGCGCCAAATATATCCCTTCTACGCAAAAGAAGTTCCACTGCAGCAATAAAGAGGGAATGCACGCTGCAGCGCCCGAACTCAAGAGTCACGTTTTTGTTGTACAGTTCACGGCCTATAAACGGTATTTGGGGTGCCTGGTGGACACCACAGGAAGATAGTACACCAGATGGGGCGAGAAGGGCAAGGGAAAGTGTCAACGCTGAAGGGGTGCCAACGACCTAAGCAATGGCGTGAGCGTCAACAGCACCGGCCCACGACAGAAATTACGAGTAAGTTACTTCGAGAACGGTGCGGCAGCCGCCCCGACCCCAGGCTTGAACGAATTTGGGAGCATCGGCGATATCCGCTACGATGAACTCATCTGCTGACGTCCCCCTGGCATGCCCGGGAAGCGCGTCATAAATTTTCTGCATTTTAGCGCGACGGGATTGGTTTGGGTCAACGGCGACGATGCGGTATCGCACGTCGGCTCTGGTAAGAGAATCAAGAAGGGCGAGTGTGGCACACTCGAAGGCGGTAAACAACCTTCACTGCCTTGATATGAGGTAATTGTAACAGCTCACAAGGCCAACGGGACCAAGCCCGACAATGCCCACGTCAAGAACCCTGTCCACGGGAGACAGATATGGCAAAGTGACCCCCGGTAAAAGAGCACCTTTGGCAAGATGACCAACATTGCGGGGCCATGGGATGCCCGTGAAGATCGGAGCAAGTTTGGGATGTGTGAGGGCTTGGAGAACGACAAAAAGTCCAGTCGGAAGTACGTCCGAAAGTAGAAGAATGGCAGGATCCGGCAGGGACGACAACTCTTGGGGAAGGGATAGTGGATCGTCAATTGAAGGCGATTGGGTGGATAAGGAGAATAACGTTCCACCGGCGAGAGGGACTCGGACGTATTGGGCCTGAGCACCTTGGAGAGCAGGGGAGCCAAAGACAAGTGAGGAGACACAGCGAGCGGTGAAACCAAGCCTGCAGTGCCTGAAACGAAAGGGACGGTTTAGTGATCGTATGTCAAGGTCGAGGAGATGAAGCGCGCATACTGGCATTCGCCACAAGAGATGGTGAAGGGGGAGACGACTTTGTCGCCTATCTTGAGATAGGCATAGAGGGCAGGCCGGGACGGCGGAGATTCAGAGTGAAACGAAGAACCCAAGGCGACGACATGACCGATAAATTCATGTCCACATATGTGACTGATTGAAGACGTAAGTACGATGTGTTAATGGAACCATGTCTGAGCCTGGACCGACATCTCGTTCACGTCTTCGTGGCCGCGATAGACGTGGAGATCACTGCCGCACAAGCCGGACGACTGCAATGGTGTCATGGGGGTAGAGTAAGCGAGGAGGAGAGATGTGCAAGACCTGAACTTTGACGATTGCGTCGTCTGGATGCTGTATGCTGTTGATTTACGAGACATGAGCGAGAGTGGGTGTCCATGAATGAGGAATGGCTGACGTCGGAATGGGGACGGACAGTAGATTGACGTTCTGGAGAGGGGGCAGGAGGGGATCGCAGCCGAGGGCGAGCATGTGGGACCGGGCCGGAACCGGAGATGGCCAAGTTCTTCAGCCTTTGGCCTCGTTCTCTCTCCCTTCCACTCCCCCCACGATGCCCTTCGAGCGGTATCTCCGCAAGCCTCAAGAGCCCACTCCCTCCTCCTCCTCATCGCCTTCGATAAATGACTATGCCTATGTCCAATCCCGCTCCTTGGCTTCCGCCCTTAACCCCTTGCACCTCTCCTCCGTCCATTTCCAGATGCCCCAGTTCTTGTTGGATGGTCCCCCAACCCTAGCACCGGGCGGTGGCGCAGAGGTTCTCCCCGCAGGTTTTGCATCTTCTGAATCCTTCGCCTCCGCATGGATCGCCAACACTGGCTTTGCTCCCAACGGCTCAGAAGATGTGTACGTACGACTTCAATAATCCTCTCTATCGCTCTCAACTTCCTTAGCTTCATCCCTCCGGACTCAAAATATTTCCATCCAACTCAAGTTTCTGAGGGTGATTACCTCGCAGCCAGTTCCTCTGCCCTCCCAAGCTCCTCCTCCCTCTCTGGTGCTGTTCCCCCACATGTGCCTCATGCGGATGTCCCTCCATCTTCTCCCAAACCACTGCCTGTTCCGCCACCAGTACATGAAGGCGGCACCCAACATTCCTCCTTTTGGACAGCCCCCTTTCCCCCTCAGTCACCTCTTGGTCTACCCGTATATTCATCTTCTGGCTTCGACCTTTTATCCATCCTAGGTCGTGTGGCCGCTCGACCAAATCCGAGCGTGTCCCTCGGTCCCGTCGATATGTCTGTTGCTTTCGTCGTGGTCGATGTGCGGCGATATGACAGCCCTGTCGTTTATGCTTCCCCTCCCTTCTATCGTCTGACAGGGTACGAGGAGCATGAAGTCATCGGCCGTAACTGTCGTTTCCTTCAAGCACCTGGAGGCCGCGTTGCAAAGGGAGAGCATCGCCCACATACCAATCCAGAGGCAGTTGCCTATATGAAGAAGAATCTTGCCGACAACAAAGAGTGCCAGACAAACCTTGTCAATTATAGAAAGGATGGCACACCTTTCATCAACCTTGTGACCATCATCCCTGTTGCAGGCGGCGTCGCCAATGGCTCTGAGGAGCAAAATGACGTCGTGTTTCACGTCGGCTTCCAGGTTGACCTCACGGAACGACCTATTCTACAGAAACTCAGGGACGGGAACTACCACAAGTCCTCTCTCTCTATCCCCAACGCCTCTGGCCCCTCACTCAGAGATCGCCGGAATCCTAACCATGCTCTGAACGCCGTCTCTGAAGAGCTTCGCGGCCTTCTCGATGATTCTTCATTTGTGTCATCGATTTTGCCCCCGACATCGAGCGCTGAGAATGTAGAAAGTCAAGAAGGAAACCACCCCCTCAGTCTTCTTTTACTTAATGCGATGCCGGATTTCCTTCTCGTACTTTCCCTCAAGGGTTCATTTCTCTACATTGCGCCGTCGATCACCCGCGTGTTGGAATATTCTCCCGAAGAGTTGGTTGGTAAATCCATCGGTGATTACTGCCACCCCTCGGACATTGTTCCCCTCATGCGTGAGCTCAAAGAATCTTCAACGATCCTTGGCCCTCAGGAAGGACAACGCTTCTTATCGAGTTTAACTAACATTCCAAAGACGGTCAACCTCCTCTTCAGGGCAAGGACAAAACGGGATACATACGTCTGGATCGAGTGCACAGGGCGTTTACATATCGAGCCAGGGAAGGGGCGAAAAGCGATCATTTTAAGCGCTCGCCCACGCACGATGCCCCGCTTCAGTTGGGGACCCACACCCGATGCCACATGGCAGGACAACGTTGGCGGACGAGCTGATCCTGCCCGTGAAGTGTGGGGTATGCTGAGCACCAGTGGTACTGTGCTCTTCATGAGTGCCAACGTGAAGACTGTTCTCGGTTGGGGTGTCGGTGAGATAATTGGTATGTCGCTCAACGACTTCATCATGAAGACTTCCACCGTCAACGTCCTTGGAGCTGCACTCCAACACGCCGCTCAAGGCAAACATAGCCACCCCGAAGTCATCGAATGCCGTGCTAGACAGAAGAGTGGAGGTTATGCCCACTTAAGCATCGCGCTCTATCCGTTGCCCGCTGGTGCAGACTCCCAACCTGATCTCCGACGGCTCCCCATCATTTGTCGGATCGGGCCCGTTTCGGCTCAGTCAACTGTGGAACGCCATTTGGTGACTTCCGTATCCCGGGGCAATGTATTCTCGGAGGAGGATGCTCACCCCGAAGAAAGCTGGCAGTTTAAGCTGCAGCAGCTCAAGATAGAGAACCAGAAGTTAGCGGCGGAAGTCGAGTTCCTCGAGGGATCTGTCGGCTTATCATCAAAGCATCAACCGCAGGCGATGAATCCCCCCACTGGCATCCCCTCATCTAGCACTTATAACTCTGCAGAATGGCCGTCTGGCCACCACTCACTGAAGCGTCGGTGATCTTGTTCGAGAGGGAACCCATTTTCTGTCGAATCATACACGTATTGTCACTTGCCGTTCGACCAACTGTATTTATTAATCTCTAGTTGGGCTCATTCTTGTAAACTTGTCATCTCACATGTTCATGGTGTATTACTCCTTGGCTTATCGGCTCGAGACGTGGCTAAGTTACACACACCCACCCGTCTGTCTGTGAGCCCACCGGGGCCCTTGACCCCAGAACTCTTTTACGTTAAGATACGAAAGTACTTCCTGGCCCACCCCTAATTTAGTTTACGCCTTGATGGAGGAGCTGGGACGTCCTCGAGAACACTGCCATTTGTGCCTGCGATGTCATCTCATCTCGGGCAATGTGAGCACGTACAAAGTTGCTTCTTGCCTCTGACACGGTGACAGTTCCAGAAACTCGAGAAACTTCCCAGCCCAGCACAATCACGGTCGAGTCATCCATACGGTATTTCGCTACCAACAGTGGGCCGTAACAATGCCATCTGATTCCAAAACCTGGCTTATCACCGGTAAGTCCCAATCAGCCTCACACTCCGGCGTTCGGGGGAACCATATGGTCTGCTGCATTTGGACGGACGCGCTTGAGCCGGACTGGGCTTGAGAGGGTGAGAGCGCAGAAGCTGAGACGAGAACTTCTCTGCCCCCCGCACCGCAGGCGCTTCCTCCGGACTGGGCCTCGCACTTGCCCGGCGCGTCCTCGCCCGCGGCGACCGGGTGGTCGCCACGGCGCGCACCCTGCCAGTGGACGGCGGGGACGAACGATGGTTCGCGGAGGACACGCTTCTGCCCGATGGCGACAACGACCGGCGTGCCAGTGCTGGTGACCGGTTGAACGAAAATGAAGGTGATGTCAGGGACCGGCTCCGGCTCCTCCCGCTCGATGTGTCTGCCCCGTTTGCGGAGGTGCAGAAGCAGGCTGAAGCGGCCATTGCGCTATGGGGCGGCATTGACGTGCTCGTGAACAACGCGGGTACCGTCGGGCGCGAGTTTGGGCCATCCGAGGAGCTGGGGTGCGTCACGTTCAAGTTGTTCCGTTCCTCGTTCCCCGTTCCCCCACGTCTCTCTTTCTCGCTCTCGCATCATCGTTTCGCTCCCCTCCCGCTAACCGCTGACCGCTAACTAGGCTTGATGGAATGGCCGCGCCGTTCGAGGTCAATTTTTTCGGCGTGGTCAAAGTGACGAACGCGTTCCTCCCTCACATGCGTTCTCGGAGAGATGGCACGATCGTCGTCATCGGCAGTCGGTCTGTGTACTTCAATGAGTTTCCTGTAAGCCCGAAGGTGTCGTTTTGTTGACAAACTCATCCGATGACGATTCTTGTACCGTGCATGAATTCATCACGGAACGACATAACACACCAGGGCGTCGGTGAGTGGGGCCCACATCAGTCCCTTCAATACAATACGATTGCGCGTCAACCCGAATGACAAAACTCGATTGCAGCGGCTTACGCAGCCTCCAAAGCAGCCGTACATTGTGAGCGCGTCTAGTTACAGCGTCCCTCGGTACAACCCAATGATCTAGCGCAGCGTACAGCGAGACGCTGGCGGTCGAGCTCGCCCCTCTGAACATCCGCGTCCTGCTCGTCGTGCCGGGCGCGTTCGACGCTGGCGTGATACCCCCGTACACTGCGACGCTCCCGGGATACGAAGGTGCGCACGACGTCATGGACGCTGCGATAAAGACGCGCGAAGCGTCGAAGAAAGGCGATCCTGCACGTGGCATGGACGTCGTCATCGACGTCGTCCGCGGCGAGGGACGCGCAGTGTCTCTTGCGCGCGGGGGCAAGTGGCCGAGGTGGCTCGTGCTGGGGGAGGATGCGTTCGCGCACGTCCGCAGGAGGGTACGGAACATGGCCGAGGCCCTGGACGAGTGGGAGACGGTGGGATCGGACGTTTACTAGCTGGCAGTTGCGCTGCCGCGTGCGGTCACATGGGCTTATGAAGGTTCAGCGCTCAGGAACCAATGTCAGCTTTTGCTTGCCATGCTCTCTGATATCACGATGGGCGCCCCTCCCCGGGTGGGAACTACGAGAGGGGGGGGGAGGGGGGGGAATGATCTTGTCGAAGAGATTGGAGTGAGTTTGGCACCGCATCAAAGCATGAGGTGGACACACAGAGCCGTCGTAGCTGCGCCGAGACATTTTGACATAACAAAGCTCCAATGAATGCGCCACACGTTCTGGAATCGGCTTTCGATAGTGCCGCTAGTGTGCGTGTGTGTCTTTTTCGCTCCACTGACCGCTGCACCGTTGACCCGGACGCCGACGGGTTTGCAGCTGGAACTCCGTGTGTTTCAAAGCTTTCCTTCTCTTCTTTTCTTTCTCGTTAGTGGTTATTGTTTTGTTTCGTAGTTTTCTTGTTTTCCGTCGTTCGACGTCCGACGGAGACGTATCTAAGCGTACGCAATTGACAAGTCGTTGACAGAAGATAAGAAGTATGAATATAGGGGCAAACACGGTGTGTGTGTGTGTCGGGGAACTGTCAGGTAACATTATCATTATTCGTCCCCGTCCCCGTCGAGAATCGTCGAGAAAGGAAAGGAAAGGGGCTCTCCCGTTCTCTCGGTATTCGAGTCCCCGCTACTGTATTTGCCACTGCCGTGTTGCCGCCCATATCTGGCCGTTTAATGGTCCTGAGAGCGTCTCGACGCACGACAGGAGCCAATTAGCTGTGAAGTTTATCGTCGAGGAACAGGGAAGAGTTTTCATTGTGGTCGCCCAGCAGAGAAGTGCTTCTAGTGTTTTTTGGTCTGTGGCCTCCAATCCCCCTCCCAAGGAGGAATTACTGCCAGTGGGTTGACAACCCAACCAATCAGAGTTAAGTTTCACTGGTGGCAGCGAGAAGAAAGTTTTCTACGACAGGTAATCACCCATTCGACGGGAAAAAGGCGGTTCTTAGGAAACGGGGCCTCAGAATCACAGGAGTTACCCCAAACGTGCCCGTGCTTTGGTGGGAGGAATGGAGAACCGATCAAAAGCCAGGAACAAGCCAAGCCAAGCCAAGCCAAGAGATGGCCGCCGACACACAGGACGAAAAAGTTGGATTCCGGCGGTCCATCCCCTGATCCAGCGTCAAGTCGCGACGGACCCGTTGGGAATTCAGCCGAGCCCGTCGGTGTGGTCACTCGGGGCGTAGGAGGCGTCCAAGGATCGATCGAGGCTATTTAGCATCAGAACATCCCACCCCACTTCTCCCGATCATCCAGTCCGAGTCGCCGCGACCCCATGCGCAAACAAATCGACGAACGAGTGTTTTCATCCTGCCATGGTACGCAACGTAAAGCCTGGCTTGACACCGGTGGCCCAACGTTTAAGCCTTCTCCTGCGCGTTCGGCGTGCTGCCGCTGTCATCTCAGGTGCTGGGAGCGGGTTTGGCTCGGTGCGCGCCAAATCGCAGTGTTCTGTTTTGGCCCGGCGTGGAGTTAACGGCATGAGACATTTCACGACCTCTCGTCCTTCCAACGATCAATTGAAGCTACGCGTTCTGGGGTTTAGACGTGTCCGCTCCATTTGCAGAAATCAAGCAACAGATGGACAACGCGATCAAAGTCTGGGACGCATAGTCTCGCCATTGTTAGGATGGCCCGGGTACCACAAGCGATGAAGTGCGTGTGATTCAGGCGGATTTCTTCTCTCTTCGGCATCTTGAATTTCACGAATAGTAGTGCGTGTACCTGCCATTGAATGCCTTGAATCTCGATCAGAACACTCCCTAGGCCCTCCGTCAGTAATTTGCTTCATATATAGCCTTACGGACAAGGCTACCACTGGCGGTGCTGGGTCTCAGGACCTTATCCAGATCCAGAATCCAAGGCTGTTGCCCACTGAAAACCCTTGAGCTCTTGCGAACATCTAGCCTACGACAGTTTCTATCGAGTCCCTTCAAGTTCTTTCAATATCAACGTGCAACCTGTAAATGACATCCAATACTATCGCTCTGACTATTTCTTAATGAAGACGGCGTGCATCATGTCCATGAACATATGGATCATGGGTTCGTAATGAATAAGTGGGAGGCAGGGGGAGGAATGGGCTTCCTGGAAGCTGTATTTTGAACGAACTCTTGGAAATGCCAGTTGACGTTGACTCATCATTCGCAACTGCAACCAAGAACGGGCTTGTTTGTATACCCGATGCGGGGCTGGTGCATTCATAAAGGATTCAATATTCAACTATCATGACGAGAAGGGAAATGCGACCGATTCGTTTATGATCGGGAGGATAAGGTCGCCCGACAAAGTTGATAATGGTTGAAAACATGCTAAAATTCCAGAGGTTCGTCGTATGTATACACTGCCAAGTCCCGGTGACCGCGTGCAATTAGGTGGCATACTTCTCCGTCCATTCCTTGCTAACCTGCCGCGCACCAACCTCGTCGTCCTTATAGTGCTTCGCAACATCTGCCGCCAGCGGGTCATCAGGGTTGGGCGAGCTGAGAAGCGCCTGAATGGAAAGTAGGACTGTGCGGATCTGCAGCGCGGGAGACCATTTGTCTAGACATACCATCGCCGTGAAAGGAATTTTTCATAAGGACAAACGCGAAGACTCACCTTTTAAGATGTCTAGACAGATGCGGCCGAGCTTGTCTGCAGCGCGTGATCAGATCAACCTCGTTTTGGAATGCCCAGGGAGAGACCGCCCGCACCGATGTTAGGATGGTATATCTTGGTGAGGAAGCGCACCTTGGGTGGTGCCATGGGGTACTCTTCGGGAAGGAACAACTCGAGTTTGAAGACACCACCTACACGCAGGTCAGGGGGGGTGGGCACGAAAGGCGGTTCTAAAGAGAGGTGGCATACTCTGGAACGGACTGCCATCTGGGCCTTGGATGGTCACATCGAAGTACCTCAGGTTATCTTCATGCGGAGCAGCAGTTATTCCTGGTGCGGGGTCTGCTACAAGGCGCTCCGTTTCCTGCCGCGAGGGGTGACGATGGCTGAGTGCGATACCAGGAGTGTGGTCCGGGATCACACACCTTGATTATCCGCTACGATCGCACCGGTGTTAGCATGGGTGTACACAAACGGGACGATATGCACCTCACCTTTGGAATGGCCATGGGCACAAGTCTAAAGGGCCGCACGAGTCAGCTGTAACAGTCAGGAATCTCCGCGGCCATTGCCGAATGACGCGATTACGTCAGACACGCGTCTTTATGTCGTCGACTGCCACTGCCCCGACTCAGGACGATTGGATTCGAGTGACGAGTAGGGACGGTTTCTCTTTCATCGTCAAGCGAAGCGTCGTCTTTCGCAGTGGAACCCTCCGTAACATGCTTGACGAACGTCGTGCGTTTCTCTCCGCTCACCTGGGTCGCCCGTCATGCTCATCCGACTTTCCTTCATACCAACACCAGACAGCTTCACGGAGGCTGTACAAAAAGTCTGTCTTGTGGACGAGAGGTGCGTATCTTTTCCTCGGAGACTTCCTGTTTTCATTCGTCGCATCTCAGAGCTGCCGTGACGGAGAAATTCGTGGAATACCTCGCCTACAAGGCAACGTACGAAAATGTCAACCCCAGTGAGGAAATTCCTGACTTCCAGGAGCGCATCGCCCCAGAAATCGCCTTGGAACTGTGCGTGTGAACGTTTGTCAAAGTGGTTCCTGCATTAATGAGTTGGGTTCCTGCAGCCTATCTGCCGCCGACTATCTTGAGGGTATGTTTCGCGGCAATAGATTTCGAGATCGGCTGCCGACACTCGTGTCATATCTTCTAGCTTGATTCAGGGCCGCGTCGCGAAATTTCAAATCGGACTGTGATGCAATGATCGCATCTCGAGTAACGTTGCAAGCATTTCAAGGTGCCCTCACCTCGCAATCTCTATTGGGATCTATCCCGTCGTTACAGTACATTCTTATCCAATCTCTGCAACATCCATGCTGCATTCTGCCGGACACACTATCCTGATTCCAGGACGGGAGGCAACTACATGTTATTCAGTCTCGTTCTTGGTATTTCGTCACAACCAATATGGCACCGTGGGCTATACGATCAAATTTCAGTTGTCGGGACTCGTCAACTAGCGATCCGGACAGTTCAGTGGCCTTGAGCACAGTGGAGGGGTTATTGTTTTCTTGTGGCGTGGTCGCAGGTGACGCTACGTTCGGGGACAAAGCCGAGCTTGTCAGATGCTTTTTCACGTCTGGTGTAGTCGAACCATGTCCAAATGTGGAGACATTTGGCGACCATAGGCTTGATAAAGACGCTGCCTACCCTGCCACATATCTTAAATGTAGTGAATTCGAAGGTGACTTGGATCTTGCACTAGCAGTGCTCGATGAGCTCTACACAAGGCGTGACGTGGTAGTTTTGGGGGCCCAGCGAGGGTATAAATCAAGATCCAGACTATGCACAGCAATGCTACATATTCACAAATCGTACTCAACGTTCCGTTTCAAGAGCCAGATCGGTCACCTCCCCGACGCCCATGGGCGATTCTTTCTCCAACACGCTCCGCGTGGCCTCGATCATTCATACCTTCTCCAGCCCTATGCACGCCCGGTTCTTCCCTGGGGATGACCGGCCATCCTCCAGGAACATCTGCGCCAACTCCCGGCGGCAATTCAGCACTGACATCGCCCTCGCCCGACGGGGTAGTATTCCCACTGCCACTGCCCCACGAATGCTGTGGCCGTCGCATTGACGGGACGGCCACTGAGGGGAAGGACGCTTGTGGCGGGATGAATTCGGGCAATCGCTCGTTGGCGATGTCGAGACGCCGTCTGCGGCGCGTGTCAGTTGGGACGCGGACACCCGGGGACAAATCTGACACTCACGCGTCGTCGAAGCTGTGGATATAGCGGCGGATTTGGTTGCCCTGTACACCCAACGCATCCATTCCGTCACGTGTGCCCATGTTGCGCCCCTCCATCCCCATCCTGACGCCATCTACGTTGAACTCTGAAGCATTCTCTGATCCCTCACTATACGTGGCCCGTGTGAGTATAGACCTAACCGTGAGGCGGAGTAACGTACCGGAGGTTTTGGAACATCACCTGCATACGTCCAACGGCGAGAATCTTATTCTTAATCCGCTGACGTCTGGCAGCGCGCGCGGCGGGTGTTGTGGCCTGATCTATAAGAAGGCGCTCTGCTGCCTCGTCCTCTGACGAGTCATCCTCCAGCTCCTCTGGTGAGCATACAGACAGGACCGCAAGTAGCATCTCCATGACTGTGCATGATATAAATAACACTCCGAGACGGAGCAGAAGAAAACGTGCTTTTCGCTCCAACAAATGGCAAACTCCAGGTGAATGCATCCATGAAATTGGGTAGCCAATACGGATGTGGACGCGCATGGTACTGGCGGATCGTGATGCTCTTGTTCGCGTATTTGAGAACAGCACCGCGGTTGTGATAGGCATCGAGATAGTTTGGCGCCGAGAACACGGTGATTACAGACGGAAATTTCTTTGTTGGCGTTTTACGAAACATGACATAGCTATTGCACAATCAGCGCACGAGATCGGATCCGATGATCACACGTACCCTGCATCCTGGGCCTCGTGTCCGCGGATAACGCCTAGCAGATCGTTTCGCTCCAAGAATTTGATGACGGCGTCGTATCTGCGCATGCATCTTAAGAAGGGTCGATCCGGAGGAGCAAACTACGTTCCGCACGTGAAATAGAAAGAGCACCCCCGAGTATGGTTAGGGGCCCACATTTGACCGCGAGGTACAATGTGCGAGTGCTGAGAAGGCTCGTCCTCGTGTCCAAAGTTTGGGACCGGATCGGACCACAGCATGTCGCACAGTAAACCAGTCGAGGCAGGTTCCATAAACCTGTTTATCTAATCACTCCAGTCAGGACCAATATGGCTCCGGGATAAGATACGTGTTGACACGTACACGGTCGATGTCAGACACCGTGTTAAGTTCCGGAGAAATTCCGCCGTGGACACAGAAAAATTTGCCATCCAACAGTCCGGCGACGGGTAATGCACAGAACGATTCAATGCACGCGTCATATACCCTCTCACTGTACTTGTGTAGACCTATTTGTATACCTTAGAGAGTGTGAGCAGTGAATGGAAGGTGCAGTGACGCACATTCACGCTTGAAGGTGAAGTACTCAGTGAGATGTCGACATTCGTGGTTGCCACGCAAGAGGAACAGACGGTCAGGGTACCATATCTTGAGAGCATACAGATACAACAGGCACTAGCCAAAGCCAGCGTTAATTGCCGCACTCAAGAATGTGAGCCTGTTCGCCTACCTCGATTCCGAAACAACCTCTGTCGACATAATCCCCAAGGAAAAGGTAGTTTGTTTCCGTTATTTTGCCACCAACCTCCAATATCTTCATGAGGTCATACTGGAGGAATCATGTTCAAGGCAACTCTAAAAATATAAGAACGCAGTGATGATCGCTCACGTATTGTCCATGTATATCACCGACAACTGTGCATAAGGTTTAAACCCCAGCAGACGGGGAAGAGGGTATGATAGCGACATACCCGTCACTGGACCCTTCACTCTCAACACGTTCGGCTCTGCCGCCAGCACGTCCGTACATTGTCGGAGGATTGCTAACGCCTGGTCTTCGGTCAGCCGACCCTCGCGTAAGAAGTGGTCTCGCAAGAATTCAGGATGGGGTTTTCGACGCCCATGTTGGTCATTCGTCCAGAAATGTTCGTAGCTTGGAACGGTCGCAATAGGTTGCGGCACCTGGGTGGACAAAGTAATGTCACCAACGGGAGAGAAACGGGACACAAACAGTCGAGGAAGGGACGCACATGCTTGACGTGACGCTCGTGGGTATCAGGAGGCACATCGACGACCGCTTGGCCCGGTTTGTTCCTTTCTTGGATCTGGTTCATCACATTTTGGTAGCGTGTGGCGCGGTCGACCATCTCTGTAAGGGGGCCTTGGTGGTAAGTGAGATCCGGTTGGGACTTTGTGTAAGTGTCTAGGATTCGGAGTCAAAGACAGCCTGTCAAAGACGGCTATCCTAGAATGGACAGCGCGCACCGCAAGTCGCCAAATCTTAGCTCGGCCGGTTATGGGATACCCTCTGGTAGCCAAGGGCGTTGCTAGAATAAACGAAAGGGGAGGATCTTAGCGTTGTTAAGGGCAAAGTGCGGGGTCGTACCGTCGTGCGCTAACTCACCGTAGTCGGAGTGGCCTCCGGTTCCCAGAATTCGCGATCGATAGTGCAGCCGTGAGGTAGGAACGACTGTATCTTGGATGTTGGGATGGTATCGGTGGTGCTGGACGGCCTGGAGACCAATCCTTGAGCTTTTGATTGACCTGACTGACTGTCAGTTATTGTTGATATAGGACTCTTTATGGGTTGAAACCAACGCTGTGACTTCTGAATGGAGTATAATGTCAACCCCTTACGAGCGCCTCTTTGCTTTCTCGTCCAAGGACGAGCCCTAACAATGGCACATGGTTGGCGCGATTTTACCTAGCCGTGAAATAGAATTAGCCTTTGTTGAGTAACGAGTGCACGATGTTAAGTATCGACCGCATTGTGAGTGAGAAAAACAAAAAATAAGGGCGGCACAGAGTACAGTAGATCTACGTAGTCTCTATGCCACTAAACGGGGTTTAATTTTCTATTTTTTAAGGCAAAGGGATCCCTGTGTACTCGTCGTATCCCAGTGCGAGATTGAGGTTCTGAATAGCGATTAGTCTGACATTCACAGGAAGAACGGGGGACGTCGCACCTGGAGACACTGTGTCGCAGCACCCTTTAGGAGGTTATCCAGGCCGCCCTGTCAAATGGGTTTCAAAAACACGGCCGCACAACGTGGCGTGGCACCTACCACAACAACTGCGCGATCACCCTGGCTATGTACCTGGAATCCACCCACAACCCATCCATGCTGATCCTGCACGTCCTTGACCTCCACAATATCCTTTTGTAGGCGCACGAGCGTTTCCCCAGCATACCTCTCTTCGTAGAGCGCTCTCAGCTCGCGAGCTGAGAGGGTTTCGCTCAGCGGCATGCTCAGGACGGAAATGATACCGCTGAACCACGGTGCCACAGTCGGCACGAATGCGACCTTCATGCCATCCGCTCCAGGGGGTAAGAGTCGTGAAAGGTGCCACCCGGCCTCACGCTCATGGATGTGGTCCGTTAGAGAGTATGGTCGGACGCCACCGTTGAGGTTCTCTGCGCTAATTTTCGGAATCGTCGTAGGCTGTCCTTCCGAATCCTGAGCACCTGCCACGGTACCTGCCCCGCTGTAGCCTGATAGCCCAAATACTGAGGGCCACGCCGGGCGCGCGAGGAAAGGGAGCAGTGGAGCAATTAACAACTGCGTTGATGTTGCGAAGCAGCCAGGATTTGCAATGCGCTTCGCGGCACGTATAGAATCTCGAGAATACAATTCTAGGTGGTAGCAGAGCAACACGACGACATTCAAATTGCGCATTATTGTTACATTAACAAAGAATTCTCACCGGGGAGCCCGTACGTCCACTCATTCTCAAAGCGATAGTCTGCACCAAGATCGATTACGACACTTCTTTCCCCACTGCCTCCCACGCGCTCCGCGACACCACGGTCAATAGCATCAACAAATGGTTTCGTGGCACCATTGGGTAAGGCAAGGACCCATGCATCGACTTCACCGTCTTTCTCCATCCGTTGCACATCTCCTGGGGAAAGGTTGGAATATCTGACGGGCGACTTTGTGTACCCTCCAAGCGGGTGGCCGGCAAGCTGGCGGGATGAGACATGTGTAAGGTTCAGAAACGGGTGTCCCGAGAGGAGACTTGTCAGCGCTTGTCCTGTGAATCCCCGCGCTCCAATTACAGCAAGTCGTTTGTGCTCCGCGGACGAGGCCGGTTGCGCAGCCGTTGCATAGCCCCGCGTTGAGCTTGCCATACGACGTGCCAGGGTGGAGAATGTTCGGGTACCATTTGGCGGAGTGACCGAGGGACGGTGAGGAGACGCAGACGGGCCGACGGGAAGGTATGACCGGTCAATACGGCCCTTCTCTTCAAATTCCCTGACAGTTCGTTCGACTTCACTGACGCTTTGCATACCATACCAGAACAAGGTCTTTCCGGAGCGAGTGAAGCTGCCGTCGGCGCGCTCAAAGTGCCACGCGCGATTCTCGTCATCCGCATGTGCAGTCCAGAACAGCCGACGGTGATCCCTACGCACGGCATTGAAGACATTGTCGACGACGTTGTTAAGAATGCCGTTCCGTGAGGCGAGGAGTTTTGTCATGATGGGGATTTCATCTTCTGGGTGCGCCACGATGGCAACAACATCCAAAGGTTCGTCGCCATAAAGAGTGTAAGGTGTTCTATTGAGATCACTGAGTACTTCAGTGACACTCTGGTGCTCCGCAAGAACGTCGGGATCACGATCACGGATAACTTGCCGCAGGCGATCCGCACCTAGGGAATCGATGGAATCGTGCCTGAATAACTTGTACCCACGGCGGATAAGAGTGCCTGCTCCGCTGTCCGTGAAAAGTTCTTTTTGCAAGGAGTCTGGAGAGATGATGGCGACAGACGAGGAGCGAGGTAGGTTGTCTAGGAGTTCCTTAATCTCTCTGAGCTTCAACTTTGTTCCGTACTTGACCCAGGGTTGTTTCATGAGGTCATTGTATTCCTATGGAAAAGCTTCACGATCATGGCAAGGGATATTCCAGGAGTGCGCCTTACTTCATCAAGATTGATGATATCCAACTTTTCACCACTGACACCGTGAAAGAGCCCGCCCTTTTCATTCAGGAAGACAATTTTGAGAGGTTCGAGTTCCTTGGCGAGTTCTCCCGCGGCAATGTCAGCGTTAACATTGAGAATTTGGCCGTCGGCGCTCTCGGCCAAACTGGTAAGAATGGGCAATGCGCCGGCGCGGATGGACGCCTCGAGAGGGCGTTTGTCAATCCGCGTGATTTTTCCGACTAGCCCGTACTTCTCGCGGTCGAGATAGTCAGCGGTGAAGACGCCAGAAGTGATGGGCCGGGCCCTCGTGCCGAGTTTCTCCAACGCGGCAACAATTTTCAAATTCTCATCCAAGAATACACGGCGAGCAATTTGTAAGGTTTTAGCGTCTTTAGTATCATGAGTAAAGAGAACGGGACAATGGCAGAAAGAGCGCACCAGTTACACGAATACCGTCGATGTATTCAGGTACGACTCCGCCGCGTTCGATAATTTCGTTGAGCTGAGGGCCTCCTCCATGAAGGATGACAGGATAGAGGCCGACACGATAGAGGAAGCTGAGGCTGAGAGCGAGCTCGTTAAGCTGACCGAGGACCGCGCCGCCGACTTTGACGACGGCGAACTTGGCAGGTTGAGACGGGTTTGAGGAAGAGGAAAATATGCGAAGGTAGCGTTCAACCTCGCGCTTTGTTCCGATGGAGTATAAGAGACGGGTGATAGTTTCCTAAAAATTTGTGTGAGAAGGAAGGACAAAAGGGGAGGTGAGGGACTGACCCTGTCGGTTTGGGTGACGGACTGGATGGACCTCTTTGAGAGGAGAAGGGGGGAACGACGGCGACCGGCGACGAGAAGGGCGCGCCCGAGGAGCATCGTAGTGGTAGATGGAGAAGAGGGGAAGGATAAGATTCGGATGTTACCGCAAACGGGCGGCGGGAAACGCGGCCGTATTTTATGCACTGCACTGCACCATTTGTCCTCCACGACCACCATCATGTCGTCCTCGGACCCCCCTCAAGTCCGTCTTTCCCTCTCCCACTCTGCCTCAACTTTTAAACGCTCCTTTGATCAGTTTGGCTTCGATCTCGAATCCCCCCTCGATCCAACCGCAGTCGCGAGCTCAAGCGGCACCGTTGAACATCGCCCTGGTCCAAGCAACGCTGATAGAAATAAGAGGGCCCGAAGTAATAGTGTCACCCCAACCTCTGCAGAGCAAACCCATTCCATGGACGCCTCTCCCACCTCTAGTTCATCTCACACCCTATCCTCAGCTTCGTCCAATCACGCCGTTGCCAATCATAGGGACGCCCCACCCGCGGCCCCTCCAACGCGCCATCCGCAGGCGCCAGAGGCTGATCCGTTTTTCCCTTCCAGTTTAGGCGGCCAGCTGAGCCACCCCTCCTCTGGATTGTTTGACGCACGACCTTTGGAACCCTCTCCCGTCGAGCCAACGCCTACTTCAGTCTGGTCAAATCCGGTGTCCTCTACCAACCCCAGCACTGAACAAAATGACCAGTTTCGTTTATCCATGGAACGTTTTCATGCTTTTGATAGCCAGATCTCTAGTATTCGTTCTCGTCCCTCGCCGCTTCCTTTCCGCGTACCTGCCAACCCACCTACACTGCCACCCTTAACCCTTTCCTCCTCAATCGAGCATTCACATTCGCACATAAACCCTGCAGTATCCCTTCCTTCAGTGGACTCGTCCACTTTTGAGCGAGCGTCCGCGTCTGCGTCAGTGCCCTCGTCGACTCCACCCTCATCAACCACATTTCCCGATCAGTACCACCCCAATATGTCGCGTTTTGAAGAATTTGGGGAGTTTAGAGAAATAACGAGCTTCTTCCAGGGAGAGAATCCAAGCTCCTCAATCACAGATCGCCCAAGTGTCGGACGTCGCCACCAAAGTCCACCACTACCCGACAACTCAGAACGTCGCCATATCGGAGCACCCTTTCGGCGTTCCTTCTCGAGACACCCAGCCGAAAACGTGTCGAGGCATTCTACCATTGATTTTTGGCCCTCGGACCGCAGGAGTATCGTCCCTGATGACTCCGATGATGACATTGGTGGTCGTCCTGTCCCTACCAGTATGGCAGACCGAGCGTCACTGGACCTTCCCACGTCTCGTTTCGACTCTTCCCTGCTGGCCCATAGATTACGAAGGTCAATGGAGAGCCACGTAACTCACTCGTCTCTCGACCGAATATCCCCGCCTCCCTTCCTGGACATGCCTCCGTCGCAAGTTGAACCAAACTCCACGCACTCCGTGAATGCCCCTCGTACACAAGAGCCTGGGCGGCACGAACCGTGGTCGTTTCATCACCCTTCAAGGCTGCCTGTTTTCGCAGAAGCTGTCCGTACGCTGGCTAGGAGACTTGGCCGCGCGAGGCAGAGGACCAGTTATGGTAGCGAGCATCGCGCCGAGCGGTCACGCAGCCCGGGGGCCGGCGTTCTCTCGAGTCTGTATCCAGTTACACCTTTTTGATGTTCACCAATCCGGCTAATTTTCTTGCCCATCTCCACAGGTTCGGTGTCTCCCGGCTATCCTGAGTTGACATCATCCGAAGACAGTCCCTACGATTTAGACCTTCTAACTCCTTGGTTTAACGAGGAGAATCCTCCCTCTAGACTGTCTATTCCCTCTTCACGTATTCCGAGAGATACATCAGTTTCACGTCAAGTGCCGTGGCGAAGTTCACTTCTCTCAAATAATACTTCAGAAGAACCATTCCTGAATTACCTTACATCCCTGCACCGTCCGTCGGTGACAGCACCCTCTGGTGAGGCGACACAGTCAGGTGAGCAATGGGCCTTCTGTTTAAAATTCCCCATGTTAGTTATCCTCGGACTGAGCAATTGCGGTATACAGACCCCATCTGGCGGCGCCACTCTTACACCAACTACCATTCTCCGCATCTCCCATCTATTCGCACCAGCAGTAGTCGTGGCGACAGGAATGACATACCGTCGGCACCCGCGCCTCACGTTGGTGAACACGACCTCCATGATGTAGAGGCTATGCACGTCGGCCGGGGATGGTCGCGGAGTGTTCCTCGTGAGGAACAAAACTACGGTCCAGATTCTACTCCCAACCCAAGTGCCATCCCTAGTGACCATCCTGCGACCGAACGCCGATCTGCACCCATGCGAGATTTCATTGGCAGACTACCCCATTCCCAGCTACCCCCTCAAATCCCACCCCATGATTTGAGTACGCGACGGTCATCAGAGATATATCAATCGATGCCAACGCCGGACGTCGAAGGTATGATTGTTGATGCTCATGTATTCCGGCCAGACGAGTCATCAGCGGTGCCCTTTTCGAGTCATGCTGCGGCCCTCTTCGGCTCTCGTGCAACTTCGTCAGCGCCTGAATCTACATCCCAGCGTCGCCCTGACGTGGGTATTGACCGCATAAGCCAGTACCCATGGTCAAACCGGGTTGAAGAGGGCTTTGCACTTCCAACTCCGCGCCATCGTGCAAACGCCGGGGAGAGGAGACATCGTAGTTCTCCAGATCCAGAACGCACGAGTACCATTCGACGTCTCGTGGCAGAGCCGCCTGCGTCTTCTGCACCTGCACCTCGAATGCTAGATATAGAGGAATTCCAACATGGACCCTTCCGTGCCACCTTGGAGCGTTTGGAGAGACAAGGACGGCAGGATCAGCAGATGATGATGGAGCGACAGGCAGAGATCGACCGATTACGCTCGCGGCTTGACGAGCTGCAGTCTCAAGAAAGATCCGCCCCTTCATCACGCCCTCCAACGTTGCCACCCTTACGATTTGGTTCTGAATATTTTGTTCCTGAAGCTCCTCATAGAACGCCAACGTCTACACACCCGGCCAATATCGAGGCGACCTCTGTACGCGGTTCTTATATCACCCTGCAAACCATACTCACCCGTCCGTAGGCTTTCCGTGCCGATCTCGAGGCAGCACATCGCCGGCGTAGTTGGCAGAGAGGGAGAGGAACCGGACCTCCCTGGCCTAACCCTGGCGATGAGCCCGCACCGTGGCGTAACACCTCCGTTTTTGCGTCATCCACTAACCCTCTCCCTATCCCCCGCGCGCATTCACCACCACGTGCCCTTCCCGAGAGTCGGAATATCCACCCGGCAGTTGAGCCTGAACGTGAGCGCCGCCGCCGGCCTGGTACCTTGGAGCTGTGGAGCCCTGGAGAAGCGGACGACGCCATGGACACCTTGGGGACGTCGCCCGTGGGTGATGGCAGTTTCATGACACGTTCCTTTGCGCGCACGCGTGGGGAATTCCAGACCTCGGATAGGCAACAACCGCGTCGCGAGCCACGCAGCAACGATCCATGGGGTGGTTTCCTGACATTGAGGGAGCACGGAGATGCGCTACGCGGACTTGACGCAATGTTGGGCCATCACATGGATCCGTGGGGAACACATGTGCGCGATGAGACGATCGCGGACGCCCCTGTCGGCGGACGTTCGTTCCGTGTTCACCCTCCAGGTCCATGGGGAACCGAAGTGGGTGATGAGATGTTTGCTGCAGGGTCGAGTACCATGACCACCACGGATGTTCCTCCTGCCCGTGGACGCCGACGTCGTGCCAATCAATCCGCCCTGCCTCCTCAAGGACGCAATGTGTCTGAGGATGAGAGGGCCCCCGGAGCCCGCTCACGTTACGTGACGGCTCGCAGGGTACGTGATCCCGTTCTCGATCGGGTCCAAAGGATGGTCCGTGGCAGCCCGCGAGAGGGCGGCCTTCTCGGTCGATATGCTCGACGGAATGCTGGCGACTTCATGGTGAGCTAGTTTCCCTCGTTTTTTCACTTCTCTGGTTGAACGTGCGTGTGATTCCACAGCGTGATGAAGACTTTGACGCTTCCTATGAGAGTCTGTTGTCTCTGGCCGCGACTATCGGCGAAGTGCGACCCCGACACACGCCCGACCACGTCATCAATTCTCTGCCAACTGCAACCTTTAAAGAGTGGCGTAATGCCGAGAGTGACCAGCGTTGCCCTATTTGTTTGGACGATGTAAGCACGCAGCAGCTACGCGATGTTCCCGTCTCTATCTCCTGACCACGCATTTGCAGTACCAAGAGGACGACTCGGTCATGAGACTCTCCGACTGCTCGCATTGGCTGCACAAGAACTGTTTGCAGGTACGGCCGTAGCCTTAGCAATGTGCTACACAACCCAGCTAACATCGAAACAGCAATGGCTTAAGGGCGCCACAACCTGTCCTGTCTGTCGCCAGCGCGTCCACTGCTCCCAAGCCGCCCGTCGCGATCACGGTGCGCGGGCAGATCCCCAGCCAGTCCCGTCGCTTGGCAGCGGCGACCGTCGCGGAATAGATCTTGCCCGTCAGATCCGCGAGCATGTGCGGATGGCCTTCCCGGACTTGACGACACCCGTTTTGCGCTCTGATGCTGGGCCGGGTGGCAGCGGATCGGAGGCCGAGCGGGAGATTATCGAACCGGACGGAGACGTCGTGGATAGTATGTGGGAGTTGATTGGGGGTTAAGCAGGTCCTATCTAGAAGAACCATCTGCTGTGAGGCTCACTCACGATCTGGGGAATCTACTATGTAATCATTTTTTTCACAAACTCACACATTCAACAGCTTCAAGCTTTCGTATTTGCGTTGTTATCCATGGTCATCATCTGTACGATTTTGTCACTATTGGCATGCCTATTGCGTTAGCCTATTCATTCATTGTATGTTGTACGTTCCACTTCACACATCTATAATTCGACTGTCTTTGACAAGATTACTGTATACCCGCCTGCATGGTATCATGATCGATCGCAATGCCAACTGTTCGTCGTGGGTTAGAGCTCGAATCGCCAATGCCACCAATTATGAGTAAACGGATCCATTTCGGTCGTCCTCTCAACATCCAATAGTCACGCAACGTGAATACACCAGATCGGGGCAACCGTCACTCAATCATCGCGCCCGAGAACGCAAATTGCAGGAAGCTCGAATCGGTTTTTTTTTCGAATCAACCATATTAACCCCATCACCATTGTTTTGTTGCCTGGAGTCGGCGACGTGGGGTCGGAAGCCCGTCGTCTTGATTATTGAGGGTAAAGTCAGAGGTCTAAACTAGGCATGAAGCAAGTTGATAACAGAGCGAGACCATGCTTATACCATACATATGAGATGTACGAGGGGAACAGACGATCAAACCGGTTCAGCAATATTAATTCCTGTTCTTACTTCTGCTCTTCACCCTTCACAATGGCCTGAAGGGTCAAGAAATCGGTATTATAGCTTGGCACTTGGCGGCTTCTCATCAATGTAGGCACTCACCCTCTTGTATGCGGGTCTAAGGAGCAAAGCACGGGAGAGGATGACCAAACATTCGAAAGATAAGTAGCAGGATTCCTACCGCTCATGAACTTGCTTTGCCCAAGCTTTCGTCTTTGGCCCGACCAAGTCCGGACTACGCTCAGAAAGTTCGTCGAGGCCAAAGCTCATCATATAATCGGCCGTTGTCGGATTTGGGCCACCGGCAAACCAGCCGGTGGGCGATTTCTCGAGAACCTCTTCGATCTACAGTTGGGGTGAGACTGCGAGTATTCGAGGTCAAGTCGAGGGCAGGCACACATATTTGAGGCTTGCATTTAGTGGGCCAGCGACGACATTGGCATCGAGAGCGGACAAGACGATTTTAACCAGCGGGCGGAGAAAAAACGGAGCCTGGGCGGGCGCCAGAGAGAAGATGAATCGGTTGACAAGGAGAGGCATGAATGAGCCTTCTGCAAAGTGGGTGACTAGAAGGTCGTGGTCAGTCATCATTCTAAATGTGTGAGGGAGCAGGGACTACTGTAGAGGTCCACTAATTCTCCCTCCTTGGGTGGGGCAACGCGGCCATTCCCATATTTGTTTATAATGTACTCTTGAACGGTCTATATCGGTCGAGTGTACAGATGAAAGCCAAGAAAGGTACGCACGAGTAATGGCGCCGCTCTCGGCGAGAGTAACGTCGCCATCGGTAATGACGGGAGCTTTTCCCAGTGGGTGGATCTTTAGTAGTTCCTTTGGGGCACGCAGATTTGCATCACGTTGGTAGAACTTGACCTGGTAGGGCGTCTCGAGCTCTTCCTTGATGGGAGGTGGAAGTAGTTGTCAGCAGGAGGGAAAGCGTGGGACTCACGAGGAGCCAAAGGATGCGCTGTGAGCGCGAATTGTTTAGGTGGTGGACGACGAGTGTTGACATTGACATGAACTGCCTGAGGCTGTGCCGCTGGCACCACATGGATGTTTGGGGTATTTCCGGATTGGGTTGTGTGTGGATCACCTGAGGAAAGATGGACACGGTGAATTCCAAACTGGCCCGGGTAAGCGTTCTGACCGAGGTTGGGGATGGTCATAAAACAGGGATTCACCCCCTCGCCTGACAGCGACGATGGACTCGCTGGCACTGGTCGCCGTTCTCTCCCTTCTTGCTTCCTTCCCCTTCCTCTTTTTCCGTAAGCTGCCCCTTCCACCGGGCCCCAAACCGTGGCCACTCTTTGGCAACATCACTGACCTCAGACCGAATGAACTCTGGTTGCTTGCCACCCACTGGGCTAAACATTATGGTCTGTCACTCGCCTCGAATCGTTCTGAGATCCAACCCGTCCTTCCAGGCGATGTCGTGTACTTGCACCTCTTCGGCCAAGGTCTTATCTTTTTGAACACTCCCACTGCAGTTGCCGAGCTCATGGAAAGACGGAGCGCAATCTATTCCGACAGAGCTCCTCTTGTCATGGCCACAGAGCTGTCAGTCCATTGCACTCGCTCTCTTGTTCACCCCTGACCATCAACCATTTAAAGCTGTGGTGCCGGACACATGGTACGCAACCTGGCGTTACGATAGCCTCACGCGCATCGCATTCTATTCTACCCCCAGGTTGCGTTTACGCGTTATGGTGAAGAGTTTCGTCGTCAGCGACGGCTCATGGCGCGTGGCCTCGCGCAGGGTAGAATTCCTCAGTACTACCCACTTATAACCGCATCCACGCGTCCACTCTTGCGCAGTTTGCTTGCCTCGAGTGATAATGATTTTGTTCCTGCAATCCGCCGCTACGCCGGTGGTCTCAATTTGAGCGTCGTCTATGGTCTTGAGACGACGCGCGACGATGACCCCGCATTGCTCAAAGTCGAGGGGGCAACGGATCTATTAGCCAACCAAATCACGGCTGGTGGCGGTCTTTGGGCTGTCGACATCCTTCCTTTCTGTGCGTGCCTCATCGCCCTTCAAGTTGGACATTGGACATACATAAATGCTGACAGAGAGTATATTCTAGTAAAGCACCTGCCTGCATGGTTTCCTGGCGCAGGTTTCCTACGCAAAGCATCCACGTGGAGGGAGACGATCGTCGACTCGGTGGACTTTCCCTTCTCCCTTCTTAAGGCAAATATGGTACAACGTTTGGCATACATGCCAAATCCTCTAACTGATCCCTTTTACGCAGAATGCCGGCACAGCGCCTCCTTCGTTTTGTTCTACTCTGCTCCGAGAATTGGACCCCGATGTAGCGTGTCTCGCTGTTGAGGAATTTGATGTCAAATGGACCGCAAATTCGATGTATGCTGCAAGCTTGGACACCGTCAATAAATTTCTTTTTCCTCCGCGGTGGAACTCAACCCCCTGACTATTGTATGCAGACAATAACTTTTACGCAACACCTCTTCTTGGCAATGCTCAAACACCCCGAATATCTGAAGTGCGCTCAAGCCGAGCTCGATAACGTGCTCGGCGCTGGCCCTTCTCGCTTTCCAACCTTCGAAGATCGGCCCTCTTTACCGTTTCTCGATGCCCTATTTTCCGAGACGATGCGCTGGGGTGTACCCGTCCCGCTTGGTGTGTCATGTTGACTGGGCCCCGCGATAACGCTGTGTTCACACAGTCTAGGTCTACCCCACAGAGTGATGCAAGACGATTTCTATGATGGTCATTTCATCCCTAAAGGTTCCCTGGTCTTCGCCAACATCTGGGCAATGTTGCGCGACCCAGATGTCTTTCCGGAACCTGACCGTTTCAACCCTGAGCGTTATCTCGAAAAGGTCGACGAGGAGACTGCTCGCCGGCGCGATCCTCGCGTGTTCGTGTTTGGCTTTGGCCGTCGTCGCTGTCCTGGTGCCCATCTCGTCGAAAGTTCCGTATGGCTTATGCTCGCCACCATGCTCGCGATGCTGAATATCGAGAAGCCGCGTGACAAGAGTGGTAAGGAAATAGAGCCTGATGTGAGGTTTGAGAACTCTGTCTTTCGGTCTGTTTTTTATCCCGCAAAACGAAAACCTTCCCTGATCAACGACACCCAGGACGGCCACTCGTTTTGGCGTCATCCTGCGCCCACGGTCTGACGCGGTTCTCAAGCTTATCGAAGAAGAGACTTGAATGTACACAAACTAATCCAGGCAGTATTATTTTTTTCTTCGGATCCATGGTCACTTTTTGCCACACGACACGTCCCATTTCTCTGCGAAGCGAACTCAGGCTTACGTCGCATTGACATGCGTGATAAAAAAAAACTAAGGTTTTCTTGAAGCCGTGGTAGACAGAAAGCACTATCACTGACTCTAATCTGCCCCTCCCCACGATACCCGGTCTTACACTCGGTTATGATTCGCGCATAATGACATAACGTTTTTGACACTGGAAGTGGTACTGGATCAGCTTGTCACAAGAACGAGTAGAAAAAGGAGCTTCGTCAAATTAGGAGAAAGTACGCCAGACGTTGGGGCGCACAATAACCAGCACGCCTACTCTCGAACCGACCCATCTCCACTTTGTTCAAATCAAAGGAAAGGTGCAACCCAATGCCAACGCTTAGTAAGCTCCGCGTGGTAGGTAAAATTACTTTATCTTAGTGTGATCACAGTAAGCGTGAGTGTACTTACAATTACAATTTAGTATACATGCATCCCGAGGGGTGATAGGCGTAAAGACTGGCGGTCCATATCCAGAGAAGCAGCTGACTGGTAGAGAACATTTCGGGCGTCTGCCAAGTCAATGCAAGGCTTGGCAGGCACTCCTCTGAATGTTTTCTAGCAGTGCGGATCCTGCTGATGAGCATCACCATATCTACGTGGTCAATGAAACAGAGGATATTACTGTGTCAGAACCTGAGACAGAGACAGGTATCTTTCTTGAGACTGGGATGTCGGGACCTCCTCCATCGATTGTGGCGTCGTTGGGAGACGATCGTGAGAGGCGTCCACCTCCACAGCATTACCGTTATGACGGGGATGCTCACCATGGAGCACGTCCAAGCCCTCTTGATCTTCATCGACCTCGTCTCTCAGGCGCGCGGTCTCAGATATCATCCTGCTCGACCACTCCTTCACGACCTTCTTTCTCTCTATCCTCTCGTCGACGGTCTTGCAGACCTTTTCGATGTTCTTCAAATACCTGAAAGTGGAGTACTGGTCCGGAAGACTTAATGGGTCGGTGGCGATTGTCGGGTGTGGCCCAGAACTGCCGCCACCACCACCACCGTCACTACCGTCACCACCAACACTACCGCCGATACGCCTGTCACGGGGATGATGTCTCTGAGAACGTGAAGAGTCTGGTCGTGTCTCGAAATCGGGGCTGTTGAAGATTGTGCGCCCGGCCTGAGAAGTAAAAGAGGAAGACCATGTTTGACGCAAGAGCCTGGACTGTTGCGTTGAAAGGCACAAAGGGTCCCCTGGTCTGTCTTTCTCATCATCGTGACCTTGGACAGCTTTACGAACGCGTAAGAACGAATCGCTATTACGGGGAAACGGGATAGAAATAATAACGCACGCGCGCGGGTTTGGGTTTGGTGGCATTCATCGTCCGCACCCCGTCTGAACTGCTCGAGTGCGGTCGGGGTACTCTGCCAGAAGGCCCTCTCGACACCCTCCTCCTCGTCACTGGCATTGTCGCGGCTGGATTGCGAAGCACTAGGTTGCGAAGAGACGAGGTAGGAGAAGTCTCGAGCCATGTGGCATGTAATGGTCGTGCAGAGGGAAGTGGCTCGCTGGTGCCTCCATCGTACTCGTTTTGGTTGGTTGCACGGATGAACGACTTCGGTCTTGACCTTCCAAATCGAGGGAACAAAAGTGCCACACATGCAAGCACGTACCGCTTTATCCGTGTTGGACGGAGGATGTGGATGAGTTGAGTCGGTCTCACGTGGCCAGTCTCGTCAGCGTCAGCTGAAAGTTTCCAAAGCATATTTTCCATATGAGATGCGATGGTATCGGTACAGTGTTGTGAATACTAAAACGCTGACTGCAAAAAACAAAATCATAGCTCGACGAAGTGGGTATTGGCGTACGGACAGGAGAAAGAGAAGACAAAATGTCCAAAATGCCCCGTCTTATGGATCATTGCAGCCCGTTACGTGTCAATGTGCGCCTTGGGTGCAAATTTGTGGGGGTAGATCCGGGCGACGACGGTATGCTCGGCGTCACAGTCGAGGATCCAGAGGCTGTATCTCCGTTGATGATATCCTGGATCGAAGCTTCGAGCGCGTCTACGCGCTGCGACATCTGGATCACTGCGCGGATGTATAAATAAACACATCATGACGGAGAGAAGACCGAGCAACGCACTGCGCTCTATGATCTGCGAAGACATATCGTCGAACTTGGTATCAAGCTGCTCTAACAGCGTTTCCACCTGGAAAAAGTGGTCACAGGAAATAATCAAATTTCGGTCAGATCGAACTGGAAGCGGGAGAGACGAAAGGGAAGTGGCAGAAACGTACGAATGCGGTGAGCTCGTGAGGGCTCGAGATGTCGGCCGGATTAGCGAGCGGCTTTAGGGCCCTGGAGAGGAGCCGCGCGAGGCGACGGGAGTCCTGAAACCCTGATCTCCTTTCGAGGATCCATTTGAAGAGGTCACCTTGAGTGGTTGGGCGGCGAGAGGCGATGACATTTCAGCACGTAGAGTTCGTGGTTCGTTGGAATCGTGGCCCGCCCGACGCCGTCTCGGCAAGTTCCGTGGCTAGAACTGGCAGGACTGCAGCGGCCGTGTGCTTTGCAGCGCGGTCTGAACGATTAGCGGAGCTATCGTGGAAAGGGGCTCCACTAGTACTTGCGGACCCCTCGCTGACTCAACCACGTATCATAAAGATTTCATCTACATACACATCAATCCGTCTCGCTTTCCGAATCAAACGTAAAGTGCTATTCTATACTAGTACTGCCACCCAACGCGGCCCGCGCGGCTACGCTCCGGGCGGGGACAAGGGCGCAACGTGTTTCCCGCTTCCCTTTGCAAAGATGTCCTGCAAGTGATGACGCAAAGTCAGCTCCTACAGATGACATCGTCACCCGAAAAAGGCGCACCTTGATGACACCGCGAGAGATTTGGAAAATCGCCGCGCGGCTCTCATACAACGGGTACAAGACGACGGTGATCGCGGAACAGAAGCACCAGATGATGCCGACGACGACCCATGTGGTGAACCCACGCACGCCGTAAATGGTACTCGCGAAGAAGAGCGGGAGCGGGATCAAAATGAGCATGACAAGCGTCTGGTAGGCATCAAGTCGTCAGGATCGGTATTGGAGTGGGAAAGAAAAAAAAAAAAAAAGCAGACCAAGGCGACTGAAGACCACGCGGCGAAACGGAAGGCCTTGGCAAGCGAGACGGGATCGAGGTCTGGATCGGGGACGATGATAGGTTCGTCATCGTCTACGGCTGGCTGCGTCTCTGCGTATCCACCACCACCTTTCTCGTCCACTTTCTCGTCATCGTCCGCTTCTTCTCCCTTTGTTATCGGAGATGAACGAATCTGGACACGGACATTTAACGCGCGTGTTGACTCGAAATCAAAGTCCTCAGGCCACTGTATGTCAAGGGAGAACTCAGCAGAGTTACAAAAGAAGTGGTGAGTTTTGCTCACAATGAGCGAAGCCGCCACTGCGATAATTCCACCAACACCAATAGATGCTAGGTTGCCGGCAAGCATCTCGTAATCGCCACCAGACGTAGTGACGTTGATGACTCCTCCGTTGAGCGCACTTGTGGTGACAAGCCAGGCGATAAGGCCCGCGAAGAAACCTGCGATCGAGCCACCAATACAACCCCACTTGTTGGCACGCGACCAGGTAATGCAAAGTGCAATTGGGACAACAGCAGAGCCAAGAATGACGCCCATAAAGGTCTATAGACGTCCTTTAGCATCATCTCGCGAAAGGCATCAAAAGCAACATACGTAGAGCCAACCCATGGAGATGCCAATATAAAAGAAGATGAGCCCTGCGAGGCCCATACAAACCGCGAAGAAGGCGACCTTGGAAACGTTGTTCAGACTATAAAGCGTGCAAAGCGGTGAAGTGACTCACCGTTGCGTGCGAGATTTTGAGCACCTGTGCTTCGGTTGCGTGTGGGTTCATATATTTCTACGAAAATTCTTCACAAAAAAATCGCCTATGACAATAAGAGACGTACCTTGTAGATATCATAAGTCAAAATCGAAGAAACGGCAATCATCTCTGCGGACGACGCGCTGGTGACGGCCAAGAAAAGTAAGACAAGGAGTATGGAGGCCCCTGCCTTTCCCAGTAGCGCCGATGCTGCAGCGGATGCGGGAAGACCTGCAGAGACGTCTGCAGGCGTAAGCTTCCGCATAGACGGATCACCTGTGAGCGCCACAGCCGCCAGACCAAGCGTAGTCGCAAACGAGAAGGGAATGGCAAACCTGAGTATAGGTCAGAGTGATATATGCACAAAAAGTCTTGCAACTCACCATGCAAGGCCACCAAGTAGATATGCTTTCACTGTGCTCGCTGGCTTACTCGCGATGGCACGTTGCCAGTAGGCTTGGTCCTGAAAAACCGTTGCGAAATTGCCAATAACGTTGATCACGCCAAATATGAGCCCATTCTTCGAGCGCATCGTGATATAAGAGCCATGAGCATTGCCTGACACGGGGCGCGATACCGCGGCAGCGGTCAGTAATTCATGCATCTTTGACGGGGAGCCAATCTTGGGGGAAGTGGCATAGACCGTGAAGATGAATGTAAGAATGATCGAAAACAGGACCGTTGTATGTGTGCTGTGGAAGGAGTGAATTAGCGAAGTGCAATATAATGGCCCATAGTCAGCTTACTAGTCACAGAGTAGCGTTGCTCGCATCCCACCAACGACGACATAGATGGCAACCCCAAGTGGGATAAGAAAGCAGGCAGCAATGGTATGCATGCCAGTCAAAGCCGTCACTGTTGCAGATCCGCCAAGGATAAGCATAGAAGAAACGATAACATTTGTTGCTAGCCTGGACCAGACATGTTAGAGATAACTATTAAATGGAAGCACGGAAACACTACATACCCGAAGAACATGAAGACGAGATGAGCCACACGCCCCCATCGAGCATGGACGATCTCCAGCCAGGTGTGCGCATACGGAGCGTTGAGTTTGAGCTTCGCCGCGAGCTGATTTAACAACATATTAGGGATGTAATAGGAAGATATCCTTGATGGATGCAGACCTGAGCAAAGAGAAGGACCTGAACCGTTGCGCCAGATCCATACCACCACGGACCAGAAATGCCGTATTTGTATGCCACAGCACTAGATTGGAGCTGCAGAGGGTGCATGATGTCAATCTACAGCCCGAGGGTTATGCGGGGATTGCAGTAGCTTACAAGCGTGGCGGCCCATGTCCAAGCGGACACAATCCCAGACGCGATAAGGCCGGGCTTGACGCTACGAGAAGCGCTGCTGAACTCCTCTGAATTCTTGGGGGAATAAGCAGTATATCTCGCTTGGATTGCAGTGAGGGACAACATAAAGGCACTAAAGAACAGGCCGATGCCTGCGCGGATAGTTGGCTTTCAGTTTCAAGAGAAGGAGGTAAGGTGATAGACATACCGACAACTGAACTCCGCGAATACCATTGATCAGCTCTCCTCTCGAGAATGGGAATAATGAAGTTTATGACGCACCGACGCCATAGCCCGCACCCTGGGGTAGAACCGGTTGGTCGGCTGAAGAAGACATGGTGGAAGTTCAATGAAGTGATGCGTCAGGTGTGAAGATAATACTCGAGTGACAATGGTCTAGCACCGCGGCCTTTCGCGGAAGAAGGGCGGTTAAAGAACTCCCCAAAGACGCATCAAGACAGCCAATTTATTCAATCGCCTTCAGGAACGCGTTCCGAAGAGAAAAGGCGTGTGATTCTTGCAAATTTCCAAGTAGCGGAGAAATCCTTATCGCCATAATATCATGGCACACGATAGCGATGGATCATGACGGGGTGGGAAACGATACACTGCCGTTATCTTGGATGTCAATCCAATTCTGGAACCATGGCGTTGCGCTCCTCGACAGAGCTAGGGTTGATATGGTTAGCCCAGAAGATTCTGTGAGAACATGTTGTCAAAGGGATCGTCAGATGTGCAAATGTAATTTCAGTTGAGCTGCTGTTCATGCTGATAAGGTCAGGCGAAGCTTATGTAATCGGGTTGGTCGTTTTCCCTCTCGGGACGGGAGAGACCCGCAATGTCGACCCTCGGAAAAAGGAAGGATAAAGATCAGGGAGAATTGCCCAAATCCCATGGGTTAGTCGTCTCTTTCCTCCGTTCCTATGCAGGATCATATCGATGCCTTTCAGGTCCACCTTATTCGTCTCAAATCTCCCGTACACCGCGACCTCGACCGATTTGAAGACGCTTTTTTCTGACATCGCCCCAGTGCGTTCGGCTTTTGTGGTCCTCGATCACGAAACGGGTGTGTCCAAAGGTGTTGGCTACGTGTCTTTCGCCATCCACGAGGATGCCAAAGCGGCGTTTGATACTATTTCCGCGGAGGGGATCACTCTTAATGGGCGTCAGCTACGCGTAGAATGGGCAGAGAACAAGGTATGTTTGCATAGTCCGCCTATTCGAGAATAGCTGTCGAATATTGACTCTAGCCAAGTCGGGCAGAGAGAGGAAACAAAGCCCAACGTCCCTCAACCCCAAAATCCGAAAGCGTTGCACGACCAAAGGGTCACGTACCTACTCCTTCCCGGGACCCTCTTTCCATTCGTACAGTCGTTGTCTCGGGCCTTCCCCCCGTCGATTCGAAGAGTCTGTGGAAGAAGATTCGCAAGTACGACGGTGCCGAAGAGGTGCAGTGGCCTATAAAGGGTGACGGCGGTATAGAGGACGAGTCAACGGGTACGTCTACTCGTCTCTTCGCTGAGTCTCTGCGCTCACAATACTTTAGCGCACGTTTTGTTTTCCTCTCCTGCTAAAGCCCAGGATGCAGTGAACAAACTACACGCTCATGTCTTCAAAGGCGCTCTGCTTTCCGTGACACTGAAGAAGCGCCTCGATGGAGCAGCAAAGCAACGCCATGCATCTACCCCTATGCCAAGTCGCGCAAACCGTCTCATTGTACGGAATCTCCCCTTTGACATCACCGAGCAAGACTTGCGTGCAGTCTTCCTTCCTCACGGCTCAATATTTTCCATCGACATTCCCCTAACTGATGCGGATAACCGTGTTAAGGCTGAGGATGGCTCGCCATCCGCCCCACCGCACGGCAAGGGGTTCGCATTCGTATGGATGTGGAATAGGAAAGAGGCAGAAGTAGCCATGAGTGCGTGCAATGGGATACAGGTGCGCGCTGGGTTTGCTACAGACCTCGTCAAGGACAAGCAAAAAAAGAAAAAGGCTCGCAGAGAAGAAAAAAAGCAAGCCGAAGGAAAGAAAGCCCTCGATAACCCTGGAAGGACCATCGCAGTTGATTGGGCACTCAGCAAAAACAAGTGGGAAGAGCAAAAGGACTTAGGCGAAGAGACAGTGTCAGAGTTCCAGGGTGAGCAAGACGATGACACCGAGAACTCGCAGGATGCCGCTGAGGATCCGGACGAGCATGACGATGGAGAAGCGTCTGTCATTGACATGGATCACAAGGATACAGAAGCAGAGGAACATGTCGGCAACGAGGACTTGGCGAGGCCGAGTTTGCCACAACCAGAAGCCGGGACAACTCTTTTCATAAGGAACCTGCCTTTCCTTGCAACTGAAGACGAGCTACGGGCGCTGTAAGCGTTTGTCCTGACCTCTGGTTCATGCGCTTACGCTGGGTTTTGTCTTAAGGTTCCGCAAATTTGGGCCTTTACGATATGCTCGTATAACCATAGACGTTGCGACGGGTCGATCGCGTGGCACAGGTTTCGTCTGTTTTTGGAATCGCGATGACGCCGACAGCGTGGTAGAGCAGAGCAATATCATACGCGCTGACATGACTGGGACTGTTGAGACAACATTAGTTCGTTCATGTTCTTATCGCCAACCACCCGCAGTTTGTTCACTATCTGCCTCCACAGCCAAAGAAGAACCCGTTCGCCATGGCGTCTATACTTACTCCTGATCCATCCGCGGCGTCTGCACAGAGCCTCGTGCTGCATGGGCGTACATTAGACGTCGTTCACGCTGTGACACGCGAGGAGGCTGACAAACTGAAGGAGGCGGGTGAGAAAGCGCGCGAAAAAGCGGATAAACGCAACATGTATCTCCTTCGCGAGGGTGGTGAGCTCTTTAAAACTGGTTTGTATTTATCTCCGAAACTGAAACACTCCCACAGTGATCCTCCCAAATACCCCAGCTGCAGAGACCCTCTCGTCTGCAGAGGTTCAGAAACGCGCAGACTCTTATGGTGCTCGCAAAGCTTTGTTGGGATCAAATCCATCGTTATACGTCTCCAAGATACGACTAAGCATTCGACAAATTCCAACCTTCGTAACAGAGCGCTTGCTGAAACGCCTCGCCATGCACGCGATTCAAGCCTTTGATGAAGAGGTTGTCTCGGGCAGCCGTACGGGTCTAAGCGATGAGGAACTGAGCCGAGATGAACCACCTTCTAGTGGTGACAAGACTCGGAGTAAGGGCAAAGTAATACCACGCGTGCGCCAAGCGAAAATCGTGCGCCAGACAGATCGTGTCGATCCGCTGACCGGAAAGGGCCGCAGCAAAGGGTACGGGTTCTTAGAATTGCACGAGCACGCAGACGCGCTCCGTGTCTTGCGGTGGGTAAACAACAACCCGGAGGTTCCGCAACTCTTTGCGGAATGGTGGTCGGCGTCACTTGCAGAAGAGAAGAAGAATGCCGACCCTGCGCGGGCGAAGCAGATCACAGAGATGGAGAACCGTGGAACCAGCGCTAAGCCGTCAAAGGGCTCGCTTATCGTTGAGTTTTCAATCGAAAATGCACAAGTTGTGCAACGGCGCGCTGCCCGCCAGAATGTGGTGAGTTTCATCATGCCTCCTGCCTCTGGTGCCTAGTTTAAGTTATGGGATGTGTCCAGGAGGACGCTGGGTTGAAGAGGAAGCCGTTCTCGTCTGAGGGCAATGATGAACGACCTGCTAAAAAAAGACGGAAGAACACTTCAGATGAAGCGCCTATCAGAGTCAAGTCTGGTTCTCGATTGCGAATCGACGCCGGGAAGGCCAAGAAAGGGACAAAACAGAGAAAGAAAGGGCCGAGATAGTGGAGGGATGTTACTAGGGGACTGGGATCAGTTGATGTGAAAGACACAGCCTAGAAACACCTCCTCCGAGTCCCACTCAGCACGGCGCATAAGCGGACCAATGCGATTTGGTGATATTTTTTCCCTTTGTATTCCATCCCCTGTGTCACTTTCTGGACTCATTTCTCTCTTCGACACTGAGAAAAAGGTAACTGAAAATGACTACGGATGTCCCCACCCAACCTCGTCGCCACCCAGCCTGGTATTTCCCCTCTGCACAAGGTGACTCTTCCGCGTCGTGCGACTGGCGCGCGAAAGTTACGTGGGCATGCTTCTGGCATACGCGTTTGATTAAGCAATCTTCTACCGTGTTTGCGTGTATGTTGCCAAGCAGCACTGTGGTATTATGCGGTGCGCTGTGGGATTGTTTTTCCATGCGATGCATTCTCGGTGAGGTCTCGCACACCATGCGGAGAGACATTCAGGATTCAAAGGGGTTATCATGGGGCGTGGGACTGGCCGAGAGGATGTTATGAGTCATGGAAATGCGAGACATACGCTTAGGGATCTCACGGCGCAACGATGAGTTCCATCAATCGGCGGTGGTTCTGCGCTTCCATGAGCCACGGGTGAACGCCTTTCTGCGCGACTAAAAATGCCGCGGCCAGGTCCGAGTTGGGTTCTCTCGGACGGGTGGTGTCACTTAACTCTGGCGGCACCCACGGCATAAGTGCTATGCGTCTTAGACTGGGGTTCCCGTTCGCGACGATGAGCAGGGAGGGGTCCCACGCGGGGGGAAGGGCCGTGCGTAGGAGCCGCAACGAGGGCGAGTGCGACAGCGCCAGGACGACTGGGGATGGCCGCCCTCCTGGCAGGAGCAGCATGTGAGGTTCGATTTGCGCCACCTCCTATACCTCTGACGTTAGCATTAGTAGTAGTAGCGAGAGCAAGACGGACTCGGCGGCGGGAAAACGTTGGAAGGAAAAGAGAGTTGGACATACCAGGTTTCGCCAACGCTCGATCGCCTCGCCCACCACGCTCGCGACGGACGATAGATAGTAGGACAGGAAGATGTTGCCAGCGACTCCTTGGCGTACTGCCAGCTGACGCACGGGTACCCCAATGTGGGGCGGCGCCTCATCCTCACTGCCATCGAGGCGCCCAGACACCCAAGGCGCACTAACCGAGAAATCAAGGATTTGAAGGGATCCTTCGGCACGGCAGATAGCACGAAGAACGAGCAGCAGTCTCAACATTGGTGCTCTAGAATACAAGTGGCGTACATAACGGACGAGCGTTGGTCGCTCGAGGAGAGTGCGCTGAACGTAACTGGCATTCAAGGAGGACTTGAGGATGAGGGTGCGATATAAGATGGGGAGGCCGATCCGATGGAGAGCACGGCAGGTAAGGAGGGACCCTGAGTTTGGAAGGGATACTCGAGGGTCTGCAGGTGGAATGGCTAATTCTAGGACAAAGAGAAGGATTTCCTCGGGGAGATCGAGCAATTGCAATTGCATGGTGCATCCGTGGCTGTGCAACCCAAAGTTTACTATATTTAGTAACATATATTTAACCCTAATTCATCCGAGTGCAAAGCAACGAAACATCAAACAAAGTATAAAAACTGCGTACAGGCATGGATGCCCCTCATGGACGAGGGGTTTCCAACAAATAAAAATCACCGAGGCATGGCAGAGCGAACGCCACCGAAGAGTCGTCGGAAAAACGGTCGCTGACCCGCGGAGATGATGAACGATAGCGGACGAAAGTGGGGCAACTCCAACGCCGCCCATGTGGAGTACAATAATAATTTAGGAAGATAAGAGCTCACGGACGTGGCTCTCGAACTTTGGTTCAACGCGTGACAAGGTTTCAATCGACTCCTCCTGATATATACCTTTAGTCTTCGTGCCCTGGTATATGAGAGAATTAACGTGTCACGCACCCAAATACGTGTTTGCATCAGAGCCCCTTCGTCGCTCAGTGCATAGTCGCTGACTTCCTCGAGGCCTGCTTTGTTTACATAGCTGCCGCGCAGCTCAAATTCACGTCCACCACCCCCAATGGCAGCCCACACCAACTGTCGAGATCCTTCCTCCGTTGTGCGTGCCATCAAGGCCTCCATGATTTCATCGATCATGCGAAGGGGAAAAGACAGGTTTCGCCTCAAGTGTGACTTGCAATAGCCAGGATTGACGGCGCTCACGATCACCGGTGAATTCACAGGCAACCTTTTTGTCAATTCCCGGACGAAAAATACGTTGAGAACTAGAAAGTGTTCAGAATCCACAAACTGGACGATACTTTGCTGGTACAAACGTTTCGTTAGATGGTATCTGCTAGTCATGACGCTGAAAAGTTGTGTTACCCCTGCAACTGAACGTGAAGAGAAACACCCCCACCGAAAAGTACAGTGATCCTTGTCGTTTAGCTTCTGAAGAATCTTATCACTCTCGACTTCTTTGGATAATCCCGCCGAGTGGTGTGCATCGCTGGAAACAATGACGACTCTTGGGTTTGGGGATGTCCCGGATGAAGCAGCCCTTAACAGGCAAGGCAACAAGAGGACAGTTAAGAACACCGCCGAGAGATGGTTGACCTGAATCCTGCCAGCACGTTCTAAGTCCCAATCACAATCAGAAACGCAACAGACTCACTGCTCTTCCCAGCCATCTCCGGTAACGGAGTATGTTAAGGACGCAACCGCGGCATTATAGACGAAAATGTCTATTTGCGAACCGTCGCGAATAAATGTGTCCGCGAATTCCGAGACGGAAGCAAATCGCGCGAGGTCGACGAGTGCCAGTTCAGCATTTTTGAAGCCGGTAGCTTGTATAGCTTGACAAATTTTAGAAAGAGAATGTCTATTTAGTCCGGTGTCCACTCACCCTGCAGCGCAACCTGACCCTTTTCTTCGCTGCGACATCCAAGAACCAACCTCTTGGGGTTCATCGAAGCAAAGTGCTTTGCGGCCTCGAAACCTAATCCGACGTTGGCGCCAATGACGACGACCGTCTTTCCAGTAAGGTCCACGCGTTCTACCGGCTCAACCTTCCAATATTGGTCTTTGAGAAACCCAAAAAATGTGAGTCGTTTCATGATATCGGACACAGTATGAGGGCAATGTTCACGAAGGGCTTCTGGTTGCTGAAGGCCGGCATTGGGTGGTCAGGGCTGATATATACTGTACGGCGCAAAAGCCGCAGCCACGCGTCCATTCGGCGGTGTTGACCCATCCGGAGAGGTTGGTGTCACGAGACCACGGAGGCCAGCATATCAGTGGGAATTACAGGAATACTGCATCGTACTAGTTGGAACTTATGTTCCATTGCTAAGACCAGTAACTTGTTGAATACTTTACATATATCGTGGCTTGTGTCGGGCGAGGGTGCCCCACATCCGAGTCCCATGGATGGTGACAAGAAGATGAACCCGGGGCTCCTTCATCATGGTCGGGGTTTCCCACGGGTTCCTGGGCAGGGAGCACATCCACGATGCATCGTCATCCAACCCCACATCATGTTACCCCACACCAAGGGGACCCCTACACTAAGGGGACCTCTACACCAAAGAGACTCCTACACCAGGAAGGGCCACCAAGCCCCCCCACAGCCAACGCGATGAACCAGCAACATAACACGACAAGGCTCACTGACGACAACATTACCGCAACAAAATGAAACAGAGTTCTAGAAGAATACCTGGGAACAGGTCCTAGCAAAAGAAAAGACATCCCAAATACCCTCCCGTGAGGTTTTAGTGGGTAGGAGGTCACCCCCCCCACTGTGGGCGGCACTGTGACCTGAGTCCCACACTACCCCATAACATAAACGCTCACAACCGACCCACGTGACCGGCTCCAGCGGCCGTGCAGGATTGATGATCGTCTCCTGCTGCATGGCACTTATTCTTAGTGGTAGACAACTGTAAAAGTAAGACAAAACTAGGAATAAAACGCCACTAAAAAAAAAAAAACAGAAAGTTGAATCGTCAGGGAAAACCTCCAGCGCTAGCGAGGTTGAACTTTGAAATGAATCACGTCCTTCTATTGGCTCTATCCCAATCATCTTGGGAGGAGGTTTTTCCTGAAGTTCCTCATCCCCGCCCACCTCGATCTTCCCTTTGTCCATATCTGTTGTGATGTCTGCTGGTGTGGGACTTTGTTTGTCACGCGTAAGACTTGGGGACAGGAGAGAGTAATCTACAACATGTCAAAATGTTGATGACGCATTGTCGTGACATCCCGACTAGTGGTGTATGGCGATTACGCATACTAGCAAGTACGGATAGCAAAGTTCCGATTATAGTCGCTAGACTACGGTGACAAACACCACATGTATCACGTAGTCGGAAGAAAGAGGAACGGCTTTTGACTAATAATGGGCGATTGTAAGGACCGAGTGTGGGTTCGATGTGAAATGTGGGGCCGTCCCACTACGCATCTGTGATGATTTAGGAAGATAAAGTCTCACGGACATTGTTCTCAAACTTCGGATCAACACGCGACAAGATTTCAACTGACTCGTCCTGAAACAGATACCCTCAGTTACGTGCCCTGTTATGTGTTATGGCAGAATGTGTCACGCACCCAAATACGTGTTTGTATCACAGCACCTTCATCGCTCAATGCATAGTCGCTGACTTCTCGGAGATTTGCCATACTCACATAGCCGCCGCGCAGCTCAAACTCACGCCCAACACCGCCAATGGCTGCCCACACCAGCTGTCGCGACCCTTCCTCCGTTGTGCGTGCCATCAAGGCCGCCATGATTTTATCGATCACGCGAAGGGAAAGGGACATGTTTCGCCTCAAGTGTGACTTGCAATAGCCAGGATTGACGGCATTCACGATCACCGGTGAATTCGCAGGCAACCTTTTTGTCAATTCCCGGACGAAAAATACGTTGAGAACTAGAAAGTGTTCAGAATCCACAAACTGGACGATACTTTGCTGGTACAAACGTTTCGTTAATTGGTATCTGCTAGTCATGACGCTGAAAAGTCGTGTTACCCCTGCAACTGAACGTGAAGAGAAACACCCCACCGAAAAGTACAGTGATCCTTGTCGTTTAGTTTCTGAAGAATCTTATCACTCTCCACTTCTTCTTTGGATAATCCCGCCCAGTGGTGGACCCCGCTGGAGACAATGACGACTCTTGGGTTTGGGGATGTCCCGGATGAAGCAGCCCTTAACAGGCAAGGCAACAAGAGGACAGTTAAGAACACCCCCGAGAGATGATTCACCTGAATCCTGCCAGCACGTTCTACATCATAAACTTCAAATCGATGATGATGCAGACTCACGTCTCTTCCCAGCCATCACCAGTAGCCAAGTAATTGAACAAGACCACCGCCGCATTGTAGACAAGGATGTCTATTTGTGAACCGTCGCGAATGAAAGTGTCCGCAAATGCCGAAACAGACGCAAATCGAGAGAGGTCAACGAGCGCAACCTCAGCGTCTTTGTAACCAGTAGCTTGTATGATGGCTTGGCACATTTTATGAGCGAATAAATTAAAGAGTATGTAGTCGGGCGCTCACTCACCTTGGACGGCAGCCTGACCCTTCTCCTTGCTGCGGCATCCAAGGACCAACCTCTTGGGGTTCATTGACGCAAAGTGCTTTGCTGCCTCGAAGCCCAATCCGACATTGGCACCAATGACGACGACCGTCTTGCCAGTAAGGTCCGCATGTTCGACGGGCTCTACCTTCCAACGTATGGCCTCTACGAACTTGAAGAAGTTGAATCGTCCCATGGTATCGGACGCGTGCAGAGACAGAGGAAACGTTCAACGTTCAACGTTCAACCCCCAAGGCAGGGATCGGAAAGTCAGGGGATATATATACCGGGGGGTTTTTTTTGGGGGGGGTTTTTTTTTGGAATCCTTTTATTGTCCGCTTGCGGCCGCCCCTACTCCCTGTGCGTCGCCTACCTTGGGCCGGGCTTGGCCCATATAAGGTCGAGTGAGGTGAGATGAGGTAGGAGTGACCGCGGGGCTGCAGAAGCCCCAGGTTGGACTTCCTGAACATGTACATGTATGCGGTCTGTGCTCTAGTATGTATATAGTTTCAACATGCGATAAATCTCCCCACCGCTGAAACCAGCCGTCGTTGTGTTACGCTTTGCTTTGACGTGACGAGCGTGAGGTGCTCGAGCCAGGAGGCTGTTTTGGTGAGAGTCGGGCGTTGCTTGATCGGGAGCTTGGGTCGCCCGGCGCTCTTCAGTCGCCCGTGTGTCGTCCTCGTCCGAGCATTGATGCCGCTGTCGCGCAGTGCTAGCGCGTGCAGGCAGCGTTACAGGGGAGTGTGTATGTGCGCGGGGCACTTTTAGTCACGTTCCGCTCTGTGTTTTGGCGCCGTTTTGAAACGGTGCGTGGCGTCTAAGTTGGCTAGCGGGATAGTGAGGCCCGGATTGCCCAAGAGAGATTCAAGGCTGAGTCTTTTACTCAGCTTGTCTGTTTTTCCCTTCAGTAGCCATCTCTCGTGTGCATAACCCGGGCAGGCGAGCCGCAAGCGGGGCACCTTGCGCTATCGACCAGGGATATATATATCGTATCGATGAAGTGATGTCCGACTGCAGCGTTGACGTGACAAACCACTTCTCTATTACGAATGACTTTGTGGCGCCCTATAGTAATCAGTATCTTCACTTCCATTCCATTATTGTTCGTTGTCTTTTTCGGTGATCTCGGCAGTGGTCGGACCACTGGCAAAAAATGGCAGCGCAGAACTCGCTCATCAAGGAAATGGACGGATCGCAGCGACGTGACTTCTGGAGGAGGGAGAGACTAGAACCAGAGGGAGAATTGGCCGAGTTAAGGAAACGCTATTCAAGAGTCACAGGCAACTGTTCGCGATCACAAACCAGGATAAGCATTTTGACGCACAGGTCATTTTGGGTCTGGCTCGTCTTCTTCCCTGTCTTTATCACTTCGAGGGAACGCGATTCAATATGGCACTGTTACTGCACTGCAGCAGTCTGACGTTCTGATCCTTTACGTTGTCAATGCTCGGTGACCCTCCTGTCCGAAGGCGGGTTATGACTCGCGCGAACGCAACGCAGACCTACTTCTGGCATACACCTTTGATTCAATAGCTGTGGACGCGCCAATAGTCTCGCTACTACCGTGTCCACGGGTATCTAATTGAAAGGCACACTAAAGCACCTGGGCCATGGTATTGTCCTTCCATTGGAAACTACTCTTGATGAGGTCCCGCGCATCACATAGGGGAACGATCAGGTTGATAGCGCAAGGTTCAGAGAGAATTGTCATGTAGAGCGGACTAGCAGACGGGTTTATGAGCTACGGAGACGCACCACGCGCTATAAGGAAAGAGGCTTCTCACTGGGCAACCAATAAGCTTCATCAATTCGGGATGTTTCTGTGCCTCCACGAGCCACGGGTGATTATCTTTCTGTGCAATTAAAGAAGCCGCGGACACGTCGACCTCAATTGAGCTAATGCGGTCGGAACCCGAAGTCAGTCGCGGCTTCGTAAGGACAATATGTCTCAGGCTAGGATTCTCGCTAACAACGAGCAGAAAAGGATCCCACGCCGGAGGAAGGGTAGTACGTAAAACCCGCAGCGAGGGCGAACGGGACAGCGCCAGAGCAAGACGAGACGGGGGCTGCCGTGGTATGGATGCGAGTAGCATGCGAGGCTCGATCTCTACGACCTCCTATCCTTGGATGTCAGTAGCAGAAACGGGTGGAAATTTTTTGGGACAAAGACATACCAGGTTTGGCCAACACTCTATCCCCTTGGCAAACGCCGTTGCGACTTCCGATATATCGTAGCGCGGGAACATGATGGCACCCGGACGTACAACCAAGTGACGTACTTGCACCGCAGCGAGGGGTTCTTCTTTATCGCCGTCAAGGCGTCCGCTCATCCATGGAATACTGACTTCGAAATCGAGCGTTTGAAGAGATCCCCCGGCGTGACCGATAGCGCGAAGAACGAGCAGTAGTCCGAACGTCGAGACCCTAGAATATAGGTGACAAACATGACGAACGAGCGATGGCTGTTCAACGAGGGTGTGATAGACGAGCGTGGCATTCGAGGCGGATTTGATTAAGACGGCGCGATATAGAATGGGAAGACCAATCCGGTGAAAAGTGCGGCAAGTAAGGAGGGACGTCGAGTCTGGGAGGCATACTCTAGGGTCTACGGGTCGAATGGTTAGTTCTAGGATAGAGAGAAGAATTTCCTCTGGGAAATCGAGGAATTGCATGATAGATACACGCGGGGTGTACAAAGTCAACAAGGCGGGATTCAACGGTGGCGCCGTTGGCGGCATTGCGTGACAAATCGAGCTCATTCCGCCGCCCATAGCTCAATCTCTGAGATAATAACGCAATACTGTAACTAGCGGCACCGATTGTCGAAGCGTCGATGCTTAGAAGACAGGTTCCATTTGTAGAAATACGGTGCCAGGGAAAGTACGCTTCATTCATAGCATCGAGTCGATAGGTCATTATTGAATCTCGACTACAGACTGGCCATCAAAATCCTGCGGACGAACGTGACTAAACCAAAACAGACATGAAAGTCAATTAATCAACCATAGTACGAATTCAAGATCAATTGGTGATATCAAGCTACAAACCTGTTCCTAGAATTGAAGTAGCTGTTTAACAGCCATCGCATCTTTTTTTGCCTCTCCACTCTTGTTTTTTGTTTGTCCAATCTCTCCAGGTGGTTCATAATTAAATCTCAACTATACAGCGACTGCATTTTCATACAGGTAGCAGTACCTCGAATGGGCAAAAAATTGCAGAAACATAGTCACCAAATCCTGGTGACGAAAGTGACAAATAGTACATCGTGGTGTACAACGTAGTAGTAAATACAGACACGAGAGAAATGTAGCAGATCGATCGATCCCCGTGTACGGATTCATGTGGGGACACTCCATAGCGAGTCATGCACCAGAATCACGAAGACAGGATCTCACGGATATTGTTCTCGAACTTCGGCTCAATAGGTAACAGTATTTCAACGGATTCGGCCTGAAATGTACTTTAGTAGCGTGTCCTATTGTGATGCTATCTGTCACGCACCCAGATCCGTGCTTGTACCACAGCACCTTCGTCGCTCAATACATAGTCACTGACCTCTTGGAGGTCCGCCTTGCTCACATAGCCGCCACGTAGCTCAAACTCGCGTCCAGTGCCGCCAATGGCAGCCCACACTAATTGCCGTGATCCTTCCTCAGTTGTGCGTGCTAGTAAGGCTTCCAGAATTTTGTGGAACATTCGCAAGGTGAAAGATAGATTTCGCCTCAACTCCGACCTGCAATAGCCGGGGTTGACAGCGGTCACGATCACTGGTGTGTTCGCAGGCAACCTTTTCGTCAATTCACGGACGAAGAAGACGTTGAGAACTAGAAAGTATTCAGGATCAGCAAGCCGAACACTGGCAGTCGTTTGCTGTTACAAACGTTTCGATAGATCGTATCTACCGGACATGACCCTGAAAATGCGTGTTACTATTGCTGTCGGATGTGAAATGAAAATACTCACTGAGAGGTACAATGTTCCTTGTCTGTTAGTCTCCGGAGGATGTTATCGCATTCCACTTCTTCTTTAGATAATTTCGCCCAGTAGTGAAGTTCGCTCGTAACAATGACAACTCGTGGATTTGGTGATGTCCCGGATGACTCCGCCCTTAACAGACAAGGAAACAGGAGGATAGTTAACAACACCGCAGACAGGTGGTTCACCTGAATCCTGCCAGCATATCTAAAAGTCACAAATTTATAATCGGAAATGCAGCAGACTCGGACGCACTGCTGTTCCCAGCCATCTTCAGTAACGGCGTAATTGAAGGACGCAACCGCGGCGTTATAGACGAGAATGTCTATTTGCGAACCGTCGCGAATAAATGTGTCCGCGAATGCCGAGACGGACGCAAATCGCGCGAGGTCGATGAGTGCCAGTTCAGCATTTTTGAAACCGGTAGGTTGTACAGCTTGACAAAATTTAGCGATACTTGCTTAGTCAGCCTGAGGCATCTACTCACCCTGCAGTGCAGCGTGACCCTTCTCTTGACTGCGGCATCCGAGAACCAACCTTTCGGAAGCAAAGTGCTTCGTAGCCTCGAAACAGTCCGACATTGGCACCCACGACGACAACAGTCTCTCCAGTAAGGTCTACGTGTTCAACTGGGTCCACTTTCCAATATCGATCTCGGATTAACCCCAGAATCGTGAGTCGACCCATCATCAGATGCGGGGTGTGGGAAACGTCCACAGAGGTCTTCTGATTGTTAGATAGGAATCGAACATGGGGGGTATTTATCGGCTGGGGCAGACCATGGAAGCAATTCAGTCACGGTGGCGTTTCAACTTGAATAGCTTGAATGCTATGATGACCAGTCTGCACTGACAGTGTAAGTACGCGTATTTTTGTCGTCTTGGCCATCACCCGCAGGCGGCTACCGCTGTCCGATCCCAGCCAGTTACCCTCACTTCATTGCACTGCACAAAGAACAGAATGCGAACCATCGACACAGGATCATATTTTGGTGATCAATTAGTCTCCTGCGAAGTATGACAGTCAGAAACACAAGAACAGAGCACTGCAGAAACGTTTAACGTTCATCTGTCGTCAAAAATTCCTGTGAGTCGATTATCCTTTTGTCCGCGATCCGCGGTTGCGGTTGAACGCTGAACGTTGAACACCTTCACCAGTTCCTAATGTGGATCGGACCCGGGAAGCCGGGCCGTACTAACTCTGATAACACAGGGCAATGCCCGGGGACAAAGAGCTTCGATGGACACCATATAAACGTAACCCATTACAGGTATGAGAGAAAAGAGCAGGGCCATTCATCGTGATTGATCACTGGCAATGCCCGTGTACGGATTCACGTGGGTACGCTCAGTGATGCCTATGCTAAATCGAGGAGTCGGAAACTAGGATTTTACGGACGTTGCTCCCAAATCTCGGCTCAACACGGGACAGGATTTCGACGGATTCTTCCTGTACATACTTTCAGTTACGCATCCCAGGCGTGTTTATGACAAAATGGTTCACGCACCCAGATCCGTGTTTGTACCACAGCGCCTTCGTCGCTCAGTACATAGTCGCTGACCTCTTGGAGATTCGCCTTATTCACATAGCCGCCGCGCAATACAAACTCACGCCCAGTACCGCCAATGGCCGCCCACAACAGTTGGCGTGACCCTTCTTCAGTTGTGCGGGCCAGTACAGCCTCCATACCTTTGGCAAACATCCGAACGGGGAGAGGTAGGTTCCGCCTCAGTTGCGACTTGCAATAGCCGGGATTGACAGAAATAACAATCACTGGTGAATTTATAGGCAACCTGTTTCTTAATTCACGGACGAAGAAAATGTTGAGAACTAGAAAGAGTTCAGAATGTCTGGCAGCAGGGCCATAGTTCGCTGCTACGAACGTTTTGTGACAGGGTATCGGCCAGCCATGACCCTGAAAATCCGTGTTAGTAACGCCGCCGGACTTGACAGGAAATACCTCACCGAAAAGTACAGTGAGCCTTGTCATTTAGTTTCCGGAGGATATTATCGCTCTCTACTGCTTTCTTTCTTAAATTGGCCCAGTAGTGAAGTTCGCTCGAAACAATGACAACTCGTGGATTTGTTGATATCCCGGATGACGCCGCCCTTAATAGACAAGGGAGCAGGAGGACGGTTAATAACACCGCCGAGAGGTGGTTCACCTGAATCCTGCCAGCACGTTCCAAGTCGCAATTTTCCAATCACAATCAGAGACGCAGCAGACTCACTGCTCTTCCCAGCCATCTCCGGTAGCGGAGTATTTGAAGGACGCAACTGCGGCATTATAGACGAGAATGTCTATTTGCGAATCGTCGCGAGTAAATTTATCCGCGAATTCCGAAACGGACGCAAATCGCGAGAGGTCGACGAGCGCGAGCTCAGAACCTTTGTAACCGGTGGCTTGTATGGCTTGACACACTTGAGGAAGCAGAGAGGGCGTATCGATCGTTTTATCACTCACCCTGGACCGCGGCATGACCCTTTTCTTGGTTGCGGCATCCAAGAACCAAACGCTTGGGATTCATTGAAGCAAAGTGCTTCGCAGCCTCGGACCCCAATCCGACATTGGCACCAATGATGACGACAGTCTTGCCAGTGAGGTCCGCGCGCTCGACGGGCTCTACCTTCCAATGCTGGTCTCGAATAAATCCGAGATAGGTGAGTCGTCCCATGATTATCGGATACAGGGCGCTGGGAGCGTTCACCAAGGACCTCTAATTTCCAGAGTCTTGCCCCCTAGGGTATATATTGGCTAGGGCACAACTCCGTTAGGACATGCCACGTCGTCCAGTACTTGAGAGTCAAGGTTTGCATAGGCTGACACGCCACGGAAGCAATCAGTGGTGTTTTGATCCACAAAGAAGCCGTGCGTGAGTGCGCGAAGCTCGCGGCTTTGTCTTTGTGGTCTTGGTCACCACCACAATATCAGACGCCCAGACGCCCATGACGGCAGATAACATTCGTCTGCACTGCCGTTTTTCGAATAGAACATGAGCTGTTTTGGAGAGCACGTAATTCGGTAGTCCAACCACACCTTGCTGCGAAGTAACCGACAGAGCAGAATGTTCCTTTACCTTTCACCCTCGCTTGTTTAGGATGGATAGGCGGAAGACCGCGAATCGGGGACGGGAAAAGCTTCTTTTGTCCTCGGACGCATGCCGCGGCAGCGGCGGCGTTCCTATCACGGATACCGATCTTCGCACAGGCCACAGGATGGCTGCAGGCAGTACCAACAATACATTGATATTGGCAGTCCTACTGCTGGATTGCCAATGCAGCACCTTTGTCAATCTCTCTCCACCGCAATGGGTCGCTGCAACAAGTAGACGAAGGAAGGTGTGACGTACAAAAATCCTCTAACAAAATTGGAAACGGTCAACTCAGCTATGATGGAAGCATGATTGAAAGCACTAAAAATATATGAAGAATCTCACGGCGGAGCACCCAATTACACGATATCCCAGAGAAATCCAATGCTTGGTATATTTGATTATGTGGCACAGACTACGCCACCCATACGGTAACACCAAGTTTACAGATAAAGACTTCCGGGGGATCAAGCCCAGAAAGTCTCATGTCGGTAGGATTAATTTAACGTGATAGGCTGCACGTGCACGGCTGTTAATACCCTGCTAACCACGCTTTGAGTGAGGGTCTTGTTAACTTCTATTAGAACTTGGTTCCCATAGACAACCTCGATAATATCAAGAATGGCTTCGAGAAGCTCAACGAAAACCTGACTGAACCAAAGGTTTATTATCCACCACGATGTGAGCACAAGGGACTTACAGAATGATAGTCACAACCTGTTGAATCTGAGTGATGTCGTTGACGGCACCGATTGCCTCTTCCAAGCCCTCGAACACGACCAGCACGACAGTACTGACGAGACTGACAGTATCAGTCAGAGTGAGCGTGACGGAACTCGTCCCTTCGAGAACTTGATCGGCGGGTTTAATGGCCAGGGACTTGACGACGTCGATTGAATCCTTGATGACGACAGACATGCCGGACAAGACTTCGTTGACGTGGGAGACACGGTCAGTGACGCCCTCGAGAGAGTCTATCCAGAAACAATCAACGATGGACATACGATGCTAAATTAAGATTCCGTACGAAGAGGGGCGAGCTTCGCATCGAGTTGCAAGACCAAATTGTTCAAGGTAGCTTCAAGTGTTGGGGGATTTGTGGTGGATGGTGACGCATCCGGAATGCGAGCCTCGATGCCGGTGCCATCGCACTCAGCAAGGGGGACTGCGTGAGTAAACGTGCCGAAGGCCAGGGTGGCAAGGGCGATGACTTTGGAGAGGGATAGCATCTTCTTTTCAGAATAAAAGGCGTGACGGTATAGAACGAATGTGAGGGTAACTTGCAGCACGGGAGTGCGCGCAAAAGCGGAAAACAAAATAGGGGGGTTGGTTTAAGAAACCGATGGAGAAAGTGACCATCCCAGCGCGATGGAATTTATATCATTGGTGCAGGCACGCTGACAGAACCAGACGTAAACGGCGGCGTTTGATGAGCGCGTAGGTACTCAGACACTCCGAGCGGTATTTGACGAACTGCCTGTTTGTGGAGCATCAAAAATAGCACAGGGCAAGCGAAGTGGAGACCACACAGTCGCTCCCCAACCTGCGCGATCGGCTCGCACGGGATTGGTTCGACTAATGAACATTTTGACGCGCGAGAAGGAATCGATATGACCGGCGAGGCGAAACGTCTCGTCTATTATGCTGTATAGTATGCATTTTTGGCAATAGTCATTCCGTCTGAACGCGTACTGCGCACGTCATATACAGTGACCGATCTCGGTCCCAGGAGAAGTGTGAGCAAAGGTGATGTCTCTGACACGGTGATTCCAGAGCTTTCCCCGTCGCAGCAGATAGTGCCTGTGAGATACGCGACGGCTTTGCTCTACGAATATTACGCCAACAAGATGAAAGCTGGAGGTGGAGTAGGATCTAAGATCTGAAGACATTTTCTCGTGAAGCGGAAGATGGCGGATGCGTCTCAGGTGCTCCAAGGTCTTGCTGGCCGACTGGAGGCTACCATTCCAGGTTTAACGTCGATCACGCCAACTCTGAATAGCCGCCAAGTAGGTTCAAATTTTGCCCTGCTAGATGTAAGTCCAGATACTCGACCCAGCGATCGCGGGTACAAGTAGTAGTAGAGCCGATCAGAGCTTGCATTTTTATGTTTTGCTATGAGTCGAGCTGGCAGAGGAGGATATTTAAGCAGAGGTCACCACTCTGTAGTTGAGCCTGGCGCGGCTTATTAGATTTTCAGAGAAGCAGAGAAGCAAGAGGAAGAGATGGATACCCGTCGGAGCAACATTGAATAGTAACTACGGGTGCTACCGCATTTAGTTTGGAGCCAGACCTGTTCAACGTGACATCGAATGGTCACAGAAATGTCACGTGCATATTTCTCCACCAGCTCCCCTCGGGCCCTACTCCAGCGACAAGCAAAACAGAATCGCAGAACTTGAGGCCTTTGTTGTTTTGTGCACCTACATCCTGATTAATATGAATCTGACTTAGGATTGTAAGTTGCATATGACTTTGATATTTGTCAATTTCCTTTCGTCTGTAATACACTAGATTTGTGCTGTCGGCTGTTCGGAAATGAGACCCACTATTTCCCCGAGGGTTCCCCACGAGGCAAAACGCCACTGTTCCGTTGCCGTTGCGGGACTCGGGTGTATTCAACGAGACTTGCTGCGCTTTGGAAGCTGAATTTACGCCCAAGGGGCCTGAATATGAATTCAAAGGACCATATTGGCAAAGAGGTCAATCGCACATCTCCACATATTGTACAAATGCTCAGAAAGCGGAAGGTAAGGCACAGAATGATATTGGACAGCAAGACCACATTCAACTTCAAGCGACACAGGCTCCGAGCCGGAGTCTGTTAGACTCAGTGAAGCGTCTCGCCACTACACATCACCATTACCAAGGTGCATTTGGGCCCGAGATCCATTTTTGCTGTAGAGCACGTCTGGGACAGTATCAAGTCGATTTATCGGTGATGGGCACTCAGTAGGCATGATTGATTGGGAATGTAGGAACGAGTCTATCGTGCGTCTATTAAGAGATCAGGCGTGCATCTAGAAGGCTACAGATCCTCAGTATCTTTGCTCAATTGCGCGTTGATAATGCTGAGATAGGTATCTATCATGATCATAAGTCAGCGCAGCCCGGAGGTCCAAAATGACACAAAATGCCTACTCCATGCGACACTAACAACACTAACGAAGACAAAACGAAATTGCGGGGGTACAAGTGTGAAATTGACTATCTGTGTGGGGGTATAAACCGCCCTAAAATGGTATTGTGTTAGGAAAACGATGGTAGGAGGCGAAAATTACGCACCAACCTCGCATCAGAGTTGGAGCATACATCTGGAGAGGAGTCAAAAAAACATGGCTCGGTGGTGAGCGAAAAAGAGGACATGCCGTGTTCATATTTTCGACAATATCAGATACACCCTTGCCTTCTAGGAGGGGCATTGATGTAAAGAACAAAAAAACGGCAACTGCCGGCCAGATTGAGCATAAACACGGATGTCGTGGGACATGAATAACAGACAGGGTGCCATGAGTGTCTGATCCAACCATGTCTGTCAATAGAAAGTAGTCAGGGACAGGGACTGGAAGCCAGGCAGGTGGATACACGTACGCGATAGATCGCTGCCTTAGCAGGGGTTGCAAATTCCAATCGGTTAAGAAATGATATCCATTTCGAGGCTGGAGGCCCAAGCACGCAGCCTGAAAGCGGCGATGTCCCAATAGGATTAGATATGGTGCGGACTTAGGAGTACACATGCCAAGGATCACCTCCATAAAACGTCAGGCGCGCCATTCGTGCAAACTAAATTGGATGTAGGCAAAAAAAAAAGATAGGAATGGGGAGGGTGAAGTGATACATACATCATGTTCTACGCTCTTTCGCTCAATAAGTTGCTGAGCAATGATATCTCCAGAGGCAAAAAGAATAGCTGAGGTTGCACATTGTGTGGCTAATGGTCTCTTGAGGAGTAGTTTACTGGGAATTGTAAATATCTAGGTGGAAATGCATCGATTGGAAAATGTACCTGAAAGAGCGGAACAGAGATGCCATCGTGCTGTCACGGTTCGGTCCGGAAGCCGCTTAAGCCTGTATTGGTCCCTTGAGCTGCGGTTCAGCGGCCGTGTGAGGCGTAGAAGGGGCTGTTTTCACTCAGTTTCACTTAATTTGAGGTATATTCACTGATATCGGTCACATATGAGCATTATATTGCACTAGAGGACGGTCGCCATCTAGTTTTCAATAAAAGTGAATTCCCGGGGGCTCCTTGAACCGCTACTACCACCATGGTTGGGTTTTCCCACGGTTTCCCGGGCAAGGAGCACATCCGCGATGCATCGTCATCCACCCCCACATCATGCTACCCCACACCAAGGGGTCCCCCTTACACCAAAGGGACCTCTACACCCACAGCAACGCGATGAACCAACAACATAACACAACATTACCACAACAACGTGAAACAGAAAGGAGGGTTCTACGAGAATACCCGGGAACAGGTCCTGAGGCCTGAGGCCTGAGTCCCACTACCCCATAACTGGGGTGTGCATAACAGCATTTTCCCTCACAACCGTCTCACGTCATAGTGGTCGGCTTTAGCGGCCGTGCAGGGCTATGATCGTCTCCTGCTGCATGGCACTTATTCTTATTCTTAGTAGTAGTCAACTGTAAAAAGTAGACAAACCCAGGAATAAAACGCTTCTCAACAAAAAAAAGTGAATTGCCACATGCAGCACGCTTGACCTTTTTGGGATAGAATACCAATCCCTCAGATTACAGCGAAACGGTAAATTTACGACAGGTTTTCCAAAGTCCAATCATGGGAGACCTCGTGGTTGAGTCGCTTCTAGCCGTTGCAAGAGAAGGGATATTTTATGTCACGCCAAATGAGAAACGAGATTGAGTTACGGATATCAACTTTTCATCTTCGCGCGTGCAACTGAGAGACGACGGCCCCTCAGACCTCGGACACATCACTGGCTGTTATGCAAGCTGTTCTTGGAAAGAGGCCGACGGTGAGTGCTACTGTTACATGGAAGCGGTATTGCTTCAAATAACCCGAATCTGACAGCGCGCGAATTGACACTCGTGCCAACGGAGTTCATCATATGCCAGTGGTTGCAGACGCTGGAACCTAGGGCCGCGCGCCTCATCAGAATCTTCATAATTTCCTGATGTGCCGGTGGCCTAAAGGCTCTCGACGTATCATCTGTGAGGGCCAATGTAGTCGAAAAGTATCAAAGGCGTTCACTGGCATCCACACAAAGCACTATCCCCGATTTCAGAGACCCTCACCTACATAAATTGCACACTTCAGTCCTCCCACCTTCCAACCGCCGGTTTCGTCAGAGTCGAGTCAATACCACGTTCCCTGGCTTGGACGCTGTACACCACGGATTGCACCAGAATTTCGCTAGTTTCAGTCCGTCTACAAGAGCCTGGACTCGGAGTCGTCCAGACTGTAATCTAAATACATTAAGGCTTAAGTTATCCTCACTTCCTGTGTTACAACCACTCCACACAGGCTCTGTCCTTGCCCACGGCTACCGTTCCACCTCAACCACCTTCACCAAAGTATTGGGATACTTTTTTCAAAAGCCCACGACCCTGTCCTCCCTGTGACGGCGTGGCCATACTCTTCTCGGCGTTTGATGCTGTTGGCGCTCTACGAGCATCGTTCTCATCCGCATAGACTTTGCGTTGCATCCATCGCACCCATGTGTTATCTCCGGAACTTCCCTTCTTTCCGCCACCACGGGCGCGCAACAGTGTCCTCGCAGCGCCCAACATATCCATCACAGGTGTAGCACCCCTCTCTCTTATTGCTGGCGGTATCTCCTCTTCTCCATAGTCGGTGGTAAGCGTTGCCACGAAAGGGGACCGTGTTCCCGGCACTACTCCCGAAGGCAAAGGGCCTGGCTCGACAACTACGTGTGCGAATAATGATCCTTCGGCGCGAGCGACGCGCATTAATCGCCACCCTGCGCTCTCAACAAGCGACTGGAGCTCAGGGAGGGTACGCTCCTGTCCACCAAGAGTCACTTGCATCTGACGCACTGTTTATATACCAAACGTGGTCCTCAAAAAAAAAAGGTGGCTGACCGTCATATCCATCCAGTACGCGTTCGCGCTGGCCGCGCCAAGGTTCGTGAGGAGTGGCCAGCGCGCACCGGGCAACCCTTCCGTGCTATCCTCGGCTCTGAGTTCTGAAACCTTCGCGCTCGTGCATGCATAAGGTAAGATGTGATCGCCGATGACAAGGTATGTTGGTTTCTTGTCAGCCGTGCCTTCATTGGCAGCCCGGCGTAATTGAAGAAGGATGCGTCGGGCGAGCGCGTCCGGCCAATCGTGGCAGACCACGCGCAGGAGGAACACGGAAGGTTTGATATCGCCGTCATATGTCGGTTGCGGTTTGAAAAAGTCATGCACTAGCATTCTCGGTCAATGTCATTGATCATGAACCTGCGCTTGAGCCGGACCTTGAAATCGTACTCTGCCAGATTTAATCAAGGCAGGGCTGTGAATATGCCATGCCTACGTAGCCAATGAGCACCGCAATAAACTAGAACAAAGGAAGAGAGCCGTACGTCCTCACCAAGCCTGCATACTGGCTCACGATCCTGAACGATAAAACGTAACTCGGGGAAACGTTCCGCAAGTCTCAATGTCGTTGACCCGATTCCACCCCCAACGTCAACCACAAGCGCACCTTCTGCTAGCTCGGGGAATGGAAACGCTATCGCAATACGTTAAAGGCATAGTCCTTTTCGAGCAAAGAATCGGCATACCACACAGCTCTGCATCCGATGCACCCATCCACCCTTCTGTCCCAGCCATGGCCCGGGCAAATCTCGCAAGCCTGGAACTATTTTCGGGAGTTTCGAGCCAAGTCCAGTATGGGAGAGCGGTGCGATGAGATAAATTGAACGCTGTGGGTGCGAGTAATGGCCCACTTCTAGGCGTGGGTATATGCGTGGGTGACACTGGAAACGAGAAGGGGCGGTCATCAGTAGAGCCAGATAATTTGGGGCGAGATAACAGCCTGCGGATGACGGGCTGTGCGCGGGCTAGAGGAGATCTTGATATTCCCTGCGCCGATGGGGACGCCGGCCCAGATGAGAGGTTTATCGGAGGGAGCAGTGTAGGCGGGTTTGTTGCAGGCGTGGACGTAGCCAAGGCAGTTGGTTCTATTTTGCTGCTGTGAGAGAATAGACCTGCCACTGGGGAACGCTTCAAACTCGTGTCTAGAGATGGTAGAAGAGCGTCCGTAAAGTATGCCGATGCTTTGAAAAGCTCATCGGTACTGTGAATGCGTAGGAATATGAGGGAATGAACGACGAGACGGGGAACTTGACTCGGAACGCACTTGAGGGCCGCGAATGCCGCAACGCCTCCGTATTCGGCGTCGTATTTTTTATCCGGGCTAGAATAGAAGTATTGACTCTCTCACAAGAGACGCAGAAGGAAAGTTCAGCGCACGCGGATCGGCATTCAGTGAATGATCGCCCGGAATCTAAGAGAGCGGAGACACGATTGAGGGCGAAGATGTCTGGTTCGCATTCCCGTATGATATGATGGGTGGCAAGTAGCCGTAATACATGACCTGGATGAATTCGAAAGGGACAAAAAGGAGTACACCTGTGAGGACATACTAATTTTTCCAGAATCTACGCCGACGCTGGCGGATATTTCTATGACAGATAGACCTGCAGGCCCAGCAGCGCTAAGGAGCTCTGGGATATGAGAAGCCTCAAAGAACCGTAAGCACGAGGGGAGGTGATACTTTTGGAAGGATTCCAATGAGTGAAAAAAAAAGACACAAGGGAAAGAAGGACATACGATCATGGTGGCATCGCATATCGTAAGAAAAGGTGAACGAACAACGATGGCCAGTTGCGAGGCTGCAGCGACAATGCGAGAGATGGAATTCGAAACGTCTGGACGAAAGGTGAGCTGCTCTGCGGGAGATGAGGGGTCTCCAGGAACGTTGAGGTCGGGAAAGTCGAGAGGGATGTGATGCCCTGAAGGAGGGACCGGAGTATTAGATGATTGGGATTGAGAGTAATTGGATGCAGAAGAGAGGGTGTGGTTGGAAAGAGAAAGGAGAGGAGGAGTGGGCGAGCGATGATGCTTGGGAGGATAACGAGGGGAAGTTGATGATGATAACGAGGAGGAGCGCGAGAGAGAAGGGGAAGGAAAGCCCGAATTGGGACGACTTTCTGAAGCGTAGGCGGCATATATTTCGTCAATGGCGTCGCCTATAATGGCCTGCAGCGCGCGCAGAGTAGCGAAGGTCATCGCGAGGGGTGAATATTACTTGGCCAACTGACGAATGCCTTTTTGAACAAACCGCAGATCGATCTACGGACCCGAATCGGGGGCTTCTTCGGATGATTCTCATACGAAATCGACTTGAAAGGAATACAACGAACTATAACAGGACCAACTCAGCTCGGATCTGAGATATCGTCAACAACTTCGGACAGCGCCACAAACGCTTCCAGCAACGCAGGTACGACGAACGGTTCCCGGCACTCCCTTTGGATGTCCTGCAAAATACGCGCATGACGCGCCCGCTCCTCCGCAAGGGCCTCCTCAGCCTTCACTCGCGCAGCAGCTTCCGACGATGCCACGGCACGTAACTTCGCAATATAATTTGTCACCGCAGATATGTACACTGATCCTAGTCATGCTCGTGAACATGTAGAATCGGTCCATAGAGTCAGATGTACCTGCAGGATCCTGGGAGGGAGTAGGGGTAGGCAGGCCAATGCTCCTGAAGATACCCAGAAGCGCAGCCTCGTGTTTGTCGGATTTCTCAGGCCTCATTACAATAGCAGATTGCCGATCTGGAATCTCTCGCATTTGTCCTGGAAGTACAAAGCTTCGGGTGAGCGCAACTGTCCCTTCAGCATGCGCGCACGGGTAGAGTGAGTGGATGGGCATACACCGTCAGGAAGCCACTGTATACAGGATGAGCTCCGTTTAAATACTCAAGGAGGGAAACGGCCTTTACATTGACCTGTCTTGCAGAGTCGAATATTCCAACTCATTGCACCGGTTAACGACGGCCCTCACAAGTGTCTAGTCGAGGTCCATCTCGAGTGAGGACTAAAAGGCTGGTACAGAACCTGAGCTCTCACCTGCGTAGACGCTAAATCCCAATACATATCGATAACACTCGTGTAGTCGTTGGGTCGTATAACATTCGACGGTTTGGGATGTGGTAGACGAAGACTGGTGAGGACTTCCCTCAGCCAGGGAATGAGGGACTGGGTATCATCTTGATCAGTACCCAATACTCTCAGCGCACCCTGTCCATCGAAATGGATGCGTAAGGCGAGTGTAGCGAGACATGGTGTCATCACCTGGCTGTCGGAATTCGGAATTCGTAAGATAGCGATCAATTTTAGTTGATGGTGTGTTGATTACATATGCAGCACGTGAGAGGACCCCTCGCGAAATCCACATTTTACATCTCTCAGGAGTACAGGAGAAGAGGTAAAAAAAAGTAGAATAGAATTTTTCATGGTTCATTCAAGCAGACAAGATTGCAGATCTTCCACGTCAACCAGAATCAAAGCAGGCCCACATCCTCTCCTCGTGAGCAATCTAATAACCAACACTGATCAAGTAATCAGCGAGACTCTCTACTACAGGAGTAGCCTCGGCTGCTTGGACGGGCGCCTTGTATTCTGCAACGAGAATTGCCTGCTTAGTCCTCACTAGAACCGCACCATCAGCCTGAAAATGCGACAGTGAGGAAACCTGAGACTCCAGTTAGGTGAGGTTGATCCATACCCCCTTCTTCAGGTAGATACTACGACTGTCCGCTTGGAGGGTGAAGTACTTCTGCCCAGCAAGCCGGATGCCGCTCGACTGGGTTTTATTTAGGTCGGTGTGGGCTTTCACTATCTCGTTTTGCTCTTCCGTGGAAAGCTGCAAAATTGGAATATATCGGTACAAAGGCGAGATGATTTGTATATCCCACACACGTTGTAACCTGAGGATGCTGCCCAGAGGCCACCCTGTTGACCCTGAATGGCAGCTCTATAGACCTTGCCAGTGCCCACGAGATTCGTGTCGACGTAAGCTACCGATCGCTTGAATGGGAAGGTCGTGTAACTCGTATGTGATAGATGGAACATACCTTGCCAGGACATGATACGAGACGAAAGTTGAGGGTCGAAGGGAACGTTACAAGACAATGAGGAGGAGACACGCAACAACCCAAGGAGCCAAGGAGGGATATTCCAATCCGGAGATCATCGACCGATATGGTAAGACATCGGTGGCAATCGCCGTTGTGCGCCCGTTCGTCCTTGGCTTCAACTACCTTCCTCTCTCCATCAATCGTCACTCAACATCGATGACCATTTACGTTATCGCGCTCGATATGATTGAGTTCAAATTTTGAGCGCCTATATCGTTAGTTACCACAGTCACGTGCTACGCACCAGAGGACGTTCACGCGTCTGATTTCGCGATTGCCCATGGCAAGCTACCTTGAGCAACTCGACAATCTTGCTAGAGAAGTCTCAGACAGCTTTCCAGGAAACGACACACTTATATCCCAACTGATAACGCTTGTCACCACATGTCCGCCCACATTTACATACATTCACGACCCCCACACACCGCGCGCCACCGCGTCACTCGTCAACACTCTGATCTCGTCCTTATCTGCAATCGATGCAAACCCGTTTGCCCCGGACGATGACATAGTCCCCGTAATCGCGTCAGCACAAGTTGACGCCGTCGCGTGTTTCTCGTCGCGTCTTTTCTATGACACAACCTTCAACCGACTGGCCAAGTGGCGTCCTCGCTGGGAGGACGGGTGTGAAAACTGGCCCGGGCGAACGGTCAGTGATGTACGCTTCAATGACAGTCTTGATGGGTTCCTGCACGGCCTGCGTGCCTTACAAGTCCAGCTACGCGGCGATGAAACCCAAGTGCGATCCCCGCGCAAGCGGAAGGGAGAGACCGATGGGCAAAAGGTGGCGAAGGCCGTGAAGATGGTCCTGGTCGTTGACCACGCAGAGAGGCTCAAGGAGTCGCTACCCGAGCTTCTGGTCCCCCTTACCAGATTGGCCGAGTTAGTAAGTCGCCTTCGACTGGCTTGTCACTGATCAAACCTGGTTTCAGTCGAGAGTAGATATACAGACAATATTCATTTCTCGGTCCCCTTGGGCAGACGTCAAACCCCCCTTAGGCGCAGCCATCGATCCCTTTCATCTATCTGTGTATCCGCCCTCCCAACAAGGTACGCGTTCATCCTTCCGCTCCTTATCAGCTTCCGACAAGCTATGCCTCAGACACGCTCCGAATTCTAACTTCTCGCTTTCCCACTGATGGCGACTTCGCGGCCGCACCGCATGCCCACCATCCCGCCCTTGCGCAACTCTACTCACAGTACGCCAACACGCTGTATAGCACCTGCTCGCCCTTCACCCGCGACCCACACGAACTCGCTTACGTGGCTGCAGCTCAGTGGCCGAGCTTCATCTCGCCGGTTCTTGAAGCTCAAAAAGGGGCCTCCGAGTTTCATCCCATCCCCGAGGACGTGCGGTTGCGACTCTTGCGGGTGTTCTTGCCCAGCTATACCGCTGCGCTTCATGTTCTACTTCCCCGGCGAATGCACGCCGGGGCATGGAGTCAGATGCCTGATCTGAACGAGGGCCACAGTGTCGATGAGAGAGGCGTCGAAGCGGTCGCTCGCTCGCTGCCTGCGCTACAGAAGTACATACTACTGGCTTCCTTCCTCGCTTCTTCGAACCCGCCAAGGACGGACATGCGCATGTTCTCACGAAGCCGTGAAACAAAATCCAGGCGACGGCGTGGAGGAACTCCCCGCAAGACGCCGCAACGCAGCTCAAGTGCTCCTGCAAAAGTAGGTCTCTCTCTTGAGATGCGTCGTGAAACTGATCGCACTTTCACCCGTTCATTCATTCTAGGTACCCCAGCGTCTTGCAGGTCCCACGGCGTTCCCTCTCGACCGCATGAACGCGATCCTCGCTACTCTACTCGAAGAGCACGATCTTGAATCGCGGGCCATCGGATCCGAGTTCACGCAGCCTGGGGACTATACTGAGATGGAACTCATGCGCGTACACACCTCTGCTGCGGTATGTTTCTGGCCGGCGCTTCATGTGCCCGTGGCTGATTGTTGCCACATCACAAGATTTCAGAACTCGCTGCCGCTCATCTCTTGTTGCGAGTGTCTCCGGCCGACCGCCTCGATGGGCCGCCCATGTACAAGTGTGGAATCTCGTTCGACGTCGCGCTCGCATTGGGGCGTGATATGGGCGTTCCCATGCTCGATCTTATTTGGGAGACGGGTTAGGTTCGTACTGTACGTATATTGTTGGACTGTATGCGAGGGACGAGTTGTTCGGCGGTCTCGGGTGCGGCATGTGGGGCTTTGGGCGCTCTTGTTGTCCTCGATCTTATGAAATGGGTATGCATAAATAGAATGCGCGTATCGAGTCCCGAAAGTAACCGAAAGTAAGTGATACGATACTACTAGTATTTTACGTGCGCGGCTTTAAAAAATTGCGTCCTCTGACGACACACATATGTCAAAGGCCAAATCTGTGCTTGGTGTCTTCACAGCCGGACAGGCAATACAGCCATTTGCACTTTCCTCACGCTTTGACGCCATCGAAGCTGAGGGCCAATCGGCAAGGGCATGCCGGTTCTACCCGTTACGTTGCACAGCCTTCCCTCCGGCGAGAGCTGCTTGTTTGTAGCGGACCCAGGGGGAAGGGTTACCCATATATGGTGTCATATTCATCAAATCGGAGTTGCGCCTGGCTATGTGGCTGCAACCCCTCTGCCCTCCTGGCGTGTGACCTGTGGAACTCAATTTGGGAGCCTTGGTCCCATGGTCTCACAATTACCACGTGCCAGGAACGCTTCTGTGTGGTGTGTCGAAACGTGTAAGTCTTCTGACACATTCAATCAACATGGAAGTCCTCCTACGGGTCAGTTGGTCCCAGGTGTACAATTGCAATCGAACTGCTTGGTAAGCCACAAACAGACGTGCATACGACGGTTGTGAAACTGACGGCTGTCGGGCTAGTTTGCTTGCAGAATGAGTACGGAATCTATGATATTCAACTCGAGGATGTCAATCGTGATAGCGACCGACGTGAAGAGTGTCAAGGCTGTCTGTAGTCATGTCTTGGCGTCGTCGCATCTCACCTGGTTACCAATCACCGGTCAGGAACGGAACTCGGACGTGCAGAACTTTCCCATTTAAGCTTTAAACAAGGTTTTCCAGGCTCCGAATACCTGAAACGTTGACAGATTTTTCCCTATGAGAACTGCGGGATCTCTGGCCTTCTCGACAATTTTTTCCGTTATCTGGATCTGGAACCATGTGGGATATCGGCTTCTTTTGCAGCGACCCGCCGAGAAATCTCCGGATTGGGAAGGAGGTAATTGATGAATGCCAAAGGAAGCCTTCTCACACGCGGCGGCTCGGTTTGCGGACGTCTTTCTCCAATGGAACTTATTGACCCGAGCATCTCATGAGCGGCACCCCGGGTAAGGCATTATTGTCCCTCATAAATACTTCCGCCTCCTCGTGTTTCTATCGATCCCTTTCTCCCCCGGCATGTCGACCGCCTCTCCTCTCAGGAAACAGCGTGTCGTAGCACTTGCTCTTTGCTGGGCTTGGTCTATCATCAGTGCATGTGTTGGCCTTAATGCTCTGATAAAGTATGTGCCCTGATGCCCTTTCGTTCGTCAGGCCCAGAGTAACTTCAATTTACTACAGGTCCAACCAGACACAAACGCGTTTCCGGAAGGAGGCTCCCTCAGGCGTAATTCTTCGGTTTCATCTCCATGGTATGTCTGTCAGCACCCTTTCTTTACTTGCACTCACTCACCCCTTCATCTCGCCCAGATGTCTATCAACCTGGGGTCATCATCACCACCATTTCCGCTGTCATCGCCCTCCTTGCAACAATCTTCCTTGCCTTGACCCAATTCTATCCAGAGCGCGCCACTGGTTCGCTGAAGATTCAAGCATGGCTTCTCACCTTTTTCAATTTGTGGCTTTTTGCAACACAGATTCCCTACACTGTTTTCGTGGCGAATCACTGGGCCAAAATTGATGCCTTTCTTGATGGGGTACAACTACCTGCATCGACCGTGCAAGCCGCGATCGCGGCGGCCGGTGAAACAAATGAATACAGCAAGCTACATTTTGGTACGTCATGGTGCTAAGCGCTTTCGAGCCTGAGAACCAAAATGCTCACTTTTCTCCCAGCTGTCCTTCTGGCTATTTTCCCTTGGATTACACTGCTCTTCACCACCATCCTCATATTCGTTCTTTTCGCAGCTGCCAGAAAACGCGTACAGCAGGAAAAGACTTCTCAGCCGACGAATAGCGACGATGAAAAGGCTGGTCTTTAATACGAAGTATGATGACATTGAGACTTCAGTTGGCGTCCCTGGAGCACGATCTCCCCTTTCACCTACTTGTATAAAGAGTTTTGTACTTTATTTATAGTTCTCGATGAGTTGCCGGCACATTTGTAGGCTTAGCACGCATCACAATTATGGATCGAGATTTTTCGGACGCTGGTCGGTCATCATTCCTATCGCTGTCATTCCAGCAGCAAGGGAGATGTACGCATGTCTCCAGAAGGAGGTTCTTTGAGGCTGAGGCTACTCTGATGATGCGCACTGGCCCCGCACAATGGTCTTGATAAAATGTTCAAGTTCGCATCTGTCACCTGGTTTTAGAACCCGGGAGTTCGCAAGTATATCTTCGACCTTGTAAAGTACCGATTAGCAACGCGGTCGCGGCCGAAGTGACCAGAATGAGCGAGCGTGATTAGAAATTGCAGTATCAGTGAACACTAGTGAGTAATCGATGATTCATTCGCCAAACTAAGTATAGTGAAACTGTTCTCAAGAGTAGGGAACAAAGCTTGCATTTGTTTGTAATACATGCGTACATTACTCCGGAGCCATCCCGGTATCGGTCGTAGGTAGAGGCCCGAGAACGTCACAGTGGAATGATTGGAAACATTGAACCTTTCTTTTCCTTCTCGCACCCACTCAAAGCCCGAGTGTTCCCTGCCCCGCTGACTACGTGCTCACACACTCACACGTCGTGCGCTTATCATCACGAATCTCATTTCACATGACCTGCCTAAAAGGAAAAGGTACATGATGGGACTCCCGGTTGTGTCCTCGCTTTTCGCTTCACCTCGGGACTACAAGCGTGCAAGCTTCGCAGGAAGAATCGTTTGGGTCCCTTGTAGAACCAGCACCCGAGTGTGCCATGCGTGCGTTCCGATGTGAACGGGCACGGGCGCTCATGGCGGCCGCACAACCTCCGAAACTCGCAGTGGATCACTGGGCGCGCAGTAGTTCTTACACAGCGCACAAATGCACGCTAACAACAGTCACGAACGCGGAATATTCAATGGCAGGAAAGATGATGAGATGCCACATGTTCGTGTAGTTCCTATAAGGAAATTATAGCAAGTTAGCACACGATACCGTCGTCACACCAACGGTGTGTACGATCTACCTGTTTACTACCTAAGATCGCATCGCAATCCCCCGCGGGATCACCGGGTCTCCATCGGCAAAGGTATACCATATCGTCATTGCTGGATTGTCCACTCGGCTCGAGGCCAACAAAGGCCATTTGTTCTATTCCAGGATCGGCCGGTCTCGAATCGTCCTCCTCATGGGGTTGGCTTTCCTGGCGCTGTGGTGAGGATCCGTCGTGTCCGTCCCTCAGGGACAAAGGCGAGCTCGGGCTCGCATCAGGGTTGTAGTCCTCATCGTCCTTCTCATCGCTCCAGAGGATGGGTTCTTGCACCGGAGTCATTTTCGATTCCGCCTGCTCCTTTCCCTCCAAACTCGCTACCCGCCTTCTCAGCCTGGCATTGGCCCTTTTCTTGGCGCGGAGCTCGTCCTTTGTGTCCTCCAATTCCGCTTCCGTTTCCTCGTTCCGTCTGTGAAGTTGGTTGAATTCGCGTTCGAGCTCGGGCGCAAGCGCTGCGCGGTAGCGCACGTCGTCATCCGTCCGGCGCGCACGCTCAGTGAGCATGTCCGAAAGCGCTTTGTACTTTCGAACTTCGGCCTCGAGCTTGGTCACCCGGGCCTCGAAGGTTGCGCGCACCAGGGCGACGCCGTTGACGGCTTGTGATTCCGCGACGGCCGCGCGGGCTGAGAGCTCTTCGTTCTCGGAGCGCGTGCTGCTTGCGAAAGCAGAGGCTCTCTGGTATTGCTCGCGGAAGAAATCGACATCTGCCAACGCGCGCGCCTTTTCACCACGCAATCTCTCCGATTCAGCCTGTAGGTTAACCTTTTCTTGGGACCAGAGTGTGCGTTCCAAGTGCAAGACCATCTGCGCTTCATCGTCTTGATCGGTCTGGACGCTAGCTGCGAAATAATCGGCCCTTCCCCTATCGTATGACGTTCCATTGTCAGCTCGCGTGTGCACAAACTTTGCCTCGCCATCAGTCGTCTGTCTACGCAACGTGTTCACCCTTGCCCGTAGCTCAGAGATCTCCTCGGACTTTCTGTGGAGAAGATCCAGTGCTGCTGCAAGTTGATTGCCCAGAGATGCCTGGGGCGACGCGTCTTGCGATCGACTTCGAGCTGAACTCGACGCAGTTGGAGGGACTTCGTCCTCCGAACTCAACTAGAAGTAAGGGCATCAGAGCTGCAAGCAATGCAAGGCCATGGGTATAGTTACCTCATCGCTTCGCACCAAACGCACATCCGCTACATCATCCAGTTCGGGAAGCGAATCATGGCTGGCATCTTGGCCCGTTTTGTTTTGGATAGCCAGGTCCTCAGAACCGTGTGGAGGGTCCACTTTACGGCGCTCACTTGGGGAAACAACCCCCAGCATTTCGTCTCCTGATCTCCTGGGGACCGTAAACTGCGACTGGGTGGGAGACTCCATTACACCCATGACTTGCTTGAGAATTATATGTGCTGGACGTCGTTCAGGGCTTTGAGATGTCTTCAAAGTGCTGGTACGCCCTTCAGCAACCTTCCTAAAGCTTGCACCAGCGCGCCGCAGCTCATCCAACCTAACACGGGCCTCAAAGGCTCGGCGTTCCGCGAGTGTTCCATTACCGGATCGCGATGGGTCACTTTTTGAGGAACCAGGTTGCTCGACGGTGTTTGCACCAGATTTTCCAATTGGCGAAGGGCCAGGGTTCGCAAGCTTCCCCATCAGAGGAGATTCCGAGGACAAGGCGGTGGCATTCAAAGAGTCAAGATTAACGGGTGAGGTGTGTGGAGCAGCGGGAGTGAGTAATGGGCCGAAATCCTTGGGGGTCTCAGTAACCCCTTCGTGTTGCATAGAGACATTCGTGGCATTAGGTTGTCGGTGAACACCCTGGGTATTTGGCCGTAGAACCTGTGCTTTGTTCGTATCTGAATCGGTACTCTGGATGTTTATAGAGGGCCGGCTTATCAACCGTTCCGGCGGTCCTAGAGTGTCTCCGGTCGAGACCTCAGTGATACCTCTAACATCCTCCGCGGGTGTTTGCGGGGGGTCACTCGGAACTGTGTTTCGGGCAACGTTCCCAGATTGGTTCGACGTAGGCTGAGGCTGGGACTGTGATTCTTCTTCTTCTTCACGCAACGCAACAATTTGAGACTCGGAAAGAATCAATGGCCGCGGTGATAAAGGCAGGGGACTCGGTGCGCGTACGGAAGTCATTACCGTGGGAATATCCCGGGCTTCAACCTTAGTTCGTTTTCGTTTCGGTGGTCCGAATTTCGCACCCGGAGTTGGTACCCACACCTCAATTTCTTCAAGCGGAGGATGGGGAGGTGATGCTCCGGCGGTAGAGTGTTCTGTTCTGTCTGGAGTGTGGTGGCGTGCGGTGGACAGTTCTTCACGGTCAACGCCAATTGCCTTCTCGGCGTTAGTGGAAAGCCTCTTCCTCCTTAACGGTGGGGATCCTTCGTCATTGCTACCCGTAGAGACGGAACGAGTGGGTTGCTTGCGCTTGCGAGTTGAGCGGACAGGGGGTTCGGTAATACTTGGTGCGTCGTTGTGTTTTCTGGACTGCCGTTTGCGTGCAGCTGAGGTTAATGATGACGATGAAATAGAGGCTGGGACAAGAGAGACCTCTTCTTTTGCTGTATTATCCTGCATATGAACATGTCCAAGAAGAAAATCACAGGATATGCACCTTTCTTTCTTTCCCAAGCTTTCACGAGTTCAGAGGAACAGTATGAACTAGGAACCCAGTCAAGCGGCCAGGGCTTGCCTGTCCTGGGGTCCTCACCAGCCCATCGTACCTGGTATCGTTTCCCGTCTTCTTCGACAATCTCAATGACCTCCCAAGAAGTTCCTCGTTTGGGGCTGGGATTCCTTCGAGTCCGGTGGGATCCCGAAGACATTTTTGACAACTATAGGGTTCTCTCCCGGTCTGAGAGGCACAGATGTATGGCGCTCAGTGAACCTGTTGAACCGGATCGAAGAAATGACGCCAAGGCCGTGGTCGTTAAGCGTTAAGTCACTTGTGTTGCTGACTAAGCAATGCCAGCCGAGGTACCGGTCCGACGTGGACCGTGGACCTCGGACTGTGGACCGCTTGCATGGACCACACGACAACGAGTACTGCCACACACATATTGCCCCTTTCAACGACCGGGCACTTGTGGGGCTCAGCGCTCAGAGCTACACCACAGGGGCTTCGTGTCTCCAGGGATCTTTTGTAGGTTGAATGAAGAGAATTTTTTTTTCGCTGTGGCCAATGATTGACTCTCTGATTTGATCTGCTAGTGACTCGACTGATAGCGATCTTTTGATGAACCAAACAAAATTGTCACATTGGCAGTGTCCACGGCTGGGCGATGAAACAAAATAACAAATGCAATGAAACAGAATGGGTTCATGTGATCATCATCAACGGCCCTTGGCCCACTCATAACCTACTCAGAGGATCGTATACCATGATAACTTTTCGCGCCGTTCTCACATCCACACCCTGTTGTAGATGCACGTCCTTGTTAACACGCGAAGTCCGTCCGTCAGGCTAGGCTAGTTACTTACCGAAGACCAGAATCTGAGTGGCGCCTGGTGCACGTGCAAACTGCATGGCTCATGTCGCCGTCGCCGACTCCTCAGACAACGCTGGTGTCATGCCCCCCGCAGTGATAATTGATGGCCCTGTGCGCACGTTTAGACCCACGCTTGGCAGACCACACGCTGTGCATCACTTGCAGGCATACGGCCTATCAGTGCACGCATTGCTAGTGAGACGCCCTCCTGCCACGCCTATCTCGACAGGTCAACTACAGGCTTGCAGGGGTCGGTCATTTTCTCACATACCAGTCAACCTCGCGCGTCATGTATGACCACTGGTATGGAACGCTTCGTCGCTTGTGTGTTTGCATAGCTGATCTGTTAAAGTCGTGCATGTACGCTGCTATGCATGAGATCATCGTGCTTTCTCCACGCGGAGTCGGAGGTGTGTCCGTCCAGATAGGACAATAGCAGCTTAACTTAACCAAGCTAGGCTGCCTCAAAACCACTATGGCTGGGAAAGATGGAGATTGTGTCGGAAGTTACCAGACGTCTGCCATCCCATTTCCTGACGCAGACCTGCACTTTGTCACTGGCCGGGTCGTTCATGGTAATGGCCATGACTTGTAGCCACGCCTTTGTATTACCCTTGTATATGGGTTGTCTGCCATGTAGGTGGAGTACTTGCTCACATATGGTCTAGTTTGACATGTAGACGGGAGGTAGGTGGCGACGACATGAAAAGTTACGATCCTCTCCAGTGCAAGACTTTCCGCGTTGTCCGATGGGCTCGGACAAATGCCAGTGTGCTGATCGTCTGTCCTGCTCAGCGAGATCTCCTGATCATACTGTTCTACACGGCATGGCTGGTGTGCTTGGAGTACAGAAAACGGCTAGGAGTGTGAGATCGACTAATGTTCGTGTGGGCAATGCTTTCCGTTATTACGTCTATTATGCAATGAAATCCGAAGTTGTGACTGCGATGTTGCCCCACTATATGTCAAAAGACATGTCACGAAGTATAGAATCCGATTAACATCATCACTTAAAGGCGGAAACCCTGGTGACATAGGAGCCCCTGGCAACCAGCGTACTTATAACATATGCAATTGTTAAAGTCATCTTGCAACGACCAATTAGGTATGTGTCGGAATTTCGGCGAAGAACAGAACAACGGGTCACGTCGTTTAGTGTTAGAATGTTTCTCCATAATGGAAGATTGGGTGTCGGAGCCCCCTTTTGGGGTTCTGGCATAGATTTTCGGTAGATGTGTGGAGCGCATTAGCAACCGCTTAGTGCCCCGCATGACACGACGACTGTATCTGTTGTCCATGTCGACAGGTAGTATCCGAGACCTTCCGTGGCCGGAGTCTTCGTTTCCGGGTTATTGTCGAGGCAATTGCGTCCGTGTCCTACGAATGTAATTCCATGCTACGACTAGTACTCATAACCACCTCACTGTTGTGTAATTATTCAATTTAGAGCTGCCCGGCCGGTACAAGAGGTGAAATGAAGCGTCGATATATGTTCCGTTGAAAATAAAGAGGTGAAGCGCTCACGTAAGTTTTTAACGTTTTCAGAAAAAAAAATGATGAACCACAATTGTCAGACAGTCCTCCGGGTGAACAGCCTTGAAAAACTTCATGTTTCCGTGTCGAGAAAGTCAGGGCAGTTCTATTGATTGCCAAATATGGGCATTAGTACCGGCTCTGCCACAATATGCGATGTGAGTAGTGGCTGTGCACTGGCAATCGCACAGTCCCTTGACACATCTTGATACCCATGTAGAGGCTCTTGCCCTTCGATTCATCTAAGTTTCAAGATCTTCATGCCTGTGCGCATGACCAACGTGTCGATTATGCATAGGAAATCACTCGCCATCATGATCCTCGAGTCTGTCTGAACACTGCCTCGAGGAGCCCTCTGACTGCGCTTCGACCCATCTATGTCATACGTTAGGCTCCGATGTCCACCCGATCGTCTTGGGTGCACTGGCGACCCGAAGGAACTCGGCATCTACCTTACCCGAAGGGGCGAAGCCTAGTGACTCCAGTGACCTGGAGAATTTTGATTATGAGCTGTTGACGGCGATTTGTTCTCGTCATGGAGTTGACTGTCCTTATGAACAGCCGCCAAGGTGGGTTCAAACTTATATTAAAACAAACCGCTTCGCCGAGGGTACGCTTGACAACACAAGTCAACGTATAAGATTGTGAGCCCTCCGAATGCTCGCCTTGCAAGGAACGCTCACTGTCACATCCTTCCATTCCATTTTCTCGTCCATTTTCTCGTCTATGGATGAACATGCGCTGGACAGTGGTCACATCTCTCCTTCCGGCTCCATGGGACGGAGAGCGCGGGCGCCGACTCCTCCTCAACATCGTCTATCCACACAGCCACAACTTCCACCGCAGTGGGCGGGCTTGGGAGACACTACGCCTTCTGGTGAGAAATCCCCTTCTAGGACATCGATCCGCGTTCAGCTGTACGTCTATTACAGGACCTTCACAGATCAAGTCTGATCCTAGTAGACCCTCGCCTACGCGTCGCGCCCGTCCACATGACGAGCATTCTCCTAGCCCAGCTCCCTCGAGCTACAGCTCCAGATTAACGCGAGCCCCCGCACACGAAAATAGACAAGGTATAGCACCTCAACCAATGCGCCATACCCTCACCCACCCAGGAGGATGGCCAGACCGTCTTCAGCGCACCAGGACACGAGGGCCAGTTGGAAGCGCGACCCGAGCTCGGACAACATCACGTCCACCCTCGTACCTCGGTTCAACGCCATCCCAAGAGCGCTTGGGCAAGCGTAAACGTCCTACAAGTGCCGAGAGGAGCACCGCCGTTCCTCAGACAGCCGGGGCAGCCGGGACCCATCGCGAAGCTGTTGGTCCGCAGCGCAGCCACCGGAGACACCACAATGTCGCGGAAAAGACCCACTCCACTATTCTCCCCTCCGGTGGAATGTACATGACATTTCCGTTGGATATTCCCTCTCCCGAGCCGGATAATGAGGGCGGTGCGCCGGCAGGTCCTCCTCCCTTCGAGCATGGGCCAACAGAGTTGCCGCCCCGGTCTTACGAAACGCAAATAGCCGAAGAGGGCAGCGGACCGGAGCGGCCCGCCAAGAGAGGGAGACTTCCTGCGGACGTAATGGACCACGTAAGTGCCGCTAATATAGTTACCTGTGTCACGTTCTGATCTGGGGTGTTCTGTGATAGTTACCCAAGATTGAAGGCCGTTTGCATAAGATAGAGGTGGCTGTACAAGACTATCTTGACGCAAGGAACAAGCGAGCGTTGGAAAAATCCATGCTTCCTGCCAGTGGTTCTCAATGAATTCACTGTACGTTCGCTATGCAATTTTTTCTGTACTTTTGGACTTTATCCCATTGCTGTACTGCGTACTGACAAATTTGGACTCTCTGCACACTCGTCCTTGTAGGATTCAATTGCATACCCCTAGTTACCCATTACCCTCACTCACACACGCACACACATTCTGTAGTAATGCTGTATTGCCATATTTTGCACGTGACTCATTAATTATTAATCACGGTCACGATCACCGATCACCCATTCGCCTCACTCAGTTGTTGCTACTCGTTAATCGTCAACGGCATGTGTTAGAGCAGTGATCGTGCGGTGTTCTTGCTTTAGCACATTATGTTCAGCGCCCTACTCACCCCTCTCCGCGCGAGATTCGAAACGCCACCTCGCGTCGAGGCTGCCACGACACCAGCAGCTGACAACGAGGATGACATAGCGCCGGAGGACTTCGCACGCGATGTACTCATCGAGCTCATGAGGAATTCCGTGGAGAAGCTCAAAACAATGGAAGACGTCCCCTCCAATGTGGAGGTAGGTGTTCTGCGCAACGACCGATCTTTACGTTACCGACCTTTCATAGGTCTTGACCGAAGTGCACCGGATTATGCTTGAGGATGCGTGTACGAAGGAGGTCTTCCGTGAAATGGATGGCTTCCTCGCCATCATCAACATACTGTCAACCCTCCGCACGTGCCGCGAAGAGTGCCTCTCCACGGAACGTGAGGAGCAGGCTCTTAATGAAATCATCGAGGCAGCACGTCTTGTATTCGTCATTGCATCCGAGGCAATGTCTGGTGATGATATGAACTCGCAATACTTTGAGGTGCGCTATATAATTTCCGTCCGCACAGTCCTTATGTCCTTTCAGCGCCATGTGGGGTACGAATCATTCGCACAAGCGTTGCAGCCGCTTGTCATGGATGCCAAGTTCGAAGATCAGATCCTCGGCTTCCTCTTCTCTCTCGCTCTTCACAATTTCTCGATCTCCAGCCTGTTTATGTCGCTTCGTAATGCTGAGCATAATGATCTCGATGCCCGGATCAAAGATATCGAGGTTCGCCTTGGCGTTATCGCCCAGCCAGGTGCCATCGGTATTCTCTTGGATCTTCTGCCAAAACTTTCGGAGGATTCAATGCTGCATTACGTGGTCTATAAGCTCCTAGAGCGGCTTGCGGCTCTTAAACACAGGAACAAAGTTATCCTCTCTGATCTTGGTATTTTGGGACGCCTATTTCAAACCTTCACCTCCCGCAAGGGACCTTCTGCCCCGAGTCAGGAGCAGCGGGTCATACAGAAATTACTGAGGCGGATCCTTGACTTGGGTGCCACCACAGTTGACGCACGGATTATGTTCCAGTCGGCAGTCACGCCCAATGGGGCCCTCGATGCCGATATACTGGAATTGATCCGGGCGGGAATCAAGTCTAGGTGGCCAGACCACTTCTCATTCGAAAAAAGCGCAGTCCTTAAATTCAACGAAGAAAATACGAAGGGGTTGCCCCCTACAGGCTTTACACTTCTGGTATGTCAGTTTATTCTGCTGTTAAACTACTGCAAATTTCTCTGCCCGAGTACAGATTTGGATTTGGCTTGAGCGATATCCTACCCAGGATGCACAAAATATTTTCTCCTTCCGCATCTCGACGCGCACACTCTTCCATGTCAGGATCGGGGTAGATGGCCGCTTAGAATTGTGGAGTCACGGCCAGCCTCTTCCCGGACTACTAACAAAATCCGGCTTTCCCAAGTCCCGGTGGTTTCATATCGCAGTGGTTCATTACCCTCACCAAGGGCCACACCCTAACCTTCGTTCGTGCTGTTCCTCGCCTCTCCAACCTATCTAATCGTCGCACCAGGTTTCTTCGTAGATGGAGTTCTGATCGATCTTATGAACTGGGCTTACCCTCGACCCGAAATGACCGCCCAGACTGGTACGTACGCGATTGGAGACGATTCGGAGGACGCAAGCATGAGTTGGTGTGTGGCCTCAGCCACTTTACTATCCAGACCCCTCGGTGTGATCCGTGTCTCTCTCTGTGACCCTATATTTGGTCTAAGCATAGTCTAGGAGATCATCTTCCTCGTTTAATCCATCATCTCGGGCCGAGGTATAATGCGACTTTTCAATCCCAAAGTCTCGTCAAATTCTTGACATACGAGGCTTCTACTTCGCTTAACATTTTTTTGTCCAACCTCGGTTCGTCTAAGGGTGGAATCTCGCCTGACGTCGTGGCACTGGTAAAGGCCATAAACGGTGGTATCGGCATAGAAGAGGCCCTTGTGGTATTTTCATTTAGCCCGGCAGCATATATCTCACGCGCTGATGGCGCGTTGACTACTCTGAGCCGTTTCACGAAAGATGGTAATGTGTATGCAACAAAGGCCTGCAGTCTTGACACTGCGATGTGGGAGATCGGGGGAGTGGCCGTAGCTTTACGGCTGATCCAGCTAGCAAAGGTACTTCATGTTTCAATATTTCAGAATAGGCTCAGTCAATCTGAACAGACGCCACACGAACTCTCTCGGGCACTTGGTATACTCACCGATGGACTGAGACACAGCTGGCAGAATTCAGAAGACATGGAACGCATGCGTACGTCTATATCCTCGTTTAGTTACCATGTTCTAAAGGAATCATATAGGTGGATATGAAATTCTAGCTGAAATTTTAAGAAACAAAAGCGAATTGATCAATACAACAAGCTACGAGACCCTCTTCGAATTTTTGGGCATAAATTTTAAGATCCCAGAGTTAGTCGTAACAACATACTCATGATTCTTTTTTCACCCCCATTCGTCAGCCACTCAACAATCACAAATACCGTTGCTTATCGTTTTATTGCGTTGGACTTTGATCTCTGGTCAAGGACTCGTGACGAGATCCAGCGCGTTCACCTTGAACATTTTATCGATCTTGTCGCGACAAGTCGGTATAGACGTTTCAACGTGAAGCAACGGCTCTCTGGAATAGGCCTTACGCGTCGCTTCTTGTTTGTGTGGCAAACTTCCTGTTATGTCCCTGAAAGCCTGCCATATTTCTTGAAGTCATTTAAAGCAGTAATGGAATCATCGTTCTTTGCGGAAGACACCATCAAGCCTGTCTTGTCTTATTTGGCTGCCCATCTCCACGACGGTAAGCGCTATGTATTGTCGTCTGGTGTGGCTCTGAACGTCTCGTGAAGTCCCCATAGAAGTCTCCTCCCCGAAGTCAGTTATCTCCCGGTTTGATCATGACCGCTCCCGCGAAAAGGCGGAACAACTTCTCGAGGTCTTCGTCTCAATCATGTCAGAGTCCGCTGATTGTTATACGCGATTCTCTGTCGCTCTTCCTGTGACTCGCATCTATCTCCTCCTACTTGGGGATAGGCCTTCGCCCTTCGTTTCCAAACAAGTACTTGATCTCATAACTGTCAGTTTAAAGAGGTCAAAAACTTTCAGTCGGAAGTTTGAGCTCGTTAGTGGATGGGCAGTTTTGAAGACCGTCCTCCCTCGTGCCTGGGATGCCAACGTCCATTCTGCAGCGTTTGGCATCCTCTTAGATCAGACTCAGGACCAAGGACCCGTTGTAACTTGTTCACATATTCTCCCTACAATTTTGAGCACTTTGACTAGAATGCTAGTTGCGGTGGCCCAAATCAATACCCAAGACATTGAGGCAAGTGAAAATGGTGTGTCCTATGGTCCGTTTGACTCCGAAGACCGGCGTAATCTCATCAATACGTTCTAATGTTTAAGATGGGCACGTCGTGACCAATGCCGAAGCAATCCTCGAAGAGATTGTCCACTTACAGTCGTCATGCCCCACGTTCCGACAATTGTTTGAGTCACAACAGACAACACAAACATTCATCCATGCATTTCAGTCTTTCGTGACTCGCCTCTCATTAGCCAACGAGATTTCACAATATCATATACGAATAAGCGAGAAGCTTATGCACTTCGGTCTGACACTATCGCTAGACGATGTTGTTGCAGGGCCGCAGAAACACGAAGTAGGTCTTCTTCTCTTGCTTTTCGTGCAGGCTTGACATTATCTGGAGATTTTGGGCATTCTTCAAAACGCTGAACAACTCATCAATGGCGATAATATCCAAAGTACAAAGATTGACCCGTCACTAGTCTCAGAGCGGCGCTCAGTCCGGCATCGCTTTGGATCACCGAGACTCAGCCTGCAGCTTGGCGAGCGCGCTGTCCAGAAGTCGATCTCTCGGATTCAAGAATGGCGTGCCACCATCATCTTGACTGAACGTAAGCGACTGCATAAAAACCTCTTGGACCTGTAAGGTACCCTTAATATGACTTGAATGTCCCCTGACTTGCGATTTAGGAAGGAGCAGAACCGCCAAGTGTCCTCTCTGAACGATTGGATGATCCCACTATCTGCGGAGCGCGGGCTTTGGGAAATACCTAATCTACATCGTGCATGGCGACTAGATGAGACCGAAGGTCCCCACAGAGTCCGGTAGGCGAACTTCAGGCGTATCCCTTGCGCATTCTCTCACCATTCCCAGGAAGAAAATGGAGTCGAATATGGTTGCCCCGCTAAGCTCTAAGGTTGATGAAGGTAGCGCCCTACGGGCCATTGAGCTACCTCAGCCAGATGATCAATATTCGATCCGTGTGGATATGCCTCCGTGGGCGGAGTCGTACGAGATCTCATCTACGGATGTAGATGGTAATGTCAATTTCCAATCTTGTCTGATCTATCCTGAACTTTTTCCATAGATAATCGTCACTTAGCGGAAGCCATTGCAGACGACAAGCATCGCAGGGTGCGTCACGAGCTTGAGCCCGGAGATGTGATCGAGGCTGTCAGTACTATCGCAAGAATCACTGGCGTTGACTCTTCTCGTGAGTCTATATCACAGAACCAGCGATGATTATTCTCAGTGGGATTAGCTGGTCTCTTAATCTGCGGGAGGACACACTTCTATATCCTTGAGGGTCTAGTCGAAGATGAAGACGGCGATATAATCGATGCGCAAGATGCCCCTCGAAGCTTGTTCTTCGTTCCTGGTAGCATTTTAGAATTGCATGGTATTCAACGAGCTCAGAGATGGTAAGGGCATGCTTTCAACCTTCTACTTCTTCAGCCTCAAGTCTACGGCAGGTCCTACGAACAGATAGCCAACTTAAGCAATAGGGCGTTCCTTTTCCGCGACGTCGCGTGAGCTGCAGCTCTTTTTTGGGGGATTGTCAGTATACTTATCCAATGTACTCATGAGGCTCGAGATCTATCTCAAAGATAGTCGCTCTGTCCTTTTTGTCTTCACGGATCGCAGGAAGAGGACAGACATGGACCGGAGGCTATCATCTGCCAGTGCTATTAGCGGGCGTTCGGCAGCGGGCCACACTCCTGGCCTTACTCCTGGCCTCACTCCCAGTGTCTTCAAATCCCCTTTTGTAAGTAAATTTGGGGCACGGGTCTTCGCTGGATTTCGGCCGGATGAGCTTTCGACAGCTCAGCGGAGATGGCAGGCCAGAGAGATCAGTAACGTTCGATAATATTCGCCTTACTGCATATGTTGTGTTCTCACCTTTATTACAGTTCACCTATCTGAGCATCCTGAATCAGATTTCGGGTCGCACGCCGAGCGATGCCACACAATACCCAGTTTTCCGTATGTCAGTTTCCCAAACTAGGACCACCGCTGATTTGTGTTCCCTCAGCATGGGTACTGCAGGATTATGAATCTGAAAATTTGGACCTCTCATCGAAAAGTTTCTTCAGAGAGTTTGTCTTCTTTTTTTCTTTCAACTCGATTACTTCGTAGGCTAATTGGATGTCAAGTTTAACGCAGCCGATGGGTGCACTGACCCCTGCACGGCGTGACGCTGCCCAGTCGCGCTATGAGAATTTAGAAAGTGTCGGCGAAAAACCATTCCACTATGGCACACATTTTAGCTCGTCGATGATCGTGTGCCATTACTTGATCAGGTTGGCGCCATTCACAAACATGTTCAAGACCCTGCAGGTGAGAAAACGCCTCATATCGAAGAATGATCTCAACCTCTGGTCAGGGTGGAGATTGGGATTTACCAGATCGCCTCTTCAGGTATGATCCCTCTCTAATTCTGACCATTTTTGACGTTCTGGGAAGCAATATCCAGAGAGCGTACAGTTCAGCATCTCAAGATATCAGAGGGGATGTTCGAGAACTCGTCCCTGAATTCTTCACCTGTCCAGAGCAAGTTCATACAGTCTAACTAGTCAGTCGATGATGATGAACTCCTCGATAGGTTCCTGGAGAACTCAGCGAATCTTGACTTCGGAGTTCAGCAAAACACGGGCGAACGGATACACCACGTCGTGCTTCCCCCATGGGCGAAGAGTGATCCCCTGTTATTCATTGTTCTGAACCGACGAGTAATTGTTACTTCCAGTTTCACTCTTTAACAGCACTGACGATGACGCAGGCACTGGAGAGTGACTACGCTAGCGAAAGCCTGCCTGCCTGGATTGACCTTATCTGGGGTTACAAGCAGCGTGATCCCGCCTCTCTGAACGTGTTTCATCCTCTAAGCTACGAAGGATCTATAGGTGAGGCTTACCTCATACAAAGGGATTGAATGATTGACTCCTGAAAAGACTTGGATTCTATCACGGATGAGCTGGAACGAGAAGCAACCGTCGGGATTATCCATAACTGTGAGTGGACAATTTGTGCACATGTACTTCTCCCCTTAGACTAGAATAGTTGGACAAACTCCCCGGAAGTTATTTGGTGCACCGCATCCCCAGCGCTTCACGGAAGGGCCTTCATCACTGCCCCTCGGATCGTTATACGGGATTGAAGAAAATTACGACCTCTTGGCGCAAGGAAAACGATCTGCTATTCGTGGTAAGTGCTCGTTCACCCCACCAATCAGACTTATCTATCGCCCTTCGCAGGCCTTCCTCAAGGCAACCCCGTCCAGAACCTGACAGTTGACCCTTACGGGGAAAAGATATTACCACAACCTGCTGGCATCCTCTCACTGCCTTCTCATCCACACGAGCAAGTGGAATGGGGATTCAGTCGCAGTGGTAGGACGGCAGCTAGCCAGCTACGCACTTCGATTGACGGTCAAGTATGCCAGTGTCGTAACTCTCAGCCGTATCTTGGCTTATAGTCGGATAGGTTGTTCAAGTTGTTGAAGGGATCGATTGCACCTGTGCCACATTTGCGGACTCGGAGAACCTAATCACCGGGTCTGAGGATCACATCGTCCGGCTCTGGCGCGTTTTACGAAACAATTCAGGACAGGTCGCCTTGAGCATATCGCTCTCGAACATCATGAGAGTGCACAGAGATGTCATTCTCTGTGTGGCTGCTTCAAGATCTTGGTCGGTCATCGTTAGTGGGTCCAAGGATGGAAGCGCTGCACTATGGGATTTAAACAAGGCAGTATATATGAGATCTATCTGGCATGGAGAACGCGGCACTGTTGGAGTTCATCTGGCTACGATCAATGAGAGCACTGTGCGCAATTTCTTTTCTTTGTTTGTGAAGCTGGTGACGTTACTATCCTTTACAGGGGTACATCGCAACGTGTTCACGACAAAAGTTGTGTCTTCACACGATCAATGCCAGACCCATTGCTAGCATTGACCTCAACTTCTCGGCAACACTTTCGCACGTGCCCCCCACAATTACTTCTCTTGCTTTCCACGAACGGGAGTACTCTCGTCTGGGTGTTCTTGCCACCGGGTCTCCGGATGGAAAGATTACGCTCAGGACCTGGAACACAGATAGTACGCCAGAAGGGGAGGCGGCTCAGTGGGAGTTTGTCACATTGAGAGTCCTGAAGGCAGAAAAGCCGAGCATCATCACAGCCTTGCGATTCGTTGGGTCTGTATGAGATGTTTCTTCTCCAGTTTCTTGTGCTCAAAACACATGCTCTTTCCAGGGAACGACTATATCATGGAGATAGCGATGGACAGGTGTATTCATGGGACCTCCCAGATTGAATTGAATATATTCGCTTAGATAGACAGAGCACGTGAGGGTCTCACATTAATTGAGCGCGTTGTCACGACACAGAACCAACGTGCACCTCCTCACACTCTTTTACAATATAAGAACGACACTCCTTCTCTTTCTACCCCCAACAACTCTAAGCCTCCGTTCCGCACTTGACGCCGTCGCTTCGATACCCTCCCTTAACCTGGTAAAAATTTGCACTCCCTTGCGAACCTAACTTCAATAGCCCTCTTCAACAAAGCACTGTCTGAATTACCATCGACGAGTACCTCATTGGGACCTGGATCGTCCCCGAAGACGATAACCATAGCCTTTGTCTGACACGATGTCGAAACGGCCCTCGGCGCAATCAGAGACTCCTTCTCGCGTATCCCGGCGTTCTTCTGTAGCGGGACCCGCCAGCATTTCAAAGTCGAGAACAATCTCCAACGCGTCGCTTATAAGCGACATAAGCAACGCGAGTACGGTGACACCCCAGAACGTCAGCAGTGGTGAATTACCCCCCTCAGGCGCGCATCCTGCCCGGGCCAAGCGTATGTCCACCTCGATTCCAACATTCTCTGCGATTCGACGCCAGTCCGCACCTGTGCAAGGACTTAGCAGTAACTCGCGTTCTACACCCATAGTCAGTTCGCCCGTGATATCGACACCACCCCGTGTTATACCTGCACCTCAGCGCGACTCAGTGGCCCACAAAGCTCCACCGTCTGTAGCTGGCTCCGCTCGTACTGCGCGCTCAAGTAACCCTCTTGGGGCCGCAGATTCGTCAAAAAAATTCACACCCGTTGCTCCGTCGACGCCGCGCTCCCGTGTTCTGTCCTTGACCACCCTTCCTGAACAGTCTCGCATAACCGAGTCCCCAGCCACGACACTCTCCGTTTTATCACCGTCAATCAGCCTCACGACGCCCAGCCCACAATCCAGCAGGGTCAAGGCTTCGCCACGAGGCATCCATGCGAAGTCGCCCTCAAGGAAGTCTGGTGCACCGTCTCAACCCAACAGCAGGTCACACAAACGACAAAATGGATCCACGCGTTCTATAAATTCCATGTCTACACCTCCCTGGCAGCTTGACCTCCCTCAAATTAATAGCGATGAAGACTTTGCTGGCTCTATGTCGATCTGGGATGGGGACGATATGACACTTGACATGGTAACTGAAGCTGACGATGAGAACGTTGATGAGGAGGTGGGTACTCTTAATAATCCCTCTATCTAGCACCAACTTAAACCTGTCATACAGTTTCAGAGCGGCCTCAAGTCGCTTTTGGCGGTACACACGAGAAAGCTTCTTCATTATAAGCGACTCCTCGAACGTGCACAGGCAGCTACAGCGGCTCAACTCCACGCACTACAAGCTGAAGTACGCATCCTCCGCGAACGCGAGCGGCAATGGGAGGAACACGGGACAGGATCCCGAGTGACCGATGGCGACGACGTCTGTGTGTGCGGTGGCCGTAAAGGAGCGGATTATTGGAGCGGATATCGTGAAGGCGGAGACAGTCGCGATATAGAAAGGCCTGATTTAGCGAAGGCACTGAAAAAGGAGGCAACCGGCGAGTTCAACGAAGCCGAGGTCAGAAAAGCTGTCCGATGGCTTAGTCGAGACGAGCGCATGAGACTGTAAGTCGCAGAGCCACCTTCACGAATGAACTGTGTCTGATCGTACTCTCAGAATGTCGGCTATACTGGACTGTAAGCACGCTTCTCTTTGTCTCTATTTCGTATTTTGTGGCTGACCGCGCACAGCCTGTCTTCCTGGTGACATTCGTCTTCAGATCCTACTATTAGAAAAGTATGCGAAGGCGTCGTTCGACATCGTCGGGAACCTTTCTCCGGACCTCGCCTTCAAAATTCTTAAATATCTTAGCGTATCGGAGCTTGTTGGTGTCGAATCTGTGAGTGTTCACATTGCTTCACGCACCACGCTAGACACGACTCGTCTATGTTAGATCTCCAAGAAGTGGCAAGAGATGGCACACTCACCCGCTCTTTGGAGATACCATTGTTTAAGGTTGACCGCAACGGATCCCGTGTCCCTCAAGGCTCCATCTTCTGCTGCAGGATGGTATGCATTGATGTAAGATCAAGAGACCAGACTTGACAAGCCTTGATTCAGGGAACCACTTTATCGATCCTTACACCATCGTGAATCTAACTTCCGTGATGCGCTACCCCAGAGTATCCGGTTCCTCACCGGTCACACCAACTTCTGCACAACCCTCCTTTTACGCGGTGCGTCTCTAGACCAACCAGTGGTTCTCACGTCTCAACTTCTGACCTCGCGGACAGGCAAACGGCTAATCAGTGGATCTTACGACGAGACCATTCGTTTCTGGGATATCGAAACGGGTGAGATGAAGAAGTGCTTGCCGGTCAAGAAACCTGTCAGCTGCGTAGATTTTTTGTTAGAGGAAGGTCAGTCATCCTCTCGACCGGGACTCAGGCTGCCTCATTGACACTCTGCTTAGAGGTGTTTGTGGTTGGCTTCCACGATGTGGGGTATGTCGTCGCAATAAACTGTTACTGATAGACCCTAATTTATTGCAGCCGCGTCCACTTATTTTCCTCTGTCACATTTTCTCCTATACAGCAGCTAGCAGGACATTTAAATGGCATTCGGGCAGGTGAGCACCCTTGAGTCTTGGTCTTTTCTCAGATTCCGATATGCTTGGCCTTTAGTGGCATTGTCTTCAAAGAACCTTGTCTCCGCCGGGGCCGATAAAGCGTTGGTGTGCTGGGATTGGCGCGCCGGGACCAAGGTCGTACGTTTTGGCCAACAAACCACTGTGAACATTGGTGTGCAACTCATCAGCGGCGGTTCTCCGGAGGAGGGCGAGCGCGTAGTTAGCGTGACGATTGATGGCATCGTCCGCGTTTTCTCCATTCGTAGGTATATGGACTCTCGCGCGTGTCGCAAGTTGATCGTTACTTTCACAGGCCGTCGAGAGATGATTTCCCAATTCAAACTGTCAGAGTTGGCAGGCAGTGATCCAACGTTGAACTCCAAACTTTTCAACGTTGGTAAGGCCCCAGACAATATGTTGCAGTGGTTCGCTGCTCATGGCACCCAGATGACGGTAAGTTTGGTCAATTTAGTTCATACCACAGTTTTGACAGTGCCGCTCCTAGTGTGCGACAAAATCCATCATTTTACATCTACGATGGACGGAGGCGGCTGAAGAAACGCCGAGCGCGGGAGGTGGTCCTCCCGAATCCGGTGACACAGGTCTTCCAGAATTGATTGGGCGTACCAAGCCCCGCCCCTCGCTTACTCGCTCCGGTTCATTTACGACTCCCTCGCGTCGAAGCTCTCAAATTTTGCCACGTACATATGTGCCGAGCCCTCGCACACCGGGTACGCCGAACAGCCCTGGCGGCTCGATCCTACACTCGCCAGGCTTGGTTGCGCGCTCCGGACGCGCCGCCATATTGACAGCGCCACCACGGCTGGTTGCAATTATTGAGACGCCGGACGTTGCGGTTGGCGCAGTGGATCCACGGAAACGCCGTGTGGTCACGGCGACTAGGTTTAGTTCGCGCGCAGGGGCGGACCGCAGAGTATGAACCTAACCCTGATGCTTATTCGTTTCTCTGCTGACCCGGTTGTCTAGATATTCATGTCGACCCACAGAGAGAAAACTGCTCCGGTCACCGAAAATGGGCCCGACAGCAACGGCGAGGACTTATCGGGGCGCGGGAACAATATGCCCTCAGTTGATCTCGATACAAATATTGCGACCATCTCAGGTGCCTGGAGTGTGATCGCAGACGATCCCGCTGGTGCCTATGATATGAAGGGCCTCTACGGCTCGCTTCCCGCGAAGTTTGCAGGATTGGCGACGCCTGAAAAGAATCCGATGTCGATGCAACTTAGCCACGAGGAGGTGGTGGTTGGCTGCGCGGATGGGACCATCTAGTATGTGTATTTATCGCAATTCTTTGTTAACTGAAATCTGACCACTGCCAGTGTGATGAGCTTCGTTGGATATGACTATGTAAAGCAGCGTGGGATGTCACCCGAGGTGAATGGAGCAGTGCTAGAAGGAATGTCCGACGGCCTCTAAACGCTCCTGCTCATTGTTTATGGCTTTGCTTTTTTCACTCTATCTCGATATCATTCTATTGGTTCTCACTATGTCGGAACTACATTGGTTATAACATTTTAAAGCTACTGAATCACGTGCCTGACACAAAGTGACGAGGCAATAACTTAGAGGGCGAAGCAACGGAGCAAGGGTCCATGCGTGAAATAAGTTGCATGGAGGGATCATTTCCATAAACTATTCTTATCTGTCAAAGAGAAGCCCCTGTGAATGTTAAATAAGAATCGGATCCGCCGGCTCGCCTTTACATCCCCTCCCTCCACCATGCCTTGGGACCTCATCAAGCTAAACGACGGTGTGCACCGTCTCACATTCCTGACCTGAGACCCCAACTCACCCTCACCCCCGTGCGTCTTTAGGCAATTTCATTCCAAGTATCGCTTTCGGCACGTGGGGCATCGGCAACGGGCAAAGTCCCATAGACCAAGTCGAGCAGGCCATCTCCGTCGGATTCGGTCATATTGGCACGTCGTGTTTGTGTTATTGTCGCCGCGCTTCGTGCTGCTCTGTTACGGTGTGCAGAGCCCAGCGCGACGCGACCGTGACGCGACAGCTCCGCTGACGGATCGGGCCATACGTGCACTTGCAGACACCGCCCAGGCGTACAGGAACGAGGAGGAGGCTGGGAGGGCCGTTCGGGAGAGCGGGCTCGCGAGGAAGGATATATACATCACCACCAAGTACTCGGGGCTCGACGGGCTGGACATTGAAACGTCCATCCACAACAGCCTGAAGAACGTGCGCCCGCTTCTCCCTCCCTCCCTCCCTCCCTCCCAACACCACTTCTTCTACCGTCACCACCACTCAGTGGCATGTGGCATGTGCTAACCTAACCCTCGTTCCACCCAGCTTGGCGTTGAATATGTCGATCTGTACCTCATCCACCATCCACGTCTCGCGCGTCCAGACATTCGGACGGCCTGGGCCGAGATGGAAGCTATAAAACGAGCAGGTCTCACCAAGTAAGCGGTTGTTGGAGTACCGGGCGACATGGCGTTTCCTATCTTTTTTTTTTTTTTCACTCCGCCGCAGTCCCGTTCTGTTGACTCTTCGGATGAATCCTAATTAACGGGTTATCTTGTTGCCTCTGCAGGAGCATCGGCGTCAGCAACTTTGGCGTAGATGACCTCAAGGTCTTGCTGGCGTCCGCGAAAATCAAACCCGCCGCGAACCAGGTGCGTCATGGTTTCTGCCCAAACTGCTGGTTTGCTACCAGCTGATAGGCTGAACTCACACCCACTCGCTACGCAGATCCTCCTGCACCCATACGTGCATACACGTCAGGCGCCGCTTCTAGCGTTTGCTGCAGCGCACGACATCGTCTCCGAGGCGTACTCTGCCCTGATGTACGTTCCCAACCCCTTTCACGCGTCGTTGCCGGCCCCGGTCAGTGCTCATGCGGACTATCTATTGAAAAACAGTCCGATCACGCATCAGCCCGGCGGTCCTGTGGACAAGCTTGTCAATGAGATTGCGCAGCGACTGAATGCTACAGCAGACCAGGTCTTGCTCGCTTGGGTTAAGGCTAAAGGTGCCGTCGTAGTAACGTATGGAAACACCTCCCAATATTGCCCACATCGCTCGGCTTTTTCCTAACCCGTATCGCTCATATATTGATTCCTCTAGGACAAGCTCGAAGAAATTCCGGCTGGAAGGCTACCTTGCGGCAGCGGACCTACGTAAGCGCGTACCTCTCTCTGGGCTGCCTAACTCAGTCCTCTTCAGAGCTCAGTCCTGCGGACATTGAGGCGATCGACCTGGCCGGGGCAAAAGGCGCACGCCGCGAGGCCTTCGTCAAGACCGTGCGTGTCCTGGCCGAGCTTATGCTCGTTGGCGCAATTGTATTTCGCGTCTACGCCTTTTTGGCGTAGTTTAGGCAAAGGTGGGGAGCGCCTCTCGCTTTGTGTCCGCATGCGTCCCTAGCTGTAAATGGCTTCCGTGTAAGTTGTATGGACCTTGGACTATGCTGAAGTGTGTATCTATGCGATATGAGGGTGAAACTGCACCTACAATTCATATCATTTTATGCTGTTACCTTTCTTGCATGTTGGCGAGGCGGAGAACTAAGATCCGAGCAAGACGAGTGCGCAGCCGGTGCTCGGTTCCGACGCCGACGCCACACCAGCTTCGCTGGTAATGACTTGGTCCATATTGGCCCGCTGCACTTTCTTGGCCTCTAACGGACGCCGAGCTCAAGCAAATCCTGCCTGAGTGTTATTGTCTCATCGGTCTCCGAGTCGGTGTATGATGTGTGGTCGGCTTAGGGACTAAGAATATACAACTGGTAATCGCGTTGTCCATTTTTTGTAACGGTGATAGGAAATATAGGTGAAGCAAGAGATTTTCTAATCGAAGAACCGACCCCCGTCAATGTTGACCTGTACGTTACTCTCGTGTCAGCCGAAAAAAGATCGATGGATGAGGAGAGCCGAGATACTCACCGACTGCCCGGTGATAAGATGAGATTCCTTGGAAGCGAGGAAGGAAACGAATGCTGCGATATCGGCTGGGACTCCGACATAGCCAACTGCCGCAGTCTTCGAAAGCTACCCAGACGTTCTCACTGAGATGACACGTGGCAGTGTGAACTAGGATCACGCGCACCTGTTCCTCGAGTACACCTGGAGGCGTGCCGAGGCCGGCCTCAAGGTCATCCCCTGAAGGACGTTAAAAAACCGTGTCAAAGGACAACAATCACAAAGCGTACACATTGGGGTCTTTACGGGCCCGGGGGCATAAGTATTTACAGTAATACCGTGTGCGCCGAGTTCTAAAGCTATGTCGATTTAGAGTCGCGTCAGCACGCGAACAGCGCCCGAGGCGATCGAAAAAGGATGAGCACGCACCAGCGCATTGAGTTAACCCTCGGATGCCGAATTTGCTGGCGGAGTAGGCGCCCAGAGATGCTTGTGCCTGCTTGCCAGTGCCAGAACATGCGCCTGCATGAGAAAATGAGCCCCGGCGAGCGCGAGTGACGTAAGACGGGGAAAGAGAGGAGAAAGAGAGAATGGGAGGAGGCTGACCGATGATGCGCCCGCCACGACCTTGCGAGATCATCTGCTTGGCTGCGTGCTTGTAACAGTTAAACGTGCCCCGCACATTGACGGCGAGGATGCGATCAAAGTCTTCCACAGAAGCTAACAACAGGGCGTCAAAAGTTAGCCAAATACAACTAACTGGTCGCGACGACCAAGGAAGGACGCGAAACGAACTGTCGACGATGCTTCTCATCATAGAGATGCCGGCATTCGCGACCATCTGTGCATGCAAGGATCATCGTCGGTCAGCGGAACCGGGATTCCATTTTCCCCCACGTTCAGAGTGGGAGCGGTGGAGCAGGAGCCGTGCGTACCACGTCCAGTCCACCGAGCGCTTGGACAACGTCGGACATCATGGTCTCGACTTGTTTCTCGATGCTCACATCCGCGAGGACGCAATGAGCACGACGCCCAAGAGAAGCAACCTCTTCTGCCGCTTTCGCTAGCATAGGCTCGCGTGCAGGAATGTCGTTGAGCGCGACATCGTACCCGTCTTTGGCGAGGCGGATGGCGATGGCACGGCCAATGCCTTGACTGGCGCCTGTCACAAGGGCTACACCTATCGCAATCGTCATATCACGTTGAGGAGTGGGATGAGGAAGAGTGTGGAGCAGAGAGGGAAATATGCGAGCTGGGATGGGGGGCATAGTGGACTCATGTTCGAATTTTATACTAAGTGTAAGTTAACAGCTAGTATGATGAGCCATGGTAGAGGTCTCCAAATCCCAGGAGGAAAGCCAAAGGAAGGCCAACTGTACGGAAAGTTTCTGGCAACGGGATCCCGGGCTTCGGATCGTTGGCTCAGGCACGACCTGCATTTGACCCAATTCGGCGAGCGATGAGGAAAGCAGCCGAGCGTGATTGGTCCGGAAATTAGCGGCTGGTTGTCCATCATCGCCCGATTCCGGAACTGCCCGTCGTACAACGATGCTCTCCATCCTCACAAGGTCCTCTTTGAGGCACTTGCACTCTCCCATTCTTCCACTACGTTCCTTTTCATCGTCCGCCGCCGCAAGGCAAGCAGTTCCCACAGAGACTAATCCCCTCAATAAGGAATTCAAGATCTATCGTTGGGTAGGGTTGCCCCTACTCCTTTCCACTCCTCTCCACCCTCCGTTCATCGTTCTCCTTCTTACAGAACCCAGATGAACCTCAGAAAAAGCCAGAACTACAATCTTACACCATTGATCTAAACGAATGTGGTCCTATGGTTCGTGCTTTTTACCACACAGCCCACTTGGACTCTGGCACACACCGCTCTCCTGTAGATTCTTGATGCGCTCATAAAAATCAAGAACGAAATAGATCCGACGCTCACTTTCCGTCGCTCGTGTCGAGAGGGTATCTGCGGTTCCTGCGCCATGAACATCAACGGGCAGAATACGCTGGCTTGTCTCTGTCGCATTGACCGCAATGAAAATAAGGACACAAAGATTTATCCTCTTCCCCACAGTATGGTCCTTTATATTTTTTCCCTATCCAGACCTCTCACGCGCGGACCCCAGTGTATATTGTAAAAGATCTCGTACCTGACCTTACTCTATTCTACAAGCAGTACAAGTCTATTGAGCCCTACCTCCAAAACGACAATCCTCCCGCCGAAGGCGAGTTCCTTCAGTCCCCAGAAGACCGCAAGAAACTAGACGGTCTCTACGAGTGCATCCTCTGCGCCTGCTGCTCTACCTCTTGCCCTTCCTACTGGTGGAATCAAGACGAGTACCTCGGACCCGCTACTCTCATGCAGGCATACCGCTGGATTGCCGACTCGCGGGATACCTACAAGGCACATCGTAAGGAGAAACTTCAGAACGAGATGAGCTTATATCGTTGCCATACCATCTTCAACTGTGCGTATCTCAGTCCCCATGTCAGTTTCCATTCCCCCCTTCTGACCAGTCGCTTACCTGTCCAGGTGCTCGAACATGTCCGAAGGGTCTTAACCCCGCCGCTGCAATTGCACAAATCAAACTCCACCTCGCAGCAGATTAGGTAGGCAAATCGAAGTGCGGAGACGCATGGAGAGAGCGATAGCTAAATTACTGTGTATGTGAACGCCCTTCTGCGTGCATCAGTCGTGCGGTATTCTTTCTCGTTTATGTGCAAATACACTATAAAGAAAGTGCGAACCCGGGGTGTGGTCAAAAGTTCATTGTCAAAGCGCCCGTACCATTCCAAGTCCGCGAGCGTTGTGACCACGGTTCGTACACAAAGATTGATTGTGCCTAATGCTTGGTGTAGCGACAGCCAGTAAGCAACGACAAGTGTTAGTTCCGGGGTGTGGCTCCCTACAAGCCATAAGAAGTGAGTGAATCGTAGTCGTTGGTCTAATGCAGCGATCAACGCATACAGGAACCCCCATCAAAAAAGTACACCAGTCACACGCTTATCGACATTGGCACGAAATCTGTGCTGGAATGACAGTACTTGCCAGTGCGATCGATCGAAAAAGCACGCCTTTTGGCCTTTTCGACTCATAATGTCAGAACTAGATTGACCTCGTCCGAGGATGTAGGACTCACCTGTAATTCACATTTTAGCATATGTCCGTCAGGTTGAAGGTTAGTGTCCCTGGAGTTCTGCCAGTGCTTACGCCCATTACCGCAGAAATGAGACTGTTATGGCTACTGAGACTAGACACCGTGACTGCAATATAAGAGATCCATCCTATCCAAGGGACTACGAGAGGGCCAATTCCATATCTGCTGTCTCAGAAACAGATGCCCTGGCCTGGAGAGGACCTACATCAGGAAAATATCCACCAGCTTTTGAGCTTTTGAGCTTTTTAACTTTTTGGGAAAAATATGGTTTCTTTGTGCTGCTTTCCTCTTGAAAATGAGTGTGTAAACGAATTTTTTTTGAGGTCTAGGTTCCTTTTCAGCTTTTCGACTTTTCGTACAAACTCGTACTCGTAAGTGGCATGTTTCCTGATGTTTTAAGTTACGACCTTGCGAGGGTCGCTGTACTTGCTCCTAGTCGCCTAACCTCGGCTCACGCCTGTACCTTGCTTCAAGTTACCTTTTGTTGCGTGGCGGTTTTCACAAGCCCAGTTCTAGAGCTTGACGTCGAGTCGTGGCCAAGTTCCGTGAAAGTCTTATCTGCCCAAAGCGTGTTTGTGCACAAAAGTTGTGTCATGGCCAACTGTAGGACTGGCTTGATGGCTTCCGAGTCTCGCACGATAGATACCGTGACAGACCCAATTTTCTTTTCCTCCTTACATTGTTTGATCTTGACCGGTGAGCGTACTTAGTACGGGGTGAGGTCACGGCCACGGTATTCCAACTCCCAAACGCGTACTCTACTGTGTGGATATTTCTTAGCTCCTCCCAAGGTAAAAGGGCAGGGCATTATAACCTTGGGGCCCTCATTACGCAATCAACGATCCGACTCGTTGGTTTATTGTCTTACATTAAGGATTCTATTACTTTCATTCTACTTTGACAATCGCCGTCGTGCAAAAGCTACCGAGAACATTAATGTTTCTCCCCCTCTCCCGTTACTTCATTCGCATTTGAACGGCGTTTCCATGACGGCGACTGCTCAATCATAGAGGTAACCGCCGTTGATGGAAATCTGTTATAACGTCAGATAGAGATCAGCAGGAGGCTGAACTGAAGGGATCTAGACATACAGATTGGCCTTCACAAGCGCAAGCGACAGGGCAGGGTGAATAGCTGCAACGATGCAAGAAGAGTCTACGTACCAGTGACGAAACCAGCGATGTCAGAGGCGAGGTAAGACACGAGGCCAGCCACTTCCTCTGGAGTTCCTGCGCGCGAAATAGGTGTACCCAAAGCAAGCTACGGCGAGTCCTCGGGTCAAGTCCATCTCATCACAAGAGATTGGGCCCCTACTCACTACGGCGTTCCCAGTCGTCGCGTTTGGACCAGGTTGATGACCGGACATGGCAACGTTGAGCGACGACACTGTTGGAGACGTTTACCCACTTTCGAGAAGCGCTGAAGTCGTAAGAGGAAGGCACTGACTCATGCGAGTATCGACCAGACCAGGAGCATACGTGTTCACGGTGATGCCAAATTCACCGAACTCTTGGGCTTCATGGGTCTCTTCTTCAGCTCACGGACACGGATTAAGAACACAGAGATATCATACCAGCCGCTTGTGTCAAACCACGAATAGCAAACTTGGTTGCACAGTACGCAGAAACGATGGAGGCACCTGCTCCCATGACGTGAGCCACGCTCTGCGAATTGCATATTGCGATAAAAAAAAAAGAGGTGACCTTTTTTCCCTGCTGCCGAGCTTGCCCCTAAAAACGCCTCCAAGTCAACACCTGTGAGATAGAGAGACAGAAAAATTCAGCACCGATGATACGGCCGCCGCGACCTTGCGCAATCATCTGCTTCGCTGCGTACTTATAGCATAGCATCGTGCTGCGAGCGTTGACGGCCATCAAGTGGTCAAAGGTATCAACGGTCACTGCACAGGCACCTCTTAACGGATTCGGCGTGATGGTGTACACAACTCACTGTCCATGAACGAATGATAAACGACTATTCCCGCGTTCGCAACCATCTATGATTAAAAAAAAGTAGTACGAGCCCCGGCGCATACATACAATCACAGAAAACCCTTGAAAGGGCTTACGACATCGAGGCTGCCCAGCTTTCGAACGACGTCTTGAATCATCTTTGCAACCTCTGGCTCCAGAGATACGTCCGCGGGTACGGCGAACGAGCGCCGACCCGTTTTCTCGATTTCTCGTACGAGCACGTCCAACTCGGGGTTGTTCGGTAGGTCGTTGACAGCCACATCGAAGCCATCCGCAGCAAGGCGAAGAGCGACCGCACGTCCGATCCCGCGAGCTGCGCCAGTGACGAGTGCAACTTTGGTTGTCGCCGCGATCATTGTGAAGAAGGTAGCAAGTACTAGTCCGGCGGGGTGGTTTTGAACTTGGTCGCTTTTATACACATGGGTTTTTTTTTTTTTTTTTTTTTCAAATCTATTTCTGTGCGCCTGAGGGTTCAGAACCGGGTTCAGAACCCCATGTAGCACTTCTGTTATGGTTACATAACTGGTGTGTATAGTACTTTAAAAAATATGTCCGAATGGAATTCTCCCCTTGGTCTGGTGACCGATGGTACTCGGGTCAGGTCGTGCGTATTGGGAAAGGCTGATGAGCTGGCGAGCACGATGAGGGCTGGCAGACATCATGCATCATGTTCGGGCGTGACATCGACGATCCGAACGCACAGGTGAAACATTCAACTCGGGTCAACCAATAACTAAGTGTGTGTATTACACAGCGACGACTAAGTAGTGTCCAAACGTAACGATGACATGACAACAACGCAAACAGCAGCAACTACAACAATCGCGATCTAAGAGAAACACGGGAGGCGGGTACAATCATATTTATGGCATGAGTCTCTCCTTGTAGCTTACTGCCCGTATCCAAATCTCCCCTGGACGGCTGCAAAGAAACGTACTCAGGAGACAACCAAGTTTGAAAGTGTCATACATACCTGCGCTCACGAAGCACGCGCCATACCATCCGCTCCCTCTGTCCAGGCGGAGGAGCAACGTCACCAGCCCGGCGTTGATACATACCTCGACAGCGGGCGTGAAGATCCGCGAGTCCCTCATTAGTGCCCTCAGCTTCGATAACGACCGTGCCGCGCCAGCTGGGGTCCACAACACGCCGTTCTCGATTAGGGAGCATGACCACAGGGGCACTACCAGGTGGTGGAAGGATCGTGAATGAAGAGCGATGGACCCATCGCACGACCGTATGATAAGCGCCCTGTGGACTACGATGCGAACTACCCGTTGGCAAAGCAAAGACACGGAGCCAGAAAAGGCCACTCACGTTTCTGTTCGCACGCGATCCTGCAACAATTGCAAATTCGCGATGATGTCCTCTGCCCAGAAGCGGATATCGATATGAACTATAGGGTTTCGGTCTCCGGCAACCCGAATAACACGGTGAAAGTACGACGGTGGGAATGCAAGCGCGGGCAACGACGGCGGCAAATCGCCCATGTGGGAAAAGGTGTAGTCAAGGTCCTATGCGGTTTGAGTGAGGAATCACTGGGATCCACGAGAAGGCAGGACGCACAATCAGATATCGTCCGTCCCAAACAAATCGTCCAACATTGCCCTCGTCACCAAGCGCGATGTCCCATACGACGTCGCCAGCACGAAGTAGAGGCAAGATGCCAGCTTTGCGCAGTTCCGTTTCGCATTCAACCACGCTCGCGTCTGACAACCAATCTCCTTCAGGGGATGGTACAAACACGCGCAGCAAGGGCGCACGCCGTAAGCGAAACAATGGTGACTTAAATCCGCCAGACGTGTGAGTGCTTCCGAGAGGAAGGTGCACCTGCGAACTTGCCCCATGAGACCAAGCGGAGTTCGTTGGAGACGGGGCACGGCTCGACTGTTGCGACCCAGGACGGTGCTTTCCCCCCTGACCCTGCGCCGCACCTGCGCTCCATGACAGCGGCGGCCCGGCGTTTTGTCGCTGTGATTGAGGCTGCCCAAGGCTTTGTCTTCGCCGGGGAGCGGCACTGTGTTCCGTTTCAGCTTCCGCTTGTGCCCGGAGACGAATGACGACTCGATTGAAAGCCCGCGTTTCTTTCTTCATTCCATGTATACGTCGAACAGCCTCTTCCGAGGGAGGCGAGGAGAGTGTCGAGAAAGCAAACTGTGCGTAGACATGCACGGGAACACTCACGCCGCGCATGTATGCGTGCATCTCCGCGAGTGTGAGGAGTATTGGTTCACGGCTTGGCCATGACCACCGTGCGTAGCCGACAGTGCCTAGGTAGCGCTCTAGGGCGACATCACAGAGCGCAAGGTCAGAGTCGATGGCCTGTCGTATTTCTTTACTTACGCCACCCCAGAGGACGAGCCACTCATAGAACGAGAGGTAGGCTAAAAGCTCCGTCAATAGTTCTGGGTTCTGCAAGTGCCGGAGAAGAGGATAGAACGTGGGCATTGTTTCCTCCGCGAGTTCAGCTATGTCGGCCGGAACGGACTTCTCAAGCCATGTGCCGCGTCGACGTGCGCGAGCGCGGGCGTATTCCTCAGGCGATGAAGGAACGGGTGCCGATCGTGGACGACGGTGAACTATGGGCTCGACAGTTCTCATGGGCTCGGCATCTCCTACATGCTCAATATCTCCTGTGGAAGATTCAGATAGTAGGGGATTACCATCATCCCCCCACGACTCTTGAGTGGCATTCTGGTGCGAAGAATCGGAGACAACAAGTTCAACGGAGTCATCTTCCTGGGGGTCCTCGGGGTCGACAATACTGTCATTAGAGTCATCAAGTAGTTGGCCAACTGCAACAGGTGCTTGCAAGAGGTCCTCATCAATTGAGCTCTCAGCATGGTCGGATGCATGCCGTGTGGAAAAGCCATTGAGCAAATGTGTGTCCGGTACGTCCTCCTGACTATCTTCCACGTTGGATGGTGATGGCGGATCGTCTTTATCCGACTGTGGTTCTGCAGGAACAGGGACTGCCCAGCCTTCGCGCATGTCGGGACGTGCTACGAGTTCAATGTCGTGGGGTTGAGCCAGGGGGTAGGGAGAAGAGAATCGGCGCTTTATACGGTCCAACGACTCACTTCGAGCGTCGGGTGGTGATGACTTTGCGGGGGGCGTCGGTGGTCTTGATGAGACAGGGGACATAACTCGTTCGGGTACTGGCGGAGACATCACAGGTAGGTCATCATCTAGATCTGCTTGCTGTGAAGAGTGCGAATCCCCTCGCCTGGGCGCAAGGTTTGATGCCATTGAGGGATCAGCCGGTTGGGAAGGCACGTGGCTTGACTTCCTTGAAGGCTCAACCAATGGCATTTTTCGGTCCTCCAATAGTGGCTCAGAGACACGCGTTTTGACCGCAGAACCTCTGCTTACCCTGCGAATGGCAGGGTGGGGCGGGGGCGGGGCTTCGTCCTCATAGGAAATAATTGACTGGAAGGTCCTAACCTGCTCCTGTTTATGCGGCCCCGAGTGTGAAAGTGAACGATGTGACATCGACTGGGGATCATGTGCTGTGTTGTCCCTGACGGTTGTGCCCTGAAAAGGCTTCGCTAAACTTGGTGGCCGTTGAGACCCCTGCTGTCCGACCTCAAGGGAACTTTTCCGTTCATGGGAGATGTGATGAGAATCAGCATCCTCAGCAATGGGGGGCCCACGTCGCATTGGCACGGACACAGGTTCTGGATCAGGATCTCGTGTGGCAAAGATGCGTGGCTGTCCGCGTGTCGGCATGCTGCCACGACGTGTAGTCTTCGCGTGTTTGTTTAGGGACTGTGGTAGTGTATCAACGGACGACGTAGGCGTGGTTTCAGTGACGGGTGTCTGTGAGAAATTCTGATGGACTCTGTCTTGTGGAGACGCGGCGGGTAATGAAGAGTCCCTTGTTAGTATCTGCGATGCCTTGGGACCAATTTTCTCTTGTGAGGTTTGGCCATTCGGCTGTAACACCGGGGGTGCTTTGATAAGTAGAGTCCCATCAACATGACCATTCGACTGCAGCGTCCAGGTGACTCCGTGGAGAGCTGAAACTGACGTGTCCGGGATTTGTTCGCTATCGTGCGATACCTACGGGGATTAAAAAGGTAAGAAGCGGGTTAACAACATGGGCAGGGCGTTTTGAGGTGCAGCTGCCGTAAGGCGCAATGAAACTGATGGGAGATACATACCTGGTTTGGGAACCGGGGAATTCCCACCGCCAAGAAGCGGTCGCTAGGTTTATGCGGACCCTGCTAAAAGGGTGTGCGGTTATTAGCATGGCGTTGAACGGTGACGAAAGGAAACGAAGTAACACGAATGCCGAGTCCCATTATGGGTGCGACCTCAACACGAATGCCCTTCATAGAAGACGTGCAGAAATGATGAATTGAATATATGCGTACCTCTGTAGAATTGGGCTTAGTGGTATTGGAAGTAGATGCACTCGTGCGACGAAGGTTTCCAGAGGATCGATTGATAGGGTATTGGGCTTCTTCATATAATGGCGTAGGTGATGCGGAGGTTTCAACAGCTGTGACATATGGCTTTACAACAGAAGGGAGCGAGGACGAGGACGGGTATAAAGTAGTAGGTTTCACTTGATCAGAGTACGGAATTGACTGGGGCAATATGGGAAGGGAGGGGAGGGATTCTTGTGCATTCTCGGTGGCTGCTGCATGATGAAATTGCGGGGTAGCGAGTCGCTCGTCTGAGGAAGCTAGTCATTGAAAGCAAGTCAGAAACTGGCATGCAACGTCCACAAGACAGGAGGTGGAGAACAGGAAATGGACTGTCAGTAACGCTGGAGAGAGGTAGTGGTCATGCCCAGATGCTCAGATGCTCTCGACGCGTCCCGTAGGTGACATATTGATGTACGGAGAATGTGTGTGCGTTGGGAAAGGGAAAACATGACTTACAAGTCGTTTGAGTTCTGAGGGGCTGCCTTGCTGCTTGATTCATGTCAACGCGCGCGTCCTGATATGACCTGTCCGAAGAGAACTGGACTTCGCGGGGGCCTGGGAGGGACTTGGGGAGGGACTGTGGAATGGGAGGGGTCCCCTGACGACCACTGCTGGATCTATGTCGTGCATCTTCGCGTTTTTTATGACTGTCGTCAGCTTCGCGGATTGTGCGGCCGTGTCGACCAAGGGGCATAGGCCCTGAGACAAGGGGGCGATTTCTGTCCGGGGTTTGTGCATCCGACTTGACGCTGGCAAAGCGAGCATATAAAGGTGTCTCGATGGATGACGGTTGTTGGGTACGTGAGGCAGAAGGCAAGGGAGAAGGTTTCTGGTTGCTATCGGGAAGGGTTTTCTTTCGCAAAAGGGACTTCATGGCCGTTACTGCAGGATTAGTACAACATAATGCAAGGATAAAGAGGGTATAAAAGAGAGCGCGCAAACGTGAGAGGAAAGCACACGAAACGCCGGATGAACTTGGCGTACGCGCATATCCCGAATTTGGTAATCAACCAACTCGGCAGAGCTGCCGCCGAGCCGAGCCATGGCCGAGTTTCAACGTCGTTGACTACAGTGTAAGTCGGCACTTTCCGACCTCTCAGCCGCGCGACATTTGCACCGGCTACTCCTCCCTCAATTGTGGGTTGTTTGTCATGAAAACACCTGTATTGTGATCGTATCGAGATGTACAATAAAACATGTTCATTATTTTTTTTTCAAAACCAATTTGTGCCCATGTTTGAGCATCGAAAAAATGAAACAATTTGAAATTGGACTTTCTCACGCCCAAATATGCACGTTCCCACCCTTAGAATCACTGTGCAACAGTGAAAACGTGTCTATTGACACTTTGAAGTGTCTATTGACACTTTGAAGTGTCCTTGGTGTTGATAGAATTGAGAATATCACTGGGGAGGCTGACCCTCCGGTGAGACTTGTACTTCTTGTTTGCAAAGGCAGCTTGGCACGCGTTCAGTCCTTTTCTGGAAATCATGTTATCTAGCCGATAGCATATGCGCGCACGCGAGAATAGCAACACATACTGATAAGCATCCATATATCTCCATGCTTTCTGGAAGAACTTTCGAATTGTGATAAGGCTGCATGAATCAAGACACTCGGGGACAAGTACTTTTGCGGTTGTAAACTTTCCATCTGCTAAACTGCGATAATCTGGATGCTCGAGTGTGAGACAGCAAATAAGAATCATCAAGTGCACATACAATGTCTTGCATAACCCCAAAGCATCTCTATAGCATTTAATTTGCAATGGAACTGCGGCAGAAACAAGCACACATGTCCTGTGCTCTCGATAATGGTTTGGATTTGTGGCTGCTCGTTCTGGAAGTCTTCCTGCAAGGAAAGGACCTTCTGCATGCAGCACCATTCATCAGTGTCGATGGATGGCACCTCACCCTCAGCTTCTGGGGCACCTTGTGCTGAGACCACTCCGTCTTGCTCCGACGCTCTGTGTCCTTTTTTACTTGTGACTTTAGGCATGAAGAGCATTTGCCCACAGGGTTTGCACCGCGTGCGTCGAGAAGCAATGTGTATTTGTCCCATACAGACTTGCATTCCTGCAAGACAATTCTGATGCCCTTAGGCTGTCCTCTGAGCTTCGGATCACTGTGGTCGCCCAGGAAGCACATTTGCTGTATCTGCCTGCATGTATCTTCTTCGCCCGGTGCCGGATCCGGATTGCACAGTGGGATCACGGTATCGTGCAGCTTCCTCTGTTTTCCACCGGAGTTAATATTCATGTTGTTTACATTGAGTGCATCCTCTGCATAACCTTCATGTGCAGAGGATCAGTCAAATACAAAAACGCCAACACAATTCGGATGTGTGTACTTGAAGATTGCAATGGTGGTCTCCACCTGTCGAATCAACTGGGAAAGATCCCACCATGCATCGTGCCCTTTCCCAGGGTATATGATCTTTCGAGCCTCAAAGGTTTTAAGGTGGCACTCGGAGGGAATGCTTAGCTGGTATTGGATCTGTGCCTCTGAGAGCCTAAGTCGCCCAATTGTTTCGCAGATGAAGTCGGAGACATGAATCGCATGTCCATTCCCCTTCCTCTTGAGTGGCTGCTGATCCTCTGCGAGCCACACACGCCTGCGGTACTCATTCGTGTGGAATACTGTTTCATCTTGCACAATAAATACATGTTCTTGTTCTCCTTGTCGAAGCGTTGGTTGTATGTGCTCAAGAGTGGCATCATCATAGCTTGACATCAAACTATTAAGTTTATTGTGCAATCAGAGGCACTCCTTGGGAAGTCGAACACTGGACACTCACCACTCATATATGTTGAAGATTTCTCCAATAAACCCATCCCTCTCTTTGATGACATCCAGGCATTCATGGCCATCCATGTATATGCCCTTCTTGGTCTCTTTGCACTCATACCCCAGCTTGAATTTGAGCCATCGCTGGGTGGTTGACTCAGAAATCGTCCCATCTATTCTGAGCGTGGGGAGTATCACCCCATTGACGTGCTGGAAAAACGCTCGAGGGGTGACAGTGCCCAGGGATTGGGCTGTGAGATATGCACGCACGTCGTGCAATACACTCTCATTGTTGAGCAGTGTGTGATGGCCATCCTGTGCCAATCCTTTAGGTGGAGGAATGTGATTGTGTCACCTGAGATAGAGCTCGTCATGGCGGATTTGACGTGCAAAGTATGGGCCCTTGCCCATGTGACATGCAATGGTGATGCTTGCACTGAGACAGGGCTGCTTGCACGCATTGTGGGTACAGTACCATGCACGAAGTTTGACATATTCCGAGATGGCAGTGAGCTTTGAAATAGTCTTGATTGCATGGCTGGGGTCGCATTTCTTAGCTGCCTTGAGACAGGACTGTATAATGCCTGATATGTCGTCAGATTCTGAGTTGTTGTTCTCCCCAGTGAGAAACAATCGCGCGGCCTCAGTAACATTTTCATCCAACGGAAGTGTCTGCGATTCCGAGTCCTGTGTGAGCTCTGGATGTGTCGATTCAGTTTCCTCCACAGTGGTTGTCACAAACTGTGCGTGGGTGCAAAATGCTCTAGATTAGATTATACTATATCCCATTATGGTAACATGCACCAATAGCTCACTTTCAAATGTTTCCTCCCCATTCACGTCCACATGATTGTCCCAACCTCCAGTGCTTGAATCTATTCTTCTCTCCAAGTGCTCGAAACAGAACGCAGCGAGTTGCTCTGTAAGTTGATCTATTGCATTGTTGATAGCAAGATCGGCACTTGCTGTGGTGTGATTTGCTGCAGATGAGGTTATAAGATCGTCTGCATCGATGGCAAAGGTTTGCCACCGATTGTGCCAAGATTTCACCCATGTTCTCGGTCGAAGCATTTGAGTGTGCTGAGAGTGGCATTGGTATGTCTGAGTCCGAGATGTATTCTGCATGATCAGCCGTTGATACTGGTGGAGGTGCTATCTCCTCTATTTCCGCTGGTGAAGGGCTGCGCTGCTGCTTCTGTCCATCCTTAAGAATTAACTCTACTTTTCTTGGCTGAGATATACACACCTTTCTCACAACAAATGTGTCAAGTGTCGCACACCCCTTTGCTGCATTCCTGAGAGCAGTTCCCTTTCTCCAAAATGTTGACCGTGAGCCTCTGGTGTAGAAAACTGGCCTGTTGGCGATCTTGCGGTGCTCCAGTTGTGTCTTTGTCTCCTGGTGCAAGTGAGGAGGCAAAAACCCTGAATAGAACGACTGCAGGGCCTCCACAGCTGCCTCTACTTCCTCCTCACTTTCATTGTTGATCTCTTCTACATTTATTGCTCTCCCCAAGCATACAATTGACTCGCTTGAGTGATTGTCTGAGACACAATACTCAGAACTCTCCAGGCTTGGTGCACGTCTTGAATGCTTCCCAAAGGTTGTGCGTGCTCCCTGCCTCTTCAGCTTGGCGGTTTTAGATCACTTTTTTGCCCACAGCATGACTGCGATGTCACAGAAGACTGGCAGAAATGAGGGAACATGCAGAAAGTGAAAAAAGTGCAAAAATAATGTGATTTCAAAGCAACATGTAGACTATGTGATGTAATACAGGGCATGCGTTACCTTTACTGCACCGCCATGTCCTAATTTAGTGAGAGACAATCCAATCTACCGGGGGTCGTGTGCATGATTAGCAAGCTCATGTTGGAGGGGTTGCACGAGGCAAACGATCGAGGGTCATTACATTGAAGCACACATTGGGGCAAGATATTCAAAGTTAAAGGGATATTGTGGAAAGGCAACTCTTTGAGGTTCACACAGTCACACTACTTGATTCAGCATTTCGCGATGTAGGGAGGAGTATTATCGACCAGCCCCGGAAGGCGATCTGATCTATTCCACCATTCCGAATAGCCGAGTGGAATGCCCCTGTATTTGGATCTGCACTTTTAATCTCATTTTCGGCAATTCTACACGTGTTCCTAGTTGCTAATTCGAGACACAAAATGAAATAAGCGCCCGAAAATACGAAAATAGCTGAAAATTGCAGATTCGGCATATTTTCCCCACTTTCTCTCTTAAAATTTGACCACTTGGCCGGGCGCTCAATATTTACATTCCCACAGACGGGATGGAAAGTGCCGACTTACACTGTAGTACTCCTTCACATCTCCTGCCAAGTCTACGTCGTTCTCGTTCGCATTTGATCTCATCCACAGCGCTCCTAATACTTCAGTGTTCGGGCCATTTTTCTGTCCTCGCGTGTCGACTGTCTTCGTGGATTTGTGCGCCATTGAAGATCGCGTAACAGAGAAGATGATAATGGGAGGGTATGGCATCACCACGTAGAGAGTAGGCATTATGACGTGGCAGGCCAGGGTGTCCAGTTGGACGCAGAAAAGAAAGGTTGATCACGACAAACATGTCACTGCCCGCAGGTAATATATTAGCATCTTACATGTGATAAATATGAGGTCATAGACTGGTTTGGGGGCACAGCGCAGAATGCGCTCTGGAAGTTAAGGATCGAATTCTTGCCCAACCATCCAACATCCCTGGCACTTCATCCTGCAGCATTTCAATATTCATGGGATCATTATAGCCATCGATGAGAACCCGGAACCGGGTGGTCTCGTCCCTCGTTACGGAATACCGATCACTTCATGTTTAAAGGCAGAGTGTGTCTGCACTGGCAACAGAAGCACGACTTACTTCCCACGAGACTCTCCCCAGAGGTTGGCGTCAAGGACAAGCAGCGGGGGAGAACAGTAGAAACCTATATCCTGCTCAGTAATAAATAAAGAGTAGTAGGCCATGGGAGGATCAATTTGTGTACGAAATCCATGCTCGAGGTGGCCGAAAGGAGGCACGACAGTACCCTCATATTTTTGCCACGTGACCCTGACAACAACGACGATAATAACATGAGAAAACTCAGCAATCCCACCCGTACACAAATTCTGCGGATGCATTCCCCCTCTTGTCGGTTGGGCAGATGCCCGACCCGAATTTCTCCCGCAGCAACAAATCTACGATGTTGCGGGAGGCAAGTGTCTCCGTCTCCATGGCAGAGATAAAACTGGAATAGATCACGTTGGCACAGGCACAAAAAAGACCACAACGACGACTACACTTACGGCTCGAATGCATTCACATAGAACAGTCCGTCATCGAGCTTGACAGGTGGGAACTCCGTCGTTGGAGGCAGCACAGGATATGAATCCCACTGAAAAGTTCCTCAGTCTAAAGGTTGAATGTTGGAAGGAAGTTCGCAAAGACATACCTCTTTGCGAAGAACCCAGCCAACTTCATTTTGGAACATGCTTAAGAGCCACTCATCCGAGATACGCTCCATGGAAAATATCTTCACGACCCATTCGTTAGTCTCCTGCTTATCGTGTGTCTCATTCTTGGCAAACGTCGCCGGTCCGTGATATGTCAGGGAGTTGAACTCTGGGGCGTCGCCGCCTCGGCGAGCGCCATCAAAAGATGTCAGGACGGTCGTTGGTGCCCAGGAGCCGGGCTTATAGCCAAAGTACTCGGGGTTTGGCGTCGCCGCAGTAGTCGTAAGAAGGGTGACGTGTAGGTGGATATATGGTTGGGGTGGAATTAAAGAGGACAGATCAGCTGGCAGGGAGATATGAGAAGTGTGGTACGGCGTAGCAATGATCACCGCATCATATTTGCGGCGTTCTCTCGCGGTAATCACTGTCCAACCATGATCTGAGAGCCGTTCTATGCCCAGCACCTAGTCCGACGTTAACGCTATAAGATTTCATCAGAAGAGCCGCCTACCTCGGTATTTAGGAAAACCCGAGCTCCCGATCGTTTCACAAATTGCTCAAAGATTTGCCAATTGCCTCCGCTAACGCTGACACCACCATCCGCCGCAAGAGAGCAGGAGGCTTCCAATGAGTGTATGCTATCAATTGTCTGCGTAGTAAAGATTTAGTAAAGAAACCGAAGAAAACGGCCCATCCGCCCAACCTGTGCATAATTGACGAGCGTCACAGCTTCAATGAGCTCATTCGCGAACCTTTCGGAGACGCCGCGACTTGTGAAATATTGGGCACCAGTCTGGTTAGTTAGCTCGGTCCAGTTCATGGCAACATTGAGCGCCTCGATGGAGGACCAAGTTTCCACGGCCGGTTCGTAAAGCGTGAGGTACTGGTCTAACATGGCCCGAACGCTGTGCCGCCGATGAGGACGTGCGAAAATTCGATATTGTGAATGACTCACAGCTCTTGCGTTTTCGATGGCGAGCGATAGCCATACCTCATCAGAAGTTTAAGCTTGTTCAGCCAGGAGGACCAGGTCCCCGATCGCGTTTCCTTCCGAGGAAAGGTATCAAAGCGGGACATATGGTATATCACGGGGAATCGTACCGTATACAAGAACTGTTCCCCATCCCAGATACCCATATCCCCGTTCTCATCTTCAAACCCGTACGTACTCAAATTAAATTCCTTGACCGCCCGTTGCAAGTTCTTGTTGACCTCTACAAAGATGGATGCGCCGAGTTCCACGGGCTCATACGCACTATTATTATGCGGGTATGCTGTGGTGCTTCCTGCAAGGAGCTTAGCCCAGAACTGAACATTACGAGCGTGAGTTGAGTAGCTTACGGCCTCCAATGTAGTCGTTGCGCTCGTAGATGTCAATCTCGACGTCGAGATCGTAGCGTTCTTTTGCTTTGGAGATCCAGAACGCAGTAGATGAACCGCCAGCTCCAGCACCGATAACCGCGATGCGGGGCGACGATTTTGATAATACTACCTCAAACGACGGCGGAGGGTCAGGCTTTGTCGACAGAAAACTGTCGAGACTAAAAGGAAATTGGAATGCGAGAGTGTGTGTCGCTGCGACCAAGGCCGAGAGGATTACCTTGCGCATGATTCACGAGTAGCAACGGTCGACCCCCAGTCGCGACTACGTCAGCGCCAGTCGCGCGGAATCTTCCCACGAGCTGTGCTATATTTAGACCTTTTGCTCCCGCTACATATTTTGTACTGTGGACATGACCCAGATAGTATCATCCTAGACTATAGCAAACTTATACCAGGAAAGTCACTGCATCGAGACGATAATAAAACTACAGTAGCATATTAATAGTAAACGGTGATGTTGTTGATGACCCATTTGGCATCTGGACTCTCATTCAGTACAACGCGACGTGCGAGGAAGAATAAATGACATACTAACAAAGTTCTCCCCCTTCCTCACATAATTTGTGCAGCTCCCTGGACAACCTGAACTCCGGTATGCACCACCTGCCCAGCCGCCACAGAGCGTGGTGTCAAGGACAAGGTACTGGGAAGAAAAGTGGGACGCTATGTCACAGTCAGCGGTGGACAAAAAGGCACTCGGAGGAGGCCAGGAAGATGGGTCGGGTTGGTCAGAGTGAGCATCCGGAGGGATCGAATTGCGTGCAAAGTGCCATATCTTGATGCCTGTGCTATCATCCCGGAGGAGTGCGAAAACACCCCCACCAGCGCTGATGAAACCTTGACCATAAGAGTTGCTATCGGGATCGGAGAGTGAACAACCAGCGTCATTCTTCTGTGAACTCCTGCAGTCCGTGCGGAGTACATCGGCTGTGAAAGCCGGACGGCCATCTGAGGAAGTAGGTGCCCTCGAAGGGATAACACAGTCGGTTCCACTCCCGGTATGGAGAGTGTATCGATTCCTACACACAGGGGTGATATTGGAGAAGCAGGGGACGCAACAAAGAGAACTAACTGTTGGTTGTTATTGATACCCTCGACGATGTCGATCTCTCCGCCATTAGGCCAGTTGTCGCCAACGGTCCAAAATGCAGGCCATACGGAGCAACCGTATGGCATGGCAGCGAAGTCCGCAATGACAAGAGAGTTGCCATAGCTGTTCTTGGAAACAATCCTGATGCTAAAATAACGCCATTTGTCCTGCAACACCTCTACAAGTTTCATAGGCGTCACGTACGAGTCACGCGCCTCGCCGAGGGAAAGGTCGTTCTTGCTATCCACGGCCAAGACAACGGTGCCGTCAGGCTGCACGTAGGCAAGCCCCCGGCTGACAGCATCGGCTTTCGACAGATAGTTGACTTGACCATTTGTAGGGTCGGAAGCGGTAAAGTAGGTCCAATGCCTGAGAAAAGTATTAGGAGAGTAGTGGATAAGCAAATAGGATGCTTGCTTCTCGTCCATGAAATCCGATAGCCGAGAGTGATCTACAGACTGGAACTGGAACTGTCGGCGTTGTGCTTGAATGGAGCGCGCATCTTCAGCATGCGTGCTGCGGCTCAAGCCCGGAATAACATTCAAGTTGATGGCAACGAGTAGAGGCGCAAGAGAGAGACGAAGCGCAAAAGACACGGAGAGCATTGGGGTCACTGTGAAAAATTAGTAACTAGAGATAGTTTTAATATAAGTCGAAGGAAAGGAATGGTATTGAAGACGGAAAAATATGATTCCCCGCGGCACTTACAGATCAAGGAGAACAGGGCCGACTTTAATGCGGAGAAATGGAGAGACAGCCCGTGGCTGTTTCTCGATGCCATGGATTGCGTAAGGGATGCCACGACGGAGGTTGACAAAATGGGTCCGATGATGTCCTCGTGAGATGTACCTGGACTCTAGGCCTTTGACATGCTCTTTCGAGGACTAGCAACAACTTGGGGAAGCAGAGAGACAGCCAAAGGTCCTGTCAATGCAACACGCACTTGCGCAAGCCTCTCATGAAAAACTCCGAACCCGTGGCCCGACCTTCGCATAGCCTGATATACAGAGAGATCAGCGGTGTCAGCTGGTCACTGGCCGTCGGGGATTAGCGACCCGTTTCAACAACAGTATTCGCATTGGCTCTTACCGATGCACATGGTTGAACCTCTGTGAGCTGTCTCCGCATTCAACCTTGTGGTAACTCAAAGGCCTTGCATTCTCACCAGCGACAAACCTGAAGCTTGAAGACTTCATTAATACGTAAGGGCGTTATCAATCTCGCCTGTGCGGGCATTTGATTATTATTTTTTGGGAATCAATTACTGTGCGCCTCGGGAGAAAAAGCGGGCATTTGATACCCGCTACGCGTCTGAAGCGCTACTATATTCTTGTGTCAACCTTAAAGCACTTTGGTAACAGCGTCAACCGACTTTAGTGGCCCCGTGTCTGTCGCGTTTACCTTATCTACTCACCGCAGATCCTCTCCTATGTTGTCTGGTTACAAGCTACCTAGCGCCCACTGCGCTCAGACTTTATCCAATCCACAGATCCTTACGCTTTCTCGTGCCCACCCCTGCGTTTTTAGCCACTCGGCCGCTTTCCAGTCATGCCACACAGCGAGTGATGGGTGTGGATATAATATACCACGAGAAGGTACCTTTACTCCGCGTGGGTATCCGTCGTGTGTGGGTTAACAATCGAATGGCGAAATATTATATGTTCTCTACGAATGCAAAAGTTGCCCCATGTTTAGAGTAACACCAGACAGTGCCCGGAGTGTACCTTCAGAGCCGGGTAGAGCTCTAGCTGAGGAAGCCACTTAGACGTCATCGAGCCACAGCCACTCTTGTTGAGGTCATTCATAACGTAGGGGGTGTGCACACGACCGCGGCCAGTGTCCCAGACTTGAAGCAGAGGTAAAACCGTGCTGTGCTCTTTCCGAGGAATGAGACTGAAACACAATGAGAGGAGTCGTACCCTGTGTCAGCAGAGAGTAGACCGGCTTGACGCGCCCAAGTGGTGTGCTGTGGAGCCATCATTAGAGATGGAGACGGGTTGATCACCAAGCAAGTGATCTTCTCGAGTGGGCCCGGGACACGTATTGAACGACGTGGACGTGTGAGACGCGGATTTTATGCGACGAATACACGCGATGCGCAGAGCCAGAGAGGAGTTACAGCTAAACATCATCGACAGCGGCTACAACCGAGTTAACGTGGTCACTAGTGTTGGAAAATGAATACGAAGCACCGTGACTGGTCTGCCGTCATTATGAATGGCGCGGGCTTCTGGGCAGAGCGATGCGGGGTATCAATAAAGATAAGGTATGAGCGCCATGAGCTGTTGTTGATGACCCAGAGTTGCTACTCAGAAAGGGAATGGTTCCCCAGACGAAGCTACGGAGTGAACTGCGGCGGAGTGAGGGACTAAGACCGCAGCTGTAGACTTTGACACGGCGCTAATGGTCCATACAACCACGCAGAGATCGATGCATCAGAAAACGTGTGGCCGCAGATGTACGAAGCGGACGATGATTGGACCAGAGACGGAGAAGATAGAGCTGTGGGCGGTCTAGGATGACCAAAATGGCAACTTCCCTCTACGGACTTTGAAAGAGCTCATTGTGTCCTCTTCTTCGTAATGGCTCACTGACTGTATTGCATCGCTCCTCTCCCCGAGATGCCTCTTTATGTTCACATTCTCATCTAGTTATTGTAATCTACCTTGTATCTCTCTCTTCCAACTCGTGTTTCCTTCCAAGCTTTACTCTCCGCATCATCCATGTCTCAAGACGGCCTCCAGTCCGCACCCGTATGTCCTTCTCAACTGTGCATCAGGATGACCATAGCTCAAAGTCACACACAGAATGCTGGTGCTTCCCTCAGTCTACTTTCTTTATCCATAGCAGCTGCCAATGCGGAACCCATTGAGGTGCCCCAGGATTCTGCCTTTGACGTCGATGACCAACATTCTTGGCGTGGGGCGAGCGGCGAGGCCATTCATCACGGGCGAAACCCCAGCCAGGGAGTGGCTGTCCACAATGGGACGAAGCATCGTCGCCTCTCATCGACAGGGCAGGTCCGTCGGCGACTCAGCGACGCCCGCGACGCCGCAAGCCGTCTATCGTGAATGGAATCCCTGTCTGTTTCATTTCGCTCGGTACTGACATCCCCGTTTTCAGGACAGCGGTTCTGCCCAGCGTCGCCACCACTCTCAGCTCTCTTGCTTCAATATCCATATCCTCCTCCGCGTCGCCACATGGTCCAGACGGTTCCTCGACGGTTTCTCGGGTGCCCACTGTTCCCGTCGCGATTCCTGGGTCCAGCGCCCACATTTCTAGAAATAATATCAGTAGATCTGTTCCCGTCGATGACGGGACGAGCGTTTCGCCTCTAATGACTGAATCAAAATCTGCGGTGATGGGTGGGACGAATAGGAATGGAAAAAAACGAGGAACGACTTTTACGTGCGAAAGCTGCTCGAAGGTCCACTCGTTGCTGTGTCTCTATTAGCCAAAGCTAAGATTATTTCATAACAGGTATATCGACACCCGTCGTGCTTGATCAAGCACCGATGGGAGCACACCCCTCATTGGCGAGAAGCGTCGAAATTTCTGCTGAGTAAACACCAGCAGGTGCAACTCATGGAAGTGAGTACCATCATCTGTTCGCTATTCGTGTCGCCATGACTATGGCATCATCCCTTCTGTCTTCCGTCGTCCTGCACGATCCGTGCATGAAGAGGAACATCTTTCTATGGTTGTTCTTAAAACCCTGGCACGAATACTGATGTTACACCTCACGTGCAGGCCGCTGCGATACTTTCACATCTGACGCCGTCTGCGTCTGGTGGCTCGTCCCTCCCAGATGATCGTTCGCTCTGGCCCTCCTTCCTGTCTGGTGGTGCATTGCCGCCCCCAGTCCCAGTTCCACTGGGCGAGTCCGTCGCCGAAACGACAGTGTATCCGACTTCGAGCTCGGTGCCATCGGGGCCGCGTATCCACGATTATTCGCTACCGAGTACAAGTGTTAGCGGGATCACTCGCCTGCGGCCAGGGATTATTGCTGTACCGACGGAGCCGGTATCGTACGGCCCGCCAGAGAATGGAGTTGCGCAAAGCTATACGACAGGCTATGGCTCATCGTTTGCGAGCTCATATCGATCATCGTCGGCTGGGGTCATCATGCCTCATGTGCCTGCATCTGGGAGTTCGGACCGGTGGTCGCGCTCACTTTCATTCTCTCACTCGGGGTCGAGCGATGAAAGTGAATTTGTGGAAGTAGAGGCAGAGACAACACCTTCTGGAATATTCGGTGTGCACGGGCCACACCTTGACATGGAAGGTGATGTGAGCGTCAAAGAGGAAGAAGAGGAAGAAGGTGGGTGGGACGGGATGGAGATGGAGATGGAGCTGTAGAGGAAGAGGGTGACCGCCGGCAATCTACAGGTATCTTGGGTTGTACGTTATACCATTCGTTTTCTTGCGCTGTGTTTTGTGTTCTACGATTCGCTCTGCTCGCGCCCTTTTGTTTGCAAAGACACGCTTTTTGTTCGTAGTTGAGGCGCTTGTTGAGAGAGACCGGATGATTGATATTAGCAGCCGCCGTATTATTTCCTGTCCCGTCCCTCTTCGGCGGCGTTGGCTTGCTCTGCGACTGACCTTTCCTTTCATCCCTCGATCTCTCCGACCTCTTCATGGACAGCGTTTTCCCCCACGCACTCGGTTCCGACTCGCCGCCGTCGAGACAAAATATCCTAACCTCCTTCTTGCGCGGCCGTCCACGAGGCACTTCCCAATCCCAGCATCCCTCGCCCGTAATCGACCGCGACTCCCCTCCTCCACCCTTCCCCCCACCATCTCTCGCATTCGTAACCCCCCCTTCTCCCGGCCCTTCATCCAATAACAACAGACGTCGATCCTCCGCCGCCCCCGGCGTACAGCTCTCGGTTTCCCACAACCTGCCTATCTCTTCTGGCTTCCAGATCCTGCGCAGACGCCGCTCCGGCGGTGCACTCGCATCCTCCAACACACCGCAGGTGCCCACCGTCGTGCCAACCACCCCCCAACCTCCCAGCATGCCCGTGCTTCCCAACGTGCCAACCCCCTTGTCAACAGCCACATCGCACCGCATTCGCCTCGTGCCACATCTCGACAGTCGCCGCTCCCTCCGCTTTGACCCTATCGCCCGCGACGTCGTCGAGGGCGACCCTGCGCTGCGCATCGGCAGATTTACCGAGCGCTCGGGGATGGGCGTGTCCCAGGCCAACGCCCTCAACTCGAACAAGCTGGCTTTCAAATCAAAGGTCGTCTCCCGCGCCCACGCCGAGGTCTGGTGCGAACCCGGCGGCAGGTTTTACATCAAGGATACCAAGAGCAGCTCCGGCACGTTCCTCAACCACGTCCGCCTTTCGCCTGCCAGCCATGACTCGCGCCCGTTCGAGCTCAAAGACGGCGACACTCTTCAACTCGGCGTCGACTATCAAGGCGGAACAGAGGATATTTACAAGTGCGTCCGTATCCGCGTAGAGATAGGTCGCGAGTGGCAGGCTTCCGCGAATGCGTTCAAGTACGTGACTTTTTTGGAGGGTAATGGTAATTGGTTGCCTTAGTTGGCGTTGTTTCGGGTAGTACCACCGCTTTGCGGCAACTCAAATCGCTGGCAACTGCAGCTGCCCCTGCGGCGCCTAAGCCGACGGACAAGAAGCCCGCGCCCAAGTCCGGTTTTTCTGACTGCTGCATCTGTGAGTGCGCTTCCGTTGATGCACAGACCTATGGACAAGTGTTGATTGACTTGTTGCAGGTCTATTCTCGGTCACGATTCGACAAGCACTCTTCATCGCACCGTGCTCGCACGCCTTCCATTACAAGTGCATCCGACCGCTGCTGGAAACGCACCACCCCGCATTCCTGTGTCCCCTCTGCCGCACCTTTGCGAACCTCGAGGAAGACGTCGAAGTCGACGTCGCTTCGATTGATCTTGAGGACGATGCTGCCGAAGAAACTCCGGCTCCCGGCATTGCACCGGAAGACGCTGAGATGCTTATGCTGTCTCCGAATTTAGGTCGAGAACGTGATGGTGCCGAGACGGAGGTCGAGCCCGAGACGGGCCTTGGCAGCGGCCTGCGACGGGTCCCTGTGCCGCCGAGCATCATCGACCTCGCCGAAGAGAGCGACGATGACAGGGATGCCGAGATGGCGGACGCCGATCATCACGACGACGAGCCGCCGCTACCGCCCCTTCCTGAAGGCGAGGGCTTGCTGCCTCCCCCTCCTCCCGAGCGCGAAATTCTCGGAGCGCGCAGTGCATCTGTCTCTGATGCCGAGGACGCGAGCGGGGAGAGTTCCCAAGGGATCGATGAGGCGGATCGAGCGGCGAAGCGGAAGCGATAAAAGATCGGGTCAACAATTCTGAAGCGCATGAACGTGATGTGTTACCATGGTCGTATTGAATACGTGTCCAGATCCTTGGTAACAACATATGTACAAGGTGAACGTATATCCGCGCTGATCCCTGCCACTTGTTTTTTTTTTTCTTGAATGTTTTACAGCACGGTAGTCTGTAACCCACCCTCACGTTGTCTCTTGTCTGTTTCCCCATTTAGTCTATGCGAAAGATACTAATCGGATTGGGTCATGATCATGATATATACATATATACCCCCCCCCAGCGTGTGCGGAGGCGGCCGATGAGGTGGCATACTTTCGAGCAAGAACAACCACGGTTGACGTCCGAGAAGTCCAGCAGCGATATGCCTTGGTTGTGGAGCCGACCGTTGCGTCATCTCTTCGGGACCCGCAGAGAAAATAAATATTCCTAGCTGTTCGCTGGGGCGGTTATAGACGACATGCTTTCCTAATAGATTGCGAGCGAGCCAACCCAATGAGGCAAAATTCACGGGAGTGCAACATGCAATACAAGATAACGCCAGTCATTGGTCGATAATAAGGGATCCCAGCACGATAGACGTGACATGACGGCGATCTGACAGGTGGACACGGCCAATTGAAAAAGAACAGGAGATAACGCTCGAGGAAGCCACGGCGCGCCCGGGTCAAAGGAAGTAAAGTTCACCAAGAGAAGGTTTTTGTGTGAAGGAAAACAGGGGCGGGGGGGTAATCTCACCGTATTTCTACAGTAACCTCCCGTCAACGTTTCAAAAACCCCAGGGTGGGGAAGAGACGAGCGATAGGTTGGGCCTTCGGGGACCTGAGTACCGAGTTTCCCACCTTTTATGCAGCATGCCTGCCGAAAGGGAACGGGTGCACGAGTACTGAGACAGCATTTGTACGTATAAGAGATGCCGTACGTTTTACGCAAGGCGCTGAGATTGAAGGATTTGCCAATGAGCTTAACCCAGTAAGAGACGGAATTTATTTTCCTTGAAGAGAGGAGGAATCTCCGGGCGGGCGGCTACGTTGCCCGCTGTATTCGTATTCGTTTGGATGGATGACGCGATTGTAGTCAAAATCCTCGTGGTGGATGTGCAAGTGGAAGGATTGGCCGTGCGAGCAAACAAGGCACTGGACTGAAGCGTACGTCAACGGGGACCTTTTGAGGAAGAAACGGGCTACCGGATGAGGGAACTCGCTTAAAGCATAGGATCTTTTTTTTTTCTTTTTTCTTTTTTTTTCAATTCTATTTCTGTGCGCCTGAGGGTTCAGAACCCCATGTAGCACTTCTGTTATGGTTTACATGGCTGTCTTGTATAGTATGTGTGTAAAATGACTGAATGGAATTATCCCCTTGGTCTGGTGACCGATGCAACTGAAATCATGTGCTGAGAGAGACATGCACGGCTGTGATGTGTGGAGGGATCATGGTGTTGGGTGGAACCGCAAACTTACTTGAACAGCTTGAAGGGTGGTTGCGTAGATCCCTGTATGTCATCTTGTTGATCGAAAATCAGGTGGCAGGTTGGGGCTTGTTCGTCTTGAGGGGGGGTTGCTTTCTTGCTGGTTGCTATACTTTGCTGTGGTTGTTTGGCTGGTTGTGGTGCGTTCAGGATGAATTCGACATCGCTTGCATCGTCTCCTTGCGGTTTTGCTGGGGCTTTGTTGGATGGTTTGCGCTGCTTCCACTTCCTGACGGAGGCCCTGTTGCTGAAGCAATAGAGGTACTGGTTGGTTAGCAGTGCCTTGAGTTTGTGGCCATCTGGGTCCTCGAAGGAGAGGGAGAGGGAGGAGATGGCACCTTCAGAGTAGGAGGTTGGTGGGCGTACCCAGCTGGGTAACTGCATGACTGAGAGGGAGGCATAGGTAGGGTTGTGAGCTGTTAGAGTGGCGTGGCACTCTTCCGGGGTGTATACCCCTCTGGTGTTGGACGTGCCGGTGGGTAGACCGTTGATTGTGATTTTGGACCATTTGGTGTTGGTCCTTGCAGGTGGGATGGCTTTGCTAGGTGGTAGCTGAAAGGCGGCAGTGAGGATGCCTGGGATGAGGGCTGCTGCGGTTTGTAGAGCGCTGGGGGAGGTGTTGGGTGAGCTGAAAATGATGAGGTTGCCTTTAGCCATCCAGCAAGCAGCGGCTACCCTAATGGGGCTGTGGGAGGTTTTGGCTAATTTTGAATTGATGGAAGCACAAATGCTTTCCAGGGTTGGCCGGCCAGCAGAGGGTGGAGTAAGATGTGATAGGGACAGCACCAGGCTGTGGGGCTGAGCTCTAGACCTGGCAGCAGCCAAGTAGGTCTTAGGGTTGGACTTAGAGGGGGCCTTATTGTTTGCTGTGGGGGCTTTGGAGGTGCTGGTGGGCAGGGTGGAGTTGACCTTTCTCTGTAGGTCAGCAAGTGCCTTGGTGATGGAGGCAAGTGAAGTTTGAATTTCTTTCATTTCAGAGGGGGGGCTGGGTGGCTCTAGGAATGGGGCTTTGTTCCTGATTGCCAGTTCTGCTGAGATGGGGTGGTTTAAGATGGGGTTGAGAAGTTTGTTGAGTACTGGTAAGTGAGTGTCACCGGCTCGCGAGGGCAGCTTGTTGGAGAGCTGTCGGACTGTGGTAAGTTCTAGAACCGGCTATGTGTTCCCTCATCGTTACCCCACCATGACCCGTGCCCCCTGTATTTGTGGCTTGATGCCCATCGTGAAGCTGTTATGATTGCCGCCAACACTCTGATGCTACCTATGTTCTGATGTCCCCAGCTTTATGGGCATAGCCACCCCGCCTTAGTATTTATAGCGTCATACCTAGTTACTAAGACTCTAACTTGAGTCTTCTGTCAAATATCAGGTCGTTCTCGCTCTAAGTCGAAGTCAGCATACTTCGTCGCCTTGGTTCAACTTATCTCTCCACTCCTGGAAGACGTACGGGTGCATGCTCTTCATCATCGTTATCTTCATCACAGTTCCCCTCTTTATCATCATCCTCTCCTTCCGTTGCTGCTAGAGGAGTCCGACGCACCGTAGCGGTGACAGTGAGAGGGGTATTTTTTGTGGAAGTTATCCAGCTCGTTAACGAGAGCAGTAGAGAGGGAGACAAGTTTAGTCCTCAATGCCTCTGCTTGACACGTGGGAATTTCAGACATGGTGGTGGTAAGAGGTCAAGGAGCATTCAGCATAGGATCTTATCCGGTAGTTCATCTCGTCCTCTGTGAAGATACAGTTCAGTGGGATACTCTGTCATGGACAAACTTGCTGGTTCGGACGCATGACTCGAGCGGTGATTGGGTAGATAGTGCAGTCATCCGCTATCCTATCATCCCGGGCTGGATCATGGCCCAGATTTCTCAGTTCTCAATCGCGCACAGGCAACTGTTAGTACCCTATAAAACGTGTACAGGTATGCGTGGCAAGTTCACATCTGTAAGAGCTTTGCCTTGTTTTTGTGTTTCCCTGAAACTCATCCCCCGGGACCCGGGACCTCTCTGATATACTGTATCGAATCAGCTGGACCGTGACTCCGGTTCCCCCGCACCGCTGTACCGGACCCAATCAATACCACGTGCGCTTTTGTGCACTTTTAGCAGCAGCGACTTGCCGTAAACACGCACGAAGACTTCGACCCTTCTTGTTGTGTCGGCGATCATGGTTGTGCCTAACTTGGGCAAAATCCGATCTTCACGGCGCCCACTTGAAATCTAGAAAAGAAAACGAGGGTGAAGGGGGGGGCGGTGTTTCAAAATTTAGAGCTCACCCCCCTTATACACACGTGTGGTTTTCCTCACGTGAACAGAGGTGGCAGGCGGGGCGGATGAACTGTAAAGTAACGGACCATCTCTACAGCCGCAGAGGTGAAAAACATACGAGAACCCCCTCATTTGGGCGCGCAGCTGGAAGCACTGGTGCACCGGGCCCACCGACACTGGCAATCAATGTGTGATGATGATGTGCTGCGAACCAGCGGCGTGCGATTACTCGGAAAGAAGCGCAAGCGCGCCAGTCTGCAGCGCTAAATTTGAGGGGAAATTTGCAAATTCGTGACCGCGTTCCGTTCTAGAACAAAGACGGCGTGGCCCTGCGCCGGTCGTGAATGTAAAAATAAAAAGAGGAGGGGTCTGATGGAGGGCTTGAGCCTTGACCTTGATTGGCCACAGGATCGATGAATCGCCGGGGCCTGCAGAACAGAATACAGTATGAGCGCATCGCCCACCCCCAGCATGCTGCCTTTTCGAACTGTGCAGTATTTGGTCTAGAATATCGGTGGATCGGCTAACGTACCCCCGCGGATGTTGTCCTGGTTTCTCAGGGTAGAGCCGTTTCCCCTGCCAAGCCTTATTATCTTGTCTCTTTACCACCACATTCGTTATAGTATCCATATCCCTGTCCTGTTTAATCCCTCATGGAGCCCCTTGGTCCTGGCTTTCCAGACCCCTTCAGTCGTGACAGGGCATTCGCTAAGACCTTTTGGAGTGCCATTCTGGCCACGGCACTTTTTCGGTGCTGGCACATTCTCGTCTTCTTCGCCGCCTGGTCTACGGCCATTTGCGTCATCAGTGATACGACGAAAAGCTTGGCCATCGCGCCTACCTTGCTCACAGTGTTCGTTGCAGCGTGCTCTCTCTCATATTGACAAAGACTTATATAACGGCCTGCAGCCTCGGTACCGTCCTCGGTTTCGTAATTTCCTACAGAACGACGTCGAGCTTCGAGAGGTACAACGAGGGACGGAGATACTGGTCCCAGATTGTATTTTCCTCGCGGACCATGGCAAGGTTGATTTGGTTCCATGTCCCGGGTAAGTGTCAACTTGAATACGATATGAGACTCCCTCTGACTTGTCGCAGCAACAATGAACCTTGATTCTGACATTCCCGCGGAGGAGATCCAAGCCCGCGTGCTTATCGAAAAGAAGACCGTTCTTAATCTGATTGACGCCTTCGGCGTAGCGGTCAAGCACTACCTGCGGGGTGAAGAAGGTATGCCAGTGCCATACATTCATGGGGTCTCCACAACGTTCTATCCAGCGCCATCACAGACATCACCTACTTGGATTTATATCACACGACCAAATATCTTCCTCCCTATACACTACCCACCGGCTTGCCATCCACTACAAATATGACTGCTCCTCCAGCGTCTCCCTCGCTCCAACACGAGCACGTTATCCGACGTCGTTCCGCTGAACGTGATCAGGGTGACCTCACTGAGCAAGCCCCCCGAAGACCCTCCGCCGCCGAGTCCTCTTCCAACCTTCCCTTTCCCGCCACTACGCCTGGACTGGTTGAACCAAAATCCGGAAAAATGGAATATCTTGATGCTTCCTCGAAGCCACGGACGTCTAGTTCAACCATGAAGAGCGGCGGGTCTGTGGCCGACCCCGATGACATCTTGCGTCCAGCACGCCTTCCCCTCAAATACTCGCTCTTGGACTTTTTCCCTTTCTCTCTTATGGTGAACTTCCTCAGGCGCCGTGGTAGGAAAGTGGGCGGCAAGAAGTTGGCTCTTAAACAAGCACAGTTGCACCACCACGCGGTCACTCATAACATACCGCTTGAAATCTCGCTCTATATTGTGCGTTTCCTTTTCTGAATAGGGCAGAGTTTTTCCTCTCAACGACACGGCAGAGCTCTTACATTTCCTCGCTTCAAACCCGCAAATGTCTTGATCCGGCTACGACGGGTATGCTCCTTGTTTGGTTTGAAGGAAACGAATTGACGGATTCTCACGTCGCACAGCTGGCTTGTTGAACGCTTTGAATTCACTGGTCGATTCTTTGACTGGACTTGAACGGATTCTAACTACACCTATTCCTTTCTCGTGAGTGCTAGTGTGCCCATCAAATCGCCGCATACTGACTGCTGCTCTTAGATATTCCATGCACCTTTGGACCGTGACAGTGATTTACTGCTTCTTCTTAGTGCGTCGACCTTGATTTGCGCCAACCTCGTTTGTTTACTGACTTGCGCACCCAGCCCTTCCAGCTTTGGGCATCGCTCAGATATATCACTATTCCTGGGACCATCATTGCGGTACGTGCGCCATTCGGACGAGGGCATCCTGCATGCGACTCATGGTCCTTTCTAGAGCTTTATTTTCTTCGGCTTCCTGGTTGCCGGCGAGGAAATTGAAAGTGAGTGACGTGCTTTCTGTCTCGTGTGGTACCTTCTGACCCTGCATTCTCCGCCTAGATCCATTCGGTACGTACCAGAGCACTCACCTAAATTTCCGATCTTGTGTTGACCGAAAATTGTCTGTCCACAGGCTATGACAAGAACGATTTGGTGCGCACTCTAACCTTCTTTTGACCCTACGTGGGTAACTGATGTACGTTTAGGATCTGGACCACTTCACAAATGGCATTCTCCGTACGTATCCATCTCTCTGGCTGTGCGTCTAGGCATGATTTCGGATTGGCACGTATAGGCAAAGAACTAGCAGCGATCTGCGCGATGCCGACGCCAGATCCCAAGGACTGGGTGTTCTCACCATCCAATAACCGTATCTTTAACGCCCATATCCGTTCTGCGGAGAGGGTCACCCCTGAGGAGTGGGTGCGCCGAGGACAAGGCAGTCTGCGCGTTGCGCTATCTGGTGTTGACCACTCTCGCGTTGACCATTGAGCCTAATTGCTAATACTTGTTATTCGAGTTATTTTCGCATACCTACCGCGATTGAATCGTGCACGTACTTGCTGTCGTTTTCATCGTTTTCATAGAGAATCGATTGAATGAAATTATTTGATCACGTGAACTTGCCGATGAAGCAGAATTGACTCGAGTTGACTGGATTTGGGCCTGCGAATGATCAGGACGTTCTCTCGCTGTCCTTCAGCACATTTCGTCCACTCCCGCAGGTTCAAGGCTGACATGGCAAAGGTCCATGTCAACAAGAAGGTCCATCCATTCGACAAGACCCGTTTCGAGGCTCTCCTCAACCGCAGGTTCTTCTATGCGCCAGCTTTCGAAATATACGGAGGTGCGTGCAAACACGCGCTTTCCTGCAAGTTCACGCCCACAGTGATTCATCGTCAACCCTTCTTCCAGGCGTCGCGGGTCTGTACGATTACGGCCCCCCGGCTCCTCGCTCCAGGCGAACATCATTTCGGAATGGCGCAAGCACTTCATAGTGGAAGACCACATGCTGGAGATCGATTCGACCATCATGACGCCCGCGCCGGTGTTCGAGACGTCGGGTCACGTTGCCCGATTTGCGGATTGGATGGTCAAGGACACGAAGACCGGTGACGTGCTGCGCGCAGATCACTTGGTCAAGGGCGTCCTCGAGGCTCGCCTCGCGGGCGACAAGGAGGCGCGGGGCTTGGGTGCCCGGCCGCAAAAGGAGGACGAGAAGAAGAAAAAGAAAAAGGCGGTCAAGGCGACCGCAGTTCGGCTGCCAGACGATGCCGTGAGGGAGTACGAGGTGATCCTGGCGCAGGTGCGGTGATTGTCTTTCGAGTTCCAGTGCATTCCATCATGGGTCACGCGGTGCTGCCTTGTGCGTACGTACATACAGCTCGATAATCATTCTGGCCCCGAGCTAGGCGAGCTATGTCGCAAGCATGACATCCGAAATCCAGACACGGACAACCAAGTCACGGAACCCCAACAGTTTAACCTCATGTTCACCAGCAGCATCGGCCCGACTGGCCAACACCCTGGGTGAGGCGTTTCACCTGACCGTCCCATAGTCCAGGGGGGAACTGATGATGATGATGATGACGACGTTCATCCATGTCGTGCCAGCTACTTGCGTCCCGAAACGGCACAGGGCCACTTTCTAAACTTCTCTCGGCTCCTAGAGTTCAACAATGGCCGCGTGCCATTCGCTTCTGCGCAAATTGGTCGTTCTTTCCGCAATGAGATATCTCCACGTGCAGGCCTGCTTCGTGTACGCGAATTTACCATGGCGGAGATCGAGCATTACGTCGATCCCGAGGACAAAAGCCATGAGCGCTTCCACGAAGTTCGCGACGTCGTTCTCGACCTTCTCGACCGAGGCGTGCAGGCAAGCGGCAGCACGCAGACGAGGAAGATCAAAGTAGGCGAAGCAGTCGCAGATGGCATCATCGCCAATGAAACGCTCGGTTATTTTGTGGCGCGGATTCATCAGTTTTTGATCAAGCTAGGCGTCGACCCCGCTCGCCTGCGGTTCCGTCAGCACATGGCGAACGAGATGGCGCACTATGCCACGGATTGTTGGGACGCCGAGATTCAAAATTCTTATGGATGGACTGAATGCGTCGGTTGTGCGGACCGTGCTGCTTACGACCTGACCGTGCACTCGAAAAAGACTGGACACCCGCTGGTCGTCCGCCAAGCGCTCAAAGACCCCATCATTACGGAACGCCTCGTCGCGGAATTCAATAAGAAAGTTCTTGGAAAGACGTTCGGTAAGGACGCCGGGTGGATCCAGAACACCTTTGCAGAACTGGACGAGTCGCGCCTGCTCGAAATTCAAATACAGCTCGCCAAGGGGTCCGTGGTTCTGACGAGAAGCGCACTAATGCCACTTACGCGTGAGCTGTAGATCTACCGTCGTTACGACCCCAGATGGAAGGGACCTTACCCTGACGCCCGAAGCTGTCACGATCGAGCGCAAGACGTTCAAGCAGTCGAGTACGTTGATTTCCCCGGACGCTAAGTGGGCCGGCTAATAAAAGTGGCTGTACCTTTCCCCCAGTTCGCGAATTCACCCCAAACGTCATCGAGCCCTCCTTTGGCCTGGGTCGCATTCTATACGTCCTCCTCGAGCACAATTTCTGGGCTCGCGAGCAGGATATTGAACGTGGAGTGAGTAGCGCCCTCACTTCCTACCGCCACCTTTTTTTTCTTTCACGGACCGACTTTTTTTGGCGTTGCGTTAGGTCCTTTCGCTACCCCCAGTGGTCGCGCCTACCAAGGTGCTCATCGTACCACTGAGTGCAAAAGAAGAATTCGATCCCCTGATCCAAGAAGTTTGTACGTCACTTAGACGTAGATTTACACATGGTGGTTCTCACCGGTTTTGCTTTGGCCAGCGTCGAAGCTGCGCAAGGCTGGCATTTTCTCGCGGGTGGACGATTCCAACACGTCCATAGGAAAGCGGTACGCGCGCAACGACGAACTCGGCACGCCCTTCGGCGTTACGCTAGATTTCGCCTGTGAGTGCGGGACCTGATGACGAGTCGGCAAAGAGAAAAAAGGAGCTGACGTGACGTATTTGGCGCACAGCGGTCCAGAACCGGACGATGACACTGCGGTAAGCGAACGAGGTTGAAAGCCGGTCACGCGAGTCGGCGGGGCTCATCGCTACTGTTGTAGGGAACGCGACACGACCGGACAATTGATCGGTAATATTGATGAAGTCATTGCGGTTCTCATCGACCTCGTCAATGGCAACACGGATTGGGCAGGAGCGTGCAAAGCGCTCCCTGCGTATGACGGCATTCAGGCTGTCGATTAATCAGAAGTGAAATACGGTATTTTTGGGGTGCCAGATTCATCCGGGGAAGGGGGAGAAGGCACAGCAGCGTAATTGCCAGTTGAATAAACGAGGTATATGAAAAGAAGGTGGAGTGGACATGTGTGAAAGGTCTAACTGTAGCGACTACGCCCGGTGTGTTGCGTCTCGTGCTGAGGTCAAATGACCGAAGCGAAGTGAGCTAGTCTCAGCACGCGTGGTGCAAAACAGACAATGTCCCTCCAGGCTCATGGATTTTTATCCAGGTGGGCGGCGCGAAGACCTGCTGGATGGTGCGTGGTGGATTTGTTTTTTCCCCACATCGTTTGCAGAAAGTTACTTATTCTGCGAAACCCACGACCCCACCCCCAACATCGGCATCGGAATGTCATCCCAGCCCGATCGCGGCGTGGGTACAGCATGCGCACATCCCGAGAGTTTACGACCTTACGACCTTACTAACCAAGCTAGGTCTGGATTTGAAGTGCGGGTCGTGTGGCTGCCGCCCATAAGCCTGGGCGTGAGACAAGATAGCGGGCACACGAGGCGCACGTGTTGGGAGCCATCTCCTTGTAGGAGCTATCATAACGATTTGACAAGTAAAGTTAGGGCCCGCATCAGCTGGGAGTAAATGAGGGTGAAATGGCCGCAAAGCCCATCTGACCTGTCTCCCTCATTCCATCATCGCCATCATCCCATCAGCATATTTAATATGATAATCTAGGCGCTCCCGAGACCCTCGGGAAGGTGAAGCGGGATGATGGAAGCTGTGGCCGAATATTAAAGCTTCGCCCGGTTATATGGGAGGGTGGGTAGGACGGCGAGGGCTCAAAATGGACGGGGGTTGGGCCAGAACCGGACGCATCGGAATGGACAGTGACGCGCGGGGTCGGAGCTCAAAGCTGAAAGAGGACGCTTAAAGCGGGCGAGATGGGTGGGTTGGTCATGGTCATGTGGGCGCCCAAATGAGCGGCGTGCGAGAGGTGACCAAGCAGGAGAGGGTTGATGGGCGCAAGCCCAGGCCATGCCATGCCATGCCATCATGACGCGGAAAGTGCCTCCCACCCCTTCTCCCCTCAATTTTGGATCTGTAAACGGTAATGCAGGCTATTGCGGGGAAGGTGGTGGCTGAGGCGTCCGGTCTTGGCCGTAAGTGCGGGCGCCCCTCAGGGTGGTGTGTTAAAGGCAAGCACGCGCGTGTCAAAGGCGGAGCGCCCGCAAGTGAACACCTGAACGATTGAAAGCGTATCGTGTCCGGGGTGTTCCGAACTAGTGTCGGGGAAGGTTGTTAGCGACCGGGAGAGAGGTGGGAATGAAAATGACATTGAGTCATTTTGAGAGCCATTTATGTGAATTGAATCCGCACGGGTTGCGAAGATGGAGTGGGCGAGGACATTGACATGGGGAGAGGGAGGGAAGCCGTATTGGAGCCGAGCCGAATCACGAAATAGTTAGGGATGATACCAAGAGAGCGGGCCACTCGTCCGTGATGAGATACATGTGTCGCCATTTCAGGGCAAGCGGTGATCTATATCCTCGGAAGTGTGTCATTTTGATTTCTCAGGATGAGGAGCGATACCTGGCGCTGTACGTACGGGAAAACGAAGACGAGAATGACGCCAAAAAGAAAAAGAAGGGGTGAATGAATAGACCAAGCAGGATGGAAGGTCGGTCACGAGGTGGAACGAGGACGAGTTTTGAAGGATGAGTACGTCAAATAGGGGATGACGAAATAACTGGAGGTGAGGGATGAGATCGAGGAAATGAGGGAGATCGGAGGATTGAGCGTGGATCAGAGATCAGAGTCCATGCGGGACTCGGCCGTCCGGTAGGCACAGGCGCAGGCGCAAGCGTGGCTAGAACTGCGAGTGGAGCCCACGGCTCTGCCAGTGGGGAGGGGACGAACCCTGGTACTGCAACTGTAAAGATTAGAGCCCTTATCTTGGGCTCGAATCTGAGTGCGGTTAGGAAGGCGCGACTGGGCACGCAGGAGAGCGTATCTCCACAAAGGAGTGCCTGCAGGCTGCATTCTTTGGGCATTGGATATTGGGCCGATTGGACGCTTCCGTCCTGTGTGAGATCTCGAGATGGTCACCAACTGCTATAAAGCCTAATCCGCTTTCTCTTCCCTCCTCTCACCCATCCTCTCTGTATTTTTATCCCCTCCTCTTTCAACAACACCATGCCTGACGCGTCCAAACCCATCCAAAAGGGTGTCCCCTCCCACCTCGTATCCCTCCCCAGCCTCTCCAACTCGCTCTCCTCACTACCCCAGGCCAAGAGCCTCGCACACGTCGCGGTCTACACCTCATCCATGCCCGGACAACACGCCGCGGAGAGTGAAGCCAAGGTGTGTGCCTCTCCCCCGACCCCTCCCTCCGACCCCTTCTCTAACCGAACGTCCCCTAGCTTAAAAAGGCATTGTCGAACAATGTCGGGGCGCAAACGCTCGCGTACGCGACTTCCGTGAGTCGTTCACGCCGTCCATCCCACTGCGCCAGAGCATCCCGAACTGAGAACTGCATGCAGCCAACGACCGCGAATCCTAGTCATAACGCAGCCTCGCAAGCCCTCATGATGAAGAGATCGGTAGGCTTTCGCTCTTCCACTCGTCCGCCAATCCGCTCATCCTTCCCTTTTATAGGTCCGAACAAAATTACAGGCCTGACGGTCTCACAACACTACACCATAGATTTCTGGTTGCTGCTCTCGGGACTTTGGTCGTCGCATACTGGTCTAATTTTTTGTCTTACTCGTATATCGTTGCTCGCATGCATATCCTCCTAGACGGGTGTTACTGGAGTATCCCCCACTATCGCATTTCCTTCTCTCTCCTTTGGCATTACATCTCCCCCGACGCACATTGTCGATACCACCCCACATCACATACTTTTAAGTGCTACCTACAATCATCAAGGCTCGTTTACAGTGCTATCCACCGTTGCTTGGTGTCGTCAGAACCGCGGTTCTATACAGGTCCATACTGCGCTGATGTGCCAGGCGAATTATTTTACAAAAAAAAATCATAAAGTTTGATCGCACTCTAACCGCGTCGCTTCTCGGTTTGTGTTGGGATGGGTTCACGGGTGTTTAAGTGTTTCTGTCGCGACCGGCTGTCCCCGTTCCGAGTCACTGCGGCGCTTCCAAGTTTCATCCACACCTCCCAGGGATGTCCGGACACATCTTGGGAACCGTGCCTTCATAATGATGATGCGTTTCCCGGAGGGTTTCTCGTTCTCCCAATCAGATGTTTCTGGATTCATAATGACGATAAGCGTGGCCGCGCGTAAATGACTGCCATGCCGTCCTTCTTCGGCATCTTTTGTCGTCTCTCTGGCGTCCCCCAACGAGCAAACACGGACGATTCCATTATTTCTATCTATCATACACGCGGCAGTCGTGCGTCCCCATCGGCATTGCATTGCCAATTCATCGTACGATATACGGCAGAACCTGTCCCATACCCACTCACGTTTGGCGCGCCTTTCACGAAAGAGATAAGCCGTCGAGGCCGGATCGGCGACTGGCGATCTGCTCAAAAGACGAAAAGTGTTTCTTCCCTTGTTGCTCCGAGTGCACGTTCGATTGCTAGATATGATTCCCGGTCACCATATCCGTCTCCAGCCACACGTCCCACTTTTCCCTAGTCTGGCTGAGCTTCAACTGGGCGTGTGAGTCAACTGAGAATTATTTTTTCCCCGTATCGTATCTGCTGGCTGGCTCCGAGCCAGGGCCAACGTTTCCGCAACAGCGGGCGGACCGCCGCTCGCTCACACCGCATACCTGGGTTGCGCGGCAAACATAGACCGCCCAATGCCAAATTGTACCGACCACCACGTATCAAAGCGGCGCTTCCTTTTTCTCTAGCTTGCCTTTGCCCCCTTTGCTCGTTTGCGCCGATTGCTGATTGCTGATTAAACTCAAACACCCAAGAAAATAATAAAATTCCCACTTTCTTTTCGTCCACGCATCGCCGCTTAAATGAACTGAGCCTTCTTTGGGTTCAGGTTCATATCGAACCTCGAGGTGGCACGAACGCACGTTCCGCATGGCGGCGGATCACCGGCATCCTTCCGATACTGTACTCGGACGGACAAGCAAACGCTGGCCTGACCCATAGGGGAAGGGGAAGGGGGGGGCACGCGACGCCACACGTCTTTTTTTGGTGTTGGCGTGCGTCGATTGATAGCGGTTAGCCGCGTAACCCGTCTGCACCGGAGACTTGCGAGCGAAGGCAGCTACCCCTGCCTTGGGCCATCGCTGGCAACTGGTGCTGCTTTCTGCGGCTGCTGCTCCTGCTGCCGCTGCTGTGCCGTGCTGTGCCGTGAACTGTCGTCTGTCACCGCTTGGGCTTCGCTTCGCAGAAGCCGACGCAGCACTGCTCGAGGTCCTTCTTCGGTTTCGGTGACTTGACCCGATCGTTGACAACAACACCATCTGACAGACAGACATCCAAAGTCCGGTCTCTCTCTCTCTCGCTTGTTCCCGCGCTGTCCCTGCGCTTGCCCTCCCGACTCCTCCCTGTGCAAACTCACACATAAATCGTCCTCCGACTCGTTGCGCCCGAACGCGTGTGTCGATGATGGTTTTATTAATCCGATTCACCCGGACGACGCGTGCGACGACGGACTTTTCTATAAACCACTTGAACGGGCGGGAACGGGGAAATGAACGTGCATTTGATCACTTTCATTCCCGGACTTTTTACTTATTTTCCATGAGAGCCGGGGGTAAAGGTGGAACGTGCAACCACCTTGTTCCTTCACATATTCACACACACATACACATCCTATCATCATTCTAACGAAAAACAAAGCCTCCTTTGATTCGCCACTTGGTGTTCCCGTCAGATGGCGGCAACTGATCCGTGGATCAGGGATCCACACCCATATCTAATGAACACCTTGCCGGCGTTGCCTTTGGTGGCTTCCCTTTCCTTCCCCGGAAACGCGGTTTTTTGCTTGTGCCAACTGTAAACCTTGTTCATTTTGCTTCGTGGTCGCGTATCTCTCGGGCGCTTTCTGCGTACAGCCAGCACGCAACCAGCCCTGTGGCGAGGTTCCCGACTTTGTGGGCTCCCATCTGCTGGTATCATCTCTCCTAGCCTGGCCAGCCAGAAACGCCAATCCTGGGACACCACGATTCCCGAGTCTTCACCCCACAGCACAATAACCGATCCTTCTCCGGCGTCCTTCGCGTGCCAAGTTCTCGCGCTGCCGCAATCTTTTTCTTTTCCCCGGACGTCTGTCAAATCCAACACGAAAGGGAAGGTGTAGTTCCCCCTCCCCCCCACTCTCAAAAACGGAATAATTCTACCAACTGCTGCTTAAACCCGTGACCGAGAAAAAGATTGTGGGGAACGCTGATCTCGAACACTGTCCACCCCTGCCTTCTCTTCTTGGGTTCGCGATGCGCCACCGTCCCATCACGATTCTTCCCCTCGGGTCCCTATCAATCATAGCCAATCTGCCTCAACCTTACCGATACAGGTCTCATCTCTATAGAATCTGAGCGAGGCACCCCAACACGGTAAAGCCTTCCTCGTGCCTTTATCCCCCACTGCACCTTCCCCCGCGGAGTGGCACTAGCTGCGTGCGGCAAGCGACGACGATTAAAGTTGTTCGGAAGTTTTTTTTTTTTCATTATTCATTTTTCAAAAACCCAACAACTCTCTTACTTTGCCGGCCATAGAAGCTGCCAGCACGATTGCTCCAATCTATCGTTAACGCTTCTCATGCATGTCAGAAATTGGTGCTTGCTAGGATGGTGATGGTGATGGGGTGGGGTGGGATCTCGTGGAAGATTCGACGTTCGCGAAAAACCCTCCCCCTCCCCGCCTCCTTTTCGTTTCTGTTTTTGTTTTTTTTCCCGCGTACAGACAGCTGTAGGATTTCGCTGGGCCAGCGCAAACGTCCCACCACGTTGTTTTCATTTTACCAGTGATGGGGGCTTGCCTTGCGGTGCACTTCCACTTCCCCTTCGCGTCGCGTTCCCTGTCTGTGTGTGTGTGCGCGCATTCTGCCCCCTTCGTTTTGCAAATTTGGCCTCGTGGTCATGCCGGGGCCCACTCTCGCACACGTGTTTGCTTGCATTTTCCCCCGAGCTGGCCGGGTTCGTGCCTCTATTATCTCCTGTCGCCGCACTGTCTCCCCCCACCAGCCAGCCAGCCAATCAACGGGATATGGATATATGCAGTTCCCACCGCGGCGCCTTTACACACGCCTATCACCTGCCACTGTCGCGCTTCCGCAGCCACATCATGTATCAAGATAAGCGCGGCGGTGCATTGACTCTTGTGATCGCTGGCCCCTCGATGGGAAAGAACTTGTTTCTGTATGCTTCCACCCGCTGTTTCTCCACCGACTTGGTAACAGATGATTGTTCAAAATTGCGATCTATAGTGGGTTTTCTTGGTCGGTAGCGGATGTCTCGCATGTAGTCAACTTGAATGCTGAAACTATATAATAACAACAACGACAGCGATAACAACAGTGAGACGTATGCGTATAAGAGCATCCGAGACCGAGATCGTGGTGATTATCGTCTCGCGGATCGGCACGTGACGGTCGTGAGAACGCGAGTGCGTGTGTGACAAATTACAGCGTTTGGCAAGCAAGACCAGCAACGCAACAAACGCGAGGGCCCACTCACTTCACACTTCATCCGTCGAGCAAATCACCACCAAAGCCGTCGATCGGTATGATTCCGAAACGGGATGCCCACGACCCTTCAGCGAACTCGCGCACCCACGTCCGGCTGAGTCCCCCTTCCCACGCGTACAGCTCGACGCGCCATCCCTTCTTGAGCGCCGTGCGCACGCAACCGCGGAACCCCTCTTCGTTAAACTGCCCGACGTTCCCGTCTCCCGTCGCGAGCACGAGCGTCGACCCGGGCGGCGGCACGTCCACGTCCGAGACCGCCTGCAACAGCTTGAGCTGCAGCAGTTCGTCCACGCCCTGTTCGCGGAGACGCACGCGACCGCCGCTGCCGGAAGACGGCGCTGCGTGCGCAGAACGCGAGTGATTCGCAGAGCCAGAGCCGGAGCCCGAAGGTGCACTGCCGCTCGATGTCCCTGGCTCAGATGAGTCTGTTGTTGCCAACGCGATGTTGGATGACGACCGGAGCGCCGCGTAATCCTTTGTGGCATTCCAGCCATTGCTACCGCTACTGCCACCGTTGCGCCGCTGTTGACGGTGGCGCTGAGGTGATACCCTGTCATGGCCATCGCGCTTCTCAGGTACACGTGCGTATACGTGGACTTCGTATCCGAGTTGGGAAGCTGGTTCTACTGGCTGGTATAATGGTGAGGAAGCGACAAGTACGCGCCGAGTGACGGATCGCCCGCGTTCCAGGATGAGTGTGAGTGCGGCATGTGACATCCACCTGACCTTGGTGCTGATAAGATGATGCGGGTGTTTCCGTAGATAAGTTAAGAATCCGATGAGAATGTTGGAACTGCGAGAAGGATGGTTGGGCTCCAGGTCAGCAGGAGAGAGGGGATTCTGGAAAGTCGGACGGACGTACTAGTCAATGAAGACGTGGACAAGCGGTTGTCCGAGGCTCGGAGGGGGGCCTCGTGGATCAATAATGTCAGGTGAGGAGGAGAGGAGTGAGTCATTAGAAAGAACGGCATTAAGGAGCTCCGCCTCTGCAGCGAACAGAAACTTGAGTTTGATCGCAAGAGCTCGCAGGCGTACAACGCGTGGATCAAGTGGACCAGGGCGGAGACTTGGCGTAGATTTACTGTGGCCTAGTCGGGGACGGCCATCTGCCGAAACGGAACGGATGCTATTGCGGCGTCCGTCGTTACGGCGTGGAGAAGCCGGTGTGGACCTGAATCGGATAGCAGCCTCAGAGGAAGAGAGGTCAGGTGAGGACAAGTCAGAAGGAGGATCCTCAGGCTCGGCCTCGAGCGCGTCAGCAGGTGTCTGGTGGTCATCTCCGGCAGCGCCTGAGGACTCGCGCACGAGGATGGTGGGAACGACTAATTTTGCCTTTCTCTTGCGAGGCCTGCGACGTGGGGCCGGCTGTGGATAAGTAAGTTGTTGGAGTCGTTGGCGGTGGGATGAGGGATCGTCGGAGGTTGAGCTGTTTCCCCGCTGCCACGAATTATCACGGGGGGCCGTCAGTTTGGCGCGCTCGGCCGCGATGAACTGCAGAGCTTCGTCAAGGTAACCTAACGAGGGGTGCTCTTCCCCCGCATCGTTCGCATCCTCGCTATCGGCCTCTTGGTCGATCATGATTTCCCCTCCGTATCAGACGAAGGTGGTTCCGAAGGCGGTGGGGAAGGCGCAGGTGATGATTGCGACGCTGCTGAGAGGCGTGTGGTCGCCGTGCGCGAAGAAACCGATAAATAGGACGCAATGGGCTGCTGTGTCCATACTGTGGAACCCCTATTGTAAACATCGGATTCCGACTCTGTGGCCGAGAGTGTGGTGGGCGCAGATGTTGTCGGTGTAACCGTGGTGGCCACGGAATGATGAGGGATGAAGTTTCTAGGCTGAAACTCGTTCAGCGCGCGAAAGACGATGGTGAAGGCACCAAGGTCTGGGGATTCTACATCATTCGTTGGCGGTGAGTTGCAGAGAAATGCAAACATCTGACATGCGCCGCTCACCATCGGAGGTTGCGAGATCGCTGCCGCCGGCTGAATGCGTCGAGAAGGGACTGAACGGAGCGGGAGAGTGTGTCGTATCAGAGACTGAACTGGTCATATTTTAAAAGCAAATAACAAAAAAGCGTCAGGAGAGTGCGTGCGTTGAGCGTTAAAGAGACAAATGCGTGCGCCCGCTCGCTGACCTTCGCGAGCGCCCTTCCCTCGAGTCAGACTTGCTCATCCACACTTACCCTTCAACAAAACAAAACCAAAACCAAAAAAAGAAAAAAAAATGCCAGGCATCCTCGCCACAAAATCCTTCCTCCCAGCGCTGCCAAGGATCGCCCCAGGTCTCACCACGCTGTCACAGTCGTCATCCTCATCTTCAAGCATCCATCCCGTCCTCCGCCTTACGCGAAGCGTCTCCTCTTCCCCCTACGGCCGCACGCACGTCTGGAAGCGGCGTCCAAAGCGCCTCCCCAACCCAGTCGTTCCCCAATTCCCGCAGCGCGTCATCCGAGCAGACGGGTCCTCCTTCACGCACTGGACGACCTCGCCTCGCTCGCTGATCCGCCTCACGCGCGACGTCACGAATCATCCGCTGTGGAACGCCTCTGCGCTCACGGGAGAGGGCGCCGCAGAGGAGAGCGAGGTGACAGGTCGTCTAGGCAGGTTCAATAGGAAGTTTGTCGATGACGTGGATTGGATGAGCGAGGCAGAGGGCAGTTCACCCCCGACTGGCCCAACTACACAGGCCAAGAAAAATGCGGACGATGCGAGCAAAAAGCCGTAGGCGAAGTGCAATCGCGTGCGCCCGAGTTTTTGGAGGAGGGACTGGACGTCACTCACATACCATCTAATCTATTTGTTACCGCCTTAGCACGGCCGCCCTAAACTTTTGTCCTTTCGTCCCCTCCTCTCTCTTCTATGGCCTTCTCACTAGGCTTCCCTGCATTTGCACCTGCACCTCCGACAGGTTGCACTGCCCCCTCGGCCTTTTCGACAGCCTCACTACTCGCGGCCGTCGCTCCGCTCCCGAGCGCATCCTGAACCTTCAATCCCGTGAGCTCCTGCAACTTGCGCGCGGCGCCACCCAAGCCATCCTGGACCCTGTCGCGTCCGCTGATACCCGCCTCGCGAAGGCGGTCCCACGCCATGTGCGAGTGAGATACCGCGATCGCGTGCGTCCGCGCCAGTGAGGGGAAGTGCGCCTCCTCGAGCGAGCCGGCGTACTCCGAGACGTTATGCGCCGTCTTGGGGAGCAAGTAGTTAAAAGAGAGGAGGAAGAACGTCGGCGGGAGCAGCACGCGGGGGAGGACGGAGCGGTTGCGCGCGAGGATGGAGCCGCTCAGGGATGCTACGCCGACGTAGAGCAATCCTGGCGTTAGCGGTTCGTCGTGGGCGACGAGAGCCTTGACGCGTTCTGGAAGAGTGTGCGGGGCGTTTTGAGTAAATATTGCAACACCACTCAAGGGCAGGGAGTGGGTGTTTGAAAAAACGAAAAACGCACTCTCGACCGCATGCTCGATGCCAATCCACTCGGAGACGACTCCGTGCACCCGCGTGTGGACATCCCGTGCGACGCCCGTGATGGCTCGGCGCGCGACGCCCACCTGCGTCTCGAGGACGGTCGGAGAGTCCACGACGACGATCTCGCGTTCCGGTTCTGCATAGATAGAAAGCTGGCCAGCGGCCGCGCGGCCCATCAGCTCGATTGTCTCAATCGGGGATTATGAGGGGGACACTTTGGCGGACTTTTCGTTGTGGTTGTGGAGGCTCCGCGATGGCGCCTGCCACGGCAACAGCAGAGGTGACGATGCCCACGCGAGGCTACGCCTATATCAGTAAGTCTTCCCACACAATATAGCTCTGAAAAGGCACACCAGGGCTCGAGTCCAAATCATAGTAAACCCTCTCTCACCGCACAACCTTGTGTTTCCCTGAAACTTGGAGTCAGCGGTGGGGGCTTGTGACAGGTAACACGTGGCACGTTGTCACACTCCAAGCCAGTCCCCCGGGTCAGTGCTTGCTTATCGTGGCATGAGGCAGATCGCAACGTCTTTTACTTAATGCAACCGATAATCGCTTAACCCTGCATGAGATTTCGCATCTCGCCAAACGAAAGTTCTGTCATTTCCAACCGACTATACTAGGATGGTATAACGTGAATGAGGGCTAACTGCAGTGCAGAACTGTGGAATGGAATTAAAATTCTAAAGTTCGACTCCTCGGGTCCCGGAAAGCCATTTGATGGTCGAGATAAGCATTTGACAGCACTGACAACAGTCACCGAAGGTACGCATGAATCTGCAGCCCGAATGGGAAATGCAACTGATATTGCGATCGTCTTGCAAGCAGTGATTGGTTCCACAAGGGTTCCTAACATAAGCTTATACAACCCTAGACCTGGGACTGGACAGAGGCCGAGCGTCGACGATTGGTCGGGCTGTGGAGAGAAGTGGCGAGAAAAGACGACCGGTAATAACTTCTCAAGAGGACTAACCAATCCCGTCCGGCCCTGCCGAAAATGGGAGGCGGAGTGCGGCTGGCGAGATTGGATGCTGGTCAGCTTCTGCTAGGAGTGCGAAAATGGCTATTCACTGGTTGTCTGAAAATACCAAAATCGATCTCCGGGTTCGAAGTTGCGATCTAGAGAACCCGGAGCGGGCACAGATCGTCTATGAAAAATATGTTGAAGGCGACCAGCCATCTCGCGGCCATAGAACGAGTCAGTCAGCATAGTTCCGCTCCGTGCCTATTACTGAGCAGGCCCCTGCAGCGCCCTGAGACAACATAACGTTCGAAATGGGTAGATATTTCTTTCTCGTGGTGCTGTGTGCTCGCAGTCGAGACCGCAAAGATCGACGAAGCCAGATTTGTGCTTTGGTTTGAATGCTGTACAACGCCCCATTACGAGCCTAGACTTGTGCGATCTGATCATTTCGCTGGGACAGCGGAAACTAGATGCCTAGATGAAAAGAGTGCTCTTCTTCGAACAAAAAGAAGTCAGCCCTCCGGGAAGAAGATGCCATGGCAGAGAAAAAGGCGATGCAGATCGAACGGTCACAGCCAGCAGATACGAGTCTTGGTGCTGTTGCAAAGACGTAAAACGACTCACTTTCACAGATATAGGAAGGAAGCATCCGCTCTTTACCCTGTTCAGATGGGCGCGAATACAATAGCACGGGTTGATTGGCGGGCGAAAGGGCCGACCAATCTCGGTGGGAACGAAGCATCGGAACGCCGAGCGGGGTCCACGCTTCCATTTTGGTTCTTATCGCCCTGTCATGTCCATTCTGTCGGCCACTCGGGGGTAAAGACTCGTGGAGGCGTCATTAATACATGCTATGGCATGGCATCGGCATCATCGGGAAAAAAAAAAAAAGATGGTCGCATGTTTGCCCAAAACGTGGAGAAGAATAACATTAATGCGATGAAGCGGGAACCTGGTGGAAACCGCGAGAAAAAACAGAGTTTCTTGGCGACTGAGGTGGTGCTCGTACCGTACCCGGATACAGTAAGCACAAAGAAGCGAAGATGTTTCCGTTCCATGCGAAAAATTTCGCGCCGTTGGCGTGTGTTCATCAAGACTTTCTTCTGTCCACGCTGGGTTGGCAAACTAGAAATTTACGAGTCGCGATGCAACGCCTTGACCCGATCTGACCTGACTTTATCCATACCATCCCTTACGCACACACGCACACACGTTGTTCAAAATCGCCCTTGCATAACGCCGTCTCCCACCCATCACATATGGAAATGACACGGAACGCGATTGAAGCTGTCCGAATTGTGCGTTTGGGAAACGGACGTTGACACGACACAGTTCGTAACGGGACGTGCCTATCTCGGCTTGGGAAAATATCTGGACCTATCCGGTATTTGGCAGGTGGGAGGTGGCCGAAGACTGCGAGGCCGTGTCACGGTCGTGGATCGCGTGCAGAGGAGAGGAAAACGACGACGAGGAACGGAAACCTCACGGACAACGCGAGGTGAAGCCGACCACGGCGAGAATACAGTATGTCGTGTCGTTGGGTTGTCATCTGACATCGCTATGGGGGGGGTGCAACCACGTGTCGGGCGGACGAATCAGAATCAGAACGGGAGCTGAGCTCCACCGTCGCAGTAACTGTGCACAGCTCAAGCAGCCCCGCGACGGGAGCCGCGCACGCATCTCAGCTCGGTCGCGTAATTTTTGACATTCGACAGCCATGATAACCGTCGCCTTCGCTAGTCTTTTCCTTCTCGCCGTCATCAAAGTCGGGGTAATAGCCTCATTATCGAATCCGTGGGATCCCCGTACGAATCAGTGCCAAATTTCTCTCAACAGTTACCACTTTAATCTCTGCCCTCTTCTCGACGAACGTCATAACTCGGGTCAGGTAGACCTCGTTCTCCGTTATGAATCATCATCAATCACTAGCACAATTGTTTACAACATAAGTCTCAATGGCCCGCTCCGCAAGTCGGATGTGATTCCCGACCACGAGCAGGTCAGTCCGGCCCCTTGGAATTGGGGTCTCCCCGTCCATTGAGACTCGTTATTCAGTGCCTCAGCGGAACCTGGGCTTGTTTGACAAGTAAGTGGTCGTCTCCCCTTTCTTTAATACTCACTTCTCGCCTAAACTGTGTTTATCTAGCCAGCAAGTTCGATCTCGGCAAAGACGTCCGTGATGTACAGCGCATCCCTATCGTCACGGAGGCCCCACAAAGTGACCTCGGACAAGATTCTTCTGTGGGACATAAAGAGGAATTTGGTATCTACGCTGAGCTGAGAGAATTGTCTAAGGGAAAACTTCGTACGCTCTGGTTCTGCATCCGCACTTTACGCTGTGATCCGTGACGAATCATAGCCTCGCTCTCTCTTCATATGCGCGGCGGGTACTACGTGGATCTGCCACAAAGGGTTCAAATCAACTTTGAATGCGCAGAGCCAGACAACGACGTACGTTCATCCCGAGTTTCCACAACGCCCCTAACTTGAGGGAGGCACAGGCGCCGAAATTTTCCGAGGTCCGGAATGGCACCCATGTTCTCACCTGGGCCACGAACCATGCATGTCCGCGAGTGTATCAGACACTCTCAGAAGACAATGAAGAATCCGATACGCCACCTGACAATGAAGAGTTAGTTGACCCACCTGAAGATGTTGAAGAACCTGCCAACCAGGATCTGGTCTCTCCACTTGTCCCTCCCAATAAAATCAGGCCTTTGACAATAACGATAATCGTGTGCTCAGGGTGCGCGTATATCTGGAATTTTATCTCTGGACTGTATCGCTTATTTTCGACAAAGCGTGGCACTATTGGGATTGGGCTACGTTGCAATTCGCCCGCCCGCCATGCTTCGGAAGCGCATCCGGGCAATTCGTCGAGCCAGATTCCTACGAAGCACGAGAGAGACGAAGCTCCTGAGCTGGGCAGCAGAGGAGATTGAGATGCTTGGCAATGAAGAATTTGAGGAGGACGAGATGGTCAATCCGCAGTCTCTCCCTGATGAACAAATCCCCCTTCGGCCAAACTGGTCACATACCGCCATTGTCGGTTATGGCACAGTGCAATAAGTAGGGCCAATAAAGGGGATGGGCGAGAGGACACTCTATGCAGACGAATCCAGCGAACGGTGTCCCAACTAGATCTGGGTATATCTAGGGGACTGCTTCTCGTAGAACAATATTGTACATTCTAACCCCACGCTGCAGTTGTACTGAGTAATAAGGACACCTCGATTAACTAACGTTGGCCCGAGAAGAATTTCGAGATTAAAGGACATTACCTATAATTTACTATGAGGTGTCCATCGGTCGCGAATGACTTGACGTCTGTTAGTCGCCGCACGTGGTATCGAGCATGCGATGGGACTCACGCGATAGAGATTCGCGATTGTATCGTCTGGCGCGGGTGAAAACGCGAGATTGATATACGTGAACTGAAAGAAATCGATCCGAAAGCGTACGGTACATATAGCGTCCCGACGCAGACAGTCGGGCGGGCGGTGCTCACCAGCGGTTCTCCAGCTTTCCACCCGAGCTCCTTGCGCAAGAATTGGATCACGGCCTGGAAGCGGTTCGAAACGGTCACTCTGAAGAAGTTTTGTTTCATTATCGGCGCGTTTCCGACCGCTTTGAAGCGCACGACGACTGCAAAGAGCCCCGGTCAGTTTAGCCTGGTCTGGTCGGTCTGTGGTGGCGAGGGCCGTGGGCACGGCGCAGGGCCGCAGGGGTGATGATGATGATGATGGACGAAATGAAACGGAACGAAACGATTGGGCAAACCTTTTGCTGGGTCCTTCTTTTTGTAAGACTCGAGAGCGGCGAGACCTTCCGCAAGGCCGGCATCGGCTGCTGGGTCTAGAGCCGTCAGTGTGGAGGATAAGTGCGGGATCGCGTCTGGTGTCAGTGCCATACAGACGTGAGCGCGCTGTGTGCATTGTGGCTTGTTCCCTTCCCCCTCCCGGGCCGGTGAACCCGGCAACTACTATCACCCAACAACTTGAACGTCCAGCCGTCTGCCGCTGCTCTGCCATTGCCAGTGCATTCACGCCTCGCAGTCTTCTTTCCCGCAGCATCTCCCGCTTTCTCTGCCTAAGCAACGCGAGAGGAATATCCGGCCTATCTATGAAAGGCCGGATACTGCAGACATGGCGGATTGACTTGCAAGGCTGCACACGCGTTCAACGTTCAACTTTAAACTAATTCTGGCCTGCCGCTGCACTGGTTTCTTGGGCAATTTATGTCAATGGCGGTATATCTTGTGATGGACTCTGTACTTTCTTAATATTCTCCTTAAACATGTCCCCAAGCCCCGCTCAGGCTATCCCTGGCACAGGCCTCGAGGGTACGCTCGACGGAGAATGCATGACGCAGGATACATAACTGGATTGTTGCTTCGTTCGAGTCACGTCAAGTGACATGGTGTCAATTCCTACTGTGCTTTTTCATGTTACATGTCTTATTCTACTCGGCATCAGTGGTTGTCTACGCTAGTTCTCGCTTCTCTCACACTTCCAAAGTATCAAGGATATGAATCATCTAGTCACGCGGCCCTCGCATTCACGATGTTCACGAATTCGGGCTTCAGAGAAGCGCCACCGACCAAGAAGCCGTCAACGTCTGATTGGGCACCTGCATGGCCATTCAACTCGTAGAACAAAAACACAATACTCGAAGCGGACGTACTGAGCTCTTTACAGTTGGCTGCAGTAACACTGCCGCCATAGATGATCCGAGTGTTCTCCGATACTGTTTGAGATACCGCAGAGGCGAGATACTTTCGCGTGTCTGCGTGCACCTCCTGCGCTTGCGCAGCAGTAGCGACCTTTCCCGTGCCGATCGCCCAAACAGGCTCATACGCGATGACGACGCGGCTGTGTCGTTGTCAAAGATTCAAGTTAACCTCTCAAGTAAGAGTGCATCTAGGGCGAGCGATACGGACCTCCAGTCGTCGGGGGAGAGCAGAGCTACGACGGCCTGGAGCTGTGCCTCGACGACCTGCTGCGTGCGCCCGGCCTCTCGTTCCGCGAGCGTTTCGCCCACGCAGAGAATGACGCGAAGCCCCACATCGAGCGCCGCCCGCGTCTTCTCTGCAACGATCGCAGACGTTTCTCCGAAAAGGGTGCGACGTTCCGAGTGACCTGTCCCCGTTTCGTCAGAGAGCACAGAGAACGATTCTGGAACTGGCACGGCGGCGCACCAAGGATGACGTAGGGGATCCCTGCATCTACCAGTTGGGACGGACTAGTATAAATATACAAATCGTCAGGAGGGAGCGGTCTAGACGAGGGGAGAAATCGGGGCGATCGGGAGAACCAACCCCCTACCTGATCTCGCCCGTGAAGGCACCAGAAGTCTTAGAGAAGCAATTCTGCGCCGCGACCTTGACGTCTTTGCGCAAAAGGTCGATGATGGGGATTAAGTATAGGGCAGGCGGTGCGATGACAACCTCTGAGATGTTGGGGTCATCAGGTAGTCCGAGGTCGAGATGGAGAAGGTGGCGTTTGGGGTCAAGAAAGGCGCTCTACTCACCGGCCTTGGGGTCGAGAGTGGCATCGTTGAGAATTTTGACCAGCGCCCGCTTTGCTTCGCGGCTCGGGGGATTCATCTTGAAGTTGCCTCCGACGAAAAATTGGCGAGACATTGTAGATAGATGGTGGTTTGAAGTTGAGGGGTGGGATTATTCGTAAAAACTTACACGGTCGGTGCTGTTATCCGGCTCGCACTCGTCGGAATCTCGGACATCTCCTCTTTCCCGTATAAGATCCCATTACTGTGCTTGACAGTTGGCCCGGCGTACGGCTTCAAGTTAATCTGCACATTCCGAACCACAGACCAAACGAAGAGATTGAAGTCCAGGTAAAGTGCTTTCTTTCGATGACGTCGTAACAATTCGGGTCCGAGTCGCAACACAGGCAGATACCACATCCGGGCTTAATTTTCTCGACAGCAACGGCCTACTACACAGATGTCCATGAAAAACGTCTCAGCCGTTAGGAAGTTAGGGACGCTGGGGACAAGAGTAGAAGGTCTCGCGGGTACAGTTCCCTCCCACCAGGCATACATCTTGCTCCACGGCCAGCATTCTCCTCGCGTCTTTCCTTCTCAGGCCACATCACCTCTGCTGGTAGCACTACGGCAGCGTGCATTGCGTTGGTCAGCGCTAGTCAATCTCGCTTGGGTTCCGTCAAACGCTGTCGGAAGCGTCCCCGAACATTCAGAAGACATGGGTAGTGCCGAAACTTACAGCCTTGTAGCTTTTGCACGCGACAGCACGCGATTGAAGATCCCTTCAGTGTCTGTGGACAACTTGGAGGATACATGTGCCCAACTAGACGATTATATGACGCGTCCTACAACAGGCGCGGTCGACCCAGACGGCTTATACCTATATGTGTGCACTCATGGTGCTCGAGATTGCCGCTGCGGGGAATGGGGCAGCAAAGTCGCGGATGCTCTGAGGGAGGAAATCCTCAAGAGAAAGGAATCCGAACCGACAAGCAAATATTCGCGTGTTGTGATAGGGGAAGTTGGCCATGTTGGCGGTCACCAGTGAGCCTATTTTCCTACGATTTCGCTACGCAACCGGCAATTCATTCCTCTACAGGCACGCAGCGAATGTGGTTATCTTTCCTCGTGGTGAATGGTGGGCCCCTTTCGCGTTGACAATTTGAAGTGAACTCTGTCACATTCGGTTAATCGTAATTCACTACCTATTAGGTTAGGTCAATTACGGCCAAAGGACGTGCCTGGCGTCTTGGACACAATTGTGGATCAACGCTTATCCGCGGATTTGACCTATTCTCCACTTATCTCCCATTGGAGAGGTCGGATGGGACTCACAAAAGAGGAACAACTGGAGCGATATCAACTTGCATTGCGGTAGTTACCGAACTTGACTTGAAATACACGGGCAAGTCAGGTGGATCCGTGTACGTACATAGCCTGGTAGACCGCTGCTAACCCCAGCTAGTCCGTAGACACACAGAGGGTATCTATCGTTATCAACCGCACACCCATGCGGTACGCGGAGCAAATTGATACCTTCACACCCTTCCCCCTGTGGCGCTTCTACCTATCTTGGTCAAGAAATGGCGGTGGACCATAAAGGGCTCTTTCCGCGTAGCTGTGGGAACGGTGTTCGGGGCTTGCTGAGTTCTCAACGCAGGCGTCATCTTTGCCCCAGGTAGTGGAGCCTGCGCGTTGAAGGAACCCTCAAGGGTGTACATCAGATCCATGTCGTATAAGGAGTGGGGCCGACTAGATGACTCCTGGGTTAGCCGCGGGGGGTAATCCTGGGTCAGGATTGATGAGGCGAACGTCGTTCTCCGTGAGCAAGTGCCCGAGTAGCTTTTCACGCAACTCTAGGGTATTTTATGATGGATAGGTCCGTCGATGTGTTGCACACCTGACAGAAAGGAAGCATACCTGTCCTAGCTATCTCAACGCGCTGCTGTGCCTGGATCCATCGCAGAGAGACGTTATGTGGTCGTCGAGCCCGGCAAATTGAAGAGAGGATCGACAATCCACAGAACGCGAAGACGATCACGCAAGGTATGGCAAAAACTGCGGAGCGCAGGCCCACATAGTAAGCATGTGAGGAATCAGTAAATGGCACGCGCACTCACTTAAAATGGCAGCAAGCGGGTTGCCGGGACTGCTGCACATCGGCGCCCCGGTCGTGTCATTGGTGGGACAGGGCGGTGATGGTGGAATGTCCGGAGGATCAGGTAGAGGTGGAGGCGGTATGGGTGGAAGGGGCGGGGGTTGTGGTGGGAGATTATAGGACATAATGAAAGAGATGGATGAGGACCTGTTTCTCTTCCGCGTTGCTTTTTGAGTTGGTTCGATCCAGCGAGATAGAAGTTGCTGAAGGTCGCAGTTTAAAGGCGTACCACTGCACCACACGCGGGTGGCGACACCGCTGAGGGCGCAAATTGGGCGCACCCCACCGTGTGTAATTAACGTGTCCGAGTCCGAGCGGCCGCCGTCTGAGTCCGACATGGCCCGGCGGGGCCAACTAGAGGTGTCTCTGTCACGACTTTTACCCATCGTATTGCCCCTTGACACTCAACAATATTGATGGAACTTATGATTGTTTCTGTCACTCCCGGAAGGTCTTTGAACTTTGAATGGATTGATCTTCTGCACTGGTATCCCTATATGGAAAGTGCTCGAGTTACTAGACTCGGAGTCGTCCCGCATCATATCCCGTCGCTCCAAACGAGTCAACACGCCTATCCTCATCCTCGAACGAACTGAAGATCGCTGATCTTCGTAGCCGTTCTCTACTAGTATGCGATCAACTTCAGTTGGTGGTTCTAGCGGCGACGATTCCACATACGCGGCAGATCAACTTCTAATAAGCGGCGGGAGTAAGCTCCAACAACAATCCCGTCTTGTGAGGGCACAAGTTACACTGAGCGATGTTTAATATGGGTGAACGAGGGCGCTACGTGGGTCGCTCTCGAGTATTACTGGCAGGTGGATCATCCGAGAAGGCGGAGATAGGGATAGCGTATCATATGATGGACACCGTCTGGTTCCTGGTCGACGCGCTACCGTGGCAAGTCGTACTTTCTGTAACTTTCATAATCTCCATCACGTGTCTTCGTGAGGCACCCCATCGCCCCATGCTGCAGACTATAACTTACTCGTACGTGCAAGCAATCACATCAACCCACTGCTTTGTTTTCTGTTCGCTTGGGAAGGAAACGCGCACTCATGTAATACCTACGCACCGCAGACCGTACTGTGGAGATGTGGCGTACTAGTGCAGAAGACTTCGGGCTGCATAGTTTCGCATAAAGTAGGTTTGGTGTTGCTATTAGAGTCGATGTGTGAACTTGACTCGGAAGCCGCCTCTATGTACCACACATCTTCATCTTTGCATTTGTTGACCATATTTACTTACAGTACATCAGATACATATTCCAGTGTGAGTACAGGAATGAAGAGGAAGCCGTGTCAAATGGTGGCTATCAACGATCTGGCCTGTGCCAGGTAAACAATATACATGACTGGTAACGTCCTAGAATATGATACAGAAATTGCGGCGGGAATCAGAGGATCGTAGGTTCATCGACATCATCTAAAGTATCATTACACCTGTGACGATCTTACCTCACATTTCCTAGCAAAGCACGGATATTCCCAACTAGATAGAACTAGATGATATATAACTGCCAGTCCCACCCATACGCGGAGTAAATTCAGACCCTTCCTCGTCGTGGCGCCTCCATATGTTCTGGTTTTCGCGCGGCAGTAGGCACGTCGTTGAGGTGCGTGTGCCCATCATCCTTACACTGGATAGAGGCGTCCACTACATATTGGAGGAATCCTCAGGTGGGTATGGGTATATGACGTCCACGGAGAAGAAACAAGGCGAAGATAAAGTCAATGGTGTGTTAACGGGGCCGGGGATCGCTGGGGCCAAGGCCGATGAGACGAACGTCGTTCTCGGTGAGCAAGTGTCCGAGTAGCCTTTCATGCAACTCTAGGATATTCATGACGGGTAGTTCGTTGGTATGTTGCATGTATAACAGAAGAGAACATACCCGTCCTAGCCATCTCCATACGCTGCTGTGCCTGGATCCATGTAAGAGAGACGTTCCGTGCCAGTGGCCATAGTCGAAGGGAGACGTATCGGAACGATCGTCGACATAAGAAGACGAGAATGGGGAGGAGAATAACTGCGGTGTACAGGAGACGGATGCATAAGCACGGCACGGATCAGCAAGTGCACGCACACTGGCACTCACCTGCAGAGGCAGCCACTGCCACGATTCCGAGAGCGAGACACGCGCGCTGGCCGAAGTGGCACACTGGTGACGAGCCCGGCGTTGGGATATCGTATGACATAGTACCAAAAGGGATTTATCTTTGAGGATCTGATTCACTCAGGCTTCCGTATCGCTTCTATAGGTTTACGCCCATGTCTGAACGTAAGGGTCACGGGAAGAGCCTCGGGCCACGCATTATAGAGTTGCCGTTTGATGTGTACGCCAAACTATTGTCTAGCCTATTTGAAATATTCTCTCCACGTCCATGTGGTTGCAGAGCGTTCCTATCGCGAATGTTCCCCAATGGCAGCGAATGTTCCCAAACTGGTCTGTTTTGGTTTATGAACTCGGACGTTTCTACTGTAGTGCTAATGATGTCCTCCGTTCAGCGGAGATTTTCAGGCATATTCTGTGAATGTACCGGTGAGACCTCGCGCCCCTTAGGAACTTCACTGCCGTATAAAAGCGATCATGCATCATGCTTTATTCCGTGGCAGACGGTTTCGCGGCTCTCTTCAATTCGCAACCTCACATCCAAGTCTTTGTTCTTAGCCTAGTAGCTGAAGAACTACTCCAGAGGCTGGAACAGAACTGCACGACCGTACTGTTACTTTCGCTCCTAGCATATTTTTGGTCTTCATCAGGAAACCTACCACTTACTTTTTCAGACTCGTACGAGTCGAAAAATCGAAAAGCCGAAAAGGAACCTAGATCCAAAAAGTTCATTTGCAAATTCATTTTCAGGAGTGAAGTAGAATAAAATTATTATTTTTTCCAAGAAGTCGAAAAGTGAAGAAGTTGGTGAATATTTTCCTGATGCTTCTCCCTCAGGCCAATCTGCATCTCTATCGTGAAAGCACCTCGGCGACTCGGACCTTCCCAGATCTCGAAGCACAATAATCGAGCTCCTCTCCCATCTCTGCTGCAGTCCACTGGCATATCATCTCTTCCCACATCGGCGGTGCCAGTGCGCATTCCAGCGTATACGTCTACGGGTCTCGCGGCAAGCTTTCTCGCGCGGCGGCGACTCCAACAAACAGAAACTGTTGCGCTGCCACTGGACATTGGTGGTGACGGACTGTGCGCCATCGAAGTTGGATATGCCTGTGCCAATAGTACTACTAGTACCGCCATCGCACAACTCGTTCGCACTTTCCTCTGACTGAAGGCACGGATTAGCCTTTTGCGGGTGAACGTATCGTAAACCGATGCATAGATTGCGCCCTACTATTGACAGCATCCTAGGATCGTATAAATGGCAACATCAGCAAAGCGGTCCTTCCCTATACGATTCCTGCAAAGGTATTGGGGCACGGTGTTCTTGAGTCGCATATTAGTTAGTGAAATAGTCCAACTTTGTCGTCCTCCACCTTCCGAGTGAAAGGCAAATGGCCCGGGTGTGTTGGACACCCCACTCATACTGACTCGGATGCAGTACTGGTGCTCTAATCCTGCCTTACTGCATCCCCAGCGCCTTCTAGCGGCTGCAAAACTGCATTTTGGGGGCTATGCAAGTTTCAAATATGCAGATGCGCTGAACTCATATTTTTGTTGCCGATCGCGCCAGCTTCAAGCCCGTTTATGAGGTATTCATCGCCTCACTGAAGGCGGTACTGGTGTACCGTCCACACGACCCGTACCTGCTCGTACACACATCCCTTGTCTTTCTGCTCGCTTGGGAACTGAACACGCGCTCATGTAATACCTATGCGCCGCCTACTGTACTATGGGTCGAGAGTGGCCGCGATGCGGCATCGTGCAGACGGCTTGATATTACCACGTAGTACACAAGGTGTATTTGATGTGATTCTTAGAATCGAATTTGAAGCAGCCTCTATTTATTCTGTTGCTTGCAATGGTGTCGCTGTCAATGTTACTGTAACGGTACATCAGAGATACATGTTCCAAAATGACTACAAGAAAAAAGAGGGACCAGTGTCAAAGACTGGCTACCAAGAACCTGGCCTGTGCCAGGGAAGGAATATAATGTCTACAACCGGCAACGTCCTGGGGTATGTTACAGAAACCGTGGCAAGGATCAGTGATGCGGGCGAAGGTTGGTATGTTGTGACTGCGAGACGGAAACACCGGGGAGGGATATCTGTGAAGTATTATTGGGCGGACGTGAGGCCGTATTGACTGGAGGAGCCGAGATGTAAGGAAGTGGCGGGATCAAAGGCATTGGGAAGGGGCGAGACGACGGTCGGGAAGCCGGTGTGGCTATCGGATAAGACGGCATTGGTGGCACAGAAGCATAAGGAAAACCTCGATCCCCAGGCGTGAAACGCGGTAGTATCGCAGGTTGGGAGGAGTCGCGGACGGAGGGAAGCGACGTTTGTGATTGGGAACGCGGGTGGTGTCCGTAAGCAGAGTATGGCCGGCTGTCCGAGTCATACTCAGGGGGACCATGGAAGGCTTGCGGCATGGAAATCTGCGGAAACTGTGGTTGCGGTGTGGCAATTAGACCGGAGCGGCCCTAGCAAAAATACCGACTGAACATGGGCTGAGAAAAAGACAGAAATTGCAACTTACAGTCCCAAGAAGCTGACCGTCAGACCTGGGGAGGAGATCACTGTGCGAAAGATTGCTGTCAGGCGGTGCTGATGCCAGTGGGCGCAACGTCGAGAATATGTCGTTTTGGCCCGGCGCCGAATCCGCAGTGCCCCATGAAGAAACACTATCGCGCGCTGTGAATGGAATAGATGCGGACGATGCCCGGCCTGTTTGTGAATTAGAACCACCAACATCCTGCGCCGCTGCAGATAGGCCGAGGCTGTTCAACGAGGAATTCGCAAGATCCGGGGCAGCCCACGAGGAAAGCACTGGGCCGATTGGCGTAGAAGATGGGCGGGATATGGTATCTCCCCGACGCGGATGGTAAGAGTCTGCGTCATTGCTCTGGGGAGCTTCGCGGTATGTAGATCCTGGAACTGAGGATGCAGTCGCGAGTGGGGGAGCCATCCCATGACTAGTTGGGGGACGGGAGGATGGTGCACCGCCAACGCGAGACGTACTCGGATCAGGAGGCGCCGCCGAGGAGTATTTTCCTAGGCCGCCGGGACGGAGCGACACCGGGTGGATACCAAGGGCATTCCCTCCGAGCGGTGGCTCGCCAGGGAGAATCATGGTTTCATCAGCGTCGTCCAGGGTATTCCGCCTGTGACGATCTCGCCTTCGTCTGGCCCTATCGCTTTCTTCATCCCGGCGACGGCTTCTTCTTTCTGCACTGCGATCTCTGTGACCTGATCGACTTCGCGCTTGTTCTCGTTCTGGAGGGGCATCCCGAGATGCCATATCATGAACGACTCCGGGAACTACGCGTTCCTCATAGCTGGCACCCTCATAATAGACTGCACCTGCGCCAGTCTTTCAGATCATCAAATCAGCATAATTCTTCTCGGGCAGAGTTAAGAGACTGACCTGGTGTGCGTATGGTACAGGCGGAATGCTCGTACGCAAATAAGGTTCTTGTGAGTTCCCAGTGGGTACGTAGTTTGGATGGCGAGAAGTGAAAGGGTGCCATATTGGTCTAGGTGGCAAGGGGAGAGGATGATTGTTAGGGTTATGGGCATCGTTAGCTCGGTCCTCAGGAGGTGGACCATTTACACGAGGGTGGTGCTCCGGGGCCAGTTCACGCAAGCCTGGGAAACGTTGCCTGTAGAAGTCGAGCTGAGACTCTAGCTCGCTGATCTACAATGTGATTGAGATATATCGAAGGATGAATAGTTATCTCCATGCTCACCTTCCTGTAAGGTAGTGAGTCGATAAAATCGTGTTTGGTCAAAAAGCAAAGCACTCACCGGGTAAGGCCGTGCTCCACAAGAGCATCTTTCCTGCCCTCATCCCTCACCGCCTCTTCTTGCCTTTGCAATCTCGCAGTAAGCGAATCTATCCTAGCTTGCAGGTCGTGAGATCGTTCTTGGAGCGACTTGTACTTGACCAGCGCTGAGAGCACGGCGTCCACCTCCGGAAACTACATAGAAGCAAACATAGGACATTGTATCATCTGATCTAAAGAGTTTGATCATACCAATTCCTTGCGATTGTCGACTTCGAGCCATCGCTGTGCTTCCCCGATGAGGTCGTCAGTTGTTCGTATGGGCGATTCGCTGCGTGCGCATCTGGCAAGACGCTGCACCAAGTCCCAAGCAGCGGGCATGGCTGCTTCTCGCTCCCCAGGGACATGTCGGTCGACATGAAGCTTCTTGATGCGATCCCTTGCGAAGGCTTTCCGACATAGCGGGCAGGACGTTGGATGGTTTAGATGGGCGAGACATCTGGGGGACGTTTCTTGACGTGAGCCTTGGATTGCAACTAGTACCCTTGACCACGTACTCAAAGCAAAAGATGTGGCCACAAGCTATCGCGTGTGGGGTCTTCGCAGTATTTGAAAACGTGTATTGGTCGAGGCATACGTCACAGGTCGAGTCTGGATGAACCTGCAGCATCCCGTGTGGTCACAGATGACGAGAAGGGCGCACTTAGAGTGTCGCCAAGGTGGAGAAGACTAATTGTCGTGGTATGGTGGACGGAGAGGGAACATGGCTGTATTTGGTGGTGGCGGTACAATGACACCCAGCCACGAGGCTGAGAACTGACTCGTACATACTTTATAGTAATCTAATCGAGCTGCACTGCCCTTATCCGCATGCGATACAGTATAAACAAGGAAAACCACGCGCAAAGATGCAAGCAAAGTATCCAACAGGGTAGTTTCGAACCGACGGGAAAGCCCAGTGGCCAGACACACACTATATACTACGTATTCACATTCACAAAAGGAACGCGACCGGACTGTTAGGTGGAGTGAGGGGAGATTTGACCTTCGTTTTCGAACGCGACCCCGATCTTGATGATGGCCCATTTGACCGTGAGCGCGAGCGCGGCTTCAGAACGGGGTTACTATGAGAACAAAAGGCGCAAATGAGTGAACCCACGAGCATAGCGCGTGCGTGGAGAGATAGGCACCAACCTAGACATAAATGAAGCCAAATTTCCGCCTTTCTCCAGGTCCGTGCTAAGGCCATCGCCGCTGCCTGTGGCGCCGGTGAATGACATTGGGAAGAGAGGTCCGCCCGGCCGCCAGGTGAACCCCTCATAGCCGGGAGCACCGGACAACACGTGCGAAACTGGCACAGTATTCCGCCGTTGCTTTGGCCGCACAGGCGACGCAACGGCATGAGGCATTGCGCTATGGGATACAGAAGACGGGAGGGACGGGTCAGCTGCAAGGCGTTCACAGGTCGAGATGACGAGGCCCTGGCAATTCTCGACCTGCTCCCACGCCATGCGCCAGCGGTCATCACCAGTATATTGACCACTTTCATTATCCCACTGTTCTGCCATCGTCGATAATGGTTCTTGCACCGTCATTTGTTCCGAAAAGTTGGCGATGGCCGCTCCCATCGGCGATCCCGCACGAACAGTGACCTCACCAGGAAGGTGCTCGTCAGAGAGAGGGCTTTCTGATTCGAAGGCGACACTCTCAGCGCTTATTCCCGCACCTTGCTCATGGTCGCTTTCGTCGATACTCTCCATCGCGGATGATAGGCTAGATTGTGAGGATGGAGACCAACTGGAGGTGCTACCCGACCGTGAGAGCTGCTGTGCATCAGGTTTCATCGCCATGTCGGTGCTTTCAAAGGTGACAGGTAAGATCTCAAGCTGAAAGGCGTCCTCCTCATTCTCGTTAGATGGTACTTCGGGTACGGTGGGAAGTTGAGCAAGAGGACCGCTTAAGACGGTCGTGAAAAGGTCCGGAAGGGCAGAGTCGGCGTCTGGCACGCCAATGGGAAGCGAAACCACATCGAGGTCCGCGCCGCCCTCCATGGGTACGCCGAGCGCAGCAAGTAAAGTGACGGATATTTGCTCACTGTGAGCCATGACACAGGCACGAATTGCGCGTACCCACGCGGCATCGTCTGCTTCGGAACGCGGAACGGTCGACATCCATTCAAGTAACATGTCGTAGGACCATGCCACTGGGGGAGTATCGTGGTAACTTGGTTTCGTAGGGCGGTGAGAGCCAGGGCCATCGATCTGACCTGATGAGGGAGGTGATCGAGGGTCTTCCGAAACAGCGTGGGTACGCTGCCTGCGCAGATAGGCAGGGAAGGCCTGTTCTAGTAAGGCCATTAATCGGTTTGTTGGACTTGTTGAGATAAAGTCCGAAACCTCCGTGGGACGATCGAGAAAAGGTAGGAATTGGCCATCGGGGAGTGGATGGAAGTTTGCGGTAGTTGGCGAAGTGGAAGATGAATGAGCATGGAAGTGGACGGGGCTTCGACGTAATGATGACTCGATAACATCAGGCTGAGGTGGTTGGACAGACGACTGCGCAAGGTCGCATATCTGCTGGGGAGTAAGAGACGTGCGTTGGGCGTATATTGACGTGGACGATCGACGCTTTCTGCTTGCGTAGGATGGGGGTGAGTTGGGTGCTACCGGTGAAAGGGATTCGTGGGCAAAGGAGGAGGATGCGAAAGACAAGCGTCTCGACTGTCCCGGACGATGGTGCGGAGATGGGCTCGTGGGCGACCAACTGGCGCGGTGCGACTCTGGCGACCCAGGCAAGGAATCAAGACGATGGCCATCCCGATGGTCCAGGACGTCGTCTGGAGCAACCCGGACGATGGTCAACCTGCTCCTCAATACCCTTTCATCTGATAGGTTCTGCGCTGTATGAATACCGAATGGGTCGCTCGCGGAGGCTGAGCCCCTGCGGTGTAATAGGTTTGTAGAGCGATAGAGTGGGGATGTTGTAGATAGATCCATTGGAGAGTGACTGAGAGAGCGAAGCGAGGTTGCGCTCATTTGATGTCCGCTTCAGGAGTCCTCGTTCTACGCTACCTCCTACGCTTGTCCTCCCAACTCGCACTCACTTCCTACCCTAGCCCAGTCCTGAGATCGGCCGTTCCAGTCCTAGGCACGGCGAAATCTTCTTCTCGCACCTCTTCACCCAAGTCACTCATGGAAAGTTCTGCACTCATTACTCATTTCTTTCTCATATCAACCTTCCCCCGTCGTCTCTTTGTCGCCGACCCCCCCAAAAGTCGTCGTCTGCCATTTTTAATATTCACGCGTGCGCATTCCCCGGGCGTAATCTGTCCTACTACCTTGTCCAAAATCCCGCATAACTTAGTTTAGCTGGGGGGCACTCCGACCCCTCGCCTTCTCTTTGGAACCTTCATCTACACAATATCCCTCATATATTATTTGGGCACACGTTGATGACACGAGATCATACTGCGCCTTCGGCGTAACCTTTGAGCCAATCACGCGGCCCACTCCCCCTGGATAACGCCAGCTGGAGAACGCGAGTCTAGCGCACATTTGATGGCGGCAGATTTTATTCTCAGCTCAACCGGTTGACAGACCAGCCCATCTCGTGCGTGCTTATCTTACGGTCATAATCCCGCGCCCTTGTTGAGAGCTGAAGCGCCCGCGCTCACGGCGAGTGCCACGAGCATCATGTAATATTAATATGTGATCCAGAAGTGGGGACCTTTCCTTTTGTATACGTCTCCATCCCGGAACAGTTTACCGCCACTACGCGATGCTAAGAATGACCGTCTCGCCTCGTGCCGGGGGAAGCTCCATCACACATACCCCTGCTTACTTTGGGCTGTAGGATCTTTCCCTTGCATGCCTACCTAATACGCTTGCCAGGCGATCGGTTCCGCTCGACCATAAAAGCACCAACAGGGCGTGTTCAAGGGCTCCTCCGGTCTCCCACTCCGGCGTATTCGCCTCTCCATCTGTCTATGCGATGTTGCTTGTCAAGGCCTCGTCTTCCTGCGACGTCTGCCTTGAACCCTTCCAGCTCAAGGGAGAGTCTTCCCCCCCTGTCCGTACCCCATGCGCAATAGATTGCGGCCATATCTTCTGCTTAACGTACGAGCTGTTTCAACCCTCGACCCGATCGCTCTACTAAAGCATTAACAGCTGCATCGACTCGTTGGCACGTTTAGCGTGCCCCTTGTGTCGTAGTTATTTCGATCCCCGTGCTGTGCGGCGCCTCCACATCGATGTTGCCCCTCAAACCCCCGACTCTCGTCCGGCGCGCGTCGGTCATCATGACAATAACGGGGCGACAACTTCAAAGGGAAGCCTCAAGGACCGTATCATATCTATTGTCCGCAATGGCGCGGACGGCGGTCACTATCAGGCTCTAATTCAAGAGACCTGTGCTTGGCTGAAGGAGCAGACGCCCGAAGAGGTGAGCGATCTTGTTTCAGAACTTGATCGTCGTTCATGACATCTCCCAGCACTGGGATCTTCGAGCATTATATCTCCTCCTTATCCGATATCATCAAATGCATAAGGACGAACAGGCCGCAACGGTTAGTCTACATGAGAAGACCAGGCTCTACCAAGACGCCCTCCGCAGAGGAGAAAAGCGTCAACAGGAAATTGGAGAATTGAAGCGAATTATCGAGGACCTCAAAGATCAAATGGAATCAGATGAGGTCAAATGGGCCGTCCGGGAGAAACAGCTCACCATGTAAGCTTTGCGTAGTTCCATTTTGTCCGCTTGGTTCTTACTGTACGCGTTTTGTTTTCCAGGAAGGTACGCAGTAGAATTTCCGTAAGAAATATCGTGAGTTGACAGGTCACATCGTCTAGTATGAGGATGCGATCGAGGAGACGCGAAACCTACGGGAGCAGCTCATGACACTTTGCGCCCCTAAGGGTCGTTCAGACAGAAGCCCGGAAACACGCCTTGCGAATCGGCGAGTTTTCGAGCCAATGGTCGAGGACGAATGCCCTAATGACACACTGGCACCCGTCAAGCCCGTCATCGACCGCTTTTCGCCGCTTCCTGTCCATCTCTCACCTGTCCCGTTGACAATCAATTCAGTCAGCCCTCTGGTCAAGGGCATCGCAGATTCGGTAGATGAAGACGACCACTACTTTAAGCTACGCCCACCGTCTCCCGAGGAAGGGGACAAGACCCCTGTCGAATACCCCGCACCTCTGATAGCTACCCCAGCTTCGAAACCTATGGTCATTGGCGCAGCAATCGCGCGATTCTACGACATGGCTGCCTCCGAGACAAGCACCTCGCTGCCACACCCCACACCGTCAACATACTACAATAGGAGGTACGAAAAGGAAAAGGAGAAGGAGAAGCTCCGGGAACTTTCACGGAACAACTCTTCCGGCAGCACCGGGCGCGTACCGCTGAGCCGTATCCGAGCGCTCCAGGAGAAGCTGGTACCCGAGTCCGGTGACGAAGCGGAGCGCGCACGCTCGTCACGCCGTCAGCTGCTTAATGCCATCCTAGCCGATGCTCCGACCCCGCAGTCAACCCCGGCCCCAATCATAACCGCTCCACCACCACCGACGCCACCACCACCACCACCACCGCCCCCGCGTCGCCCGACCGGGATCTCCCGCGCCAGCACGGCCGCTGAGGTGATCGAGCGGGAGCGGGAGCGTCGCCGTCGCCAGTCGAGCGAGAATCGCGGCCCGGAGACGCCAATCGCCAGTGTGCCGGCGCCACCACCGCCACCACCGCCGCAACCGCAGAGTCACGCGCTGCGCCTCGCTCAACCTCGGCCATCGATGCTGTCCTTGAAAGACGTGTCAAACCCGCACGGGGCTGAGGAAGGTATGCAGCGCAGGTACACCGAGCGGCGTTCCGCGACGTCCGAGAGACGTCCTTCGATAGGAAAGCCCCAGTCCCAGTGGCATCGTGCGTCACCAGAAGCGTGAAACCCCTATACGAGCTGCGCTCGTTTCTTCACTTATTCGTGTCTAGGCTTTCATTTCATTTTCATCTTTCATTGTTTCATCCTTTCATGTACATGTACCATGACCCTGCATCACATCGAACACTCCAAGTGCCCCTGTCTATAGTACTTATGCATTTCACATCATCGCTCCCGCTGCATTCTTTGTATTATTACCATGTCAACTATAGGTAGAGGGGTCTGGAGTTAACTCCGAATAACCCAGAACATCGTGCACGCAGTGCGTTCGGATCTTCTTGCCTTGAGACATACAACACTAACCTACTTGGTCCGAGATACACGAATGGGCTCAGCTTCGAACTCGTGACATGGTCTCTGGACCCAGACAAAATCAGGGGTTAGTTTCACCGAAAGTTAGCGCCCAATACGCCACGGGGAGACGAAAACAGAAGGAGATGAAGGGCAAGGCGTTACCGGAGAGGAGAGAGCATGTGGCTACAAGAGAGAAAGAAGCATCGAGGGGTCTAAACATGGGAGACACGCAGTTGGGGAAATGACAGTGCTAATCAGATCAAATCGTGGACATGCGGTCGGGAAGGATATACTCTTCACTACGCCCCACAGCGCAGCGCCGCACCACAGAACTGGGCCATAATAATCCAGACAATCACCTGAGTGGACGCACATGTCAGGTCAGGCACGGCGAAGTCGGAAAAGCAAGGCTTCCGCACCAGAGCGACGAGGATGCCGAGACCGAGAACGCGCTTGTTTTTCCACCACATCTGGCGTCTCACTGTGCGTGCACCACGACGGAAGGCCGTCGCCTGGCTCGCCATGGTGTCCGTCTTGTCCACCAGCAGCTCGATGCGCTCCCCGCGGCTCAGGATCTGCTCGACGTTCTGGACCATGATGTCCTTCACCTGGGCCAGTTCTGACTGCGCGCGGGAAATCTCGTCCGTAGGGGGAGAGGTGTTGTAGGTGTACATGAGCTGCGAGACCACCGGGCCAAAGGTCGATTGCAGCGCATGGGGAGGTAGGGAGGTGGAAGAAGACGAGGACGCCGACGGGCTGGACAGGAACTACGCAAGGGTGAGCGCATAAAGAACGCCAGCGTTATGGAAATGGATGTACGATACAAACCTTGCGCTGGAGTTCTCCGAGAAACGTAAAGGGCATTCTCCTGCACATCCGAGTCAGCATCATCGCTTCGCTTCAGTGCGGGGAAGTGTCTCCCCCGATGCCCGCGTACGAGACCCCGACGCACCTGCCGGCCGAATCATCCGCCATGACGAGATAGGTGAATCCGCCCTCAGAGATGTAGTGGAAAAGGTATTGCTCCCAGACATATGTGAGCTTGCTGTTGTTTGGTGGTATCTTTGAGAGAATCGTCTGAGTGGCTAGCAAGACGACGAATGAGACGTTGAGGAGGAGAGGGGGACTTGCATGTGAAACTCACCTTGGGAGAAGTCACGTTTACCCGCCTGGTGCTCAGCGAGTATAGTTGAACCTTGGGAAACGAGAGCGTGTATCTACACATATTGAGTGTCAGATGCTACTGGAAAATAGGCTGTGAAACGCACCAGAGACATGATAGCAGAGATCGTGGAGACAGTGGGGTCCGTGGCTGTGATGAGTGATGGCAACGGAGCGGAGGAATGCGCGCGGGCCGAGAATTCCCGCTCCCCGGGCCGCTGACCAGCTGAAGTTGCAATCAGCCCGCGACTGGACTACGACCACAACTGCAATTGTCGCGTTATACTTGTCATCGGGAACGCGTCAATCGTAACAGTTCCCTGAAAGAACTTAGAGCTACAGCCCATCTCGTTTCTTGTGGGCCGCGGAGTCATGCGTTTCAGTGCTCGTTCACCCTCGCCCTCCCCTGCGCGCCGGTGCGTATCAGTGAATCATATTCAATGGGATGTTCCAACCATTCTTACAGGCGACGAAGTCTCTCCTACGGTTTACAATCCTCTTCGTATTCATCCTCGAGCTCAGAGGCGGGTGACTCGCAAACGGACTCATCATCTGAATCCGATGAATATAGCAGCGACGCCAGTGGGACTTTGCCAGTTCCCGCTAGGGCAGTGAGAAAGACAACCTATCCATCTACCTCGTCTTCCTCGTGAGTATTGCTTTAATCCACTCTCTTGTGTCTGAGCGTGCGTAGACGACAGGCGGGAAGTCTCTCTGCCTCAGGGCACGCGCAGATTGATGATACAGTGGCTGCAATTCGCCTTCGAACCAGACATCACGATCCCTATGAAGAGTGGGTAAAGCGGACGCAAAGAGAAGCCTTGGTATGATCCCCCTTCCCCCAAACTGTTAAGTATACTTTCTAGTCCTTACCTCTCTCTCGATTTAGAAAACCGCACGCCGCGCAGTAACATCGGCGCAAAGTCAGCAGAATGCAGTGCAAGCTGCAGGTCGCGAGCAGAAATTTGAAAGTCAAGCCGCCGCCCTCGAAAACGAGGCAGACATGATCGCGAGGCGCCTCACAGAATTGTCAATCCGCCAGGGGGACGAAATAAGGCAGAAGACAACGCGGTGGAATGATCAAATGAAGAGCAGGCAAGCAAAGATTGAAGCTGTTATCCGCTCGGAAGAAGAGAAACTGCGCGCGCGGGAGATGGAAGAACGTAGAGCAAAAGAAGAAGCGGAACGTGTACGGAAAGAGGTCGAGAAGGCGGCCCTAGAGGAGCAGCGCAAGAAAGATGAAGCCGCTAAAGTTGCCAAGGAGGCAGAAGAGGCCGAGGCCAGAGCAGAGGCAAAGGAGGCCGCGAGGAAAGAAGAAGAAAAGGTGGCGCAAGCCAAAGCTCAAGCCTCGGAAGCTCAGACCTCGGAACGCAACGCGCTAGGCTTGACGACGCCGGATGAGGACTGGCGTGAAGCCAGACTTGTGCTAAAGGTGCGGTTTTTGCCTCCATTCGATCGCCATCATTTTCTCACAACACGCCAATGCAGCAATTGAAATCAGGACCGATCGCACGCGTAAAGGCTGACCGTGAGTCGAAGAAGGTGTGGAATGATATCAGACGCAAGATCACCCCGAAGGTCGGCCAGCTGACGAACGAGCCTCAAGTGATCGCAAACATAGTAAGTCATCCAATGACAGCGTTGCATGGCAGCAACTCCTGATCGTGATGAACAGTCGCAGCAGATCGTGCAACTCCTACGCCTATCAAATGCATTACCTTCTGACGTATATCATGCGTCATTATCCTCGCTAGCAAAGGCGATCCTGCTGCAGGCGGAGACCGAGGTCACAGCCGAGAAGCGATCTGCCAAGCCGCTCGCCCAGCTGACACTCAACACGATGAACGCTCTTGATGGCTTCAGTGCCGTGTTTTGGGCAAAATTGTGTCAGAGGACAGGCGGTTGGGCAGTACCGGCACCGGTGCCATCCAAAGACGCCGATGGCACGCCTTTCACCCCCTCCACGCGGATGAAAGCATCCGGCCTGCGGGAGGAGACGAGCGCAGATTACGTCGCGCGCGTTGTGGGCATTATGCGCGTGTATTTCTCATTGCTACTTCTGCTACCATCGTCGCCCCTTTCGCGCGAATTTCACACGCCGCGTCTTTGGGTGTTCATCGCTCGGCTCGTCGGACAGCCGGCCTTGCTGCAGTCCTCGCTCGCGATGGAGCTTCTCTCGGGTATGTCTTACCCGTTGTGCTATCTCCCCCTCTCGCGTTTTGCGAGATTACGGAGTTTGATATTCACGCGCTTACTGCTGATACAGTCGCTCTGGAAGTCGGCGGTTTGCACGCACGCAACGTGTGGGGCTCGCAGTGGATCAAGCTCATGGCCCTTCTGTACGAGGGCGTCACGACAGACCCATCTCCTCTCGGTGGCTCGGGACCGGACGCGCGTGCGTCCCGTGTGAGACTGCAGCTGGAGATTGAACGTGTGATGGGTAGTGGGTAAAACAACGGGTCGATATATGGGATATGGTACTTTTCCCTTGAATTCCCGATTTGTGCGCACAGGCTCCGATATCTAACGAAGAAGGGAAATTTAGGGACCATCTGTGTTTCATCGCGTACATCGATGGTGGTGGCGATGAGAGGACCAAAGATAGCCTGGGCGATTCTCACCTCGGATCTTGCGCCGCCATCTCAGGCATGCTCCTGTTAGAAGATATAGATACCTTTAGATACACCACACATGCACATACGCAGACACACTGTGATCAGAACGATAGATAGGGCCCCTCCGCTCCGCAGGGTCTCGGCGGGTCGGCTGTCCGATGGGGCCGTGTGACGGGTCATCGGAACGCATCCACGAGGAACCAACAACGACCGTTCCCGGGAATCTCTTGTCCTAGATAGCGGAGTCCCTCTTCCAAAGAAATCTCGTTCCTACTGTCCTCTTCTAGAGTCGCCGCATCGATGTGCACAGGTAGCACAGCCGCATGCCCTGAGTGGGTCTTAACCTTGAGTGAGCCAGACCGTGGAGCCTAAGGGGACATATGCGGAGCTGATTTGTATCACGGGTTCCTCCCGAGGCCTGATCGCGGGTAGATCTAGGACTCTGTTGAAAGAAAGACAAAGGGGAAAAGCAGAGGCCCGGCAATGGGATAGTCGACTATTGCTCCCGCAGCTTCGCCCGTTCCTTACCCCAGTGGAGTTTACTCATGTCAAAGTGGCTTCAACTTCACCGAAGACAAATTCGTGGCATTAGAACTCTGTTCTGGTGGGCATCCTGTGACCCCACTCACCAAAAACCGTAACCGTAGACAAGACGTATGCAAGGCGTAAGGGATTCGTAAGGTGTTTGCTACAATGTAGATAATAAGTACTAGGTGAAGAGGAAGGGGGGGGGGGCAAGTATTAGGCGAGGGACGTTGCAAAGGAAGGGCCGAACAATCAAAAAAGTAATAAGTAAGAGTAGCGCATCGCGCTAAACCAAACAGGATTTACAACGAAAACAAAGCTAATGTAGTCACTGCTAAAAGCGGGATGTGAGGACTAGCTCCGTGATAAGATACGGCATGCGGTTCTGGGGTATAAGCACCGTGCGTATTTGGAGAGAGGAGACAAAGACAGGAGGCCAGGAGGAGAAAAGAATGTTCTGTTCCGATCGATCAAACATCATACCCTAGTGGGGACACGGGGACCTTGTGGACGGGCAGCGGCCGTAGGGGCAGAGGGTTTCGGAGTCGCAGCAGTGAGCGCTGCGGGCCACTGCTCACTAGGAGGTAAGGGAGGGCGTTGTGACATCGACATCGTACGGGTCTTGCGAATAGGTGATGGCGATACGGGGGTACTAGAACGGAACGACGATACGGCAGGTGTCGCAGATCGGTGAGTAGACGAGGCAGCAGGAGTTGAGATTCGAGGGGGAACGGTAGATGCCGAGCGCGAGAGAGATGTGGGGGCTACTGACGCTGAGCGTGTAGGGCCCGTGGGGGCTACGGACCCTGAACGACTATGTAGGCGCGCAAGCGGCGAAACAATGTTGGGAAGGTAGGACGGAGAAGTAGTAGTAGTAGGTGATGCCACACGAGAACTTGGAGGGGAAGCGGAAGGCCGCGACGCGCTCGACAAACCAGTGTGAGCAGACGCCGCTGAATATGCCGTTGAGACGGCTGGGTTGGACACGAAGCGACTGAGTTCCGTACGGAGACTCTGGCACTCTTGGACCTTTTGATTGTATTGGACTTTCTGTAAGAACGTCAGTACTGGATATTGCCAGGGGTGTTCGAGCAACTAACCTGCCTAAGCAAGACGTCAGAACCAATGTTATCATAAAACATGTGAATCTCAACTCACTTGTGAAACTCAGATTCAAGTCTACCCTTCTCGAGTTCAAGCCCGTCCATTTTTAATTTTAGATTCGCCTCTGCATGTCTGGCTGCTTTGCTTGCATCGGAGAATGCCTCATGATTTGCGAGGATGGCCTTGAGTAACAGGGAACTCAAGTAGAGCGCCGATGACTGTATACGGTAACGGGTAAGTGAACTGCTCTGCGCAGACGAGGACGTTGCACGGACAGCGTCGGCTGCAGTAACCTCTGTCAGCCAGCGATCAACCTCCTGCTTGAGGGCAGTGACTTCCTCCACGGAACATTTTTTCGAAGCCAGCCGCGCGACCTTGGACTCCAGCGAGCGACCCTCGCGGCCGCGCGCCTCCCCGGGTTCAGGGTAAGTCGGCGCGGAAGCTTTCAGCAGAAGATCATTGGGGAAGTCGTCCTCGATGAGTGGTGGTCGAGGGCTATTGGGGCTTCTTCTTGGGGTACTCCAGCCACTGCTGGGGCTGTTGAAATCGATTCGAATGAGGCGAACTGCGGCGCGAGTGAATTGTTCGCGGCAGAAGGGGCAAACGGGAGGTAGACGCGATGTAGTTTTTTCAAGGATGTTATTGCAGCAACTCAAGCACAATACATGACCTTAGAGCGGGAGGAAGGTTGAGCGAAAAATTTCCAATGGGGGATGAAGTGAAAAACGGACCGCATGGGATACAATGGGGCAAATTACGAGGACCAAACTCCTCCGCGCAAACGTCGCACAGAGAGCCAGGCTCGAGGGTGAGCATGGTAGCATATAAAGTAGAAAGAAAAATCTAGGGGAACATGAGGAGGAGGAAGGGGGAAAAAAGCGAAGGCGTCAACAAGTGGGTCCCACAATAAATACTTGAGTCACTTCCCCCGATTTGGCGCGGTTTCGGGGTCCTTTGCATTTCTCATCTCTGCTCCCCTTCACTGCCCCTCCGCACCACACCTCCCCGGGCCTCCCTGACCGAGCTTACTACGCACATACGACCTCTATGATTCATCTCTGTCCCCTCTTATCCACCACATTGTCCTTTCCGTGGCCGAGTATTAAAACTGTACAGTTCCTGCTGACAGGGTTCTATCGTAGGGTTAGGGCACAATTCCAGTTGCCAAGGACCAGTTGCTTGGCTCGCTTGGCCCTTTCACTGTTTTCCACCTCGGCTTCGGCACGGAGTCTTTTTTCGCATTCAACTGGATTCCGATCCTCAAAGCAACACACGGAAATATTGCGCGTACTTCACTTCAGCCACATCCCATCGCTCGATTCCTGTGGTTCCAGCCAGTGTCACGTCCAGTAGAGCATCAATGATTATTGTTGGCGACAAACGAGTGATGTGGCTATGCTGAAACACGTTCACAATAACCGTAGGGCGCCGACCACTGGCACCCTGAGATAATCCCGTGTGTTTGAGCCTCATCCTAATTCGGTGACTACATTACTTTTTCCCGGTCATAATATAATATTACTGTGTGGCCAATTGCGTTTCGATTGGAACCAGCCTGGCACGTTTCATTCCCAAGCAACTTGAATAATTTTCCGGAGCCCCGGCCATGCATCATGAATGCATTACCTTATCCCCTTTGCCCATGACCCTGCGCGCCTATTCTATATTCCACCGCTGGTGAGTCACTCTTTCATTAATAACGCTCCAGGTCCCCTACAGCGAGGTATTGCAGCACAACTCTCGAATGATGTCTTTCGCTCCAGACCTTATTTGCCGCTTTCACACCTCACATGAGAGCCCTGACCACCCTTATTCAATGTTTGCACAACAATTGCTCCCTTGCGGCGCTTGTTTGGACAGCACCTCGAGGACGCCGAGTTATCCAATAGCTACGCCACAGAAACTTATTCTAAGCAAAATCTGCCCTCTCTACGCTCGACTAGGAATCCCTATCGCTTAAAATGACAATCGATGATCGGCTAACCAAACATCGGTGTTCTGCACGTTCCGTAGTTTCCGGACGAATTTTTGTCGCAGAAACCTCCGAAGAGGGAGTATTCCAGGGGACAAGCACAGCGAATTACCAATAATTTGATTACCACACAGTATCATTATGAATGCCATGGCCCTCGGATTATTCACGTTAGGTCCCCAGGAGAAGGTGATAAGTGTCCGTGCGAGGATGACAGCGTGAAAGTAAGTATGGAATCCTCCGTTTGGTCTCGGATAGTCCTAGGTCTACCTTTATCGTCTGTATCTATTACCGCACATTCCCCCTCTATCAAATACGTCGATGAAGGGCCGACCTGCATGCTTTCCCAATCCTCTTACACGTACATTCGAAACCAATCTTCGGATACCACTGATGGGATTTCACTCATGATAAACTCCAGGATGCATGACGCAGCCTTTTTCGGCATCGCGACTACACGTGGGATTTGCGTGGTGCGTGCACGCGCCGAACTTTCCTCTTTCTCGTCTAGGTCCCGGTGTGATAGTGTGCCTATATTTCGCCAGATTCCGTGTCCGGTGACGCCTTATTACGGAGACGAATATGCCTCGAGTTTTCCAGGTTTCGGCGATGTTCCCTAAAGCCGCCCAAGATATACACGTCCCGTTACACGAGGCACTCACCCCACCTCCCTCGTGAGTTGCGCTATCAAACACGTCAACGTTACGCAACGTTACGCTCAATCTCCGAGCCGAGCAGCCACACCACACATGAATTTCGATTTTGAAAAAAACCTGTCAAGTGCAACGAGCCACACACGCGACCTTAATGAATGACCGATAAGCTTCGCCATTTTGAACGAGCCTCCGACAGCCCGACGACGGGCTGCAGGCGAGTGATAACGAAAAGCAATGCAGGCAGGGGGTCATGGCGTCCCTTCGCGCCGCGTCCTTGGGATACGCGAACCTCACGCGGCCCCAATTGAGCCTCGGACGCGGACGCAGGTTAGCCGGTGGAGCGGGAATTGATAGGCCATTGGATCATGATGAGAGCACGTAAATCCTCTCTCTTCTTTCAATCGGCAATGCCTCCCGTGGCCCTTGTGCATTGTTAAACGCGAGTTGCCGCGTCCCGAGTCGCCAGCCCTTCGTGGCCTCAGGGCTCACCTATCATAGATTGCCTACTAATATCACGGTGCCCATCAGGAATGCGTTGCCATCGAACTGCTAGCATCATAAGAGTATCATGATACGACACCTTAGGAACGTGCCAGAAGGAGTACCTCCGTCACTAAACAGCGGAATCAATTGACATCTTATCATGTGGCGTTGACCCGTCGTTGGCGGTAATGCATTGCCTGGCATCCGACGACTGCGGATGGGCCTTCGGAAGCGCTGCATTATCACGCTAACTCTGTAGAACTTCTCTCATTTTGGCGGTGCATACCTTTGGCCGAGCCGAACTATACGTGGGCCGTCGAATTTACCTTCTGAGGGGAGAGATAACCTTCAGACCGGAAGCCACCCTCGAAGTTTTCCTCATCAGACCTATTTTGGCCCCCGGCCTTCTCTGATAGGGTACACCCCTACTACGTATGAACGTATGAACAGCAATTCATTCTCGGGAGCGGGAGACAGGAGGCAGGGATGCCAGTGGCTCGCTATAGATATCTTATGAACCCAATTGAACAATATTTACTTGACATCTTCCTCACGGCTGTATTGACAGACTAATCGTACACAACTCGGCTTCCGTTTCCGGGCCCGAGGTGAATGGTACCACAAAAGCAGACGGCCAACGGTCAAGTAAAGAAGTTCGAAAGCAAGATGCACAACCACGGAACAAGTCCTTGTAACCAAGGACTTGCTGCGTGTTGTGCGGCGACACGTTGTTTATTGGGTAGCATATGAGGGAAACACATGATACGAGTACATGTTAACAATCACAGACGGCGTCCGCGGCGACCACCCTAGGAGAGACTCAGTAAAAAGCACTGAGAGAAACAAAATAAATCGGACCTTGCGACGTGTAGAGTCCGTCGGAATGGGAGTGACGTCCTCAATGCGACCAATGCGCATGCCAGAACGCGCAAGTGCACGTAGGGCACTCTGGGCACCAGGGCCAGGGGTCTTGGTGCCAGTGCCGCCTGTGGCACGTAGTTTGACATGAAGGGCAGTAATCCCGACCTCACGGCAACGAACGGCGACGTCCTGCGCGGCAAGCATAGCAGCATAAGGCGATGATTCGTCACGATCAGCCTTGACTTTCATTCCACCTAGCGAGAATATGAAGTTTGAGATATAGAGGGACCATATTTGTACTTACCGGTCACGCGGGAAATCGTCTCTTTGCCAGACAAGTCGGTGACATGGACAAAGGTATCATTGAATGAAGCATAGATGTGGGCAACGCCAAACACGAGCTCGCCCTCGCTAACCTGGGGTCCTAGCTGGACGGTGGTTTCTTGTGCGACACGTGCTTTTTTGGGAGGCTATCGGGATGTCAGCGATCCCATCCACCAAACGACGGACCACTTCTGCCACCCTAAAACATGGCAGAATGGAACGCCATCTTCCATGCCGGAGAACGTACCATTTTCTAAGTCCTCAGAGAAATAAGGAACTTGAACTTGAAGCAATTGAAGAGGGCGTGAAGGATGACAAGCACTTGCGATTAGAGTTGCATCAATCGGTCAATGCCGTGACCAAACACGCACAACATACACTATGGTCGTTGTCCTGCGCGCAATCAATACGCATGCTAGTGCGCGAGCCAGACGGACACGCAGCGCGACATTAATATTGTCCTGGGTCGCAAGGTGAGCCGCACTAGTTTTTCAGGTTTTGTGCAAAAAGCGTAATTGGACCATAGTCTACCGTACAGCTACTTTCTTATCGTGGTCTCCCCCGTATCATTTGTTACGGTTGTCCTGCTCCAGATGAATCCAGAAGTGTTTTTTCCGCCAATATTATTGAAGATGAGGATATCTTGATCAGTTTTGATGTGGATCGTGATACTTTTTGGGCTGTGACCATTGCCCAGACAAGTTCCCTGTCTCAATTCCCCGCCTATTGTCTTACACGCCCCACGACTGGAACATCCTCATCTCCACTTTCCACTTCCTGTTAAGAGTTCATTTTTTCAAAGCTCAGTGAGAGGCGGTGCTTATCTACGGCTTATCACTGATATCACATGGGCCGCCGCCGCCGCACTTGGGATGATCAGTGCCTCCATCAAATGGCGCTCAGTATGATCCGGAAGCGGAAGCCAGAGCACTGGTACATCTAGCGCCTTTGGAACGATTTCCCATAGATAATCAGCCGATTTTGGGGTGATTAGGCGAGATGCTGATGCCCTATATAAACCCTGCTTTATGCGTTCTACTGGGGTTTACGTCTTTCTCATACACTCACCATGTCATCCGAAGTTCCGTGCTCTGCGCTCAACAACGCAATTAAGAACAAAGGTTTTCACTTCCCTTTACGCCGTAGCATGGTTATTGATCTTGTCGTTTTGCGTAGGGATTTCCTACGACCAACTCGCTCAGTCTGTTGGTACCTCCACGCCACACGTTCAAGATAGTCCGTTCGAACATTCCTAGAGTCTGCTTCCTTTGTTCATTTCACGCGTGATAGTCCTCAGCGGTAGAGTGCAAGCCACCAGCCAGGAATTTAATAACATTTCTCGAGTATTGGGTGTTACTACGAAGGCGCCGGTAAGTGCCTCACACGATATCCAAACAGACAAATTCGACGCTGACACTTCTTCCAATATATCCCTCCAGTCTGATGTGCATGGTCACTCAACCAAGTAGGGATGTTGTAGGGCATACGTTGCGGATGTGACAGCCCAGAACAAGCATGCGCGGACTCTATTGCATAGGGGGTCGCAACGCAGTCATCAATCCCTCATGTATGAATTACTGTATGATATCCTCGTATCGACGTAGAAATGAAGTGAATATGGAATCTGACACCATCACCATATGATTTATTGGAATTTGTCATAACGATCTGGTCTTGATCGAAGTTGAGTTGCATAAGTCATGGTCCGTTTTCGGTGACGATCTCTACATTGAGGGATAATTCAGTTACATTAGATGAAAATGATAACATCCAACGATCAACATGAATAGAGTGGATGCTACCAACTGCATATTGACCCCGACGATCTACCAGTACAACCACGACTGTGGGAATTCACGAGGACCACTTCTGGATCGGTATACTCGGATACCGGTGACCGCCGGGCGCTGCCCTGGGAATTACGATAACGCTGACGGGCCAGCGTCCCTGTTAGAAAACACGTGTCTAGGAAGTGATGCTGAAGGGGGAAGGCAGGGGCATGTACCATATGATGCGTCACGGGGCCCCAGGAGGAAAATAAAATGGTCCGTAACAAGCCGAAACAGATGGATTGGGATCGGTGTGTTTGGTGGATGGCGGGGCACTGGCAAGTGCCGTACAGCAGCGCCTCTTTGCCGGCGGTGTATAGTTAGAGGAATTCCCTCCCTAAGAGATGGCTCGGCGTATTCAAACTAGGGCTGCGCAACAGGACAGGTGAAATGAGGAGCTTGCTGCACTAGTACTGGTGCTGCAGAACTGGGGTGATGGTATTCAACTTAATCATACCGTAATCGGGACGTGGTGCCGAAGAATGTCTATTGAGCAAAAGACCTCCGTGATTGCCTGCGAAGGTATGACTCGGAATGAATGGGTGGGATGAATGCGCTGGCAATCGAGTCAAACTGCATTGCGCTGCTTCTGAGTCACGGAAGGGCAGCCTAGGGTCTGTATTGACGGGCCTCATGTACGTGTGACACGACCAGGGATCACTTCACGAGTTCCGGGGGTTGCAATGACTGACAAGACCGGGAGATTGCCTCGGAATACGTCTATATCTGTTTCAGAGAGGGCATAAGAGATTCAGCAAAGTTTCTACCCTCTCCACTAGATGATGGAGAGAAGCCCGACTCGGATCGCCGCGCGAAACAGGGACGGATGCGATGCTGTGGAGGGATGCTGCGCCGAAACCCTAACGCCATAGGTGAAGGAGTGTCCAAAAGTAGGAAGTGAGTCTGCTTCGCCGAATGGGCAAAGCGTCTGCCTTGAGCAATCAGTGATGGGCGCCGTGCCGTGCCGTGGCGGCGGGCAAGTCCAATTGAACCATGATAAAGAGCAGGCACCTCTGCCAGCAAGTTCATGGGCGTCGATTGCGAAGGGCCATTGACAAAAAGCACTACATGTTGCCCGTCGTCTTGTAGGGAAACGTCAACAATGTATGCCGTAATAGCTGCTGCCACCTATTGAGCTTGATTGATATCGCCGAGTCCCACGCAGCGGAGGCGTGTCGGTGGCGTTCTGAATTCGTCTTTCCCTGAGCTCTTTGAGAAGCCCGTTTTTGCTTCACCTCGGGTGCACTATGAACCAAAAAAGGCTCACAGAGTCGGTTTGCTTCGAGTTCTTCTACGCATCGTTCCGAGACTGGGTATATTGTGCGCATTCAAATTTCGATGGAATAGAGAATGAGAGTGTGCGCGGCCAGGATGACTTCACGTTAGATAAGGACGTTCCGGATGTCGCGGTGACAGTCTGAGCGTAACGTTAACGATCTCAATGAAGATCCGGGACCGAGGCGTAAAAGGTACTTAAGATATTAAGCGTTCGGAGAGTCAATGCGAGGGAAATTGGCGCGGAGGGGGATCGTGAAGGGGGAACGTATCGCAAATTAGACGAATTGAACGTACACCTGACTGCGGCAGGGCCGATGGAACATTAGTATTGGCCCGGGTAACCCTCGCAAAGAAGGCAGATGTCCGTGGCAGAACCTTCATTCAAAATCAAAACGCAACGACTCAGTAGAAGAACAAAGCATGTAGATAAGGAAGTTGGAAACCAACACTTCACAATGAACGCCAAGTAAACCTTTCTGGAAATGCGGACGTCTCGCCGTATCCAGCAGCTCGGACTCGGAAACGCCACTTCTTCGGGCAGCTGCAGGACCTGGTTGGACACTCTGGAGGTAAAGACAAATCGTAACGTCGCTGCACATCCTTACATGGTTGGTGCACACAGGCTCCAGTCCAGGTTGGAGGCATTAACCTCAGGCTTGTTTCGAGGGTCCTGACCGAGCATTTCATAATATCAACAAAGCAACTTGAATCCTCTGACCGTTTGGTGTTGATACCTGCTGGATTTGGGACCAGGATCAAATCGTTAACCCATGAGCGCATGAGCAACGATCAGTTAGCGTGCTTAAGAGGGAAAGGCCCGGGCCTTAGCAATATCTCAGAAAGCCAAATTTAGAAGCCAAGTTTACGACTCGACGTGAGCCACAACTAGGAATAGAATGGTTATGAGAATACAACTGGATTTGCAGTGTCTGGTCACTTGCTCTCACAACATCGAAGACTAGCTCGGCCCTGTCCACAACTCACACGCAAGGAACAGGACGGAGACACTATATCCAACTTAGGATAGACGGTCCTCTCGGCGGCGATGTGATGGAGTGCGACGCACTGCCAACTACCAGATGATTCTCCTACTTCTTGGGTAAAAGCTGTACCATCTGATCGTTGCCGTTCTCATACGTGTAACAGACTCCAGGCCACTTTGGTCTAAGTCACAGGATGCGCTATCTTGGATGGTCTTGCGTGATCGCGTCTGGAGATGCGTGTTCCTATGGCACTACTTCCGCAGACGGCCAGTCGAGAGGCTAAAAACTGCGGCGAGCTCCGGTCAACCCCACCAGCAAGCGATTCGGTACGTCAGCAGCAGTCTGACAAGTAGCATGCTGTATGGTCGGGTCTCCTTGCCGACAAATTTGACGGACCTGGCATAACACAAGTACTAATGTCCCTGGGCACGACAAGACAACATAGTGTGAGAAACTAATACGTCGCACAAGAAAGCTCGTTCAAGAACTGTTACGCGACGTCACGGTTACGCGAAAGCGAACAGGGTAAGCCGAGGGTGGGTCATGTTAACAAAGGTATGGTCTCGATCTTTGGAAGCAGCTAGTGGGAAGAATTCCTACACCGCAAACGGAACTCAAGGAAACACCTACACTCGTTAAGAACACGACAAAACAGTCCATTCACCCACGTTAATCGAGAATTCCTTGACACTGAGAAGTATTACCTTCTCGAGAGGAAAGGATAATCGACACACGTACAACAAACAGTGAGACAAAGGAGTACATTAGAAGAGCAACTGATTTAAGCATAGTGAGACTAATGATGTGTTGCCTTCACAATCGAAATGACGATAATGAGGATGATGACGAGGATGGCAACTCCGATGATAAGACGCATCTAAGTGAAGATGGTGAGTAGGAGTGACCGCGAACAAAAAAGTCGCATTACTTTCATATCTTTCCACCTTCAGGGGTTCAAATAGAGATGTAAGTACATGTTAGTCACTAGGAACTTGCATTCGATACTCACCACATATTCTGTGAGATTCATTTAGCTCCAATACACTATGAAACAGAAAGGACCGAACGCACCTTCCGGACCCGATTCGCGTTGCGCCTGAAGCCTTGAGCGGAAACGGCAAGATTGTCTGGAAAAGAATGGGAAGATGTGAGCGTCTACATCAGCCACGATATAAATCACCCCATAACAGCAAGGGCAAATCAAGGTGGCAACACTCGCGTGGGTAAAATCATGAGAAACACCAACCTGTCTTGTCTTGCAAAGAGTCAAGTCGCTCTTGACGCTCTACAACCTTGGTAATATTGTCTCGCATGATGTTGACGGTGTCATCAATTTGCGCTTGAATGGCAGCAGTCTTGGGGTTCGGCCCTGAGCCTCCGTCGGCGGCAGAGGGATTGGCTGACGAGCCACCGCGAGGAAGGTATGGGTCATAAGGTTCGGACCTAGTAGGCAGTAAAAACAAGGTAGTGGGAGAGAGGGAGAGGTGAGACTATGAAGGACTGGGATACTGCGTAAGCTTACATGACGTCGTTGTACGGCTCTTGAGGATAGTAGAGACGAGGGAAGAAACTTGATAAGAGGTGTTGAAATTTGGGATGACAGTGGCCCTAGGCTCGCCGTGGAATGTGTCGGTGGATGTGAAGTTGTTGCGGCAGGATGAATGCTGATGGTGCTCCTGGTTGAGTCGGAGTCGTTAGTCACGCACCGCCGCAACACAAAACACGGGAACACAGACCGGCCTCGGCCGGCAGAAACGCCGTCAGCCGGTTCCATCCGCTACCCGGCCGAACTCGCTATTCTCGGCGGACATATTGTCCTCGGACACCCCCCTCAGTCGGACACCACGAATTACTCGCTCATTTTTTATTCAACTGCCATCAAACTTCGTACGCTGTATCTAGTACCCTCTATCTATGTATCTATCAACTTTTTTTTGATGAAGAACGCATTGTGTTGCGAAATAAAAAAAGGCTTGTTTGTCACGCTCATGTCACGCTTGCCAAGCGAAGGGGGTCAAATCTCCACTTTGACACTGCGCGACTGTCCGACTGAGGGGGTGTCCGACTATGGGGGAAGGGACAGTAATGCAGTAATGACACCCTCTCTGTTTAAACCACACGCCCAATATAATCTTGGTACATGTGCAGTACAACACAAGTGAGGCTACATAAGAGATTAACGGCCTCCCCGGCCTCCCTTCGCCTGCTGCTTTGAGATATTCTTAAGGTTCCCAGCGGGAATAGCGGGACGTTGTGACTGGTCATATATATAGTATTGGTATCATACATTGTGAGAGGGGTGGAGAGGCGAACCTTAGGCTTTTTCGCCTCTTTCTCCTTCTTCTCCGCCTTCGCCTTTGAGATCGCGGCGAGCCGCTGTTGTGTCCGGACCTGCGCGCTCTGAGTGCGCTTGGCAGCAATGGCCGCGAGGTCCGCGCCAACAATTCCACGTTGGTGTTTTACAGTTCTACGCGATCGTTTCTTTGCTGTCTCTTCTGTGATACCCTTCTTGTGCATGCGACGGTAAGGAACAGTCCATGCAATCTTTCGCGGGTTCTTTCGTTGCGCGAACAACGATTCACTCTTTGACGTGCCGAAGCGAAAAATCTGTAGAAAAGGAAAGGTTCACAAAATCCGTAGACAGGCACGAACGTGCTGGCACTAACTTTGCTGTCGCCACGGACGAACAAACGACCTTTGCTCGGATATATCTTGTAATTAGAGAATGAGTCGATTTCGAGTTTCTAAAAACAACCGTCAGTGGGACAAAGGCCACCTAGATAATGCACGCACCATCTGAAGTGTGAAGCCAGGCCCAAAGAAACCATCAGTGATCGGTTCTTAACACATTGTCATCCAAAGGCGGTGTGCAACATCCATCCACAAAAGCCAGGAAACGGCGAAATATCCATGGTGGAGCAGAGAAAGGACACGCTCTGGTGACGTTTTAGCGGTAAATAGGCGGCTCACCTTGAGGAATCAGGGGGCCGTTGAAGGATGTGTAGACTGCCTTGACTTTGGATTGAGTTAGGTAAAGACCGGATGTCTCCGGTCGGTGTCCAAATTTGGTTCTTTGCTCGACATGCCAAGTTGTTTATTGTGGCCTGTCTGGTCGAAATTCCGGGAAGTGAATGTCGGAATGTCTTAGGTCTGGTCCTTCTTCGCTTGGAAGGACAGTCTTGTTTCACGTTTTATTGCGCGCGGTTGTTTTGATGTTTTGAGAGACTGTGAGCTGTGAGGATTAGGTGGCACAGCAAAGCGCCCTGCTGGCAGTGATGACTGCGCTGGCATCAATATTGCTGGCGACAGGGCACTCGCTGTACACTGTTCACTACACGGCGTTGAATGAACGGGACGCGTTGATCATGATGTCATGTCGTTCAAGGATGGGAACGAATTACCTTAACGCATTGTACGTACACGAGTTGGACCGAAGATACACACGCCGCGATGAGCGCCCTTACCACACACACTCACATCCCGGTCCCACTTGCTTATCTGACTTTCCCTATAATTCAAGCTTCCTTCATATACCACGCTCCTTTCTGTTTCTCTATATGCCATCATGTCCAAGACTTCTCACAGGCACACCCCTTCTGTTGTCCAAAACCATAAGGCTCATCTTGCCACTGCCTACAATGAACTTGGAAAGGAACTCGCCTCTACAAAGGTTAAAGTAGTAGGAAATTACACCCTCGGAAAGGTCATAGGAGAAGGTGACTCTTCTCTTCTCTTTCTTTTGCACACCACCTCATGTTCCCCCAGGGGCATATGGGAAAGTGCGCTTGGGCACGCATCGACTCACATCTACTCGCGTTGCTGTCAAACAAATACCCAAAGCCCTTTCGGCTACCCTCACACGAGAAATTCACCATCATCGTCAACTCCATCACCCCCACATTACCCAGTTGTATGAAGTGATTGCCACCGAAAATTCCATATGGCTGGTCACGGAATTATGTTCCGGAGGCGAACTATTCGACTACCTTACGGAAAAAGGCAGGATATCAGAGGGGGAAACCCGCCATATATTTGGCCAGATATGCTTGGCAGTAAACTATTTGCACGACAAAGGCATCGTACACCGTGACCTCAAGCTCGAGAACGTTTTGCTGGATGAACGCTGTAGGGTCAAGCTCGGTGACTTTGGTTTCACTCGCGAGTTTGAACGGGGTGCATACTTGGAGACGTATTGCGGTACGACTGGTTATGCCGCTCCAGAAATGCTGGAGGGGAAGAAGTACCTTGGGCCAGGTAATTTATCTATTCCTCTACTGTTTGACGATGCTCACTTCTCCCAGAGGTGGATGTATGGTCTCTTGGTGTCATATTCTACTGTCTTTTAACTGGGGGATTACCCTTTGACGATGACAATGAGTCGGTTATGAGGGAGATGGTTATCAAAGCCGAGTTTGAAGACCCTGAGTGGCTTTCTGATGGTTCGTTCACACATTCCTTGCTGCATAATTGTCCTCTAAACTTCTAGCAGATGTACGTGACCTGGTCCGCAAAATATTGCAAAAGGATCCCGTCAAGCGCATTACAATCCCCCAGATACTTGCCCACCCTTGGTTCACATCTACACCGTCGTCCGTTTCTGACAGGACTACCTCCTCCAGAACTGTGGTTGTCATCCCGCAGTCAATTCAACCTCAACCCTCCGCTGCAGCCTCTGAGTCATCTGCGACTTCGGATTCTTCATTCCGCTCGGCATCGTCAGAGATTGACAAGTCTTCTGCAACTACGCCGGACGACATTTCTCATGAATCCGTACCTGAAAATCCGCAAATACATCGTCACCCCAGTCAGTCTACCATACGTAAGGCAGCCAAGAGCGAAGGGAAGAAGCGACCACATCCCGAGACGGTAATGGAAGAGGTGTTTCCGCATTCGGTATCTCAACCGGCATCCGCCCCCCAGTCTCCCAAGATCAAAGAACCACCCGCACTCCCTATACGCACACCTGTGCGGACTAAGCGACGTTCTGTATCTTCGAACCTTTCCGATCCATCATCTCCTGCAGTCGAACAATCTCTGCTTGTATCTCCTCCACAAGATTTTGCGTCCCTTTTGAAGAGTCCAGCACCAATCATATTCGGGACAAAATTCGAGCGCGAGCTACTCAATAGTTTGAGTACCCTCGGCCTCGACACCGGCCAAATTGTCCATTCCGTCTTAAGCGATGCATGTGACTCGGCCAGCGCCATCTGGTGGATGCTAATACGACGGGCTGAACGCAAAGCGATGGAAGAGGGAAGCTACCGTGATGCACGGGAAATGGGTGCGGAGGCACGCGGGAGTGTGGAGCGGAAACGCCCCGCCAGCAGCGGGACGGCTGACACCAAGACGTCCTCCACTATCCGTGGTGATGCACCAGCTTTGCTTTCTGCTCACTCCGCGCCAGAGCTTGCCTTTATCCCTCCGACGCCTACATCCACAATTCATTCACGCACCTCTGCGAAGACTCCTCCCCGAGCCACTTCTCCGGCCCACGCTCTCTTATCACCCACCTCTTCCGCTACGGATTCACAACCTAGGTCACACCCGTCAACATCAGGTGGACATGTTAAGGACAAGGAAGTCTCGAAGGGGAAGCGTGAGGGGAAGATGCGTTCTGGTAGTGTCAGCATCATGCAACGGGCCACAACAGCTCTTGAGGCTGCGGGATTAGTTCGGAAGAGGTCTGCGGAGGCTGTAAAGGATGACAAGTCAAGGGAGAGAGAGGGAGAGAAACGCAGTGGCACGAGCGACGAATCTCGACAGTCCCATGGCTCAGGGAAATTGGTCAAATCGCCGCTCACACGGGACACCCCAGTATCCAGCACACCGACCCCAGATCAAGAGGTAGTAGCAAACCCGGCAGCTCCAAGTTCTCCATGGGTTCTGGCGAGGTTGAGCAGCTCCTCACCTCCAGAAACTTCGCCTACACCATCACCCGGAGATACCCTTACATCTTTGCCTCAAATTTCTCCCAAGGAAGGGGGCCAACATCGAAACCGTGCGAGTTTGCTCTCTGCATTCCGAATGTGGTTCAATGAAGACCGAAGGCGCAAACGCAAGTCCACTGCGAATGGAACGGCGAATGCTCCTTTCACACATGGGGTAGACCCGCGTGTTCCATCAACCTCTGGCGCTGGACGTAACTCGGTTAAAGCGAAGCGAAGGACTAGTGGCGGGGGTGGAACATCACGCAAAGGCCATCGTGCAAAGGGTCACTCTATATCATCTCTCAGGTCCAGTAGCGTCAATTCTCGACGTTCGTCAAGCGCATCCATGGCGCAACCTACAATGGAGTCATCACAGTTTCCTTTGGAGCATATGGTCGCGATGACAAGACAACGAAGCGATCCGTCCCGTCGTTCCTTTGGCAGCAGGACGCCGAACTCGGAGCGTGGGGACCCCAATTCATCTCGCCCGTCGTCAGTACTTAGCTTTACCGTTGGGAAACGAAGACATCGCAAATCACCTTCTGTAAGTTCAGGGGGTTCCCTTCAGCTCGCACGCGCTACCTCTCCGTACCATCATCGAAGGGCGGGTTCTGGTTCCTCCACGCGGGTGGTACGCTCACCCGTTCAGACCACACCGCGAGCACTGCACCTGCGCTCGAACTCTACCACATCTTCTATCCATTCGTTACCTTCTTCAAGGCATGGTTCATTCTATGAGCAATCGGAAAGTGAAGCGCAGCGGACTGGTTCTCCTTTCCGCCCTCACTCGCGTAGCACAATAGATGAGACACCACGGCGAGGTCAAGTCCATGGCAACACCACGTTTGTCGCGCAGAAGCGTCAAACGCCCTTCCAGCCTCCCCTGTTAACAGGTTCTAATAGCACATCGAGCCGCTCAAGCTGGAAGAAGTCGTGGGGCCTCGAGCCGCCCGGTTGGCAGACACGGACGGCCCGCCTTCCCATTGAAGTACTGTCGATATCTCCTGCCGCCGACACAACTGTACTACGTGATGTATTTACTGGGCGGCCATCTCTCAGCCCTGAAGACGACGACGAGTGGGTGGATGTGGACGACGAACCTGGCTACATGGGTGGAGTTGGCCAGACTCCCACTACTACGGCATCGTTATTCAACACGAGTAGCGGACCGTCACCAATCGACACGACATTCGGTGGTTATCCTTTTGGAGAAAGTCCTGTCATGTTCACTGCTCCGTCTCGCGTGCCTCCTTCCGCGCGCCCACAAAAAGGCAAACGCGCCAGCAAGGTTTCGTCCAATCGTACGAAACCTGGTACCCCGCCAATTGGGCGACACTCCCCTCTCCCTAGTGAAATCAGTCTAGACGGGGTGCCTGAAGCTCGTGGTGGGCGAAGACAATTGCCCAATGTTCGACCAGGACTTGCGTTCAAGCATGCGATACAGGAAGAAGACGAAGACGAAGGAGAAGAATAACCACAGCGATACTTTTTTTTGTTCTACGCACATCAATGACCCTATGCACCATCCCTAGATGATCGTCGTTCCTGGCATTATTTTGTCTTTCTTGGTTAGCATACTAGTCAGCTGGAAACCCTTTACCTCATTTTTCTACTACCTCGTTGATTGATCTTGCTCTCGTTTCTGTGCTAGCTTATTTACGTTCCCTGGACTGGGTACTAACGCGACGGCCATGTAGTACAGTATTTATGCTGCGGACACTGTACAAGTACAAGTACAACTAGACATTCGCGCGTGATGAGGTCACGCGTGACTGACGCGTTTGTCACATGCCCCGCGTCTGAACGCGACGAATGACAGTTATTTCTTTTTTCCTCCAGTACACGGTTTGGGATGGCAAACCGATCACACACGAGATCCCGTGCATCGTTTCGTGGATACAGGCGTGGCAGCTCTTTTAGGGGATTTCGGGGTCGTGGTCGAGGCAGTTCGAGCGCGGCGCGGTCAGACGCGACACCTAAACAAGATGACGAAGGCACGCGGCTTGCGGAAAGATTCGAGCAAGTACAACTATATGATGATATTGATGACAAGCTTGGATTCGCCCGAATCCAAGAGGGGCTCAAGAGGGAGGGTTGGCTGGTGAACATGCATCCAGTTGAGTGTAGCATTTTGATTCGTGGTACATTGCCCTATTGCTGGAAACGCGCAGTCCTAAGTGCCCATTCGGCATAGGATCTCTCATTGAACCACGACTTCCTGTCTATGCTTCTGTCGCGCCGTGACGTACTAACATATCTCTATTAGACGATCGTGAAAGACCCCGACTGGCCTGGCGGCAGAGCCGCAGTCGATTATTATTTCATTCAAGAGGATGGCGGGATGTTCAAGAGTACAATGAATTACGAACCATACTTTTGCATCTCATGCGTAGTACGTCCGCCGTTGGCGTGCTGTTTCCCGCTGTTTTGCGAGCTCACTCCACAGCTCGGGATGGAGACAATTGTCGAGGAATGGCTCATCAAGAAATACGAAGGCGTTATTTATCGTATCGTTCGCGAGAGGAAGGAGGATCTCCAGATGCCTAACCACCTCCTCGGGCATCGACGCCTCTTCCTTCAGCTGTGCTTCCGGAACGTCACGGACCTCTTGACTGTTCGGCGTGATATCATGCCCCTTGCCTTGGCCAACGGTGCAAAACGTAATGCCATCGATGCATACGCTGAAGTCGTCAATGCAACCGAAAGCTCGCACATGCACATTGACATCGACAGCGCATGGGGTGCCGAAGCAGGCCCATCTAACGCGCGGGATAAGGATCCCCGAGACGGCATTATTGACATCCGCGAGTTCGATGTGCCTTACTATCTTCGGGTCGCGATGGACAACGAGATTCGCGTCGGGCTCTGGTACACGGTCACGTTCAATGCGGGCCAGCCCACCCTCACTCAGCTTACGGAGCGAGTCAAGCGTCCCGATCCAGTAGTCATGGCATTCGATATCGAAACAACAAAGGCGCCTTTGAAGTTCCCAGATCAGGCCATAGACCAGGTCATGATGATTTCATACATGGTTGACGGACATGGCTATCTCATCACGAACCGCGAGATTGTGAGCGAGGATATCGAAGACTTTGAATATACCCCGAAGGAAGGCTATGAGGGTCCCTTTGTTGTGTTCAACGAGCCGGACGAGGTCAGTTCGGCTTGCGAGAAGGGTCACCAACATGAGCTCACTTTTTTTTAGGCATCTACATTACAGCGCTTCTTTCAGCACATTCGGGATGTTAAACCCACTGTCATGGCTACGTTCAATGGCGATTTTTTTGATTTTCCTTTTCTGTGCGCTCGCGCAAAGGCGCATGACATTGACATGTTTCTCGAGACGGGCTTTGCCATAGACTCCGAAGACGAATTCAAGAGCCGATGCTGCGTGCACATGGACTGTTTCCGCTGGGTGAAACGTGATTCCTACCTACCACAGGGTAGCCAGGGCTTGAAGGCTGTCACCGTAGCGAAACTCGGTTATAACCCAATCGAGCTCGATCCTGAGCTCATGACACCGTGCGGTCTTCACTGCGTGTATTGCACTCATACTGAGAACAACACCTGAATAGGTATGCCATGGAGCAGCCACAAACGCTAGCGCAGTACTCCGTTTCAGATGCCGTTGCAACATATTATTTATACATGAAATATGTCCACCCGTTTATCTTTTCACTTTGTACCATCATCCCACTGTGTCCCGACGAGGTCCTCAGAAAAGGTAGTGGAACATTGTGCGAGACTCTCCTGATGGTGCGGCGGTCATGTCGAGCCACTCTGGTGTTACTGTTGTTAACCTCGTATAGGTGGAGGCGTTTCGTGGACACATCATTATGCCGAATCGGCACGAGGAACAATATGGCAACATGCACGAGGGCCACCTTCTGGCGTCTGAGACATATGTCGGTGGTCATGTCGAAGCCCTCGAAGCGGGCGTATTCCGTAGCGACATCGAGACTCATTTCAAGATCGTCCCTTCTGCAGCGCAAAAGGTATTCCGACATCTTTTGTGGCAAAGGCTTGCTGACATTCAGCTTAGTTGATTGACGAGCTTGACGCGGCGCTAACTTTCTGTATTGCGGAAGAGTTCAAATTTCCTATCGAGGATGTTACCAACTATGATGCAGTGAAGGCGGAGATACAAGCCGCTCTTGAGCTGTTGCGAGATAACCCCCTGCGGATCGATAAACCTCTAATCTATCACTTGGATGTCGCCGCGATGTACCCAAATATCATGCTGTCCAATCGCCTTCAACCGGATTCCGTAGTGGACGAGTCGGTCTGTGCCGTCTGCGACTTTAACCGACCGGGAAAGACCTGTGATCGACGGCTAACGTGGGCCTGGAGGGGCGAATTCTTCCCTGCCCGACGTGACGAATACAACATGATACGGCACGCCCTTAACCAGGAGACCTTCCCCCCAAACGCCCAGAAGGTCCTCCAAGGCCGTTCGCAGACTTGTCTCCGGCAGAACAGACAGCCCTCACTCACAAGCGACTCGGTGATTATTCGCGAAAAGTATACAAGAAGATGAAGGACACCAAGATCGAGAATCGCGAGACGATCATCTGTCAACGCGAGAATCCCTTCTACGTCGATACCGTACGCCGGTTCCGGGATCGCCGTTACGAGTACAAAGGTCTTCTTAAAACGTGGAAAAAGAACCTTGATACGATCTTAGCCGAAGCAAGGCCGCTTGCCGAGGTCGACGAAGCGAGGAAGCTGATCGTCGTTTATGACTCGCTGCAGCTGGCTCACAAGTGCATTCTCAACTCTTTCTATGGCTACGTGATGCGCAAAGGTGCACGCTGGCATTCGATGGAGATGGCAGGGGTAACCTGCTTGACGGGCGCGACAATTATCCAAATGGCTCGACAGCTTGTGGAACAGATCGGCCGACCACTGGAACTCGACACAGATGGGATCTGGTGCATGCTTCCTGGCGTGTTCCCCGAGAACTTCAAATTTGAACTGAAAACCGGAAAATCGATTCCGTTCACCTACCCATGTATAATGCTGAATCATCTCGTCCATGACAAGTTCACGAATCATCAGTACCACGACTTGGACCCGGAGACTGGAGACTATAAAGTGCACAGCGAAAACTCGATCTTCTTCGAGTTAGATGGTCCCTACAAGGCAATGATTCTTCCTTCGTCCAAAGAGGAGGACAAGTTGCTGAAGAAGCGCTACGCCGTCTTCAATGACGATGGGTCATTGGCAGAATTGAAAGGATTTGAAGTGAAACGCCGGGGCGAACTTCAGCTGATCAAGATCTTCCAATCTCAAATATTCGATAAATTCCTTCTTGGAACGACAACAGAAGAATGTTATGTAGCAGTCGCAGCAGTTGCAGACCGTTGGCTTGACGTTCTTTTTAGTAAGGCGGCAGACCTTTCTGACGAGGAACTGGTCGAGCTCATCGCCGAAAACCGGAGCATGTCGAAAACCTTGGCAGAATACGGTGGACAGAAGTCGACTTCAATCAGCACTGCCAAGCGGCTTGCTGAATTCCTGGGAGACCAGATGGTGAAAGACAAAGGTCTAGCTTGCAAATTCGTCATTTCCGCACAGCCAGCTGGCGCTCCTGTTACCGAGCGTGCTGTCCCTGTAGCCATCTTCTCAGCGGACGAGAGCGTAAAACGAACTTACCTCCGGAAGTGGTTAAAGAACAATGGCCTCACCAACTTCGATCTGCGGTCTATCCTCGATTGGGGGTATTATATCGAGCGGCTAGGGTCCGTCATTCAGAAGCTTATCACCATCCCTGCCGCTATGCAGAAGGTGGCAAACCCTGTTCCCCGCATTCATCATCCAGATTGGTTGCACAAGCGAGTTGCCGCCCTTGATGACAAGTTTCATCAGCACAAGGTGACTGACTTCTTCAATGCAGTTGCGCCTAGAGAGGAGCCTACCCAGCAAGTGGACATTGAAGATATCGGGGACCCAGACAGAACCACCTCTCGCCGTCGCATCGCCGTGGTCAACCGCAAGCCACGGAAGAAATTAACTCAAACAAGTGAAAAGACAGATGATATTCTCAGCAAACCATTACCAGATCCTTCTCGAAACTACCCCGCCTGGATTAAGGCTATGCGAGTTCGTTGGAAACAACGACGTAGCATGCGCGCCGTGAATGCGGATTCGACGACAGTCCCATCCATGTTTCGTGGAGTGACAAGACCCAAGGCTATGTCTCGCTGGGATATCATACAGCTGCGTCCTACACGGTCCCCCGGGCGGTATGACCTGTGGCTCAACGTCGATGCGGATCTTGTCTCAATACCACTCCGCATTCCGCGCGAGTTCTACCTCCATCTCCGGGTTGATCTGCCAGACAGTCTCTTCCGATCAGACTTATACGCGTGGGAGAAGGTCACGCGAAGCTTACCTCGAAACATGCCCTGCACGAACCTTTACAAAATCACCACCCGTGAGGACGTATATCAAGAAAATCAGGAGCACTTCGTAGACCTCACAAACCACCCGAATGTCGATGGGATATTCGAGCTGCAGGTAACGAACGAATCTAGGCACGAACCTCGATACTGTCGCTCATCGCAGTGACAGGTACCCTTGGCCATTCGCAGCATTATGAAGCTCGGAAAGACGTGCACACCAGCTGATAGGGGAATCACGCTCAACCGGGCTGGAATTACAGGCCTTGAGATCAGCCAGCTAGAAATGGGGAGTCCCTCGCCACGTTCGCGATACCTGGACGAGGGAAAAGCAGGAAAATACCTCTTCCTTTACCATGCGTGCTCGGTCAATGCCCCTGTCCACGTGTTCGCGCTCTTCTTACCGACTGGTAACGTGAGACTGCACCTCGTGGATCCTGCAACCCGGCGACAGCCGATCGTTCGACTCAGGGAAGTTTACAGTGATCTGCGGCAGCAACAGCACGCGAAGCATGGAGGATGCATCTCGATAGATTATCATGAAACACGCGAATTCAGTTCGACATACCATTCAAGCGACTCGGCTGCCCTGAAGGCCATTTCACGAGAACTTGGGCTCCTCGAGAACCAATCCTTCACGATTATTATTTCTTCCATGAAGGACCAGGCGTACTTCAACCGCTCAGTACCCAGGCTTTCCCGATTCCCAGTCCTTTCTATGTCCAGAGCAAAAGCTCCACATAGCTTAGACGTCTTTCCGTGGCAGACAAATGTCGCGCAGAAAATGTGCCAACGCTACCTTTCCCTTGGCCCATGGATAGACCGCATGACGGCACTTGCCGAATATTACGACGTACCCATCGGCCACATCGACGGAGATCAACCACTACTCCTCTCGGATGTGGTCTTCGCCAGGCGCCTCGTCAGCCAAGATATGGTCTTGTGGTGGTCACCGAGTGGTCGACCAGACCTTGGCGGTCTGGAGGACGATACGCGCCTGACTGAGGAGTTACCCAACACTGAATTTATCACCCCCGGTTGTTATTCTAATGTCTGCCTCGAGGTGACTGTGCGTAACTTGTCCGTAAATTCTGTCCTCCACGCCATGGTGGTCAACGAGCTAGAAGGCAGCGGGGGGACGACGGCGTTCGACTCGGTATCACATACAATCGAGCAATTTGCCGACGGAGAAGCGCAGCGTGACCTCACACTTGGAGAAACCAATGTGTCTCCACAAACCTTTGGGATCGTTAAGTCCATGGTCAAGGCGTGGTTGTTGGACAAGGTCCGATATGGCTTTGAAAGTCCAGCGACCCTAGCAATCGATCACTTTTGGAGATGGGTCAGCTCGAAGGCTTCTCATATGTACGACCCCAGCATCCATCGCTTCGTGCACAGCCTCATGCGGAAGACATTCATCCAGCTGCTCGCTGAGTTCAGGCGTCTTGGTTCCCAAGTAATATATGCGGACTTTAGCCGACTTTTGCTTGTTACCTCAAAACCTCCAGGAACCGCTCATGCCTATGCAACGTATATCACAACTGCGGTGACATCGAACGAACTATTCCAACATATATACCTGAACACGGAGCGTTTCTATGACTTTTTATTGTTCATGGATCAAGCAAATGCGGGTAGTATTGTATGCGAAGATCCGCTCTCAGTCGACCCACCAGAGGAGCTCGTCGTTGAGATGCGTTGGAATATCGAACTCTTCCTACCTCCTGCAATCCAAGGCGAGTTCTTGGATCTCGTCCGTTACTTCCTCCTCGAGATGTACAAAGCCGCACAAAAGGAAGGCCAACGTGCACCATTACGCGTTCTCCCCAACGGCGCTCCAGACGCGACACAACGCGATGCCAACAAACTCCGTGAACGCGACGCGGTTCGGGACTTCATCTCGCGACGTCTGACCCGGAGGCTCTTCCGCGCGATCGAGAATGTCCAGGCACGCGTGCGCGCGGCGACGGGCAACGCCGACGCCGAGCGCGCGCTCTCGTTCCCCCTGCTGCCCGGCTCGCACCTCACCCTGACCGATCCGGCCGCAGAACTGACAAAGTTCGCGTGCGCCGTGTTCGCGCTTGCGACGCCCTTCTCGAACGAGATCGGCCTGCTCTCCCGCAACGCCCTCGAGCTCGTCGGTGTCAGAGCGTTCGGCGAGGACGCCGCGTTTCGCAACCCCTGCGCGCCGCTGCGCCTTACCGGCGTCCCCTGTCGCCACTGCGACGCGCTGAGGGATTTTGATTTTTGCCGGGACCCAGATTTGCTCCCTCGTCCTTCTGGTAGCGGCGGCGGCGGCGGCGAGGGGGGTGCACACGTGAGTTCACGCTCGCGTCCGCGGTGGGCATGCGCGCGATGTGGCGCTGAGCACGATCGCGCGGCGGTCGAGTTTGAACTTATCGAACGTGTGCACGCGCTCGAGCGCGCCGCGGCGCAGCAGGATCTGCGTTGTGCACGCTGTGGGCAGGTGCGCGCCGACCATGTGGCGCGGATACATGATTGTGGAGGGTCATTCAACAACACCGTGAACCGGACGGATGTGCGTCGGACGCTCCGCACCATGGTGAACGTTGCTATCGTACATGACCTCAATCGGTTGCGGGTGGGTCCTTTATTATTATTATTATTTTGGAAACGCTCTGATTGTAAATTCGTTGATCGATGTGTGCGCCCGTTCTGTTGCAGGAAACTGCCCACGCCATGTTGGAAATTTCATGAAGAATATCGATGATACCTGGTCATTTGGCTCCATCATTCTTCCGTCCGACCATCTGATTAGAACCTTCGCTAACTCTGTTGTACATCTACATTCCAATCGCTACCTATCCACACGTACTAATTCATTGTATGGGCGCCAACACGCCCCGCGTGATTGCATGACGTCAGCTTATTGCTCTTGTCTCATACTCGGCCCTCACGTCTTGGGACTCCTTCAAGATGGCTCCTCCTCCATCTGGCTCAAGTAAACTTTCTGAGACCCTGAAATGCCACTAAAACTATAATACATGGAGCGCCGACTTATCAGGCGCTCGTTATGTCACGACGGTCTGATGAACGCAGATATAAGCGTAATTTAAGTGTACGCCGAACGGTCGACCGATTAATGGATAAACCAGCTCAGATGAGATGTTGAGATGCAATTAGCTATGCCCGGTCGTAACTCATGACCCAAATAATGTGCGAGAGCGCGATCATACAAGTCTCACGTACAAGGACTACCCACGTACACCTCTGCTGCGTTCAATCTCAAAGCGTTGCCCATTAATGGCTATATATACGAAAACGAATGCCGTATCCGAGGGGGAAAAAGGCGTCCAACACGGGCGGAACAGGGGAGTGCGTTCACCAGGGAGCGCAACGGCATCAATGGGGGTTGAAACCCGACGAGGGTTGTGCGGTCAGAGGCTCTGTATTTGTACGATGAGAAATTGCTTCTCGTCCTGGGTGTTTCAGTGCGAATGATACATCAGAAAAAAAAAGAAACTTGTCAAGGAGTGAAGGGCCGGAAATTGCTCACCGTAAACTGTTCGTCTGTCGGAAGTAGTCAGGAGCCTGTCATCGCGAGTGACCGCACTGGCAGAGGGGACTCACCATCTTTGTCGTTATGGAAATTCTTGAGGAAAACAAGTAACTTGTCCTTATTCCGTCGGAGGATGGCTTCGATCTGAGGCGGTTTCTTGGGATTTGCGACAAATACCTTGAATACGTGGAATGCCTCGAACTGGATGTTCTTGCTCTTATCGCGGAGGAGGTTCATCATCATCTTGAGGTTGGCATCGTTCGCAATATAGCGTGTCATGACGTTGAAATTGGCACGGTCGAGAAGGATTTCGCCAAGCAGTTTAAGCGACTGCCGCTTCGTTACGTAGTTGGTCGATAATATGAGGGTGGTGAACGAGTTGAAGAATCGCTCATAGTTCTTGTCCAGGTATTCTGCAACCATTGGTTTATGCCGTGTGAGAGTTTCCTTTAGGCTTGTATATGCGTCGGTGGAAATGCCAAATGTTGTTGTCTCGATGTAATGTGGGTATTTGTAGAATCTAAACAAAGACATCAGCGTCGACAGTAAGCACAAGGAACGACTCGGGCGAAAACTTACTGCTCGGAATACAGGAGAATCTTGCATAGTGGTTCGTGGCGAAGCATTTCGCGCAGGATCATGCCGGTATTGAGCGCGATCTCTTCATTCTCATATCCAGCCAAGGCAGCAAAGAGAACCTCTCGCTTGCCCGAGATGTATTCGACCGTCGGCCAACGCGCGCCTATCTGTCTCCGGAGAAGATTGTTAAAGATCTGCACGACGTCCTTCCTGGCCTCAAAGTCGAAGCGCGCGATGTGGACGACGAGTAGTTGGAGTAGATCGGTGCTGTACGTCTCCTGCGCGAGCTGCGCGAAAAGTTCTGGTACGGGCTCTGGATGGGGGGAGAGGGGAGGCAGACATCGTCAGCCCGACGTGGTCGGGGGGAAAAACACGATTAGAGAAGGCGCACCACCATCGCCATAGAGCATGCCCTTGATCTGCTGCAGATACTTGCTGACCTCTTCGCTGGCCTTTGGGAGGGTGGCGCCCAGACACATTAGATTGGGTTCGGAAGAGACCCGCGCTAAAGCATTACCTTTCTCCTTGGCTCACCGGGCGGGGCAGATTCGAGCCTGAGGATGTTGTCGCGCAGGCCGCGTATGAGATCGGTGGGAGTGCGCTGCTTTGTCTTGAAAAAGTTCATGGTGTTGCTGCGGGAGTATGGCAGAAGGGTATTGCGCGCACTCGGGGGTAGGGGTCAAGACGAGGTGAGTGGTTGTGGGCGAGGGACATGAGCAGTGGCAATCACAGTTGGGTTATTGACCGACCAGGATGCCGGCATCAGCCTGATTTGTATCCACCTTGTTCTCTCTCAAAATATTCCTTCCTTTTCTCTCAGGCGCTTGGAAATCTCCACAGCTGGCATGCCGAACCAATTCATCACTCTCCAAGGATAGGTTAGGTTAATGTGCCCATTTGTTCAGGTGATGAGACGGCGCAAGGCGACTGGACTGATCCGATTGATCTGACTGTTCTGGCTGACGCGCCACTCCCACCCGCATATCCTAGTAGCCGTCATGTAGCTCCAATGAATTGGCGAGCAGGAGAGCTCTTGGTAATTTACACCCGGGCAAGGCAGTGTGATCCAGTGCCTAGTTACGTCGGCCATTACGGTACCCGGGAGCGAGCCACTCAGCGTCGTGCACGTTCCAGGGCCTTTTGTCCTGTTGTACCGGTGCTATAACAACCCTTCAACCCCAACTTCTATACCCTCTTCGCCGTATCAAGAAAGGATGCCTTTCACGCCCGACGAAGACCTTGAGTTCCTTTTCCCCGAAGAACTCGTCCCTCAACATATCAAGGACCAGTTGCCGTCAGATCTCCACGTGTGTTCTCCATCCCCTTCAGCCCTTTTTTGACTCAAACTCCCTCCCGCTTTTCCGCCGCAGATTCGCCCATTGGCTTTGACAGACTACGAGCGTGGGCACCTCGCCGTCCTCTCCGTGCTCACACAAGCGCCCGATGTCGGCGCAGAGGCGTGGACGGCTCAATTCCATTCCATGCGCAGCAGCGACCCACCGGCGTATTACATCCTCGTCATCGTCTCGCGTGAGACCGACCAGATCGTCGGCACCGGCGGCGTCTTCATCGAACGGAAATTTTTGCGCGAGCTCGGCCGCGTTGGCCATATCGAGGACATCGCCGTTGCCCGTGAGATGCAGGGCAAGAAGCTCGGCCTCCGCATCATCCAGGCCCTCACCCACATCTCCGAGACCGTGGGCTGCTACAAGACCATCCTCAACTGCAACGAGAACAACATCCGTTCGTCTGAATCTGCCAGTCTAAGCCATTCTCGCTGACCTTTTTCTCTCTCTCGTTCTTCAGCGTTTTACGAAAAGTGTGGCTATGAGAAACGGGAGGTCGAGATGGTGATTACTGCATGTGTGATGTTCACGTATACCCGACTGACTTTTTGGTAGGTCAAGTACGCCAACGCCGCGGCCATCGGGCGTGCCCGTACCCCGAGGCTCTGATGCTCTACGACTCTGATTCCGATCATCTGTAATAAAAGACTGAGGACTCTTAGATATCCCAACGGACACGTTAGCCTCAATACTGGGTTGTCTTTACTATCAAGTGTCCCAGGTGTTGAGACCGCGACCCCATTCAAGGGGGTGTTGCATAGTACAACAGCTCGGACTATCGTACACTGCAACTCACAATAAATGTACTACCATCATAATGAAAACGCGTGGATAGCCACGCAGGACTGCCAGAGAAGCCGAATAAAAAATAAAAAGGTGCAGAGGGGCAATGTGAGGGAAAAAGAAGGAAGCCTGTCAACGCCGGAGACATCATCTATCCTCGTCCTCTTCTTTCAGCGCATCTTCTTCTAAACCACCATATCGCCCTTGCGGAAGCGGCGGTTTCCAATCTCCACTCGGCCGCGGACGGAAGCTCTCTCTGTGCACGCGCTTCGCCTTAATGGCGACCGTCTGCGGATTTCTTGATGACGATGTGGACCCAGAGCGGACGCTGCGCGCGTGGTATGAGCCCGTCGTTGCTGCTCTTAGCGCCATCGGCTCCCTCGATGGCGGCGGCCCAATCCCGAGCGCAGCCTGCTGCTGTCGCGTTTGCTGCACGGCGGTGGCGGACACCGCACGTGTCACGTGCAGGACGGGCACGCCCCCATTGATAGCAGCTGCGCTAGCTGTGGCGCGCACAGGCACGGGCATCGCGATCTTGCTCGGCGGATGGTTGTGGCCGGCGCTGGCCCCGCTCGCGGAACGCGGCACGAATCCGGGCACCTGGGGCGCGACGTTGGTTTCTGCAAGCCGCCGCCGCTTGCTCGGCACCGACTGCGGGCGTCCCGCACCCAGGCCCATGCTGGACGCTGGGCGCACCGCCGGCGTGATTGAGCCTTTTCCAGGGGCCGAGTTGGGCGTCGTCGCCCGTAGTGGCACGGATCCCGCACGTCCCTTCGCGCCTCCAAGTCGATTTTCCTTGTCGCTTGCGCCCGCTGCGCTGAGCAGAGTTTGCAGCATGCTTTCGCCGTGCACGAGGAAAGGGCGACCTGCTTCCGCCTCCCACGCGGGTATTGATGCGAGGAGATCTTTTTCGAGCTAAGGTCTCCGTCAGCAACGGCTGCTTGTCGATAGCAAATATTTATTACCCACCCTCGGCTTCTCTTTCTGAACACGTCTGCGCATCTTTTCTTCGCGCAAAAGCCGCCCTGGATCTCGCGGACCCCGTCCAAGGAGACGGCTTTGGTCCGACGCGGTATTGGCGAGTTCCTTCTCCTCTTCGCAAATGTCGATATACTTGCGTACGCTCGGGAGGAGATAAGCCTTTGTCCGCCGCTCTTCTTTAAGCCGCTTAATCTCATCCTCGTGAAGGAGTAAAAGTTCTTCCGTGTGCTCATCTGAGGAGCAAAGTCACAAGAGGTCTTCATGTGAATGAACCCGAAATAACTCACCGTCGAAATAAGGCGTGAACTCTCCACGCCCTTCCTCGCCCATGAGGAGCTCGTCCCACAACTTGGCGATTTCTCCGCGCGCGTTCTCCACAAACGCGCTCATGCGTTCGCGCTTCAGTTCGAGCATGCGCTCGAGCTCGGCCTCGTACTCGCGGATCGTTTCTTCAGTGCTGCCACGATGCGTGTCGACGAATCCGTCCATTGCCGCGTCCGGGACACCCAGACGGCGCCACAAGCCCTCGAGCTGGTCGTACATGGCTTGGATATGCGCTTCGCGGCGGCGCTGCAGGTCTTCAAGGGCGCTCCGAGCCGCCTCTGCCCAAGCGAGTAGACCGGGGGTGGGCTCGGCGCCTTCGAGTCCGGCACAGCGCCCTGCGAGGAGCTCGTCATCTGCTTCGTCGAGTTGTGCGACGAAGCGCGCGAAGATACGCTGGTATGCAATCTCATTCTCGGGTGAATCGGGTGCAGAGGTAGGAAATAGCGATGGGGGTTTGGATCGCAGGCTTGGTGTTGGCGTTCGTGCGAAAGGGTCCGAGGGTGATGCCACGCGAAACCCCATAGCAGAAGGCGGGCGAGAAATAGGCGGTAAGCCGAGAGAATTTGATGACAACGAAGATGAAGAGGGAAGGTCGTCGACGGACGGTGGTACGATGCCGAGTTCGGTATGGAGCCAGTCAATCTGGACAAATATACTCGATAGGTGACTGAGACGTTTGGACTATCGAATGTGAATAAACGTAGCGGGAAGCAAGGAACAGTTTGCCTTACTATTTCTCCCTTCCCTCGCACAAGCTCTTTTTCTAGTCTTGAGAACCGCTCTGGGCTTACATCCTGGTAGGGTGCGCCAGAATTGCAACTGACTGAGCGGCCAAGGACATCTTCGGGGAAAAATCCTTCTCCAACGACGCGCGACATGGAAGCAAGGCGGGTGGTGAGAGCGATCAGTTGCTCGAGCTTAGTGTGGTATTGCTATCTCTCGATGTCAGCCAACGTCGTGGTACTAGCAAGCGCTGCTTACCTGCCGTAGTTTCTCCTGAAGTTCAGCGAGTTGATCGTATCTTCTGGGGAGTATGGGTTCTCTTCGTAGTTCGGTGGCGGTAATTTCACAGCCCTTTGCTGAAGGACCAAGGGCAACGGTATAGCTATGACATTCCGATTCGAGAGTCTCACAACGCTCCTCCAACTCATGCACTTGCTTCCGTCTTGAGCTAATCTGATCCTCTACACAACGTGTAAGAGCCTTTTGTAACGAGGATAGCTCATCTGCGAGGGCCGTAGGAGGAAGGCCGAGTTGGGCATGGAGGGTTGGGAGAAGTTGTGTCTGTGTTTGTAGGTGGGTGTGTAGAGAGTTAAGGAGAGAGGAAATTGTAGGCTGCGACGCCATGTCCGCCTGGAGGTCCTGCAGCATCAGGCCGAGGTTTCGTTACGATGTTCCGTTGTCGTTTATAGCGCCCGTTACGACGCCGGAGACGCGAACCCAAAAACGCGTCCAGTTCAACATCACGTGATGGTGCTAATCTCAGAAACTGGCTTGCAACGCCTCCCGCTCTGCAACACTTCCTCGCGCCGCCCACCTCTCAACGTGCTTCAGCTCGTCCGCCTGAAGACCTTCTTGTTCCGTGGGCGGACCCCAACCACCTCCGCCAGGTGTCTCAATCCGCAGGCGGTCCCCTTTGCCCATGCGGATAGTAGCTTTCCCACCGATGTTAATCTCCCGTGCTTTCGGTGAGTCACCCTCTGGCGCGTCGCCATCCTCTTCACGTCCTCGTTTGACCCAGGTGTTGCGTCCAAGTCCTCCTGGCGCGCCACCTTCGAGACCGTACGGCGCTCGCGACCGCCTCTATCATTCCGGGTTAGATTATGCGATATGATGTAGACATGAACCAGCAGCGTACCTCAGAGAGAATAGACACTTGCAACGGTTCCAAGAATTCAAGCTCCCGGACCACACCCTCTCCTCCACAGAACTTCCCAGCCCCGCCAGAGCCTTGGCGCAGTCCAAAGGTGTGCACCAACACCGGGTATCGCCGCTCAAGTATCTCCACATCGCCGATGCGTGTGTTTGTGATGTGGGTGTGCACCCCTGACGTTCCATGCCAATTTGGGCCTGCCCCTGAACCTCCTGCAATCGTCTATGGCCAGTCAACATCCGCACGGCAAAGAAAAAGTGCGCAGGAATGCACCTCGTAATACCCCCATCCGGCGACAGCACGACCATCAGCATTTTTACCACCTGCGCCGAAAGTCAGATTGTTTGTGCACCCTTGACTGGCGGCGCAGGCATGGAATGCTCGCAGCACAACATCGACGATGCGTTGTGATGTAAGTACATTGCCTCCACAGACTGCCGCAGTACGTGACGGCGACAGTAGGCTGCCCCTCGGAATCCGAACTGCAACAGATACTGAACAAGGATAGAAATGCAAGAAGAGAAGCACCCACCGTCAAGAGGGACCAGGCAGCCAGCATTCAGAGGGATGTCAAGGTCCAGCATCGAACGCATGCAATATATTACCGATGAGTGGACGACTGAGATAGGTGCGTTGAGGTTTCCGCGGACTTCGCACCCTGTACCTTCAAAATCGAATACAGCGGAGCCATCGTCCTCGTTTATCTCGACCCGGAGACAAATCTGTCGACAAATAAGAATGTCTGCCGCTGCAATATAAGGGAAAACATGCGGGGGTGCCATCGTCCAAATGATCGGTCGCGCTCAAGATGTTGGTGCCCAGTTTTTGGGCTACATCACACAGAAGGTTGCGCACCGCGCTCTCTGCGTTGTTTCGGATATGATACATGTATTCTTGAACTGTCTTCAAGCCATAATCCTCTACGACTACGACAAAGGATTAATAGGTTAATCGCCAAAGTCGCGGCTGTCGTAAAGGACGGCGTACTCTGATGGATCAATTGAATGCCTTTGTGGTTGGCAGCAATTTGCTGGAGAAACAATCAATTTTTCTAAATTCCAAGGGGGTAGTTAACGCCCTTTGGCTTACAGCTTTAAGGTCACTCTCAACATCTCTGATATTCCGACAACCAGAGCTTCCAGGGTATTTTGCAGGTTTGTCGATCATGTATTCGTATAGTCCCTTGCTATCGAATACGCCTTCCTTAACGAGTTTGAAACTGACGATCTCAGCACCCTCCTCGAAGATGTTCACAGAGGTCGGGGGCATAGATCCGGGTAAGATACCACCGATATCTGCATGATGTCCACGTGATGCGGTGAAAAAGATGATTTCCTTAGATCCTGGATGAAAAACAGGGCTGATGACTGTGATGTCGGGGAGATGCCTATAACAAAGAAAAGCGTGATCAACGGACAGGAGAGAAAATCAAAAGGACTTGCGATCCTCCTGCATGAGGTGAATTGGTCATCAGAACATCCCCTTCCTTGAGATCACCTCCGTATAATTTCATTTGATACTTGACGGCGCTATCGACTTCAATTGGGACCAGATCAGCGCAAGAAGCGCATCAGACGCACAAGCTCATAGACCCCAAATGGATTGGAATAAAGGGAGCATTGGCGACTAGATCGCCGTCCGGGGCAAACAAAGCGCACGAGAAATCCAGGCGTTCTTTGATATTCGTGCTGATAGAAGTCTGTTGTAGTGAGCGCCCCATGGCCTCTGCAACGCTCATAAAGCGATTTGCAAAGAGTGTGAGCAAGATTGGATCTGGACCCTCAGAGCCTGACGTCGTAGTTATGGACATCGTGGTCTGGACGTAAGAGCGAAGTCGCAGAATGAGAGCGATACAAGAAACAGAGACAATACGGGCCGGATAATAGACTCGAAGAGCTGTGCACAGAACGAAAAATAGAGATGTCGCGCTAGTGGGTACGAGAGGGGATACGCGCAAAAGTCTTGACCGGACCGGAACCGGAACCTACCACGAAGCTCCGGTTTGTGATCATCTCAGTCTCAGGTGTGAACACGGGACTGTTCGTACTCAAAATCAACACGGGACACTTAAATTTTTATTCAGACACCTCTGCCTTCCCATGACTAAAAATACAGCGATTTATGCAAACAGTAGGCCCAAGAATTTGTGGCTTTACTTTTGGGGAAGTGCGAGCTTGCTCACGAGCAGGTTCTCCGCAATGATTTTTTTCCTTCCAAACTCGCTCAACCTCGCCGAGATCCCACGGCGCGGAGATAAACCTACAACCGTTGAGATGGGTACTAGAACGCAGCGTCACCAGGAGTTCACATACCTGCCATTGAGATAGTCTGCTTTTCTCGCTGTGAGATAAAGTATCGTCGCGGCCGGCAGAGCCACCGAATCGACCGGCTCCAAACCCGTGTTAGCCTCAGCAGCAAGCTCCGTCTCGATAACACCCGGGTGGACAGCGAAGACTTTGATGTCAGGGTTCTCGATGCGGACGAATTCGGCGAAGCGACCGATGGCGTGTTTGGACGTGCTATAATCACTCGCATTTGGGAGACGAACCTGTGCCGCGAGCGAAGTGAGTATAACGATGGAGCCCTTGGTCCTATTTAGCTCGGGAACGGCAAAACATCAGACCGGCATTGGCCACCAGAATGTCAAGTTTCCCAAAGCGAGCAATCGTGGCCTTGACCGCTTCCTCAGCACGGTTAACATCCCGCACGTCCGCAGGGAACGTGAGAACCTCGGCACCGGGAACTTCACGGAGGACCGCATCACGAGTGAGATCTAAGGTCTCCTGCTTGCGAGCAACGAGGACAAGCGAGGCTCCGGAGCGGGCATATTGCAGAGCTGTCTCGAGACCAATTCCACGGGAAGCACCAGTAATAAGGACGACCTTGCCATTGAAGGTCTGGGCGGCATAGTGCGCTTGAGGGTCGATAGTTGGGTAGATACTACGATGATATACTATTAGCCACTCGATGTAAATGACTAAGTAAAACGAACTCGTGACGATTGACGACTTGGGGGTCTTCATCGAGGCCAATTAGCTGAGACATTGTCATAAGACTCAGAGGTGGGTTCTGGATTTCTTAGACGGTTAACAAAAGGTTGTTGACTGAGGTGATGTCCAGGTTCAGCAACACGAGGACTTGTATACCCAAAGACCCACCATTGGAGCTCATTGGAGAGGCGGTATCAATCCTGAGGTCCATATGACCTGCCCACCTGTGGCGCATGAGAGCTTGCTTGATCTGATTAATGATACAGGATTTATAAGCACTGACACAGGGGCGGCCAGTAGATAGATGCCCGTTATACTGTCTTCGAATATCGCTTACAAACTCGATGCTGAAAAGTGATTAATGCATTGTACAAGCAGAGTCGATAACGTTAGTCAAGGGTGTCTCGGAGGAAATCGCGATGCCACCTTTGACTTGGACGTGGTCTCGATAGTGAACACCATTCCGAACTAGACATGAAACCACCATCGTTGTACGTCAACGACATACTACGTGTACGCCGCGGGCAGAAACTTTCGAGACACGAAATTACAGTTAGCAGAATATAACAGCGGTCACACGGAGAAACGGCGTCGTCCCCAACGTTGGTCCACTAGTCACAGTACGCATACACACGAGCACTTTTTGAATATTAACTGAGGATTGAATGTTGAATATTGAATACTCGAAACTGAAACTGGCACTACCGCTGACCGGTGACCCTACCACTGGCACGTCAAGGACCTTGGCATGTTATTACATTGTCAAAAGAGGAACGGGATCATGGGCGTCCTAAATCAAGTACGCTAGACGCGTCATACGTCAGGAAACCTCCCACTTACTTTTTTGGACTCGTACGAACTAGGAGTTTGTACGAGTCAAAAAGTCGAAAAGCTGAAAAGGAACCTACTTGTAGACCTAAAAAAGGCTCAAAATCTGGTGGATATTTTCCTGATGTAGGGATAGGGATCCTCAAATATGCATCTTCGTGGTGCTCCCAAAGGTCCTTTATGGCGCGCGGACGTGTGCCAAGGTGCATACCATTATATGCCGAAACACCTACTAGTAGCAATGGCGCAAACGCTTGGCAATAAAAAAGTTGGCTGCGATACGATCTGCATCGCTCCGACTAACTGAAAGTCCCTCTCTGTGTAATCCAGTAAGGGCAAGTGCGTCAAGAGGTACAAGTCATTATTATACAACTTGCTGGTAGTAATGCAGCTGGTCACAGATAAATCGGAAAAATCCTGGCCCTTACACTACCGCAGAATCCTGGTAATAAAGGGAAACTACGTCTCACATTAGTATCTTCAATTAGCGGACGAGGACGTGCTGCTAGTACTAGTACGGGAAGCAGGAGCTGCCAGTCTATCTGACGGCTCAATCATATACGGACTCGAAAAGGTAGGCGTGGCGGTTAGCCTGAGAGCAATCAGACAAGGCCCACACTACATCACGACCTGGGAGTCGAAAGCGAACTGAAACACGATCTACAAGGCGGAGCTAGTTGGGCTCCCTGGACTTTAACTCCTAGTACTATTCAAGGCTCAGCAATCCGACCGCCGGCGCACCACATTTGCCTTGTGAACAGATAACCATATAAATTAAGGCCATATAATCTGACCTAAATTGACCGGGAAAGCACCTAACAACTGAGCTCCTCCGCCCGACAAAGAAACTGCGAAATACCCGCTCCTGAAAAGCATCTCAGAAATCAAGCAACACCATAGCAAACAGATAAAATCGAAATCAAAAGCATGGGCCAACGAAGGATACTGCTATTCTCACTTCTCGGTGTCTCCTATAGACCAAACTTACAACGGTGTAGCAGCCCACGTATGTAATGATGTACGCGAGAATCTGCTGCTTTACTGGGGAGTTGCCAGCTTGCTCACGAGGAGGTTCTGGCCAACAATACTTTCTTTCCAAACTCGCTCAACCTCACCGAGATCCCATGGCGCAGCGATGAACCTATGACCGATGTCGTGAGCCTGGGATACAGCAACACAAAGCGCACTCATACCTGCCACTGAGGTAATCTGCATTCCCTGCCGTGAGGTAAAGGATCGTTGCGGCCGGCAATGCCACAGAATCGATGGTCTCCATACCCACGTTAGCTTCAGCATTAAGCTCCGTCGCAACTACACCCGGGTGGACAGGGAAGACCTTGATATCAGGGTACTCCACGGCGATGAATTCAGCGAAGCGATCGACTGCGTGCTTGGACGTAGCATAATCACTCGCGAACGGGAGACGGTATTGTGCCGCGACAGAAGTAAGTATGACGACGCTGCCCTTGGTCTTAACTAACTCGGGAACCGCAAAGCTACCCAAGACGACAACTCAGTGACTTAAAAACCGGACGATGTTCCGATATGCTTACTGAGTGTAATTATAAACACCGCGGACGTTGACTTCAAAAACGTCCCACCAGGTCGAGGGATCTTTGGATGCGAATGCTGAGTAAATGAGCGTCAATTATATGCATCACTTGATCCGCTGCGAGACCCACGCTTGTCTACGGGACGAATCATGCCGGCATTTGCTATCAGGACGTCAAGTCTTCCAAAGCGAGCGACCGTGGCCGCGACTGCCGCTTCAGCACGCTTAACGTCACGCACGTCGGCAGCGAACGTGAGAATGTTGGCCCCGGGAACGTCGCGAAGGACCGCATCACGAGTGAGGTTCAGGGTCTCTTGCTTGCGAGCAACGAGGACAAGCGAGGCTCCAGAGCGGGCATATTGCAACGCCGTTTCGAGGCCAATGCCACGGGAAGCACCGGTAATGAGTACGACCTTGCCCTTGAAAGTCTGTGCGGCATAGTGCGCTCGAGGATCAATAGTTGGGTAGATGCTGCAGGCACATATTAGACAAAGACGAAGTCGCGATGTAAATGACAATGTAAAGCGCACTCATGACGGTTGACAACCTGTAGGTCTTCATTGGCGCCGATTAATTGAGCCATCGTCACAAGACTGTAAGTTTTGGATTTCTTGAACGGGGGAAGGAAGAGGGCTGGTTGATTGAGATTATGAGCTACAAGGCGGTGACTTATATATCCAGAGACTCACCATCGGAGCTATGGAGTGGAGACAGGTGTCATTCAGGGATGTTTTGAAAGTCATGGAGATAACACGACTTCAGACCCTGACAGATCCAAGAGCTTAGTTATCGGATTATTGATACGAACACAAAGCATTTATAAGCACCACCCAAGGACGAAGCAGGTCCTGGGCGCTGGGATAACGCTTACACATTCAAGACCGTAAGTTGACATGACGACATGGAAAAAGAAGAGGACTGGGATCCTTGGAAGAAACATATTCACATGGCGTGAGAAGGGCCGATTGTCGTACGATTCCACAGAAGAATATCAGAGAACGGATCCACCACCAAGTGACCTAGCCATTGCAGCCATATCGGAAGACTTGAGACTCAAAGCCAAGTCCGATCCTATTCTGCCCTCAGTAACTCATCAAGCAGGGGAAAGCGATGTTTTTCAGACGCATAGAGGAGGACACTTCATTCGACTTGCTCGGAATACCACGGGGGAATAGCACAAACGCAGCCGCCGAAAGGAAGATGTTGCCAGAAATCGTCGTCCGGGCCCAGATCAGGACAGTCTTAGGTGCAATTCTTACATTCCTCTCAGTAGTTTACAACCAGCCAGAGATAGCACTTATCCCACATCGATTATACGCGGCAATTCGCCTTGTCGCTATACGCGGTCATCATCGTTTCTGTTCTACGCGCGCAAGCTCTGCATGTGCTTCAAAAAATCTGCGGACATCCGTCTCTGCGACTTCTCTGCCTTCCTGTGCAAAAGGTCTGAGGAAGTTCTTGAGGTCATCTCTGGAGAACAGTCGTATCTATTTTGCATCAAAGAATTTGTCATGAGCGTACCTCATGGTATTAAACGCGCGAATGCCATCTAGCGCACGGTCACGTGGTAGTCGCTCAAGGGCGCGAAGTCCCAATTCCTCCAGTGATAGTCCTAAAGTACTGTTATTCGCTCTTCCTGAGACCATCGACGAACAGAACTCACTGGAATCTGGATCCTCTGGTGGTTCATAGGTTTCCTCCTCCTCAGGGAGATATGGGTGTTTCCGTAGTTCCGGAACGCACGAGTCACACTGGCACCATCGTTTACGCCAGTCTCCTGTGAGGAAGACGTCACCGGCACCCAGCGTGTGCACGCCGGTTTGAGCGAGAACTGCGTGGGCAAAGGGGTTCGGGGCTGGCGCCACACACGCCTTCTGAGAGAAATCAACAGATGTTCCGGATGTGCGCGAGCGTTTCACGCTTGGGCCATCAGCAGAAGGGAAAGAATTGAGCAAGCTTCTTTTCTTCCCCTGGACGGGATCGAGTTCTGGTTGAGGTGATGAAGGGATTTCCAAAGGAGGTTGTGTAGGCACGGGTGTATGATTTGGGTCCGATGCTTCAACCCCAGCGGGATTTTTGCCTTTTTCTCCTGGGCCATCATCGACGACGAGATCATCATCCTGGAGCGCACCAATGATCCTCCAAGAGGAGTCGGGGTCCTCACGGACAACCATAATGATCCCTGGTGTCCCTGCCCAGGCCTGCAGGATAGGGATCTGCGAGACACACGACCTACAGACAAGCGCATCGTAATCCTCGGCCGTGATTAAGGGACGTGGAAGGCCTGAAGAGGACGCGTCTGAACGGGAATCGTCGACCTGTTCCATTTGCGGGGCGCCGTTCTCTTCCGCCGTAATCTCTGGAGACGGGAGGCGAGACGACGGACGCGGACGCAAATTCAAACAAGACTCGTGAAACCAGTCCTGAACAGTGAGTCGGCAGGGATCTTCCCTGTAATATTCACGAACGCACCTCACACGCTAGACATTGTATCATGGTCTCCCGCTCCGACTTTGCATCGTATGGTCGTCCACAGCGACAGAACGTTCCGTCGAAGTTTGGGCCGTACTCGTTCTCCTCGTTCGGAGCTTCCAGATTCTTATGAAGCGAACACGGGTGTATTAGGGCATTGGTTGGGCAGTCACAACGAAATTTGCGTTTTGGAAATAGCTCGAGCTGTTCGTGATCCGTGTGACAGGCGATGGAACAGGAAGAGCAAATACCGCGTCGTGAAGGACAGGTGATGCAGAGGTAGACAGCCTGGCGGATGTGGCCACGGGAGTAAGTACAATGTGAGAATGAGAACGGAAGCGCCAAAGCAGCTTCCTTCTCGAGTTCTTGTTGTGAATCGAGATATTCTGTGAGAGTACTGGCCATGTCAAGTGCCAGCTCCGCGAAGAGCTGAGAAATTATCAATCAGCCCAGCACGTGGGGAAAAATAGTGATTTTTGTTGTGCTGTGGACAATAGGGCGTTCGACGCTCGTTCACATTGCTAAAATGATTCGTATCTAGGCAACAACTTTACACTTGTTCTTACAAGACACACCAATTCTGACCGACCGGGGCCAGGCCAAGAGGACCCTGTCAGACGGCGTCTCGGGCCGCCCGCTCCCGCAGTCGGCGTGCTTGTCTGGCGTCCCACAGCGCACACAAGCGCACCTCACCCCACTGACGATGCCAGTCACCAAAAGCAAGAGCAAGAAACGCGCGCTCTCTACCGCCCTCGGCGCTGGAGAGACATCCTCCTCAAAGCGTGTCAAATCTGATTCAAACGACTCCTCATTACCCCGTAAGTCGGGCTCTTCACGAGGCTGTACATCGCCTTGTGGCGATCTCACACATTGTCTATAGCCTACTCGGAGCCAGGGCTCCAGATTCAGATGCAAGAGAAATTTTGCCTTGCAACTGCCTATAAGGATGCCAAGCTCTCAAGGTGTACTTCGTGCTCCCGTCGCAACGGGATGGATACCTGTCGTTTCCGCGACATCCGTTTCATCATACGCGACGCCGCCGGTGTATGTCGCGGAATAGGTTTCAAGACCAAACCCTCTCAGACACTTGGGAGGGTTAAATTTCCTCATTCGTGGAATACAGAGCTCCGTAAGGAGCACGTAAACACCATCAAGGTTCGTGTCGCGTTGTCGCGCGCCTTCCACAGCATCGCTGACTTTACAGAAAAGCGTGTAGTCGCCGCGGGGCTTCTCCCAGTGCTCCAAAGAGAGATTAAACATTTGGAGCACAAAGATACCATCTGCCGGCCTCGCGAGGTCGATGTCCGTGCAACGTGTGGTAAGCAGTTCCACCATCTGTTTTGACATGTTACCGACTGAGTTGGCCAGACACTTGTTTGACGTCACTCTTCTCGTTATCGTGGATGTGTCGTATGTGCGGGCGCGAGGCATGCGCAGACTGCTACGCGAAACTCTGCACAATACCACCAAACACGACTCCAGCGAGCGCACCAAAGGATCGCCGTGATCCAGAGAAACGTCTAGTCGCATGCGTTCCCCGCGAGAGCCACACGTCCGGGCAATTCTTCCCTATTTCGCGTTTTGCGGAGGCGGAACTTCGTTCAGCCGTCGAGGAGATGAGCGCCATCACGAACGACGATAAGCACGCGGGCCCTTCAAGACAACGAACTCCAGCAAGAGCGATTCCCGAGTCATATCACCCGACATCACTCGATGGCGGCACTTCATTGGCGAATCTTGACCTCCTTGCCGCCGTTGTCGCCGCACATCCGCACCTTCCGGATAACAAGCGACTGTCAACACCGCCAGAAGCAAAGGTATCCATCTCATCGCCACCGGCTACGGAAGCTGCGGCACCCTATATGAGCTCTTCTACAAAACCCTCGCCTGTTCCCACGCCGCAGCTAACGGGCGACGTGATACCGCTCGTGAAGGTAGAGAATACTCAGGCTCACGACAGCGATGTGTCTACGACGTCCTCTACCTCGGAGCCTGTGTCCAGCCCTCTTCTCCCCATTTCGCCATCCACTTCTGCATCCGAGTTGTCTCAAACACTTAAATCGAAGTCGCCAGCCTTGTTTCCGATCCCCATCATTCCCGAGGATGATATCCCCTTCCACCCAACAGTCACATTTAGCGACTCGACGCTCACAGAGGAAACCTTTCGACAAGTTTGGGTTGAAGGCCGTCCGCTTGTTGTCAAGGATGTCCTTGACAAATTCCGCATCAAATGGACCCCGCAATATTTTATCGAGAAATATGGTGATCATGGCTGTACTGTCGTGGATTGTGTCACGGAGGCAAAACGAGAAGTCACAGTTGGTTGGTTCTTTGGATTGTTTGGCAAATATCGCGAACGCGATAACCTCCGCGTGTGGAAGTTGAAAGATTGGCCACCATCAACAGATTTCAAGAGTGCGTTTCCAGAATTGTATGATGACTTTGCTCGCGCTGTGCCAATTCCGAGTTATTGTCGCCGCGATGGCGTGCTCAACATCGCGTCTCACTTTCCCCCAGACGTCGTCGCGCCCGACCTCGGTACGCTTTGTCTTTCCTTTCTAGTGAACTATAGCAGCTAATGTTAGGGCGAGTAGGCCCAAAGATGTACAATTCATTTGCCACGGAGGACACGGAGGGCTCCAAAGGCTCAACGCGGCTTCACATGGACATGGCGGACGCGGTGAACATGATGGTGTATGCAGAGCCGTGTGCCGACGGTACGCCCGGCGGCGCACGGTGGGACCTTTTCCGTGCAGAGGACGCCCCAGCGATCAGGAGGTTCCTGAGTGATTACTTCAAGCTGGCCGATGGGATCGACCCGATTCACTCGCAACAGTTCTACCTCGATAAGCAGTTGCGAGCCGAGCTGTACGCAAAGACAGGGGTAAGGAGCCACCGGGTGATTCAAAGGCAAGGCGAGGCGGTATTTATCCCAGCCGGGTGCGCGCATCAAGTGCGTACCGTTCGACCTATCACCCCGATTGAAGAGAGCGCATTGCTAACCCGGCTTGTTCCGACAGGTATGCAATCTGTCGGATTGCATCAAGGTGGCGGCAGACTTTGTCAGCCCAGAGAACATCGAGCGATGCGCACGCTTGACAGAGGAGTTTCGCGCGCAGAATCTGGACCGGATGTGGAAGGAGGACGTGCTGCAGTTGCAGACCATGATGTGGTATGCGTGGGTGTCGTGTTCGCACCAGCCCACGACGTAGCGGCTGGCACCGGTACTTGCACATCCAGTTCTCTTTTCACTATTGTTTTGTATGTATTCTCACACCGTACTATAACCGGGGGCGGACATAGCATGCATTTGTATAATACATCGAGCTACACAGGGCGTACTCGTACACTCGTAACTACGTAATAACATCGACGGGTGATATCCATCAATGCGTCACTGACTGCACGCTTGGTATTTCCCACCCCCATCACGATATCTCGACACTCGGAGCGCCACGTTGGGATGATTTCACACCGGAGAGATGAGTGGCGGATCATGATACAGTACTGTCGGGCAACGCCGCTGCAACTGAACCTCTATGACATTATGGTTCCTGGACTATCCCAAATTTAACAAACGAATCTACAGAGTCCCGGGTTTCACACATTCTCCGTTTGGCGTCTCTCTCGCTTATTTATGCCTTAAAGGAAAGGCTTCGCTGTTGGTCTGGCGAGTCATCCAGTCACTACCATGACTCCTCGTGGGGCTGGTGGTACTAACCACCCTTCGCGGCAGGCAACTACGAGTACGAGCGATCAACTCGCCGCGATTGCTCATTTCCTCGACGAGCTCGAAGTCAAGACTCCGCTAAAGCACTTCCAAAGAGAGACCGATGGCAACAAGGCACTTCTGGATACCATGAACGCCCTCATCGCAGTCGTGCGTAAACGCGCAATCGAAACAAGCGGTCGCGAACGAGCTCCTTACGACCTAACCGTTTTTCCTTCATTCAGGGCGCATTCATCGCCGGCGTCCAGGCACAGATCATCGGCATCGCGGGGGGCGGCCCGAACGAGAGCTCCCTGGGGCGCGCGACCAACTGGCTCGCCTACGTCGGCCTCACGCTCGACCTGATAGGCACGAGCACGGGCGTGGCGCGTGCGCTCCTGCTGCAGGCTGCCATCCGGCGCACGCACCGCCTCGCCGTGCGCCTCGCGGGGCAGATCGACGGCGCGCGCCACGAGCTGGGCGAGCTCCGCCGCGCCGCGGCAGCGGACCTCGCGGCGGACGCGCGCGCACGTGACTTTGTCACGCGCTCCGTGCCCGCCATCTCCCGCGTCATGGCCCTCCTCGCAGAAGACGGCAGGTTCGGCGTCGGCGTGCAGGCCACAGAGCACATCACCGAGGTCGAGGAGGCCGGCGCCGCAGTGCTCGACGCGCTCGGCTCGGGGGGCTCGCGCACTCACTCTTTGATGAACGCGAAGGTGTGGCGGAAGCGCGCCGGGTCGGTCCGCGCGACGATGTTTTGGGATCTCGTGTGGCCCCATATGCACGTGCAGGGCCTGGGACATATTCCCGTCGCGTCGCTCGCCGGCGGGGCGTTGTGTTTGCTTGCGAGCGTGGCGCTGCTCGCGGCAGCCTCGCAGCACCGCGACGTGTGGATATCGTGCACTGTAATTGCCGTGGGCACGCTCGCGTATGCTGCTCTCCCGACTACCGATGCTCGCAGTGAGTCAAGTACCTGTGCGGCGCGTGCGCGACACTAATCATGATGGGTTGTTTTTGACCGTAGAACGCAAGCGTTCTGTCCTTTACGATCAAGTAGAAGAGATGTTAGACAGCTGTCCGCCCGTCGAACCCCCAGTCTACCATGGGAAAGACTTAGACACATTATCACCCATGGAGCAAGACGTGTGAGGTTGCCTCGCGTCAATGCAAGCTCAGAGCACGTCGATCACGTCGATTACACGGTATTCAGTCGGGAAGACGTTGGTTACCATTCATGCCGGTATGGCTTATCACTAACTTGCCCAACGGAGGGACGGGTGTCATGCGTTCGCCACCCTAATTGTACAGCGTATTTATTTTTACGAGGCTTAACCACACGATGCTATCTCATAACGGAAAGCCCGTGTAGTGAAGGTATTAACTAGTCCATCCTACCCTTCAGTGTACGTGTGATGACTTTTTCCGGAGTGCTGGATAAAAATGAGCAAGGGAAGAGAACGTCGTTTCACACTCACATTATATGTACGATAGCACCCCAGCCCGAATACGCGTCTCGGTCAATCGAATTGAGCAGCGTTTGGCTAATCGTCTCAAAGAGGTCTTCCGGACCAAGGTCTGGTTCCCATAAGCCTTCTGCAACACCGAACAGCTTGTCTGACGCGGTCCCCGCGACAATAAAGTCTTCCGCAAAGTTGAGGCAGCCGATGAGGTCGGTGCCGGCAATGTACGGCTTGAAGCCACCTGAGGGTGTGCGTTCTAATCCGGCAAGCACGGGCTCGGTAAAGTATGGACCGAAGCGTCGTGAGTAAAGTGTGCTGGAGACAAGATGAGCAAAGGTGGAGGGTTCGATAGCGCGGGATTCTTTGATGGTGAACATGTTTACGAGGTATCGGAAACGATCGCGCCTGGTTGTTCATTGGCATGTGACTCTATTGCGGCGAGGTGGTAGAAGGGGACGTACAGAGTTGTGATATCCGTAGCGAGGCCTGTGAGGCCCATGTACAACCTGTCGGTCACCGGAAATGTCTACGCCGTGGATGGATGCGGTCATAGTGATGGCACAGGACGATGGATGTCACGACCTACCTTCTCAAAGTTCAAGGCTACTGTCATCGCACCCGCCCCAAGACGCAAATCACTGGCAATGGCGACGCAGTCCTTGCCGGCCATCGCAATGACCGAACCGCCATTATGATCCATTATAGACTGCCAATGAGTGTATGAGCACACCGGAATATCAGCGAGAGGAAAGAGTACCATGTTGGATTATCGAGAAGGGGAAGACGACGAAAAGTGTACGCGCGTACAGGGCCAAACTTGCTTTACGCGTTCTGCGCGTCACACTCGTCACAGTCTTAATCTTATCTCTCTACAACATTCAAACTTCAATTTCAAGCATCGCTACACTATCATCGTTCCGTGTTTCTACAGTGGGATAATTCACTTCTTCTTATTCAGCTCGGCGGTGCGTGCACGCAACTCCTCGCGGGTCTACGGCAAACTCAATTGGCCTGACAGGGATGTCATTGGTATAGAGCATACCTCGGGTTGTTCAAGTTGGTCCAAGACGTCCTTCGAAAGGATTTGAGGGCCAGGGGAGGTAAATATACCAGCTTCACTCTGTGGATTGGAACCCTGGCCGGACGACGGACGCCCAGCGAGGTCTGAGGGGTTGTTAGATTTCTACTCTGGTTGTGAGATCTCCAGCAATCAAGGTCGAATCAAGACACAAACGGCTGGATGGGGCTGGACAGAAAATGACTGCTCCTTCGAAGATGACATGGTTGTGGTTGTGGAGGAGCTGCAAGGGAGAGTCGACGTCATTTATACGTGGTGCTGCTGCGTGAGCCGGAAGATGCCGTGGCTCGGGGTTGCGGAATGAGACGAGACTGGCCGCAGTTCATCTTCTCTTGAACTGCGATGCCTTCCTCCTCCACTCTAGGGGCCGACGAAAAAAACCTCGTCAAGTCTGTCATTCCATCCCAGACAAAGATCTTAGCCGCTTCCCTTGCTCGTTTATATTTCGCCTATCCTGATCCCAACTCGTGGTCATACGGTGGCTTACAAGGCGCCCTCGTGCTCGTCGCAGACCGCGCCCGAGGTGCACACTTCCTTTGCCTCGTCGACCTGGCAGGCACCCGTGGCATAATTTGGGAGCATGAGATTTATAAAGGTTTTGAGTACAATCAAGATCGCCTCTTCTTTCATTCCTTTGCCGGCGATGTGTGTCCTGTGCTGTCGCTTTCTACATCTGCACCGACTAACAACCATCGGACAGGAATGCATGATTGGTATCGTCTTTCCCGCTGAGGGTGATGCGAAGAACTTTTATAAGCAAGTGTCCAATCGTAAAGAAATCAAATGTACGTCCTGTCCCTATCCGCCCCGACCGCTACTGACTATCGCAACGAAAGCCAAGACCGACTCAGCACCGCCGAAGAAGAAGAGCATAACCAAGGGAGGTACAATCGACAAATCCCTTATCTCTGCACCTACAGCAGGATCATTTATCCATGTCGCGCACATGGGCTATGATGCAGAGAAAGGCTTCACATCTTCTGGCGTCGACCCATCTTGGATGGCCTTCCTTAACGACCTCGAGCGGCATGGCATTGATGAGGCGGTCATCGCAGAGAACATGGATTTTATCAAGAGTTTTGTGCGTGATGCGCAGAAGAGTGAAGCTGCGCCGAACGGTGAATCCAAGAAGAAAAAGCCTCCCCCGCCCGCACCTCGACGAGCGGTACATACACGACAGGACTCGTCTTCATTGACAGCCACTCCCCCTCCTCCTGCTCCGCCACCGCTCCCGCCCTCCCGTGGCACTCCGCGCGCTTCCCCGTCTCCTGCCAGTGCACCCACCTTTGCCCCCCCTCCTCCGCGCGCTTCCCCGTCTCATGCCAGTGCACCCACCCTTGCCCCCCCTCCTCCGCGCGCTTCCCCGTCTCCTGCTAGTGCACCCACCCTTCCTCCTCCGCGCGCTCCCCCGTCTCCTGCAAGTGCGCCCATCCCTATTCCCCCACCTCAGTTGCTTCAGCGTGTTCCACATCCGCCTTCCCGCTCGCCAGTGGCCCCGCCACCCCCCCACCACCGCCTGCACCACCCTCACGCCCCATCTCAATCGCCCCATCAGCACCGCCCCCGCCCCCGCCACCACCTCCGCCCCCCGCGGGTCGTCCAGTTGTGCCTGCACCACCCCCTCCACCGCCTGGTAGGACAGAGCCTCCATCAGCGCCACCACCACCGCCTCCCCCTGGAAGAACCGGGCCTCCTTTGGCGCCGCCACCACCGCCTCCTCCGACTAATGGCTCTGGCTCTGCACCCCCGCCTCCCCCGCCTCCGCCACCGCCGCCAACTCAGGGTGGCGGAGCACCCCCACCACCGCCTCCACCGCCTCCACCACCCGCGCCCGGGGGAGGTGGTCAACTAACAGGTGTGCCAGCGTCATCCCCACCTGGTCGTGCAGATCTCTTGGCATCGATTCAAGGAAAGGGTGTCCACTCTCTACGCAAGACGGATGGACCTCCTCCCGCACCTTCCCCTGCGGCAGTCGCGGCAAGCACAGACGGTAGCGGAAGCGGCGCAGGAGGTAGCAATCTAACTGCGGCGCTTGCGGCAGCGCTAATGCAGAGAAACAAGAAGCTGGGAGACAGTGATGAGGAAGAGGAGGAGGAGGAAGACTGGTGAACATGACAGTTTTTACTTTGAAATGGTGCTTTACATGGTCGAGTACGAATGCTGTAAGCTGTCAGGCACCAGTGCGCGGATCACGGATCACTGACACGGATAGGGTCGACTCGCGAGTTGTGATGTTAAAATCTGTGATATCGTCATTCCATCGAGCGAGAAGAGATTGGAAGTCCGATGGTTTCCACTTGAAAGCGTGTGCTGTAGAAAGTACGAGGATTGCAGAGGGTTACTAGGGTCGGTCGGTGATCGCCGTGATGCGTTCGTCGATGCCCGATGAGCCCATTTCGTCCCCTTCATCCAACCACGATCCCTCTCTCATGCAAGTCTTTCTTTCAGCCCCCTTTCGTCTACCATACCCCCATACTTACGCGTCTACGTAGAGTTCTCAACCAATGGCTGATCAACTGGTGTCTCCTACTCTTTTCATATTGTAAACCGCGCCCTCTGACCCCTCTCTTATTGCCTTGTGACTCCAGTCTGAAGGTGTGCAGATGCCTCTCTGATAACGTCTAGATAGTTAACCATCGGCTTGAACAGAGCAAATTTCTGGTACATCGTCCTTTTACACTCGCATATGCCTCCTGGCTTGCTGATTGGCAACCCTCACAGAATTCAAGGAAGCCTTCTCACTTTTTGACAAGGGTTCGCACCTTTCCTAGTTTTCTTCCACAGGAGCAAAAGAACGATCATCTGATTTCTCTTCTGAATACCTGCCGACAGACGGCGATGGGACAATCACGACGATAGAGCTTGGCACCGTTATGCGCTCGCTGGGGCAGAATCCGACCGAAGCCGAGCTGCAGGACATGATCAACGAGGTCGACGCGGACGGCAATGGGACGATCGACTTTCCCGAGTTCCTCACGATGATGGCGCGCAAGATGCGCGACACGGATACGGAGGAGGAGATCAGGGAGGCGTTTAAGGTGTTTGACAGGGACGGCAACGGCTTTATCTCCGCTGCAGAGTTGCGGCACGTCATGACCAATCTCGGTACGGGTCTCTCTCCAAGAGAGTGACGTGACGTGGTTCCCCTCTCATTTGTGATAATCTTTGCGTGCAGGCGAGAAACTCACTGATAGTGAAGTCGACGAGATGATACGCGAGGCAGATATTGATGGAGACGGCCAGATCGATTATGACGGTACGCTTTGGTTCCCTTTCCTCTCGACCACTGCATCTCCTGAACATCGCCCCTGTGACGTTTACCTTTGCGCTGTAGAGTTTGTCAAGGTACCAAGCCGTTCTCGCCTCTCTGGCGCGTATTCATCACTGATCATTATCAATGCAGATGATGCTTAGTAAGTGATCCCTCGCGTGCCATCCAACCTGGATCTAGGATTGGCATCTGCAACTCGCCATCAATCACACGCGAATTAGGAGGTGTAAAGAAGGAAGCTGATATCCTGTGTATCCCGATAATTTATTGACCTTCGGTCGTCGTGGCGTCAATTCATGTGCTGCTTTTATCGTGGTCATTCTACCCCCCAACATTTGGTTATCTCCCGTATATGCGGACATCATTGTCGTATGAGCGATCCGATCGTCCTCGGCAATCCCTCATTAAGCGTATACCCTCCCAGCAGATTGGTGCCACTTGGGGTTACTCGCAGGCCATATCAACGAAGACAAAAGGTGTTCATGTGAGTCACAATTTCACAATCTTGCGTGATGTGCCATGCCGTAAGTTACTACTTTCCCTCGCTTGCTGAACCAGTGAAGTGGGCGGGTGAGTGCAATTCCGTGATTAGGAATTAGGAGACCAAGAAGTCCATACCTATATCTTTTCTCGTGAACGCTACCAACATTTTAAAATCACAAGGAACCTCAGGGTTCTTCTGCATCGATAATGAAGAAGGGTGAGGTAATTTATCTGGGCTCGGCGGTCTGTCTCTGCCTTGAAGCTGTAATGTTATGTTCGAGATGAAGAACTGAATGTCGGTTTATGCATGAATGCATATGTGCAAGACAAAAAATCAAAAAAAAAAAAAAGAAGGGCTGATGATGAGTTCGTAATGCAAAGGGAAAAGTGCAAAGTCTTGTGTACAGTGCGAAAAAAGAAAAAAGAAAAATTAAGCGCCTCGTCAGAATATCGGTGTTGACATATATCGTCGAAAAATCAGACGATTTTCGGCAAGGATGCGGATGGATATGTTGACGGTGTCGCTGGACGTTAGGTAATGGTAGGCACTAGCGATTTAGGTAGTTTTCCAGGTAGGGTATAAGACAGCGGGCGTAAACGTGGCGACCTATTTTACTGTTTCTTTGGGGTGGCGTAATAACAGGAAAGGAGGGGAGGGGTGACGCAAATCGGTTTCAGCTGGGCTCAAAGGACGACCCCGATTCCTTTTTCCTAGACAAATGCGGTCCTCGCGGAATGGGCGATAGTGGCGAGGCGGGTCCTGGACTCTCAGTTGCGCTGTGTTCCGAAGGCTGGATCGGCGACGCGAGGGACATTGACAGGGTCGGCGATGATCGACGTGGAACATATGGCGACGGTAGAGATTTCGGTTGCTCTTCTAGGACTGGAGAGTTTGCGTTGACGATCGTCGTGTCTAGAGCGAGGGACAGGTCGTCTAGGATGGCGCGCGGAGGGGGTCGTTCGACCTGAGCCTCTAGTAACTGTAGCAACAATTTTTCGGTGAGTCCCAGACCAATTGAATGTGAGAATCCCACACCTCAATCCGCAGCTCCTCTCCTGCGTATTCGCCCTCCATTTCCTCAGGACCTAGTAGCTTATTACCTTTGCGGAAGATTTCCCCTTCTTCAGCAACCCAACTCCTCGAGCTAGTAATGTGTTTGCAACAATGTAGCTGGAACAACGACGCATGAGGAGATGTAATCGATAACTCACAGGTCAGTGGGTGAACGAGGATCACCATCTCCTTCCTGTTCTGCTTCATGCTCGATTTCGTCCTCGTCCGAATCCGCTACCGCAAAGCCACGAGGGCTCAGCACTGGTTCGACGATTTCGGGTTCTGGAGCAGCCCGTCCTTTACCTTTGTCTAGCCGTGGCGTTGATAAACCATCGTCGTCCATGAGCTCCTCCGAGGAATCGCCCCCAAGTGGGGTGACAACATGGTTGTCGAGGAAGCTGCCACCGTTGTCAGCTCTATGAGCGTCAGACGTCAGTTCCCTTAGCCCGTTCAGTTCTATTCCTAGTCCTTGAAGAGTGATTTTGGGTTTCGGAGAGGCGCGGGCAAGGAGAGATATGAGTGTGTCGTTCAAGCTTAGGAGTTCGTCAAGACGGGCAGAATCTGAACATGTTCGAATGATCTCCGTAAGGGTTGGTAACAGCGCCTTCGCCCGCTCGACGAGCTCAAATTGTGCCTGCGGTTCCGACGCGTTTTTTCCTGAAAACGTCGAGCCAGCTAATAATGCCTGGAGTTGCTCTTTGCACCGCTGTGCCTGTACTACAGCTTCGTCCTCGTTCTGTGCGCCTCCCGAGATAAGCAACCTTTCAGATGTCTTACGAGGGCTCCATGACTCGACCTTCTTCTCCTCGTCCTTGCGGAATGTCTTGGCAAGCTTGCTCTCCTCGATCATTCCCCATACTCCTTTCCCCTGACCCCGACCGCTAATGCCGTTTGCGGAGGGCGGCTGAGAGTTCCGTTCCGCCTCTTCAGTGTTGCGTATGCACGTGTTTAAGATATCACGGCACATCCTGCGGAACGAGTCTATTTTTGGAGGTCGTTGCGTGGAGGCGGCGAAGAAACGTACCGAGCCATTTCTTCGTCGTCAGGTGGGATATTGAGGTCCAGGCAACGCATCACATGGTTCGCCCTTAAACCAGAGCTAAGTGCCATGACACCCGCCAGGTCGAGTGTGTTCATCGTGAGGTCAAGATGGAGTAACGACACTGATTCCGGAAGAAATTCTGCCAAGGCAATAGCTCCTGCTGACACAAGGCCCGTTGACGACAAGAACAGCCTTTTCAGTGCTGTATTGAGGGTGAATGCTGTTCGCAGCGATTGAACCTGAAAATCTAGTGTGTTAAATAATTGGTGTCAGGGAACAAATCGCGCATACTCCATCAAATCCTGGACCGCAGCATGGATTCTTACTCAGATCAAGTGTCTCAAGGCAAGAATTGTATTTCTGGGTTGAGGGGTTAGCACAGCAGCTCCTCATAAATCGTTTGAAGACGGACCAATCCCTCTGCGATTGCCACAAGCCCGGCTACGTCAAGCTTATTCTCGCTGAGATTCAAGACCTTCAGCGTTCGGTTGCGTTTCAACACTTGAGCAATGTAAGTGATCCCAGCCTGTAACACGTCAACGAATACTCCTCAAGTGTCACACATTTAAAGCTCACTCGAATATCATTACCCCTGAGGTCCAGGGTCCTGAGAGCACCAAGCCGAGGAAGGGCGTCCAGTGCCCTGACTTTGTCGAGTAATGCAGCGCTTGGCCCTTGATGTGTAGTCTGTGCGCCTGGAGTTGATATAGAATGCCGTGTTGTCACACCACCTTGAGCGGACGATGTAATCAATGGGATTGGATGTCCCGTGGCTGAAAGCGGATCTACTACCGCAGACGTCCCAGATACAGTGGGTCCTCGGCGTGATCGAGGAATGTATGGGGTGTACGTCGGCTGGAGGGTCCGTGTTGGATGTCGTGGTGGAGGAACCGGTCGTGATGGTATTGGAGGGGGAAGCTGTCCCGTAGTGTTGGGCAGCGGCGAGGGTGAACCTTGTGCTGGAGACAGAGGCGGTGTAGATGGCGCAGACGAAGCAGGCGTAATACTACTTGAAACGACGTCTGGATAGTCACGGATCATCAGTGCGATTGCAACAGCACCCGCGGAACCGATGCGATTATGACGCAGAGATATGTTTCGAAGCGACGACATCCGTACCGCTTGCGCTATATCTAGTCAGCAGTGCCACCAACGTGTATACGTCGCTCGCTGACATACCCAGTGCCTCCAGCGCCTGCGGCTTGAGAAAGCAATCGTCCAATCTGAGGGATGACAAACCAGGTCCGGGAGATTGGGGGAGCGCATTTGCGATGTATTCTATCGAGCGCTTGTCCAGCGAGTTCTGTGAAAGATCGAGAAACTGGAGAGTTTTCGCCTGCGAAAGAGACGTCAGTCCACGCTAAGACCATGCCATGAGCGTCACACGCCTTGGTCATGAAAGCGCCGATTAAGCGGAACGCTGGAGCCTTCAGGCGTCGATTTGAAGCAACTGACAGAAACGTGAGAGTTCCTGGAATGAGAATGGCGTGCAGAATCGGTTTCAATATCTGCGTACGAGGTCAGTCTGACCAAACATGTAAGGAGGTCGGGTACGGACTTGTTCGTCTAAGCCACATTCCTTGAACGTTAATCTGCGCAAGCCCCATTCGATCGTAAATACGTCGGAGAGTATCGCTGCAGATGTAGGGTTCAGCTGGACGCCGGAGAAGTCGACGGTGCGCGGTGATATGCTCGTGGCATTCTGGCAGACGATCAGATGCGCACGGCGCAGGATAACAGATCGTCAATTACCTTGAACGCAGTGGAGATCTCTGCTAAAGGAGGATCATCTCTGCTCGCGCAGCATTCTCTATAGAACGATTCGACCTTCTCAAGGCTCCACCACTCGTCAGGATCGCCTCCCTGGCTCACAGAGTTACCGCGCACGACCCGCCGCCGCCGCTCCAGCTCGCGCTGCTCTATAGACCTCTTCTCTTCCTTTAATGTTGGAGTGGAAGGGGGATTCGCGGAAGATATGGGATAAACGGTGACGAGTTCGGGGAGGATAAAGTGGGCCCTCTTGAGTGTCCTCGATTCATCTCCAGTGGTCACCTGGGAGTGAGTTTGGGTGGGGAGGAATTTGGAGATACGAGAGAAAAAGGATTGTTGTGTAGGAGGAGGGCGTTTAAGAATTGATTTTCCTGGAGTGGGAATTGTCACGGCTGAGGAGGAAGGAGCATAGGAGGAAGTGGGTGAGGCCATGTACGAAGAGTTGGGAGTGGGAATGACGAGGCGCCCATCAACTCTAAGTGCAATCGCGACCAACTTTGAAATTTACTGCGCGGGCCGTAGAATAAAATAGGGCATCGGTTGTCTACAACCCAGCCTCAATCTCTCTCTTATATACTAGTAAATAGTTATTACGCGCATCAGCACACGTCCATGTAATCTCTGCACCGATCCCAAAGTCTAACCCACCGCCCACCACTCCACTGTCTCATCCTCATCCACCCATCGTGTGGCGAGACCCGCTCGATCCAAACGAGTAGTGAGCAGATAGCAAAATCCGCGTACGAAAGTTCGCGGCCCATTACGACGACTCCATCCCCATCTGGACCACTGTTTTTGTCGAGCAGGGAGGCGAGAAAGTCAAATTTCTCTTTCACCGCCAGCCACGCTCCCTCGCGCTGCGGTCCCGGCGCGAGATACCCCGGCATGCCAGCCGTGGTGTGTCCCCGAAAATGAGCCTGGACATGCTCGGGGAGGCGCATGTGGCTCAGAGGGATCATGATGGCGAGGAGAGGCTTCACGACCACTTCGTTCAAGTATTGCACAAAGGCGAGTTGTAGCGCCCTCGACCCGTCAGGGAATACGGGTCTTGCGGGGTGCGTCGTTTCTAGATATTCGACGATGGCGTTGGCGTTGGAGAGAACTATGGGTGGCTCGGACGGTCGCTGTGGCACCACAATTGCGGGGAGTGCATACATTGGCCGTCCATCTCGCCCAATGGATGCGGGAGGAGCACCAATGGAGCGCAATGTCCGTTCCACATCTTGATACTCAACCCAAGCCGTTCGATAAGGCAAACGCTTAAAGTTGAGCACAAATCTCAAAAGCTTGACAGTCAGTTTCACGATGAGGATGAACGGTATCAAACTTACCTTATTCGCCATATATTGGGAGCCCATGCTTCAGGGCTCGCAGATGGGACATCATAAAGGAGAATGTTGGGGGGTGACATGAAGCAGTGTACGAGTATGTTACTACGAGCACGAAGTAGCCAGCCATTTATGCCTTTGACTAGAGGGTCGGCAGACAGTTACTAGTTCCAAGTCATATCTTCATCAAAAGGCCGGGGTTGCGGATTAGATCGCGTAGCACCGGTGTAGAAACGCCAGACAATTATTACCTTTACACGTTTCCCCTGTGGTAACGTGGGCGGGCAGAGGGGACTTCCGACTCAGCGAAGACTAACCATCCTAGGACGCATCAAGCTCCACGAGCTACAGTACACACATAAGACCGGCCAGAGCAACCTGCGGTGAAGAAACCAGGATGAGTCGCTTATTGTAGTAGGCTGTACGGCGCTGGTCTAGATTTGAATGATTGCGCGCGACGGATGACCAATAAACGGATAGCCTCGTAACTCAGGGTGTGTATCTTCGTCAAGTTATGTCCGAGAGATGGACTGTTTTGGTGCGCGCCTGTCAATAACACGCACGGGGTGAGTCGACGGCAGAGCTGTGCGGCCGCGGCATTGCAGTGGCCACGTGGGATTCCCTCCGAGCGCCGAACTCCGATAGGAAAGAACCGCCTCATGCACTCACTCGTCAGTCGCTGTCCAGTTGAGCATTGAGCACTGGGCTGTCGAACTGCATCATAATATCGCTACATCTATTAGAACGAACGAAACGAAAGCATTTCCTTGTCAACATTTCTGTATAATCACATGCGCCTGAGGATATTCGTGTCGAAGGCTGTTCCGTTCTATGCCGTGATATCTTGACACTGCCTCCATCTATGATATCAATTGAACGCACAGACTGAGGAACAAGGATGCATTCTGTATGGCCAGACGGCTGTGTAGTTGGTATCAAACCCGGACTTGAGAAGCGAGCGTGGCATTACGAACGTAGCTTCCTTTTCCCACTGTATTCAAGGAGCTCCGTCAAATTCGAGTCAATACCGAGTCTGCACATTAACTCCGAGTTTCAGATATGTCACGGTGCAGTGCCCCATTGTGGCCCCCGAATATCTTGGTGGGAGTCCTCCTAGCAACCGGAGCCGGATGTCTCTGTTGTTAAGTTCGTGATGGAACAGAGAATGACGATGTCACCGGCCTAATCAGTTGCTGGAGGTCGCGTGACGTGTGAGGCATTGCAGATGTCATGTGACCCAAGTCTGTTGATCGAGTTCCTGAAAAGGAAAGGGGACCATGACAAGGTTTCACGTTAAACAAGGTTCCAGTGCCCTGCTCGCCTTTCTCTCCAAACCACCACCCTCAATCCTCACTTTGCACGCAAGTCTATATGGCCCGCAAAGGAGCCGCTTCCACTACTGATGCTCGCGAGCCCCGCCGCTCCTCACGCATCAAGGACCAAGCTAAGCCAGATCCCCCACCAAAGAGGGCCCCGGCCAAACCTCGAGCGAGGAAACCCAAACCTACTGCGGAAGATGGCGATGTGAGCAACAAAGAAAAGCCAACGTCATCGGCCAGTGGCAAGAAGCGCACTGCAGCTGAGAAGGAAGCAGAGTACGCGCAGCCCGCTGTGAACGGCGAGGACGCCTCACCACCCTCCAAAAAGGTAGCTCTCCATCCTCATATCTGACTCCCCAAGTTAATCGCACACCCAGGCCAAACCCGATTCTCAAGTTGCTGCCAAACCCGAGTCGCAGTCTGCTGCCAAACCTGCCTCCAAGCCTTCCACTAAGCCACCGTCTAAGGCTGCTGGCAAGTCCAACGCCAAAGCCACAGCAGGAGAGGCAACCCCAAAGCCGGCCTCTAAAGCCGCGGCTCTGGAAGCTGGAGGGAAACCTGCCTCCAAGGCCGCTGCGAAGCCAGCATCACGCTCAGGGAGCCGCAAGCCCGTGTCTAAGGTCTGAATATGAGCTAGGCACCATCACCTGTTTGACGACGGTTTCCCCTTCATGTAGGCTGATGTTGAGAAGAAGAATGACACTGTGGCACCAGCGCCAGCTCCGATTGTAGAAGAGCCCGAAGCTGAAGCCACAGCAGCGACAGCAGTCGAGGTGATGATTGCTACCGTCTTGATATCGCTTTTGATTAATACTCTCTTTGCAGGCAACTTGATCTTGTCCTGTGCTGAATACCATTGGTCCCGACGCTGCTCCTCCTTTTCTGGATTGAGATATCTATGACATTGCAGGATCCCCTTGCCCCGTCATATAACGGAACTTGTGCTTGTTGCATTATTTGTCGCCGCTATCTGTGCTGTGTTGTACTACCTACAGCTCTACTGGGTTTTTTATGCAATGTTATCGCCCTGTTTGTACTTTTTTTTTACCATTTTTCCCACTATCTGCGATGTGCCCGCCTTCAAACTCTCAATGTGTGGTATTGATCCGACCGACTCATGTCAGACTATTCCTATTCCCGAGCGGCCCGAGGGTGAAGCGCCTTGGATTAAGACCGCGGTTGGGGGCTTAGCGAGCCTAGTGTCCCTCTACTAGTAAATGTCTGAACCAAGGCGATCTGCACGTCTCGCTGCGAGTGCTGCGGCTACAACTACAACTGCGGCGGTGGAGGCGGTGGAAGTGGGTAAGATTGTGATCTACAATGTCCCTTCTAATGCTAGTGTAGGCCGTGCAACCTTCCTCTGAGCCCGAGACTCCAGCAGTTCCGGTGCTTACGCCCATTGACATCGGGGATAGTCTCCCGTCCTACGTCTTGAAGAACGAGCAAGGTGAAGACATCGATGTGGCTGAACTTGCCGAGGAGAAGGGCGTAATCCTCTTCTCCATTCCCAAGGCCGACACTCGTATGTCCATCCGCATGGAGCGTCATCAGTCGACCAACTAATCGATGGCACAGCGGGTTGCACGACGCAGGCGTGCGGGTTCCGCGATATCTATCCCAGTTTCACGGAACACGATTTCACCGTATATTGTCTCAGCCACGATAAACCCGAGGCTCAGAAGAAGTGGCGACTCAAGGTGCGCCATTGACCACGTGTGTGGGAATTGAATGCTAACCTGTTCTGCAGAAGGAATTCCCGTACCCGCTCCTGTCTGATCCCGATCGCGTGCTCATCGCCGCGCTCGGTGCGAAGGATGCTGGCAAAACGAAGCGCGGGCACTTTATATTTGCAAAGGGCGGGAAACTCGTTGACAGGAAGCTCCCCGTCTCCCCTAAGGATAGGTACGTCATCGCATGCATGGCTCCCACTCGTGCTACCCTCGCACAACAGTCCCCAACTTGCCCTTGAGTTTGTCAAGTCGTTGAATGAGTAGAGAGTTCATCGGAAAGAAATTTTATAGGGGAGTAGGATGTAGAAATCCAATACAGTGTACTGCATACGTGATTCCCGACGGCCCGGCTGTGCAGGCTCGAAACTCTCAAAAACACCACCACTTCCCCTGCAAGTTTGTTACCATTCTGTAATGCTCAAGTCTGCAGCAGCAAAGCTTGCCCACAATTCTACAATTCCCGCTTTAGCGGGGAACAAAGCGCTACGTCCGCTTCAGGACCTCATTACATCCGAAAAAGCAATAATCACCTCGTAAGAATCTCCTTCCGTTCAGCACTCTCCCTTTCTTCTTTCTCCTCTTTGTTCTGTTTGTTCTTTCTGACTTGTTCTGGCCGCATCTACATCTACAGGCTCGCCCAACTTAGTTTACACTTCTCTCGTGCATCAGAGGCTTTACGTATTTGGGCTCAAGGCGAAGGGGATGATTTGTCGGTGGGTTTCCTTTTCATAGTGGTCACGGCCTTTGTCCCTGAAGCATCCTGAAGGATACACTCGGAGCCTCCACCAAGCTGCTTTTGGAGTTCTCTGCTGCCCTTACAAAATTTGCTGTTCACGAGCAAACCATCCGTGAACATATGAAAGCGATTCGGACTGAAGAAGAGAGTCTCGATGCACTTAAGAATCGCCGTAGGACCGTCGGCTCAAAGGCCGACTCCGCCGAGCGCAAACTCAGCAAAATGGACCCCACGCACAAGGACATACCTGCACAGACCGCCCAGCTTGAGCGCTTGCGAGACGCGATGCGCGAGTTAGACTCGGAAATCATGATAGGAGAGGCAAAGCTTGGACATTTGAAGCGGACCGCGACTATGGCCTGGATGACCCTCAAATATGGCGGTCTAGAGGAATGCTGTCGTAAAGGCCTTGTGCGTGTTGTCCGTCATCTGTACTCGTTACTCACTTCTGACCCGCGTACCCAGATGATCGCTGAAGCAGGCAAGCTTGTCATGGCTGAGCTTCCTCAACAAGTGACAGAACCTGGCCTCTCTCGCCCGTTCTACACGGGTAATGTCCGCACAGAGGCATACGTCGCAGAGGCGCTGCGTGCACTCAACGAAGTTTCGATTGACGCCTCCTCTCCGTCGGGTCGCATGCAATTTCCTCTACCTGCGAACTATCAGGGTGGTGATCCCAAATTCATACCACCAGCCTTTCCAGACAGTGAATCTACTACGAGCGTGGCCGGGGCTAGGTCACCTGGCGATGGTGATGGGCCCCCGCAATATCGCGTTCAATACAGCCTTGATGCTCCCAAACCGTCATTCGAAGAGCGGAGTGACCAAGGCAGGGCATTCCAGGCGGATGAGTATGGTTCCTTCCTTCCGCAGTTAGACTCATTGCGCTTTCAATCCTTGAATACACGGAAACCCGCACCTCCACCAACTGCTAGCATGTTCTTGGGTGATGGTGGTGCCCAACAAATTAGGCAGTCCGCTCCATCTGGTGGGCGCTTCGCAACATTCCCAGTAAAAGGCAAGCGGGAAGACCCTGCAGGGTTGGCGGTTGCGGAGCCTCTCGTTGGTTCGAGGTCCTCATCGGATGTGGAACGCGCACCTCCGGGAGGAGATTCTGACGATGTCGCGCCAAGGATCGAGGGTATCGAAGGGACTCGCACGCCGCCCCCTGGGCCCCCACCTGGCGCAGCGCCTCCTGCCATGCATGCAAGCATTTACGGAGGTTATGATCCATCATTCGACCCTGACGCTTCCTTTGACCCCGGTAATGGTGACGAGAAAGAAGATGATAGCCAGTTGCCGTACACGGGGTTGCCTCGGATTGAGAGGAAACCAACTGGCTCGCGCCCTCTGCCGATGCCACGTCCGAATCCGTCGTTGTTCTACCGTGGCGAAGCCGGGCCCGTCGAGGAACCGAATGGATTCGCGCCACTATTCACTGAACCCGACTCAATCCCTGATTTCGTACAGGCGCCGTTGGCGCCCCAAGGGGAGAGCACGTCCCCCGTAGCAGTCCAAGCTGCGGTGTCACTAGACCGCACGCCAACTCCCTCCTCCCGTGGAGGACCCGGACGATGAGCGAGCATTAAATGCTGCCGCTGCGCGTGAAGTCGCCCGCGAACTGGACACCCTTATGTATCAGCCGCCTACCGTCGTGCCAAGAGACCCGTCGCCTCAACCTTCGACTCCTACTCCTTCCCCGCTGAGTATTCCGCCGGTGGCAAGCACCCCGGCGCGTTCCAGCAGCGATTCGGTTACGCAACCGTCATCGCCATTCACAAGTGCACGCGGCCGTGTATCAGGATCGCCAACGACACCTCGAAGCTCAGTCGATTATCCCCCGCAAGGCAATATCCCCTCGCCTCCACGCGTGGCCTTAACCCCTTCTTCTTCGCCAACGCAGCGAGCGCGCCTTCCACCACCAAGTATTGCGCTTCCGCGATCAGCTTCACCCTCGCTATCGGGTATCAATACCCCACCGTTCCGAACGCCGCCCGAGCTTCCGCCCAGTCCAACGGTGCCCAGTGCGCAGCGCACACTGCCGCCATCGCCGGCAGTGCCACTCCCCCCGGGCAAGGCTCCGCCGTTCCCCCGTCAAGGATCAGGGATGATCTCAGCTGCTGCTTTCCGACGGCCTGCTCCACGCAAGGCGTCCGAACCGCTTGTTGGAACCCGGGATGTCAGTCCTTTGTCAATCAGGAAAAAGGACGTGCGGGGTACGCCAAGCGCACCTCGGACAGCGTCCAACTCGATATCATCGTTATCGGGGGTACAGTTATCGGAGCCGGCTGCATCTCAGCCACAGGGGCAGCCGCAGGAGGACGAGTTTGACTATATCGCTGCGTATTATAGTAGTGGTGGGGATGAAGGAGGCCTGCCATACCCCGGGGATGAATCTCGTGGGGTCTCGAATGGGTTGCGCTGATCTCCTAGAGGAACTGTACTATATTCTCGTGTTTGATATAATGGACTATGTAGGTTGTATTGTTGTGAATATCAGTTGCATTTGTTCGCTGCGGAGATGACCCTAACCTCAGGCTAAGGCTCCCTATCGCATTCACATTCATTTACTTGCCATCAACCATCATGTCGAGCTCACGGTCCCAGGAGGATACATACGAAGCTCAAAACGACCAGCGACTTGACGAACTTCACAGCAAGATCCGTACACTCCGCGGAGTGAGTCATGAGTATATCCCACCATGTTATTCTTTCCCATTGAGACGCATTCCTATAAGGTTACCACAGACATCCACGACGATGTGGAACGCCAGAATCTAGTTCTCGACGACACGGTGTGTGCTTTTAGACTCCTTGTATCCCATCCTCGACAGCTGACGCACAGCTATATAAAAGACGAATACATTCGGTTCCGTTGCGTCCGGCCTTAGATCCTCTGCTGACCGCATGGCCCGTGCTGTCACTCCGGGTACTGCAAGGACGCTACGTATTGTGGTCTCCGTCCTTTCGTTCTTGCTTGGAATGTGGCTGTCCAAGCTCTTGTTCTCTCGGGTATTTGGATGGTGATGGTCGGTCGATTAGATGGACCTACCTGTACAGATAGCTGACGAAGAGATCGTAGAATATCCTATGCTCACATTTATTTTTCTCGTGCTGTTGGGATCATGCATTCAGTTATCTTATGCGTTATCGCGAACTGGTGTCTTTCCGTGTGCGTTCTTTGTGATAGAGCAAGCCGTGGAATAATTGGACGCTGGAGGGATGACTAAATCGCAAATCATCGGATGCTCAGGTCCTCCGAGAGAAAAAGGTCGACCTTGGGCATAGGTATCCCCTAGCCTGGTCGTACGAAAGAATTAAGGTGACCTCGGAGAGCTGGCCCGATGCTCTGAAATCCAACTGAAAGTGTGATGAAAGAATCGTGTTTTTTCGATAATGCAGTGCGCGCTAACAGAATGTGCTGGATCGAGAACGAGAATGAAATGTCGGTGCTTGACGCGAGGAGGGATCTCTACCGGCGATGCCTTCACCGGTGACGCTACTACCTGCAGCAACGATTCAAGATGACTTCACCACGGTGCTCTCCGAGGTCCACGCTGGTATCATCCCCTCTGAGAACATCTGGCTCTCCTGCTACAAGGACGGGGAATCCCCCGTCCACGGAAAGATCGCCGTGAGCCTTCACGAGCAGGATCGCGATCGCGTCGAGCTCGTCGGAACGGGCGGCGTCGAGCTCAGGCGTACGTCGCAGGTGAGCGGATCTTTCAGATGGCAGGGACCATCCCTTTCATTCATTCGTATTCGTTTGCTTGTTCGTTGAACCACTGGGGACGGACCATTTGGGCTCCGTAGTTCAGGCACACCGCGCGTTGTTTGGGTCTCAGTATCGACTCTGTGGATTTCGTCTCTCCGAGGGAGGTATATGCGGATCCCTCGCACTCGGATGAGAAACGTGTGAGTACGGTTTGTATGGCGATGCTGGTGGGACTGGCATCGCGAGAGACCATCGGCGGCACTCACGAACCCCCCTCTGCTCCTGCTATGATAGCCACGTCAAATTCCGACCTTTGCGATTTCCGACGGGCTCCTCGTAACCGCCTTACTCGATGGCACGATCTCGGTGTACAATCATCCGCCTTCCCCGTCGGTCACTGCTTCGTATCCTGTACCAACCACGCACGTCCTGCAGCCCATCGTAGCGACCAAGCTGCACAAATCCGTCGTGAACGCGTTGGAGGTCTTGCCCGGGACTTCCTCTCCTCCATTGCTGGCCTCCGCCGGCTCTGATTTCACCATCAATCTCACCCCTCTGCCGGCCTCATCGAGCCCGCCAGGCACTCTCGCGCCCCTTCTGTCCTTAAAGGGGGGCCACTTGCGCCCGGTGACCGCGCTGCTCGCCCTCCCGTCAACTGACTCCCTGCTCTCCGCCAGCGCAGATGGTTCCCTTCGCAAATGGGACACCCGGTCCGGCGCGCAGCAGGCGATGTGGACGATGCCCAAGCCAGCGGCCGCGCTCGCGCTCGCGGCTGATGATGGCCCGAGCGGGAACCCCGGCGGTGCATGGGTGGCACTCGCGGATGGGGGCGTGCGGCTGGTTGATACGCGCGCCAATACTACGTCCTCCGCGACGGCGACGGCAGCGGCGACGACGACCCAGTGGTCGGCTGGAGCAGCTGCGCGCGCGATCGCGGTGTCTGCTGATGGGCGGGAGGTCGCACTCGGCGCTGCGGACGGCACGTCCGCGCTATTTGACGTCCGCTCTGGCGCCATCCGCGAACGGTGGAGGCGCGGCGGGGCAGCCGTGGGGTGCGTGTCGTTCGCGCCCGGTGGACGCGTTGTGGTTGGTGGGGAGGACGGATTGCCCTATGTCGTGGACGTTAAGAGGGGACTCGGAGGGGACCGCGCTGGGTTGCACGTCAGTGAGGAGCTGGTGTTTGGGAACGTTGAGGCTGTACGGGCCCTACGCGTCTCGGAAGAGGTAATATACATGGCGGGCGACGGGGGCGTCATACGAAAATATCAGCTGTAGATCGCGAGGTATGTACGAGATAAAGGTTGTGATCAGGGTTTCTTATTTTCCTATTTGATCCTTGTGTGTGCACCTCACCTCACCTAAAACGGATTTCTTCTCTCTATCTCTCTCCATCTGAACACTGATGTCACCTGGACCATTCGCCCTGCACATTCAGCACGGTACGATATTGCATTTGCATCTCACGGGGTGTTGTGTAATCAGGACTCAGGTATCGTCGGTGGCTTCGTCCCACCCCGCCCTACTGCTGTGCACGACTTATCACTGGAAAGTGATACCCCGCACATCTTCCTACGTTCCGAGTTCCCATTTCCATCGGATCCAGGGGTGCAGGCGCTCGAGCAGGGGCCCAAGAGCCTGAGCATTCCGATCTCGGACGACACCACTAGCCTCGTGAAAGAGCTGGGTGGCATCCTGCGCAACTTGCCCAAGGAAGAGGCGCCCTCGGCGGATATCTACGGGAGGAACATTGGCCTCTTTTGGCAGGGCCCAGATGGATTCACGTGGGTGAATACGGCCCCGGAGGGCTGCGTAGCGTCCGAGAGCACGGTGGTGGTGACGGAGGACGATAAGAAAGCGTTCGATCGCGCGGTGGCGATCACGGAGATCCTGGTGAAGAGGGGCGTGGCTAATGAGGATGAGGACAATTAGGCTATTGCTCTTCAATTATTGTAAAGACCGGCAAGTTGTGGCGTTGCAGCCTCGATCAGTGTTGGTTTGCCAATAGTTCTAAAATGAAGCACAAGCAGAACTCACTATTGCGCGCCACATAGCATCACTATCACAGCCCGTCTCATACGATTGAGAAATTTTTGTCTCGTTCAATGATACTAAGTTAGTTGAGACCTTCAGGGTGAGATCGTTTGGATGGTCGTTCCTATCTCCCACCGTGACAAGCGTGCCTACCACTACTGCCCTACGTCATCCTCGTGTTGACTTGTGGCGTAGCGCTCAATTTTACTCTGTTGACCACATGCTTCAGCATCTGTTCTCCAACAATACAATGTTTTCCCGAAGCCGACAAGTGATGCTATATTTACGTCTGCGGACATACAACACTAGCTTCAATTATCAGCCGCTCTTTGGGGTTGGGTACGACGCCAGGTCTAGAGAATTTAACTCCCACCGAGATCGGCTCGCCCGTATGCCCTCATCGGTAATGCAAAAACCATTGGGCGAGTGTGCACATGGTCGCATACGCATAGTCGCATATTTTTGGATTCCGATGTGGTTCGCCCCCTCAGTACCAGTCGATCACATGGTCGCTATCTTCCCAGCTCCATTTTGGTCACCACCGCGCAGAACAGGCTGAAATTTGAAAAATGAACGGACAGCTTGGCTCTATGTGGCATTCCAACTCGGATTTAGGCCATCCTCGGAGTTGGCAACAGGGTGTTTTAAGAGACAAGCTTCGATTCAACTGGAGCTTTCCTTTTAAGGTAAGGAGCTATCATTCACGCCATGTGGAGAGAAGGTCAAGCAAGTCGAGGAAGCTTGCCGGTCCATATATAAATGGCTCCTTTCTCACTCGGCATGACTTTCGCCCCTTCTCCCGTTATCGTTCCCCGACGAGCCCGAAGGATCTATGGAGAAGCAGGCAGACGATCCCAACCAGCCCACTCTCAACCAGCCTGCTAAGGAGTTACAGTCTGAAAAGGCTACTTCAGTCAGTTCTGTCTCTCATCCACTAGATGACCTCCAAATCGATGGCCTCGACCCTCCGACGGAGGAGGAGATGAACACTCTCCGCCATGTCGCCGACAAGATCAACTGGCGCGCGTACCGTTAGTCTTCTTTCCCCCTTGCGTAACCTCGATATATCTCTGAAACAGTTGCATAGTGATTGCCTTCGTGGAACTGGCAGAACGCTTTTCCGTAGGTCCTCGGTCATTTGTCCTTTGTTCTAATAGCTGACGTGTCGTTTAACAGTATTACGGTAAATTAATCGCACCCCATCATTTTTTTTTCGTCGTAGCCGTGGTGTGCTTATCGTGGTATTTTCACTTTTCAAGGCAGTATCGTGATTTTCGTGCGTCTCTGTTGCACTCGTACTTTGTGTCCAATCTATTCATTGTTTATTCTGCAGGTCAACTTCATTCAGCAGCCCCTTCCCAAGGGCTCTTCTACTGGTGCTGGCGGAAAAAACGGTGTCTCTGGCGCTCTCGGCCAAGGGCAATTAGCTTCTACTGGCCTTACAACCTTGATGCAGTTTTGGTAACGATCACACCTTATCAACTACATCCCAAGAAATGACCTGAAAATACACCCTCTGTACGTACAGGTGTTACGTCACTCCCCTCTTAGGCGCATACATTGCAGATGAAAAGTGGGGACGGTTCAGAACAATCGCTGCCTCCGTGGCTATTGCACTCCTTGGCCACGTCATTCTTGTCATCTCGTCCATTCCACCAGTGATCGTGCATCCCAAGGGAGCACTTGCTGCTTTTAGCCTTGCCATTATCATCATGGGCCTTGGTACCGGAGGGTTTAAGGCAAACATCGCACCACTGGTTGCCGAACAACAACGACTCGATCGTCCCTTCGTCTCCCAAACAAAGTCTGGTGAGCGTGTCGTGGTTGACCCGACCCTAACTACTTCTCGTATCTACATGGTATGCTCCCTCTTGTGCACTGTCAATCGACGTGATAGATTGAGTTTGTAGTATTTCTACTTCTTCATCAACGTTGGCGCCATGGTCGGCCAAATCTCCATGACCTGGGCTGAGAAGGTTTGTGTCCCTTCTGATCTGGGATTGGACGCTCTAATTGTCACTAACGCTATACAGTATGATGGCTATTATCTCGCCTTTACCCTTCCTACTGTCGTTTTCATGCTTTGTCCTATCGTCCTTTTCCTTGGTCGCAATCAATACCATCGCTCTCCCCCTCAAGGCTCGGTGCTGGCCAAGGCCCTCAAACTTTGGGCATATGCTGCGCGAGGCAGATGGACTCTAAACCCGGTGACTCTCTACAAGAATCTCAAAGCGGATGACTTCTGGGAATCTGCGAAGCCGAGCAACATTCCTGACAGCCAGAGGCCAGAGTGGATGACATTCGATGACAAGTGGGTTGAGGAGGTTCGTCGTGGCTTCAAAGCATGCACCGTATTCACCTGGTATCCCCTATACTGTACGTCTCATTCAGGCTTCAGGAAAAGTTGTGGAACAGTGTGCTGACGTTTGGAGCAGGGCTCGCGTATAACCAGATGGTCAACAACTTGACATCTCAAGCCGCTACTATGGTGACCAATGGGATTCCGAATGATGTGATTAACAATTTGGACCCGCTCGCGTTGATAATCTTCATTCCTATCTGTGATTTGTTTGTCTACCCAGGCCTTCGGAGGAGAGGAATCGACTTTTCGCCGATAAAAAGGATCACAGCCGGTTTCTTCGCAGGTTCTGCCGCAATGGTCTGGGCTGCTGTTCTACAGCATTACATCTACAAGGTGAGCTCCGCGACATGAAATGAGGTAGAGGCTTTGTCTGATCTTTGTGGCCATATTCAAGACTAACCCCTGTGGAAATTTCGTGTCCACCTGCCAAGATGCTGATCAGAACCCGATTACATCCTCCCTAAACGTATGGATCCAAAGTGGATCTTACATCCTGATCGCGTTTTCTGAGATCTTTGCGTCGATCACTGGCCTTGAGTATGCATTCACCAAGGCGCCCAAAAACATGAAATCACTCGTCATGGCGATGTTTTTGTTTACTTCTGCCGTCTCCTCCGCCATTGGCGAAGCTTTGAATCGTGAGTGGACGATTTATTGCGGCAGACGTTATTCCATTGATTTGGACATTATACGATAGCCCTGTCGACGGATCCACGGCTTGTTTGGAACTATGGTACCATGGCCGTCTTGACTGGCATTGGTGGAATTCTCTTCTGGTTCTCCTTCCGTCGGTTGGATAGCGAGGACTCCGCGCTGGATAACCTCGGGGAGGGTCACTTTAAGTCTTAAGTAGGGTTGTTTTAAATGGTGCGATCCTCCTTTTCTTGTTTCTCCCTTCGCATCCGAGCATCTTGGCGGTCACGTTCGTGGGCTTCGAATTGAACCGCTAGGTGGGAATAACATGGCATGAGCGCGTATTCAATTGATCGTTGTGATGTGCATCTGGGAGATCTAACTGCGGGAAAATATTGTCGTGTACATTTAGATCGCACCACCGCGGGATAGTGACAATCTAAAGCATCGGTGTCAATATTCGTTTACTTGCATCTGGGAGATCTAACTGCGGGACAATATTGTCGTGTACGTTTAGATCGCACCACCGCGGGATAGTGACAATCTAAAGCATCGGTGTTAATATTCGTTTACTTGCATCCCGGAAACTGACGTGTGACATTCGAGGGCCTCGCACGAGAGAATGAAAATAATGCGAAATGAATGCCTCTGGTGAGGCCGGCCCGGGCTTCGACCCGCCGACCCGCCCATTTGCTCGTCGTCTTCGAGTTCCTTTGTCCGACCCTCACGAGCATACACGCGTCGGACTGACTCGCTTCAAACAACTAGCCTTCATATACAAGTGGTAACATACTTTGGGATCTGGCAGCCGTTCGCCCCAGGTCGCTAGCATGGGAGCTATCTCCGGGGCCAAGGATCCTGGTCCCGTGGCAGCAGATCCGTTCTGAATTTATACCACCATGCCAAACGGGCTGAACTCGGAGAAACGAACGTGGGCTCAATGTTATATTGCGATTCAGTTCCGACTTAAGGTCCTGGAAATTCCTGCGCAGTGGGGGTTTCTGAAGTTGGCAACAAAGCAGGAACGCTGCAAATCCGGAGATACTAGTAGGGTCAAGCCCAAGAAGCTCGTCGCATTATATCATGATATACATGGCTCCTTTCACGCAGAGGCAGACCGGCGATCATTAACATGCCGTCGTCAATGAGATTGTGAAGGAGCTGTATTTTGAAAAGACTGTCTCAACCGGCCGGGTCTCTCGTCAACCCGATGGGCTCCAACTTGTCGCTCCGACGGAGGAAGAGACGGACACGCTCCGCCATATCGCTGACAAGCTCAACTGGAGCGCGTGCAGTGAGTTCTCATTTCCCCTCTCTCCCTCCTACTAGGCAACTCGGAGTTGCCTTCGTGGAACTGGCGGGATGTTTTTTTGTAGGTCCCTGGTGATTCCTAAGAGCGTCACCGAACGGTTTTTCAGTGAATCGCACCTCGTCCCGATCTTTGCCGTAGACGTGCAGTGGTGTCAAAGGCAGCACCGTGATTCTCATGCGTGTCTGTACTTTACGCCCGATGTAACCATCTATTAGTATCAACTGCCTCGAAAGAAGTGAACTGAGGATACTCCCACTATACGCACGAGTTCTATACCACTCCCAGGCGCGTATATTGCAGACGAAAAGTGGGGCGGTCGGTTCAACACAATCGCTGGTCTCCATGACGATTGCCCTCCTCGGCCCATATTATTCTTATCACCTCATTCATTCCACCAGTGACTCGGATTGTGCATCCCAAGGGAACGCTTGTGGTTCTTTGCCTTACCTCCATCATCATGAGTCTCGGTACTAGGGGTTTCGGCGAATACCTCCCCACTGGCGCCGAACAATAGCGACACATTCGTCCTTTCACCTCCGAACAAAGTCTGTTGAACGTGTGGTGGTTGATCCGACCCTGACCACTTCTCGTCTCTACATGGTACGCTCTTTCATGTGTGCCACTAATCGATGTGACAGAGTGGATTTGTAGTAAGTTATTGGACGGTCCAATCTCCACTGACACTATACAGTATGATGGCTCGCCTTTACCCTTCCTCCTATACTTTTCCTGCTTTGTCCTATCGTTTTTTTTTTCCTTGATCGCAGTCAATACAGTCGCCCTTCGACTTCCCCTCAAGTCCCAGTGCTGGCCAAGGCCCTCAAACTTTGGGCATATGCTCTAAACCCGGTGATTTTCTACAAGGATCTCAAGCGGGTGGCTCCTGGAAGTCTGTGAAGCCGAGCAACATCCCTGACAGCTAGAGGTCAAAGTGGATGACATTCGATGACATGTGGGTTGAGGACTCGGAGGTTCGTCGTGGCTCTAAAGCAAAGCATGCACCTCATTCATTTGGTATCCTCTCTACTGTGCGCATCATATATGCAAAGACGTCGGAGAGTGTACTGAAGTGTATAATAGGGCTCAGATGGTCAACAACTTGACATCTCAAGCCGCTATTATGGTGACGACTCGGAGTGGGATTCTGAATGATGTGGTTAACAACTCGGGTTGATGATCTTCAGGCTACCTGGCCTTCAAGTCCGGAAGATAGGGATCAACCCTTTGCCAGTAACTACATCCTGTTTCTTCACAGGTTCTGCTGCGATGGTTTGGGCTGCTGTCACCCAGCACTACATCTAAAAGGCGAGCTTCACGACGCGAACTAGGACTTCGGCTTGTCTGATCTCTGTGGTAGAACTCATGTGGGAAATTCATGTCTACAATGAAGATAAGGTATGGATCCAGAGTGGATCCTACATTCTCATCTGAAAAATTTGGAGCGATCACTGGCTCGTTCACCAAGGCGCCCAAATTTGCTATTTCCTTACCATTGGCGAATAGCCCTGAGTCTTACGTAGGATGTCACGTAGATTGGTAGCAATGAGAAGCATCGATTGCATCAAAGGGTATATCAGATGGCGTTTGCAGCACCAAATAGAGTCGTACCGCCGATGATGAGAGTGATGTCCGTAAAAGGCAATCAGAGACGCTCAGTCGCGCTGGGTTCACCTCGTCTCTCACCCACGACGACCACCTCCTGAACCTTAGCACCACTGATTGCAACATTTCGTGCGTTACCCAAACGCACCACCAACCTCCCCTATAACTACTCGTCCACCTGGTTGTTCCCCCATCCTCTCTACAAGTCGACCTAATGTTCTCTCCAGCATAATATACCCAGTCTCGCCTCAGGCCCTCCCATCGTATTGCCATGTCCAATGAAGCCCACAAGGCAGATCAGATTGCTTATAGGTACTATACTAAACTCACGTCCGTAGTTCACGCTGCTAGAGCCACCGTGGAACCCAACCCTCAGGCAAAGGTCGATAAATGGGTGCGTTTCGTTAGCCGTTCTTATCGCGCTCTCCCATTCACGATATCACTATCTAGTTCAACCTCGAAACGCCCGACGCTGAAACGTTCAAAGAACCTCTGAGACCTTATCGCTCTCTTTCCAGCGCGCCGAGCCCCCTGCCGTTCGAGCTCCAGGTCCTCCTGTCTGTCCCCGATCTCTCCGGGAATCAAGTCCTCGTCTGTAAGGGCGCGGATTCCTCCCGCCTCCGCATAGATCCCATACCTCAATTTATCCTCCTCGAATCCTGGTCCGTTCAGTTCTCGCCCCGGCGGGCTGGGAGCGGCGCTGACGCCGACCTTGGCCTCTCTACCATTTACAAGCACGGCATCGGGCTCTTCAGGAGCATCTACACGCTCCTGCGCGTTCTCCCCACATGGAAGCTGCACAAACGACTACGCCGTCGTGGCGTCGTGCCCTCCAACCGGAATGCCAACTTGAACATCGAGCTACACGTGCGTAGCGGGCGGGACCTGGATGGCGTCCTTGGTTTTGGTAAGCGCCTTTGACTCGCCTCCGTAACACGCACATCCTCAATATTAGCCTCGTGGCTCAGACGTGTCCCCGTCCCCGGCAGCGCAAGCCCCTCCTCTTGTCACCGAGTCACACACATTTCCGTCAGTCCCTCACCCTTATGGGAATATCACTCTATCCGTTCGCTACCTCACCAATCCCAACTTCCATTTGGACGAGCTGGAATCTCTCCTTTCATCCCGCTTCTTTTCTCTTGACGAAGGAGCAGATTTCACACCGACCCTTGTCAGAAACCAGCAGCGAGAGTCCCTCTCGAGTTCCCCCGGGAGTCTGCCACTCAGGACTTCTTTGCCTGCCTCTCCACCAATATCTACGTCGTTCGCGGATCGCATAGCCAGACCGTCCGCTCCCCCTCCTCAGCACGCTCGTACTACATCTTTCCCGACTTCTACCGCACGGCCCCCACCGCTGCAAGGCAGTCGAGCCGGGGCAGCTACTGATTCGGCCGGCCCCTCCTCCGCTTCATCGCGTCTGGAGTTGCCCGTTTTCCCCACGCCGAATACGAGACTCCGTAAGGAAAGCATGGGTTCAGTACGTTTTCATTTCAGGGATGATTGCCGCCTTCCTTATCCGTATCGTTCTTCTTATAGGATCTTCCATCTCTTCCCGGGCCGCTGCCAATTCGTCGCCCACAGCTAAATCCACTTAATCCATTCAAGGCATCGACTCTCTCTTCTGGATCACCTTCGCTGCATTCGCCGTCACCCTCTTTAAGGCAAGCTTCGCCGCTTCCCTCCCGCGGCCCCGGACCTCCCGCCGTTCCGAGTTCTCCCCGAGTACCGCCGTCACCTAGTAGTTACGGCCGATTGTCATCTTCTCCGATCGCCCCATTACGACCCTCTCCCCCATTCCAGCCCGGAAGCCTTGGCGATAGGCGTTCGGTGAATTCCGCTGAGGGTGGCGGAAGTGGCAGCACGGGAGGCGGTGGAGGCGGTGGTGGCGGTGAGGGCCGCAAGCGTTACTCGAGTAGCTTCGGTCATCGGTACAAGGATTCGCTTGGGGGTGCTAGCGAGGTGAGCGCTGGAAGTGCGGAAAGGAAAGAGAGAGAAAGCGACAAGAGCGGGGTAAGCGTTCTCGCGACTATCTCCTGCGGTCAGGTCGTTGACCACTGGCACTATTCAGAGTCCATCGCTCTTTGGCGCGAATCCAGACGAGGAGGATCTATCTGCATTTGTCAATGACGCAAGCCAGCCCAAACCGTTAAGTCGCCATTATCGCGCACAGAACCCTGATCCCGTTCTCGCTGGTCAAGTACCTGATCGATTGAGGCGACCGCGGTCGTCTAGTCCCAGCACAGCGGCCTATGCACGCGAAAGTCCGGACTCGTGCAATGCACTCGGGTTAGGACTGGCCTCGACAGGCCCGCTGCTGACGAGTGAGGACGCAGTTGATGATCAGTTGCGTCGGATGAACGCGACCTTTGTAGCGTCACTCGAGATGCTTGGTATTCCCCGCCGCCGCGAGCGGGCACAGTCGAGTCCAGGACCGGGTCTCCGGGACGGGGAATATCGGCATGTAGGCTCTCCTGGGCACCGCGTGGAGCGAATCAGCGAGATCACGGAAGAGGCGAGTGGGAGCGAAAGCGCGAATGCGACTCAGAGCTCGCGGGAGAGCGCCGCACGTGCGCACATGCAGAGTCTGATATCGCAGCCAAGACCCGGCTCACGCACGGACAGCATCACGTCGGAGGAGGTTATCGGCAAATTGGAGCTGGACGAGCGACGCCAGAGCGTGGGCCACTGAGCTCGTTGGACCACAGGACTGCAGTGGATACCTACACCCGTCCCTCACTTTCACAGGGTTGACTTTTTTTTTTTTTTTTTTCATTTCATTTTGTTTTCTTCAAACACTCATCAGGGTTCTGTAATATGGTTGTAGCTCATACTCATGCTGATCGTTTTACGTGTTATCACCGCTCACTAGCCCGGTTGTTGGGGAGGAGTAAGTTGCCTACATAATAATCTGGGAAACACGGGATTTACCGCCGGTGCCTCGCGAGGATTGGCCGATATCAGCTGGTGCCAGATGCGCCTAATGAAGAACGGCGTGAATCGTCAGCAGAATTTACTACCTGCGACAGAGTTTTTGTCTCTCCCCTATCTCGTGTCGTGTATATAAATTTGTCCTGCTCATATCGCTGAGTTCGAGAAACACACCTCCGTCCCCACTCAAGATGCTTCTATCATTAGCATTTGCCATTATTATATCTCCTCTCGTCCTCCTCTCCCGGGCCACCCCGCTCAACCGTGACCATGATAATGGAATTCTCTACCGCTTTTCTCCAGCCTCGAGCAACGAGACAGAGGGGTTACTTTCATGGGCCGAGGTGCGTCGGGGCTTTTTGTTACGCCGGGAGTGAAATCGTGAAGCATATATACCAAACTTTTCTCCTTTTAACAGCAGCGCGAATGGGATCTGTGGCAAATGAGCCATTCTCACATCGACGTTTATTTCCCACACCGTGCTATCGCGGAGGCAGAGCTCGGGATATTGCCCTTCCCGCTTCCTCCGAGCACCAGCCACTCCATCGACAGGGAGGGGGTACGGACAGTGATGGGAATAGGGGCGGGCATGGGGTCAAGGTCATCCACCCCGTGGTCACGGTCCCATGATCACCACCATGATGACTCGCGCACCATGCGCCACACGACTCCAGGCAGCTGGGACGTCTCGTCGCCCTCCAACGCCACCTTTCACGCGCGGTACCACCCGCTTGATGAGATTGAGAGCTTCGTGCGCGACTTGGCAGCCGCGTACCCGCGCCAGGTCTCCGTTGTGCGCCTCGGCCACAGCGGCGAGGGAAGAGAGATGTTTGCGCTCAAGATCGTCTCCTCCGAGCCCGAGTCCGAGTCTGAGTCCGAGTCCGAGTCAGCGCCTGCCGCCGCCGCCGCCGCTCCCTATGACTATGATAATGATGGTGATGGTGATGCGGCTTTGGATGACTCCACCGGCCTGGGCTACGACCAGGACCACGACGTGTCGTCACGCGACCCGAAATCGCAGGAGGTGCTTGGCATTGGCAGAAAAAGGAAGGGGCGTAGCGCCCTCACGAGATGCGGGTTCCTCATCACAGGCGCCCAGCATGCCCGCGAGGTCAGTCTGTCAGTTCTCTCATTGGCCCTGCTCTTTTTAAAACCTTTTTTTCTCGTTTCAGTGGGTTGCTACTGCATCCGCGTTGTACATCGCACATGCCCTCCTCGCTGACCTGTCCGAGGAGTTTTCTCTTGCCCATCTGCTTGAGCGGCATGTAAGCGTGCCATGCTTGAAAAATATGGTCAGACGCTGATCAGGGGACGGGCACAGAATTTTTACATTGTTCCCGTCCCGAACCCAGATGGATATGTCTATAGCTGGGAGAGAGACCGTTTTTGGTGCGTGTCTCGCCTATTCTTGTTAATCATTTTCGGCCGACACCATCTCAGGTACAAAAATCGATTGCAACTCGGCCCTGAAGTCCGTTGTGTCGGCGTGGACATGAACAGGCACGTTATTGCTCATCTCATCTGCGAAATATTGCTACACAAACAAATGACAATGGCTAATCTTAGGAATTGGGTGGGTTTTTTTGCTCACGATCTAATTTCCGCAATTTGATACGCGGAGACAAGGGGTACAAATGGAAGGGCGGGTCACGTCACCAGGACCCCTGCTCGTATTGGTATCCCGGAAACCGCCCGTTTCAGGCCCCCGAAGTTAACAACATGGAAAATTATTTCGTGCGTCTGCCGCGCCTGAAGGGATTCTTGGATTTGCGAAGCTACGGCCAAATGTGTACGTGCATCTCCATGATGGTTCATAGGATTTTCTTTACCGATTCATCGTTTGCAGTGTCCACGCCGTTTTCTCATTCATGCAAGAAAAGCCCGAAAGATGCTGAAGATCAGCTGGAAGCTATTTCCGGGGCTGCGCATGCGATGAAAAAGTCGCATGGAACTCTGTTCACCGTAAGCCGTTGTTTTTCCTTCTCTGAGAGCGGTGGCCGGTTATACTCGGTATCTCCTAGACGGGGGCGTTGTGTTCAACACTGTACAGGTCAGTGGGATGAGTGAATCTTCTCGTACTTGCGGGGCCTTTTAACGGCATGGTCGTTTCTAGAGCTCCCGGGAACATAGTTGATTGGGTGTACAAAAGGATGGGCGTCAAGTATTCCTTTGCTGCCCACCTGCGCGACACTGGTACCGTAAGTCTTGTTTCTGATACCCTTCTCAAGCAATGGGTAAATGCTTGACTTTGTCTGTCCACTTTTCAGTATGGCTTTGCTCTCCCAGAGCCATGGATACGACCGGTCGGCGAGGAAACGTCGAAGATGGTTGAATACTTGGCAGATTTTATTGCGAAAAAGGAGTGCCACTGATTCGCGTCAAGAAACACGAATAATGATATTATATTATTCGTGTTTCTTGATGGTGTTGCTAGTGGCGTTATAAGCTGAAGTCTATAGTCAATTACCACTGGCACGTCTAACATTTTTTTGTACGTAGTTGTCGGAAAACAGAATATAAATGAGAAGAATCACTTCCTACCAGCTAGCCCGGCGATTCAAGTGGAGAAGCACGCGCAGTACAACCTCTTGCCAATTGATATCTTGCCCATACCACAAATATAGACTATCTTTCCTGCTGATGAGCGATGGGACAACTGAACGAACTCGTGTAGTTATGGTTATGTACGAAGAAAAATGAACTTCCGACCCTGCCGCGTGTAAATGTCACGGTGAGGATTGACAAATATCCCTACTCGGGTTTATAATAAGTTTACGCCAAAGTCTGAGAAGATTCATCTCCGGAATTAATCCTGATGTAAGTGTGCGTGCTAGTGGTGTTTCCCACCTCATGGTGCCAGTAATGCTGCTTACTTTGTAACGTCACCTTCCGTGCGCAAATTTGAGAACCCAAGTCGACGCAAAAAAAACCTACGTAGCGGAAGGCTCCAAGCGGCACGCAACATGTGCCCCAACTCGGTCCGAGACTTCGAGGCCGAGTTAGTGAGGGCGAGGGCGTAGAGCCTACTATACGGCGAAATCATAATGGAAGTTTATCCAACCTAGTCATGCATAAACCACCCCAAAATTACACCCCACCCTACATTCGATACCCCGTGCCAGAACTCTAGATCCAGTCTCTAAATAAACTCGTCATTACTGAACATGGCCTAATGCTAGTCCAGGTCATCTTCTGTTCCTGCTCCAGAACCTGCCGGATGGGGAATTATGGAATTATACACAAGTTCCATTCCATTTTTGGGGACCATATGGTACTCCGTGCCCGACAGGAGCATGCCAATCCCGGCGTCAAGTCTCACTTACCAGTGTCATGATTTTCGCCAGCACCGTGACAATTAATGTTGGAAACTACCTGGCGCGGGCCTGAGAGGTTAAGGCAAAGATCTACGGTGCAGGTGTTGTTTGAAAGCCAGCACCGCTCTCTCTATATATACAGGTTTGCAGGGGCAGATCTTTCCGCACTTAGCACTATTTGCCAGTGTGTTTCGATTCCATTCCAATAACGTTGCTAGAAACCAGAGAGTACGTAATGAATCTTGGGGTGAGGAAATGGTCCTCAGACACCTTCTCCACCACTCTTCTCACTTACAACAATCATTGGCTCTCGTTCGGAAATGGTGGCCGTACGTGAGAGGTTATTTAGGGAAGTTGCCCGACGCGACTTATGCTTGAGCATCCATCGCTCGAAACCGCGGAAAGGTACCTCACCGCAGAGTCGGCGGGTGATGGCATGAAGTTCGTCCAAGCACTACACACACACGGACACCGTTAACAAAGACATTGAATCGATACACTCGAAGACGCACCTGCATCAACTGGTAAACGGCGACGACTGCTGACGTGTAGAACATATGGTCAACCGACTGCATCTCCTCCGGGCCAATTTCGCTGCTGCCATCAAGATCAGGAGTAGCAGATATAACCTGATGATGGATAAGTAGGCGATCCAACAACGTTTGGGGAAGCACTGGGTGCATGGGCTCGCCCGTCTGGAGCGACTGCGACACCGATGTGAATACAGATACAATGTCGGAAATCTTGAAGAAAAGAATAAGGCCTTCGAAATGAGTACGGACAGGCAATCACGTACGAAATTCGGGTCGACCACTCTCGTATGATGTAAGAGTGATAGTCGCCACTTGGTATCAAGCTTCCAAAGCGCTCCGCCAAGCTGTTGAGGTTAGGGGATCAGACGATCGTTCTACAACTGCTCGGGTTACACACCTGAGATAGTACCCCAACCATCTCCTCTTGAATCTCTGTCAGTTTAGCATACTCCTCCTTCGGCCAACGCCCACGAATACCTCCTTCCCAGGTTGCAAGCCTCATCTGCTCCTTGCCTGCGAGAAGTTGGAGCGTGATAGCGATAAGCTGTTTTCTGAATAACTTGAGCCAATTCAATGACATAAACGAGGCATCCTTCCCAGTGTCGCTCTCCGTGATCCATACAGACATAAGAGAAGTATATACATGGCCAAGGCCATCAATCGAAGCGGCTGCGCGCAGACGCACGGCTTTGCGTCCGGACTTTGGTGGGAGCATCATGATGATAAAAGAAGCCAAACAACCTACATTCTGATCAATGGGAGCGAAAAAAAATAAGGATGGCTCATACCGATCATAACGAGGGTCCATCGGCGCCACGCGGCACTCCATCCATGACCAGGATTAGAAATTACAGGAAGATGGCCATCGATCCATGAGTATCCTACAATCAGAGACGATGTAGCCTAAAATCGAGTGAGTCAGGCTCAGACGGAGCGGAGCCAAGTACGAACGGTTCCAAGCAACACGCCCGTCAAATACTTCGGCGGAGCGAACAGCCTCACGAACATGACAGGGAGTATGATCACCCCATAACTGGCAGCGAGCCCGTAGGGGGTGCCTTTTCCGCTCCCATTTCCTGGATTCTTAAATGAATAACACGCGACCGCTGAACACAGAATGCTTACCGATATACCAGATGAGTAAAGCTACTATCAGGCCGAAGAACGTGCCCCCAAGTCGTATGACGTAGCTACCGTCACGTAAGGACTCGGAGCTCAAAAGTCAGGGACTACATACTTGTATATCTGATCACCTGCGTAGACTGACAAGATGGTCTGGGCCATGATCAGAGACCTGGTTCGTCTTCAGTGAGCCAACACTCGATGACCTAAACTGACTCAGCTCACCAAATACCCTTGTTGATGTAAAAAAAGTCTACTTTTATGTCAATCATCGAACGAGACACACAGAACAACACATACGGGCACTGTTCTTAAACACGGCTGGGAGCCAAAGCAGAATACTAAGGAGCACATATCGGAAAACAAACTTGTAGCCATCGTGTCAGCACATCGATACAAAATGATGAGGATGATGGGACGCACCACAGCCTCAGCCGTCTTTGTCCACCGCATGAAACGATGCAGTAGATTCATAAATTTCTGGAGGATGTTCGTTGGCAGGTGGCTATCCGGGTCCAAACCTTAAATCGGGTACATACCCATCAGCAGCGATATCAACCGGCAGTCAGGAGAGGTTCTCACGATATTCTTCATCTCGGATGTCATCTTCATCTTCATCCATATAAATGTCGTGCCTCTCTTCTTCACCGAAAGCTCGCTCTTCATTCTTTCTGCGCCCTTTGAACACCGCTTTCACCACATGCCTCAGGCTTGAAGGTGCCCATAGGCGGACCTTTCGACGTCGCGCGCTGGTCTCGGCCACCGTTTGAACGAGCGAGAGCACGACTTCTCCAATTACGATTGTCGTTGAGCCAAACACATACCCGAGGTAGAGTCCCCTAAGAGGCATATCTGCCCTGGGTTTATGTCCATAGGCTGCAAGTAAAGCATTGGGGCCGCGCTCCTTGAAACTGTCCAAGGCGGCCTGGAGCCTTTCACAGGCTGCGTCAAGGCGTTCTTCTAGCGGGTCAATGGGTCCGGCGCGGGAAAAAAGGCGGTCGTTGTTGACTGCGGTAATTAACGCCTGGACGGCAGACACTCCTTCTATAGTGGCAGCGCGGAGATCAGCCGTTGCGTCACGAAGGTGTGGGAGGACCTCGGAAAGCGTGAGCCTCATGGCGGATTCGCGGGATATGTCTGGATAGAAAACGTGATGCAGAAGGTGTGTGTCAGAGGAGACAGTCGCAGGGGCTGGTATGTAGGAAAAGGCCTCAGGTGGGGTGGGTATGTCGCGGAGGTGTTTGTCGAAACCTAACAATCCATCTGTTTGATTATTAGAACAGGCAGAACATGACGAAGAGACAATACGCACTAATTCGCGCGACAATTGCAAGAATCTGATCTGAAAGTTTGAATGCATCATCGCCACTCCAGCGGCCAATGCTGAACTCGCTTTGAAGGTGGACTTTCAATCCGACCACTGAAGAGCCACACCGTGAGCGGTAATTTAAGACGACGATAAGATGCATACTCACGAGATTCATACATCGTCATAACGGCGGTGCGCAACCCAATCAGCGTCTTCAATTTCGAACATTCTTCACTGTGACGGTAGTCGCCAAGCTGAGGAGATAGGAAGCCATCTTGCGCGGCAAGCAGCGCCTTGACCTTCTCGAGCATCACTGAAATCAGGCCAAGGTATGCGTGGTTCACGGTCTCAGGAAACAAAACAAAACAACAGACAAGACCGATCGCGCAAAAACTAGATGCGGAGATAAGCATACTGTTGATGATTTTGTAGTTTGGAAAGGGGTAGAGAGGACCGATAGACTGAGGGGAAGAAATGAGATGAGCATTCATTGAGCTGGAAAAGACCACGTACACACACAACATCGAGGGCAATGGTACCAAAGAGAGAAAAGAAGATGAATGGCGGGCTATATGCGCGCACCAAGGCGAATATCAAGGCACCGAAACCCAAGAAAACCCCAAACATGACTGAGGCACTAATTGGACGTCAGAGAGGCCAACACTCGGACGTGATTATAAGCTAACCTAGCGTCCAGAAATTTACCTTCAAAGACTACGATTTTATAAAGTTGGTCCGGATTTACGGAACCTTGAAAGCTGGATTTGGATCAGATGGAAAGATTAATTCCGCGACTAGTGAAGCGACTGACTTGTTGGCGGCTTTTTGCAAAGTCGCCTCATCGACAAGATAGGAGCGCACAGAAAGAGATGCCTTCATTGCAGCTGATCCAATGCCCCAACCGGCCAGCAGTCCCAGCAACGATTGAACGACAGTCTGTACTCCAACAAGACTGGCATAAGCGGCTTGATGATCATGCATGATGGCACGTACGATAATGTAAATTTGCACCGGATACCCAGGCGGCAGGATCAGAGAGAAGAGCATTCCGAAATAAGCACTACAGATATACCGATTCTGTCAACGCGAGGGCATGCCAAATAGGTAGTTGCACGCACAGATTTCCCATTATCTTGAGGGAATTGGTAGGTAACATAAGGATGAGTGTCGCCCATGCTGCAAGCCATGACCGGAAAAGAATGCGCTGTGACTTTTTCTGGCGGATATTGTTGATTACCCAAGGCTGTGGTTGTATGAAGTCCCAGACGGCGAGCACGAATCTTGGAGTACGAGAGGCTTTGAGGTTCTGTGGGCTTTCGCCGGACGTGGTGGCGGAAGTGCTTGGTCGAGACGAGGAGGCCTCAGGCTTGGACATCCTGATCTAATGTCCAGCAGGTCGTCCGTGGTGCGCAGAGGGAATGAGGAACGGATTTCATTTGTGCTTACCCAGGCGTTTCGGTTTTCGGGAATAACGAATTGCTTCCGCTTCCACCCGGCCTCGTTGAGCTCACGTAATCGACCAGCCTTGCTTTTCCTTCCATCCCTTATTCCAAATAATCTTAAAGTACCTGCATTGGCTCCCTTGAGGCGTGTAGAGACGCCTGTCGCACTCCCTGTTAGTCTTTTACAAAATCTCGAGGCCCTGGACGCTTGGCTTAGTGTGCACCGAAGCGCCCCGGAAAGATGGCCACTCCCGCTAGCCGAGAAGCGCCACAGCCAGTTCCAGAGCATCTGAGCTCAGGCCGGAGCAAACAGGCCGGAGCAAACATGTGCCTTACGAACACGCCCTATTTCCCATCCTCAGTACTCAGTTCCGGGGCGGGAATGCCCTCCCTCCTACCGTGGGTGCCCTCACGACGCTCGCATAACCTACAAAAGAGTCGAACACAGTAACGAACTGAAACTCAGATCGGCTGCCATCTGTCCATTGCCACAGGCCCAACTACCCGTCTGTCTTTGCATGTGCCTCCAAGTCAAATCAGAACCAAATCAACAATCAACACTTGCTACCAGCATAGCGAGCACCTTAAGAGGTGCCAAAGTCAGCTACTCAACCCACAGCCTCAGAATCACATGCACTGCCCTTTATGCCGACCTCAGGGCTCTGGTGCCTGCAAGTCTGCAGCCTCTGCCCATCCAAGAGTACCTAAACAACCACATCCCACTGTGCCACTATCCTCTCCTCGAACCCTGTGGCCATTCAGGCCATAACTAACCTGTGCATTTGTCTGGATGCGAGTCTCGGTAATTTAAGCAATCAAATATAAAATTTGAGCCTCAGTAACCGATCAGAATCGTGGTGGATCGACAGATTTCCTGTTCCATAATTCAATATAGTCTTAAAACGCGTGCCATGACCCCAAACCTCGCAGTACAGACCCAGCTTGAGGAGGGTGATTTGACATGACCGGTTTGTCTCCGGGATCAAATTTTATACCAAACCTTCTTAAGGAGACGCACTGGGAAGTGAGATGATGAACAACAAGCGGGCGAGCACACGTTCGCCAACGTGATCATGTTTCTAGAGCTTTTAAACTGTCCCAGCACACAGTTCGCATTTTCTGGGTATGCTTTTCATAGTAGTATGAGACGTGTGAGCGAAAAAGAAGTGTGGATCCGCACGAGAAGCAGCGCGACCCTGCCATGTAAATATGGTGAGCCATCAATGCAAGACAAACAACCCGCTTTTCCTTCTCTCTCTTCATGTCCTCCAAACTAGAATCTCCCCCTCCTGAAGCTCCAAGAGCTCCACATTCCCCTCAGCTCGCTTCTTTACCGGCAGCACCACCTTCGCATAAGAAAAAGAGCCTCCTTGATCACTTTCCTTCATGGGTGGCCACGAACATACGCTCAACACAGAGCCGGAAGATGCTCTTGCGGTGCTGGTTGGCCTCCTGGGCCGCCTTTGTCCTTATACTACCTGATACATCCTTAAAGACCATGGGGAATTCGTGCGTGTCTTTCCCTCTGTGTAGACTGCTGGACAGTCTCCATGGACTTACTGTACAGCATTTGGAACAGACTTTGACCCTTTCGACTCTTGCAGAGCATTTTTTGCCTTTTTCACATCCCTTTTACTTCCGCCTATGTTTCCTGTGCAATTCTTCTTCTTTGTAAGTTGGACCATACTTTCTCGATATCATCCATGACTCCATATATACTAGACCATATCGACAATGTTAATTGGCGTATTGCTGGGATGGGGCATCGGTGCAGCGGGTATGAAAGCCGCGGTAGCAGCCCGCGATAAGGTCCTGCTCGAATCCTCCCTACAGCGGGCAAACGAAACGTATGTTTTATTTTCTTTCTATATAGTCACGGCTTTATCTCCCCACTCCAAGCGCTGCTGGTTCTGCAAATCCGGACCAAGTGTTCAAATTGGAGATATTCCAAGGGGACTTTCTTGACATCCGGTCAGTGATCAGCCTGAAGGCCCGCTATCGGCGCTCACCTATCCCCAGCTCGTCAGCCGTGTTCGGTGTCTTCCTTGGAATCGGTGCATTTCTCTTCGCCGTAATCCGTGCTTACTATAAGCCCCTTATCTTCATGGGCATCTTTGGAACCATTGCAATTGATATATTCTGTGTATGTCACCCTCATTCCCACTTACCGTTTCTAATGCCTCTGTAGTTCGTTGGTCCTCTTTTCCCCTTTGGCCAGTACACTCTCCTTAACAATGTACTCATCCCGGTCTCGATGTACGCGGCGATCGCGATTGTAGTCACCATCTTTGTTTTCCCTCAAACAGCTCAACATGCGTTCCTCGGAACCGTCACCTTGCTTCTCACCCAGATCAAACTTCTCCTTGACGCACAGGAAGATCTACTTAATTCACCTCCAGGGTCGATACCCCCTGGGAGCCCGAAGTTCTTGCAGTTGCGTGGTATCAGAGTTTCGATGTTCACGATTTATCAAGGGCGTAGGTTCTCGTCAACATGTGTAGTAAATCAAGCCTGACTATAGTTTATCTGAAGTGACGCAGCTGGGCAAGTTTATAAACGCGGAGTTTAGCTGGGGCCGCTGGAACGGTGACGATGCAAGGCAACTTGAAGAACCATTGCTTGTCGTTCTCTCTCGCATGAGTCAGTGGCATTTGCCCCCGCTTTATCACGAATGCTCACTTCTTCTAGATGGTCTTATGAGCTTCATCAAGTATAGCGGCCGCAACGTATACAATCCCACGGAGCTAGACACTGAGCTCGTCGAGAAGACCTCGCAGAGCACGAGATTGACGGATACATTCCTTGTGCAGCAGATGTATAAGCGCAATGACGATGACGAACGCCAACATTCTCTCCGCCTCGCGGATCTTTTACCGCTTCTTCGCGAGGCGACGCTCGACCTTCGTTCCGCTGCATCTAACGCACTCGCAGCAGTCAAAGACACTATCAACTTTGTGAACACTACGCGTTGGAGCTGGCGCGGCACTACAGATGCACAGGCTGAGCAGGAGAACCAGTTGGACTCCGCGGCAGAGCGTCTCCGAGGTGCGCTGGCGGAATTCAGGGCGACTGGACGTCTGCGTTTCATGGAGCCCTTCGAGCCGCACCTGGGCACTTCCGCCCCACCGCTGCGCAGTCTGTATGTTTGCTACGTTTTCAGTGCATCGATCGTCGTTGTCTCCGAGGCAATTCTAACAACCGCCGAGACTGTGCGAGAGATCACCGGCAAGCGCAAAAAGAATAGGCTATGGGCTCCGAAGGGGTTGCGCCAGCTCGCGCATGCCTTGTTCGTAGAAAAGAGTACCGACGGTGATTTGGGTGCCTACGGGGAAACCCAAGAGGTTACAGATATCATCCCAGAAGGAGATGAAGAAAAAAAATACCGTTAGTATCAATGACGGCTTTTTTGACATTAAATCAATTGTCATTCTTTTCCCAGGGCGTGACCCAGATAGCCGACCACCAACAAACGTAGTACAAAAGATCATGAATTACTTGAACAGCATTTATCAGTGGACTAAAACGCCAGAGGCTCTGGTACACCCAGTTTTGTCTGCGAACCCAGCGACTAGGTGCTTAACGGTGGTTGCCCAGTTTGTTTTCAGATATATATTCATTTCGATTGCAATTTGGGTGCCAGCAGTAATCAGGAGCACCGCACGTAAGTACCCTGATGTGCTTGCCCGTCTAAGTTTACGGTCCCTCTTGGCAGACTTTTATTACGTACAAAAGGGTGTCTGGTATGACAAGCTCGGATCACATCCATCACAACTCTGACCATGATATCGTAGGGCACTTATCATGGCCCAGACGACGTTGACAATATATGCCGGCGACCAGATATACAAGTCTGTAGATCCCTTGTCTTGTGTCTTATCGTTCCCTTCTTTGACCCTGGAATGAAACAGCTACTTCATCCGGCTGACCGGGACATTTATTGGTCTTATCGTTGGATTACTTGCTTGGTATGTTGGTGAGTGTCATTACCGTCTCTCTTCCGGTTGTCGACTTGAACGTCATTTGTTTAGGGAACGGCCACGCACGTGGAAATGCGTACGGGACGGCGGCAAGCGTCGGTGTCTTCCTTGTGCCAGTCATGTTCATTCGGTTGTTTGCCCCTCAGCAGTACCTTCAGGGTACCATTCTCATGGCTGTATGCGGTGGCCTTATTGTATCCAATTTTTTAATCCTAACTTCCTTTCAGTCTACTGTTGCTCTCATCGTCGGATATTCCTGGATTGACGGCCACCTCTTTCTCATTTCCAATGTCGGAATTGGTTGGCCCGTCGCCTGGAAGCGCTGGGTACTGGTCACGATTGGTATGTTATCATTGACATTTCTGCATCATGCTTACCAACGCATGGATAGGATGCGCTGCATCCTTTATCTTGATGATTTTCCCCCCTACATCTGCCCGTAAAGCTGTCCGTGTCCGCTGTGCCAAGACCCTCACCTCGCTCTCCTACATATATGCATCGTTCATGTCCGCCTGGATTATGGACACTCCCTCTTCGAAGGAGCTAAAGTCTAGTCTATCGCCACGGATCGGTTCACTCCGCGTTAAATTGTCCACGGTAGTGCTACAACTTCGCGATCTGAAAGAGATAGCAGGATGGGCGAGATGGGAGGGAAATGTGCGCGGCCATTGGCCGTATGAGGAGTACGACAGACTGGTTGATATACAGCAGGAGATGGTTGGCGTGTTCGCTCAGGTCAGCCGAGTTTCTAATTGAGCGCGTACTGTTGATGATTCCGAGAAGCTTGCAAGTGCACTCTCACAGCTCGACGACGAATGGCGATCAGAAATCATACAACACACCAAAGTTGTCAACCCGAACTTCGTCCGTACCCCTTTGACTGATTCTTCAAATGTCATTAAAGGGGTTCTAGATCTCGGATGTTCTCTCCGTTTTCTCACTGGTCGCGCAGTCGCTTCGTACTGGGGAACCGATGCACACTGTGCTTCCCCAAAACTTGCTTGATCGACTACTTTACCACGATACTGCAGCTTATGCTGCTCCGCCAGCCATAGGCGTTGAGCTCGTACGAGAACTTCGTTCGCCGAATTACTTGTTCTACGCGACGGCGGTGATCAGCGTACTTCAGATTACAGAAGTACGTGCAACTTCTGCCTAAGATGAGAATGTCTGCTTATCACAGTTAACGTATACAGTTGCTGGATGAATTGCACAGTATTACGCGCAAGTTGTGCGGTGAGATACCGTTCAAAGGTTTCGAGCAGTGGAAAGATGTCCACCAACGTGCGCATGCTCCGGCTCCCACCACCTGATTTGGTTTTGTGGAATAATGGAATACCTGGGGTTCACCCTTTACCCACCTCAACGGTTATTTTCTGATATCTTGCAACGTCGATGACGTTGATGTTTGATTTATACCATAGTGTCATTTACTTGATCCTTGCTTACATTTCACGACAGGCTAACTGTCCAATGAAAAGGAAAATCAATTCGATCACGGTTCATTGGAAGTCGTACGACATAGTGTACAGAGTCTATCTCAAATTGCGAACACAACAACCCTACTCATGTTTTGGAATCGCTCCTGCATTCCTACACCCTTCTTTTCCTACAGTGAAGCTCACAATAAACAAGGACATGGTCGGGATTTAGGAAGCCGGGAGTCTCTTGAGGAGAACATCCTTCAGGGTGACGCTATCCTCAGCAAACTTCTTGATACCTTCGTGAAGCTTGTCAAAGGCCATCTGATCTTTAAGGAGCTCCCAGCGGAATTCGGGTTCATTGTCAACAAACGAAACTTTCGGGATTGGTTCTGCCTGTCCGGCAGCTTCGGTGCTGAGCTTCCTGGGGACTGGAGCATCACTCTTCTTTAGCTCCTCGAGGAGCGTGGGTGAGATGGTGAGGAAGTCCACGCCTGCGAGGGCCTTGATCTCGCCAACCTACAGGAGACGTATGGACGCTCAGTGACAAGTGGCGGTTAAGGGGACTTGAAGGAAGCAGGCTGTGAATGGATACAGACATTACGGAATGATGCGCCCATGACGATAGTCTTGTAACCATGCTGTTTGTAATAATTGAAGATCTGCCTGACAGACTGGACACCGGGATCATCCTCGCCTTCGTAGTTCTTCCCGGTTGCCTTCTTGTACCAGTCGAGGATCTGGTCGTGCAGAACAGTTAGATTACATAAGACGTATAGATCATCAGTTAATGCATGACTAACTCGGCCAACGAATGGGGAGATCAATGTCACGCCAGCTTCAGCACAGGCAACAGCCTGAGCGAAGCCAAAGAGAAGAGTGAGATTGCAGTGTATGCCCTCGTCACGCTCGAGCTCGCGCGCGGCTTGGATACCCTCCCAAGTCGATGCGATCTTGATGAGCACACGTTCACGCTTAATGCCAATCGACTCGTAGAGCGCGATGAGTTCCCTGGCCTTGGTCTTGGTTCCCTCCTTGTCAAAGGAGAGGCGGGCATCTACTTCGGTAGAGACACGGCCAGGGATGATGGTAAGGATCTCTCTACCGAATTCGACCAGCTACAAAGACGCCACGTAAGTGGATAATCGTCGGAATATTGTGCTCAAAACCGTACCAGACGGTCTATGGCGGCATCGACCTGCTGTTGTGGGGTGCCACCCTTCTTCTTGCCGTATGCGAGAGCGACATCGATCAGGCGGGAGTATGCGGGTTTGTTCGCCGCAGCAAGTATGAGCGACGGGTTTGTCGTTGCGTCCTATGGCTCTATAAGCCCCAACTGCGATGGGAGAACGCCGGTCATTAAGAGCTTGCCTGGGGTTTGTAAGCATCAATGCCTATGTCAAAGTTAGGAGGGAGGAAACTCTAAGAAGCACTAAAACCCACTTTCGAAGTCGCCAGAGTCAGAGACGACGACGGTCCCAGTCTGCTTCAGCTGGTCGAGAGAGGTTGTCATGTTTAAAATATGAGGGCCGATGGATGTTGGAGAGAAGTGGTGACCGTTTCCGCCCGCGTCGGAAATCCGTTGATTGATAATATACCTCGTCCCGGATCTATCCGGCCCGGCCCGATTAACGTATGGGGAAACGAGTGGGACACGTTCGTTTCTTTCCGTTCGTGGATGACCAACAGCAGCAGCGGTAATGTTGCGCTTTTCTCTCACTGCGCTTTGGGTCGATTTTTCCCAGTTGTCCTGCCCCGGATGAGAAAGATAAAGCTTGTTCCTCTCACGTGCTTACGCGAATTTACCCTCTCAGATCTTAGATTGAACGTTCATACATTCTACCTATGTCTGGCTTGACATGAGGGCGTATGCACGATCAACCTGGAATTGTCTGCTGCCATCGGTTGCTCGGCTCTGATAACCACTAGAAATACACACACAACGCCGAGTGCTCAGGGGACTCCGTGCTACTGCCTTCTTTGGTCCTCTCTGCTGACCATACTTCCAAGGAGGAAAACTCCAGGATTTTCGTGATCTCATCGCTGCCCTATAAATGCTTCAGGCGTACGCGTGGAGCCCTCTCACTTGAATAAAATGTGTCAAGCCAGTCAAACACTTCCAACGGTTTGCACCATCACCCGGTTGCTCGGTAGAGACACCAACCAGACACTTGCCCTTCTGGTACTCCTAAGGTGATTTCATTGCGAGCTTATCGGGACTCGCATTTGGGTAATTGCGGATAGTAAGGTTTGCGCCGCTATGTCATGGAAATTCCGGATACCACTGCCCAGCCCATTTTCTCATCTCCTCGTGTGTCTTGTCAGCGTTGTGAGTACATTCCTCGGCCACCATGGGTCAACCAAACCACAGAGTACGCATTTTTGCACCGTAATTGGTCAGGAACCCCTAGCAACAGTTGTGTTGTGAACCTAAGGCAAGGTAGATTCTCTGAATCGGACCCTCAAACCTCAGAAAACATATGTGTGCATACAACATGGGTTGATCAGAGTACAGATTATGCATATAGTTAGTTTTACCTCCAGATAATGCCTCGAGACCAACGTCAGGACGGTGACACAACTAGCCGCGGGATACATCAATAACCCATACCCATACACGATATACGATCGAAGGCATACCGTCGTTTGCACCAGGAGAAGGATCCGGAGGTCTGTTTGGCACTGAGGAGGGCTGGGATTTAGGTGAGCAACGGACGGACTCTCGAAGTTGCCCTCGCAGACGCATCAGCGCTTTCCCAAGCTCATTGCGCCCCTGACCGTCTCTTCCGATCCCCCAAAACACGTCATCCTATGTTTTCTTTATTTAGTCCACCAAGAACTTGCACCGAGACAGCACCGAGCAGCGCACAGGACTATCCTCGATGAGCTCTCTATCTCCTGTTTCGAGGAGCGTCCGTCGCAGATCCTCGTGTTGTGTGAATTTAGCACTGAGCACCGTGTCCATCACCTCGACGTTTACGTCGAACCAGTCTGATCGCTGATGAGCACGTTGAAATCTTGCCTCTGAGCGCGCAGCGCGTGCGCTATGCTGCGTTCGCATCAGCTCGGCTATCGCTGGATCAGTCTTCATGAACTTGAACGCCTGAAAGACTGCTCGAGGAGAGGGCCGTCGTTAATACTGCAACAATAGCGTGGTCACGGTACGCACGGTGTTCAGCAGTGGCATAAATTTTTCCTTGGTATTCGATCGAGTGCAAAGAAAAGTTTGTAAACCTGAACAAATGCATAAGTGTTAGGATGAAACACCCCCTGCGAGCATGAAGGGGTAAAAGGGCAAGCGCACTCGAAAAAAGGCTCGCCGCGGTGGTAGAAGGATATTGGAGAAGTGTCTATCCTAGTAATTACGCAGTCTGGGTCACACGGATTAATGTCAGACTAAGGTCGAAGAAAGAAACGCCATTGCAGAACGAATACCGTAACCTCGACTGACCTCCCTGATCGCCGTCGACGTCCATCGGCGTCGGGTCGCTGAGAGCCTTGCGGCTCCCTTTCTCCAGTCTTGTTTCATCCATGCTCTCTTTCTGAAGAAGGGGAGAGCCAATTGAGACCAGGAAGGAAAGATGGCATAAGCCGAGCTGAACCGATGGGGGCTTATCTTGATCATCCACGTGATTGACAAACCCTCACCCGTGCTTGGCGGGTGCTGTTTCCTTCTCACAGCCATGGCCACCCTCATTCAGAACATCTTTTACGTGTTTCGACCTTTCACTAGCACGGAACATACAGGACATGAGGAAGAACCCATCTATTTCTACGAGTCTGATAAGCCATACTATGAGTCAGTGAAACCGTCATTTGCCATTCAGTTGCCGTCGCCACTCATACTTGGCTGCCTCATCATCCACACATCACTAGATTTACAAGCTTCTCCGACTATTCAGTAGAGTATCACGGGCTCGTCTATCCAACTGCAGAACATCGTACGCTTTCTGCCATAGAAAGCGAACTGACGCATGTAAATCACGCGATACCTCCGCAGTCTTTCAGGCGTTCAAGTTCATGCGCTCAGATCCCGCGCTCGCGGAGCGTATACGGAAGCTACCCACTCCCCGCATGGCTCAACAAGAGGCAAGGAAAGAGGCACATCGACAGCGCGCCGACTGGCTGCATATAAACGTCGCCATCATGGACAAGGTGTTAGACAGAAAGTTTTCGCAGCATCGTTCCCTCCGCCACATGCTGAGAAACACCGGCTCTCGGGAACTCATAGAGGACAGCCCGGTGCGTGCCTACTTGAATTCCAAATCCTGGCCTCCGTGGCTCAGCGTAACGTGTTCGCAGATTGACTGGTTCTGGGGGATTGGAAGCGATGGTAAGGGCCGTAACGAGCTCGGAAAGGCGCTCATGCGACTGCGAGAGCGACTGCAAGCTCTGAAAAGGAACTGATATTAGAGTACATATATTTATTGTAACTCGTCCTCATGTACTGTATCTCCGCGGTTCTCGTCACGTGATTAACGAGCTGCGGCTGTATTAGTCTGACAACTCGACATCCGTCCTTGACCTCATCAGTTTATCAATGTGTCCTGATACTCAACGAAGTGCGACGACGCTTTGCCAATATCCAGGCTGTACGAGGTCGGTCTGGCAAGACCCTGACGGGTCATACTCCTCGTTCTGTGGAAACACCCACCGACTTGCGATGGCAAGTCACCGAAGCTCACAATCGGACATGTGCAAGGTTGGACAGTATATCCAGGATTCGTGTTATTCGGCATATAACTAACTCTGAGGTCAAAGAATTGCAATACCAAACCCTTGTACATCGAGAATGGGAAAAGTATGCATTCAGTCTATCCTAGGGGCAGCGTAATTGAAAGACGGTTCACCTTTCGTTAGCCCACGATTTTTGTGGGCGACGTTGTGCACAAGCATTTAGCAACAATGGTCGGCGTCCCAGTCACTCGATGTCGAGCCCGCCACCGAACGATAACAAGTGCATCATTCCCGGATGTCGAAAACGAGCTTATGTCGACGCCGACGGAAACGCTACAAATTTCTGTTCCCAACGCCACCGAGGGTATGTTCCTTGGGTGGGTGTTACCCTAGATCTCAGCTGATGGCGTACGTAACTTCCAGCGCGGCTGTCCAACGCGGCATGGCGGATGCCTGTCTCTTGTGCGTACTGAAGCTTCGTGAGACCCGTCAGATATAGAGGTTAATCCACGGGACCCATAAAGTTGCAAGGAAATGCCAACGGTCAAGTTCGGTGACAGGCAAAGCGACTTCTGTTCCAAGCATTGCAGCACGTCCGCGCTCAGTACAGGTTAGTTCCTCATCACCGGAAACCTCTAAGACTCATTGTCGCCCTTTTTTAGCGCCAAGGATCCTGGAAATTCCTGAAAAGAACAAGAAACACGAGGAAGGTAAGTCTTAACGGACATTCACCAGTCACCACCCGCACCCACGGAAAACATACTGTCGTAGTGGTGAAACAGTTCACTGAACAGTGGAAGCACCCAACGCCAGTGCCTACAGTGATCAAGGTCCGCGCTGTCCTGCTCTGTGCTGTGGCATTCGTACGGTCTGATAGTATATTTGTTTAGCTTTGGAGAATTTATGGGGATCCGGCGGTGCTTGACCGATTCTCCCGCTACCAGTGAGATAGACCACTTCAGTATGGCTGAGAGTACGTACGACTCACTGTGAATGCTTTAGGCTTGAGATAGAGCGGCGCAGGAGTATGTCTAACGGGAACACACGACGCCGTTTTCACGGTACTCTACGGGCGTGTACCTTGGGGGACACCTCCAAGGACAACAAACTTTGCGTACAAAGCGCATGTAATATGTGCAGGATCATCAAGGTGCCACTCGACTGTCCTTCTGGCTGTTCGGTGACGCTCATGCGCAGGCGCGCCACAGAGCTCCTTCCAGCTCGCCCGGGCGGGTCAAAGGACCAACTTTGGCCGATTTGGGACGGGAATTTATACATCCGCGACTTCATCCAAGGTCAGTTTGCGTTATTGATGTGTGTGATGGTGGGGAGGGCGACGACGTGTACAGGCCAACGATTATTACGACGGGAACGCGTCTCCAAACAGGGCGATGCTCTTAAACGACGTCGTTATGGGCAAAACAATCAAGCTGACGCAGAATGACGAAAGCCTGACTCAGGTACGGAACCTGAATTCCGTGAAGCATTTTTCTTGTACTACACTCAGAATCTCGACAGCCACCGGCGGGGTATGACGCGGTAATCGGTGAACCTGGAGGAGATTTGAACTATGATGAGAGCATTGGTGCGTACAAAGTGGCTGGGAATCACAGATGATGCTCCAGGCCTAATATGTCGTTGCAGTGTATACCGTGAGTGGGCGCCAAAGCACGTGTGATACATTGACCATTAATTGGGAAATGACAAGAATGATGCGATTCGCGCTTCTTTCCTGATCGTATACAAATAAGAAGAACAAAGAACGCCTGGGTTGGTCCGGTTTTTGAACGTTTGGTGACGAATCACTTTTCACGGCATGTAGAGTAGACTCCAGTTGGGCATGCCCGCATGCGAAAAAAATAGTTACGTATCAGCAATTTCCGCTAGTAGTCCGCTAGTTCGTACGTCGGATGTCTTTGAGAAATGGAATTGGCCCACATGTGATTGCCACAGGCATCGGTTCCGCAAGACGAGAAACCCGCTTATGGTGGGCTTCTTACAAATACAACAACCCTCGTCCTTGTCAATCATCCATGAACAAGAACGCGCTTAACAATCGTGTGATAATCGTAGTGATGGTAGGGTCAATCTCACAAATCTGATTGTTCGCTCATTTGGAAAGGATGTTATTGGTCGCATTGAATGGAACAGGGTGTATCGGGAAGTGGCAAGACAACGCTAGGCAAGGCGATTGCCGAAGCGCTGTCACTGCCATTCATTGACGCGGACGACATACACTCGCAGGCGAACAGAGACAAGATGACGAGAGGGGAGCCGCTCACGGACGCCGATCGCGGTCCGTGGCTCGTCAACGTACGCAAAGCGGCGGTGCAAGCCCTTGAAGGCAATGCATGGTCGGGAGTAGTGGTGGCGTGCTCTGCGCTCAAGACGAGCTATCGGGAGGTGCTTCGTGGTACACGGGCCCACCTCGGTTGTTCGGAGACATACGAGGTCATGGCCATCAGCCACGAAGGTTACGATACGCAACAACCGATGGGAGAGAGAAGAGAAGAAGAGCGGGGAAACGGAGCATCCCCTGCGCAGAAACCACGGACGGTTTTTGTGCACCCGTTTGGGCGGCGATCCGAGCTGTTGGAGCGCGTTGCGGGTCGGGAGGGGCATTTCATGAAGGCTAATATGCTCGAGTCGCAATTTGATACGTTGGAGAATCCTGCGGGGACGGGCGAGGAGGGCGTCGTGGGGGTTCAACTGGAGATGGGGCCGGAAGAACAGGTGCAGGCGGCGCTCGACGGTTTACGTACGATCGGAGCCATTGAGAGGCGTTGAATCGAACGCAACGCACAGAGGACGGACGGGGATTATGGGGCGGCGCGCGGTAGGCACATGGAGCAGGGCGCTGTACGGCTGCCGCCTGTGTCACCAAGGGACGGCTATGCCAGATGTGGAGAAACGAGCCGAAAGTGCCTGACCACGGCTGACACGGCTGACATGGCCGAGTTGGGGGGGCCCATAAGAGGGATAATCGACCCTTGGCGTGTGAGCGACCCGTGAAGGACTGTCGAATATCTGCCTCTTGGGCGCATTTCAAGTTGCCAGGCCATCCCAGGGCGAGCGGTCTCCAGCCGTCATTCTTCCCCCTCCCTCACCCGTCCTCTCCACCACCATCCCCCCCCTCCCCCTCTCCTCCTCCCTCCTCCCTTCCGTGCACCATGTTGCCGTCGTCTCAGGTAAACACGAATCCCTTCGAGTCTATACCACGAGACCGGTCGAGGGGGTCGACCCCGACACCACCCTCTCCCAATGGTTCTCCTAACGGGTCATCCTCCGCCCTCTCCCCCCGCACCCCTACCTTTCCCCCTTCCGACCCACTCTTGACCACCGCACAACCACCCGATCAGTCCTCTTCTTTGCCTTCGAGGACCCACTCACACTCCTTATCATCCGCCTTCGTATCTTCCCCCCTCAACCCCAACTCTACTGCCCCCTCTCCCTATGCCTTCGTGCGTCCCAGGCCCGTATCCAGGAGCAGCGTGCGACTCAGTCGAATCGCGTCGGAGGATTCGCAGGCTCTCGGTTCCCAGCTTTCTACCTCACAACGCGGTTCCATGGTCTTATGGCGCCTCATCACCACAGACGAGTCGGGCGTCCTCCTTCCTCCCCCTTCTTTGTCTGCAGACCAGCAGCGTGCCTCCGTCTTGTCCACTGCTTCCCGCGACTCGACATGGACTCTCTCATCCGACTCAAAGTACCCGTCTGGTCCGCCAACAACTTTCAGAAGTGGCCTCGTACCTTACGCCTGGGACCCTTCGGTAGACGAACAGGACGATACCGATGAAGTTGACTCTCTCCATGCACCTGACGCTGTCGACAAGCCCATCTCCGTCTTCAACCCCCGTAGCATCTCGAACATTGGTGTCCTGATCATTCTCATCGGCGCCCTCCTCAGCCTTTTCATTGCATACCCCATCCTTACGTATGTAAGGCACAATGGCACCAACTTTTTTCTAGATCAAACTGGCAACGCCATCGATGATGCTCCGCAACTTGCCATCCACACTCGCTCGCTCATTGATCCTGACACACCCGACGCGGCCCTGCACCGCACAGGATTCGATGGTGTGGATTATGATCTTGTCTTTTCAGACGAGTTCAACGAAGATGACCGTTCATTTTTCGCTGGAGACGACCCGTATTGGGAGGCAGTCGACATTTGGTATTGGAGTACTGCCGATATAGAGTGGTACGACGCTCGACAGGTTTATACTAAAAATGGTTCCCTGCATATCCAAATCGACAATGTTGCGGAAAACGGGCTTGCCTATCGCTCTGGCATGCTCCAGAGTTGGAACAAGTTTTGCTTCACTGGCGGTTACATTGAGGTTTCTCTCACTCTTCCGGGTCCCAACGACGAGACACGCGGATATGTCAGTCGCTAACTTGCCTTCGTTTCCTTGTCTCATTCTTAACCCCCTCACGCAGTGGCCTGGAGCCTGGACCATGGGCAATCTCGCTAGGGCGGGATTTGGTGCGACGACAGACGGCGTATGGCCGTACTCGTGAGTATCTTTCCTTCGCCTGTACTTTTTGACGTTGATGCGGTTCCCAAGATACGATTCTTGTGACACTGGCACCTTTCCAAACCAAACCTGGGCTGATGGATCTGGCCCTGCTGCAGCTCTTCAATCGAATGCATCGCAGGCCAAGTACAACTATGCGCTGTCTTGGTTGCCTGGCCAGAGGCTCTCGTATGCCATCTCAGCTCTTTCTCCGTCGTCTTTCACTAAACCTGGGTTTTCATCCAGCGCGTGTACCTGCCCTAACGCCGATCATCCTGGCCCAAGCAACGACAAGGGCCGGGGCGCGCCGGAAATTGATATACTTGAGGCCGAACACGATAAGCAAGGTCCTGGCGGTGTGGTCTCGCAATCGGCTCAATTCGCGCCGTTTGCGGCCAACTACATGTATCCAAATGATACTTCTGACGAGTGGACGGTGTACAATCCTAACATCTCCAGGGCGAACAACTACAGGTACGCGTTTCATTTACAGGTACAATGTGTCGCTGACAACCCACTTTTTGCGTCGGCCTGTAGGGGATCTGCTGTGTCAGTCTCATCCCATCCTTGTCCGCCCGATCGTATCTCACTATATTTCATGGACTCTACAGACAACAAGCCATTTCTGGCCTTACGGAGCTCCCCTCTGACGTCTTCAGCGGTGGACCAGAACCGAATTTCCATACTTTTGGTCTGCTCATGTTGTTTTTCCGTTTATTGATTCGTTCTCATTGGGCCTACGCAGGTTTTGAATATTTCGCGAATCCGCAGTCGCGCTCCGATGGGTTCATAACGTGGTCTATGGATAACACACCAACGATCAGGATGGGTGCGAGTGCAATCGGGCCTGACCAGGCAACTGATATCAGTCAACGGTTAATTTCTGAGGAACCTATGGTATGGTCACACCAATCATTTACCTTACCGTTATTCATCTTGATCGTTTCCAGGCCATATATTTAAATGTGGCCATGTCGCGTATGTGCTCTGCCTCTCTCACTTCCAAGGTCACTACTAATACCCTCTGTAGCGAACTGGCAGACAATCGACTTGTCGACGATGATATTCCCCGCTGAGATGCTCGTCGACTACGTGCGTGTCTACCAGCGTGTTGGCAATAAGAATTTCGGCTGCGACCCGGATGATCATCCTACAGAGGCCTACATCAACAGAAATTTGGACGCATATACCAGTCTGTCGCGTCTCAAGTCAGGCAGGAGTTCATTCTTGCTGATAGTTTCCCTTTACGTAGATCCGCAGTTGAAATATTGGTCGACAGGAGCCGCTAGCGCGAACAAACCTTGGCCCAAGAACGGGAACGTGCGTGTTAATCCCTTTGCTCACTTTGCCTTCCTGATAGAACACTCGATGAGCAGTACAGCGGTGGTTGTTAGCGACTTGGATCAATGCCGCGACTTCGCCTTCTTATCTTCAACCCGCTAGAGTTATACCTCCACACATGATAGGACTCCGCTATGGACTCTTTCTTATGAGCGAACGACTCTGTTCCACCTCCGTTTTACTGTCTATTACGTACTTACGACCGCGCCCCCACATTGCATATAGTATACCATACGTCGTGTATACCTCCCCGCATCTCCGCATCCCCTCCACCTTTTTCGGACCAGGACTTGTCGCCTACCCGGACATTCCCCGTGAATCTCCCTCTAACGAGACATTTGCCGCATGTGCCTTGTTCAGGTTCCTGTGGTCTCCATCATTACCTACCTACCTGTCGCGGCCCAGATTCTGCCACAGGTGTTTCGCTCCCTGCATCCATATAGTACGTAAGTTATTGAAATCGCTTGAGGGGGGAACACTTCTTACTGGATATCACTTGATCGTTTCCTAATCATTTCATACGACACAGTGGAACTTTTTTGTCCCGTTTCTTGTTTCTTGTTTCTTTTGGCTTCTTTCTGTTCTCCTTGCTCTTGGGCTTTGATATATCATACAGGGCAAGGTAATAATACAGGCAGAGCGAAACCCGTTTTCGTCGTACTGTACAATTTTGACCGCCGCACATCACAGCGTCTCTATCTGTTTCAGGTCATCATAACGGTCTAAATCTCTGTTTAGCTGTTTGGTCCAGAAGCAACAACAGTGCAACGTACCCATTTAGTTGATACCAGTTGTAGTATATTTGATAAGTTTCGATACGGAATAGACGGATGGATATCCAGGAAATGGTCATGGGTCAAGTACTCCGATTCGAAAAACTACCAGTCAGTACTAGTCAGGTACTGCACACAAGTCAATAACGGTTCTATCATCGTGCAAAGCGGGTACCTAAGGAACCCATTCGCTTCTCTGATGGAGAAGCGGAAACACCAACATCTAAGAATCGTCCTGATGTCAGCCATGAGCACTCAAGTTGCCCTCGAGCATCAGTAAAACACGTTTTTACTACTTCAAGGCTTTGGCCCAGGAAGAAGCCTGGGGATCATTGGACGCTCAGCGATGGATATGGCCGTATATTCGACCTATCTGCCAGTGTGCAGTACGGGCTGGGTAGGTTGGACCGAATCAAGCTGCCGATGGGTGGGTGCAGTAGTCTCTCCGTAGTACCTCCTGGGAGGATGCCAGCGGGCGCGAGTCAGTGACACCTAACGAGTACATTTCCAAGTTCGACATATCATAAAGCAATTGATAAAACTGGAAAATCAAAATATCAGACAGCGGTGCCAGAACGACAGACAATAAGGTGCTCGAGCACGACAACGCGATGCGAGATAGAACCGTATCGCGTCAAACTGAAGTCCTCAATGACCATGGGACAACGCGAAATGCAAGGCCGTCCTGCCATCGTTATCCTTGTCATCGACATTAATTGGCGCTGTGTTGAGGTGGCAAACGTTAAGGCTTCAAGCTTCAAGCTTCAACGCTCCCGCTTTGGACTGCTCCGATCAACGGGGTCGAACCAAACTTGAATATTAGCGGTTCAGTTTGGCGCCATACTCTAGTAACAGTTGCATCGCGCTAACGGGGACGGGATGCGTTGGGGCGCGTTAGGAGTTTGAGTCAGGACCGTGGTCGAATAACTGGTACAGTAATTGGTGGCTGCAACTCGGCGATCTCTAATGAGCATTTAAGTTCCGTTTTATTGCTCAAGCGCTCAAGGCTTGACGACGAATTGCAATTTTCCAGTCTCGCGAGGGGATAGAAAGCCCATGATGATGGGGAACTTGAAAATGACCGTCGTGCCACCGACATGAGGCAGGCCTGCCCCTGCCCTCATAGCTACTGTAGTTCACCAAATTTGTCTTATTGCAGACCATAAGGCAACGTCGTTGGCATGGCAGATGGTCCTCGACCTTGCAAATCAACCGCGTCCTTTCGTGGGCCATACTCTGAATCTTGTGACAGGTTACCGTGTCTACAACCCTCGCCGGTCCTTTCAAGCAGCAGGAGTTTCTCCAGGGTGTGCAACGAGCTTCACGCCGCTGATCCTGCCGCTTGCCAACTTCTCCAGTGCTGCTGGTATCCCTTTCAGTCCTTCTGCGATCAATTCCACGTTGTTAGGCTTATAAAGAGCATTAGATGCAATGCGACGTTTGGCCACGTAGAAACAACGTACCTTGATCGAGCCGTCCGCGAGCAAACCAGGGAGTGCCGCATACATCTCCCTCCCAAACTCTGAATGACCGTGATCTCGCACCGCTCCGTATGTGACCACAACCCACCGATTGTCCTTCGGTTCATTGACTGCAAATGGGAGTGTTAGGACAAGACTCCCGTTAGGTTCCAGGATCTCCCAGTCCGCCCTCTGTGAATCTGGTGTCGAAATGGCGTCGTAGATGATCCCCACAGGTCCTTTCGTGATTTCTTTGACAACCGCTGGAAGTGAACTGTATGGCACAGTGCGATAGTCGATGACGTGAGTGGCGCCTGCCGCGCGGCAGTAGTCCTCATTGCGCGCGGAGGCAGTTGTAATGATTGGGTTGAAACCGCTAAGCTTTGCTAACTGGAGTGCTTGACACGATATAAAGTCTCATCATCGAGCGTTATCCCTAGAGAGGTGAAACTCGTACCATATTGGCCGACGGAGCTGGCGCCCCCCGAGATGTATATTGCCTGTCCAGCATACTTCCCGCGTCCACCGTCCACCCAAGGGGCAATGAGCTCAGCACCCCCCCGCTCTCTCTTCTTCTGGTAAAGTCCGATGGCGGCAGTGGAAAAGCCAAGAGGAATGGTTGACGCCTGGTCAAATGTCACGTTATCCGGGATCTTCAATTTCCCCAAAGTCAGTCCGACATCCTGGAGGACAAGACGAAGACCGACCTTGGCGATCAGCGGCACGTCTACAAGGACGTATTGTTGGAACGTCCCCCTGTGGCCTCCGAAAACAGCTTGAAAGAAACTGTGATTGCTTCAGTTCGGCGGACGGCGCTTCGCGTTTCTCGGAAAGCATCATACGCACACTCTGTCTCCTTTCTTTGGCTCCGACACGCCCTCTCCAATCTCCTCGACGAAGCCAGATCCATCATTCCCCGCGATATACGGGTACTTGTCGACGAAGATCCCCGTGCGCTGACTAATACCGTCCACAGGGTTCAAGGCGCAGGATTCGATCTTGACAAGAATAAAGCCAGGTCCTGGCCGAGGGACTTCTCTGTGAGAGAGCTGGAATGGGCCACCCTTCTCTGAGAACCACAGCACTTGCTGTTCGGATGATGCCAAGGCCATAGCGTTGAAAGTGAGAAGATGACTGGGGGTGTGATTTCCAGGTCCAGGAACATCTGTGGGGCGTTTAAATACAGGGAAATATGCCAATGACTCGATCGCTGCGTCCCAACACGTCTTTTCTCATCAAGTTGTTATCAAATAGCTTTCTCAGCAGGATGGTGGAATAACACCCAGGGGTGCTTACAGGAGGTAGTGTGGCGCTCACGATAGTTCTGATTGGGAAGGTGTCGATCAATACTTTGTGGGTGGCGGGGAGAATGTGGGCCACCGTGATTCAAGTTTCCGGGAGAGAGTGGGTCAATGTGGCACTGCTATCGGATAAAATTAAATTAGCACCGCTAAAACATAGATTGATCCACTTGACCCTGATCCCAATGTTTGAACGAGTGGACGAGGCCCTAGTCGTGAGTTGTGAACCATAGCTGTCGGTGCGCCCCCGAATGGCACACCTTTCCCGATTTTGCGACAATTTTTATGTCTACGTCGGACATGAAGTTGCGAGTCTGTCCTTGGGGTGAAATCTGTCGTTGCGCCATATGCGGGCTCTTCATTGCGCCATTCAGGAAGTAGAATAGGCGGCTAAACAAGCTCAACGGCTTTAAAGCATTCGGGGTTATGACTACTAACAGGTGCCCTTCCATCGAACAGGCCCTTCATTCGATCACTTCGATTTTCTCGCTCAACTCTTGACCTATCTTCATGAAACTTTGTATACAGTATCTAGTACATCATACCAACACACTCAATAAGTTTTTCTGATAAAAAACCTGCCCTGGGGCGAAAGGAAAGAAAGCGTGGTTTGTCACGCCTGCCGACCGATGCCGTGTCGGAGTTTCTAGGTCCCGGAAAATGACGAAGTGGCAAGCTTGCTAGCCGAGCTGAGTTCCAATGAATCCCAACTCTTGCCCAAATTTGGTGCGTGACACTGCGTGACTGTTCGAATGAAGGGCCTGTTCGATGGAAGGGCACCTGTTAGTATCCCAGCCCAATGGAACTTCCACGCTCATGACTCATTCTCAATCTCGTGCCAAATATAGGATCCGATACCTGCACTTGCTCTGGATGGGAAGAAGAGGATAATGTTCTCCCGATCTGATGCACCCCTGTACCCTCCGAACAGGAAAATATCCACTAGTTTTTTTACTTTTCAACTTTTTGGAAAAAAACAATAGGGTTTTATTCCACTTATCTTCTCCTGAAAATGAATCTGTGAATCGATTTTTTTTTTAGTTATAGGTTCTTTTTCGACTTTTCGACTCGTACGAGTGCAAAATTTCACTTGAGGCTCGCTCGGACGAGCTTGAACCAGGAAAAATATGTAAAAAAGGGGTAAAATGTCAAAAAGGGAACCTATTTTGTCCTAAAATAGTAAATATATATAAAAGTCTTGAAAAGTCTATGAAAGTCATCATTTATATTGCATTGCTCACTATTTCAACTTTTCACTTTCATACTTGAAAAAGTTAGAGACTCGGAGTCAAAAAGTTTTTACCAAACTTCCTGATGTTGTCGAAGAACAAGTGGATTATTGTCTGCATTGAATAGATCAACCTCAATAATAGAGGGCAATGTCCAACTGGGAACCTGGAAGTTGGATCGAGCAAATTTCGATATGATCGCCTTCGGTGACACGGGCAGTAAGCCAGGCCGCGGCGCATCGGTGATGGGTCCCAGTTTCAGGGCCCGAAAACTGCCCGAGGCGACTACCCACGGAGTTCACTTGGGACTATAGTAGGGTCTGACAAAAGTGGTACGCGCTGTACGCACAGGATGAAGGCCAGGTATTAGACATGACAAGATTTCGATCCCTCAGCAAGGGCGGAGTAACTTGAATGATGAGTGTGATTCAGAAACACTACGAAATTCAAGGCAACGTGGTGGTGTGGGACTCAAAACCACGAAGCCTGCAGGCGGCACGTATCCTCTTGCTCTCGCTTTGCACCTCATTTCCATCCAAGTGGGTAATCATAACATACAAAGGTCACACTTCGAGAAGTCCAGTACAGTAAGTCATCGAAACATAGAATGCCAAAGAAAGACCGCCATCTCGCCATCTCGTAGTTAGATGAGGCGCTACCCAACCTCTTTAGTATTCGCCCGCTTCCTCTTGCGGTCGTTCTGAAGTTTGAGAGGTCTCAGCTTCCAGAGCCAGTATATCGCACCTAGGATGCCACAAACGACGGCGCATCCGCCCGTAACGCCGAGTGTGATGAAGCTTGTCGTACCGTATCTGCTACCTTGTCCGTCGCTATAGATGATCGCGAAGGCCGCGAGAACCCCGGAGAGGCTATTGAGCATCCCTGGGATGAAGATGTTGCTGAGTAACCAGACGTAGTTATGCGACCAGCGGAACCAGAGATAGCACATCCCGATCATGCCGATGCTGCAGCAGGCGTAGCCGGCTACCAATCTGTCCATTGAAGCGTGCGTTAGATTAATCATCAACCAATAGAGAGCGGGAAGTGCATATTCAGAGTTGTTTTGTGGTTCAAGGAAGGGACAAGTGAAAAGAAAAGGACGTACTTGCGAATCCTATGTAGGGCACTCAAAATTTGGTGAAATTCGCTGTTATTGATGGCGTTATTGAGAGGGTTGAATGCGCCGGGGAGAACGACGAAGCCTGCGAGGAGCATCCAAACGAAGAAGCCTGCGAGGATGTTGTCGAATAGCGGGACCGCATCTGAGTCGGCCAGCATCTTGGTATACGGCGTATGCTCGTGTGTTGCGTCGGCCACCCCGGGCGAAGGATCCGTGATCTTTGGGGTGTACACATCCACACGTACGTCGGACATTACCGGAATTTCGTCTTTTATCTGCAAGGACGTGAATGCGCTATGTGAGGATTACTTGTGAAGACATACTGAAGGGGGAGTTGGTGATCCGGCCTCTTGAAACATCACACGGACTGATGTCGTAGATACAACGATGGGTACGGTTTTACAGATGGACAATACACTGGCACGGGATCTATGGACTGCAGTGAATGGTAGGACACCTGATGCAAATTGATTAGTCCCACATGTCCACGCATAGATGGCACTCCTACATACCCAAGCGTTGGCTTCACCAAGGTAGATGGTGTCGTGTGCAAGCTGTGCGCAAGATCTGACTGATCTGCGTTGGTCGGGTCGTTGTTTCGGCCACGTGAAGTCAAGACAAAAGCTTTCTCGGCGGGGGCGCGTCCAGTTCTGGGGATGGGGATTTGAAGCCGTAAGTTTGTAACGAGTCTGGCGTATATCTGAGCCACGAAGATGCTATGATATGCAGACTGTCCAGAGGTCAGATGAGCCATGGGGGCGAGAAGTTGCCCAATATATATATATTTCATCTTCGCTTCCATGTTTGTCTCGACACTTACTCACGGCGTCAGGTTTTCATTCCCCTATACCCTGAGAATGTAAGCGGGGCGCCCAGGTAGAGCTAACAGGGAATTATGACATTCCCCTGCACACCCACTAGTCTGCGTGCGACAATACTGGTTCCGGGTTGACATTTTGAACAAAGTTAGGAGAACCGACAGGAAGTAGTGGGACCGTGAGATCCTTATCGATTGTATGTATGATTGCTTGGAGGCGATGTATGTGCGGGACCATCTAAGATGAACATGCTAGTGAGATGTTAGCAAAAGTTAGGTTCGGTTCAAACCTGGGCACAAGGTTTCTTACTCCGCTGTCATTCCAACCGCCACCGCCACCTCTTCTTGCTTCCACCCCGAGTCCGTCTGGCCCCAGCGTGTTATCTGAAGCTTATCAGCCAGGTCCCCTACGCCTCGTGCATCATGACCAGAGCCCGAAACGGTCAATCCGTGTGTTGTAAGATGGTTCTGAACAGGATCAGGTGAGTCGCGGAGATCCCGTCATTATTGAAGGCTGGGATTGGTCATTCAGACGTGGCAGTGTCACATGGCCGAGCTAGGACTCAAATGGGATGCTCACTAGACGCTGTGACTGTAGAGAATGAGGCGCGGCCCCGATCGCAGAGAGTAAGTTAAAACACGCTATATAGAATGTGGACCTGTCAGGTGCACATGTCTGTGGTCATCGCTGGCAAGTGAGACATGATGTACTGCTCTTTTCTGGGATCAGAATGAAGCACATCTTCAAACTACACGAAAAAGGCCAATGCAACCACAGATTTGGGTGATGTTAGGGGAACTGCTGTGGGAGGATAGGTGTGAAGGACAATGAGGATAGCCTTAAAGGCCTAGAACGTGTCATACTATACATGCAGGAGACCTGATGGCGTTGAAGTTAATCAAAAGCGGAGACTGGATGTCGTCCACTGGCAGACCAGCCTGGTGAGCACTTGCGGCCACTCCAAAAGGCAATGGGACGATCGTCAAGCAGAAGCAGAAGCTAAGAAGAAACAACCTGTAAGAATCGAGCCATGGCGTGGTCATTGTCAGCCCTTGGAAGCATGCATAAGCATCTTCGAGCAGGAGGGAACTGGTGTTGCGAGAAGAACATTTCCGATTACTTAATATGGTGTGGTGACATCTCGATTTGGTCTTCAGCGCTTCATAAAACTCAGATCTCACACAGAAATATCTCCTTCGGGTAAAGATGATACTCCACCTATCGTACTCTTGTAAAATCACTGGATGACTATGATCGTTATTCGGAAATGGTGAACCGTGTATGTGGGTGGTAACTGGTAAGCGCAGGCGTTCGTTTTGGCGTATAGGGGCACCTCAAGCAGCGTGCTAAACTGGCTGCCCTGCACGCCATCGACGCGTGATAAACCCGGAGAAGGGATTGACCGCCAACCCGGAAATGAAGATTGGTGCACAGACATATCGGGTCATTTCTCCCGCGACGCCATAATCAAAAGGATGCAAGCAGACGTAGGCAACCGGGAGCCTATCAGTCGATCGTCGCACGTTGGAACCGACAATCAGAGATCAAAACAAATAGAAAAGGAGTCGGTTTGCCTCGAATTAGAAGCCGACGGCAAAGGAGGGGGGAAACAACGGACGCACAAGGGAATGTGCGTAGTATTGCTTTTGCTGTGTATCGGGGACGACGACGAAGCCCAGGAGGAGGTGCCAGGTGAAGGATCAGGCATGAAGACCCCGCAACGTCAGATCGGTGCGTCCGCCGCCGTTGTGGGTTCTGTCTCCGTGACTTTCTCGGGCTCGGGGTCTGTGTCTGGACCCGGAGTTGAATCAGGATCGTAGGATAAAAGCGGGGGCGTTTAAGCTGACTCGGAGAACGCCTGGATGTTCCTGACGGGAGCAACCGCCCTGTCCCCAGTCTTCTCGGCTGACTCCGTTTCTGATTCTCAGACAGAGTTGCCTGCGAAAAGGGCGTAGCGTCTGAACGATCAGATCGGTGAAGGCTGCCGTTGGTTTGCAGGACGAGCAGACTCAATAACGAACCCTTGGCCAAGGATGGGTCTTCAGGTCCGTTGGGATCATGGTCCGACTGGGCGGCTGGCGAGGAGGATGACATTGTTTTGCGCCGTACCAAGGAGATCAGAAGATCAGAAACAAGACTCATGGAAGTAGCATGACGACTTCCTTTTAATATTTGGGGTCTGGCTGGGACATGTGCCAGTAGTTGGTGCACAACCAGCCAGCGCAACAGGGGGCGTAATTGAATAGAATAGGAATAGCGGCAACTGTCACCGCTGAGTTGTTCTTTTTCAAAATGCGATCTCTGGTGAGGCGCTCAAAACTATAACCTAACAATAGAAAGCGTGCGCCGTCCAAGCCAAATTCAGTGCATTCTCCGCTTGTGTTCTGTGCCTAGTCAATTTTATTCCGATATTCGTCTTAACAGATAGTATGGTAATTTTATGATGAGGTGACGATAGGTAATTATTATGATTTTGTCCTCTCACTATACAACATGTAGGAACCCACGTGCCCAGCTTAGATTCAATAAAGCTATCTATGGTCCACTTACTATCTCTTTCAGTGGCGCTTCAATAGAAGAACGGTGATCAGGGAAGTAGAATAATCTAGATAACATGATCACTTGAGCGCTATTCGTCTCGGATGAATGGAAGCAAATCCCTGAACCTGAGAAAGTTATTTGGACTGCTGGGTACTGTCCACTTGCAGAAGGACGGACTCGGACCGCTAGTCGTTAGTGGCAAGTACTAGTGCCACGCCATTGGGATGGGGCAATCAGCAGGTGAACTGGTCCTCAAACGCTGGAAGCTATGATTCCTATTCAGCGACAGGCAATGACAAACACGCACAGAATAGCAGTCTCACTGTAAGTTAGTTGGCCATGAATGCGGCACCTAAGCTTGAAGGCGCGCTAAGCCAGCTCAGATTTCAATTTCAGCGAAATTTCAGTACCCGCCCACCACGTGGAGCCGCCCTAACGCAGCCTCACTGGCCTCGTGTGCTTGACATGCATTTGTGATTAATTTTGTAAGGGGTGTAGCCACGCTTGCCTACAAACTTAAAGCTATGCTGAACTTGAACTCTAAGTCGAGGCATCTGGACCATGTCGGGTTGAGAGTGTTCACCCTTCTGAGGTCGCATTGCTTCACACGCTTACGGTGCAGGTTTCGCCGTTATAACTGTTGCAACGGTTTTGTGCACCTACCACAGAGGCAGCGGGCACGGTCGACTTAACGAGGTCGGGAAGATGGGATACAGTTGAATCGAGAGAATGTGTGAGTGCTCGTGTCACAGCTCCATCAGCAGCCAACGACTCTGCAACCGAATGCAAAGGCGAACCCGGGACGTTCTTGAATACGGGCTTGCGAATAAGGGGAGTGGCAGGCGCAACCAGACCCCCTGCCTTTGGCTGCGGCGGAGGCGGAGCTAGCGGCTAGTCAGCCTGCTCCCTAGAATCTCTGGAGCATGTACAGACCTAGAGGAGGTGGTGGAGCTCCCCGCCAAATCACCGTCTTGTAATCCTTTTCCAAGGTGAGCAGGGCAGTACGAATGAGCGCTGCCCACAGCATTGGGCTATGTTTCTAGTCACCAAACATGGTAGTTCGGCGAGCACTCGCGGCGGGACTGTCATCCTCTGCGAGGCTGCGAAGCTCAGTGTAACCGAAATGAACGTAATACGGATCACTGCTTGTGATACCAGAAATAAGCGCGAGTAGGGGATCTGCGGTGTGAGGTGCCACAGCTAACGACTATTGATGTAGATACGTTGAGAAATAATTGCGCGTGCCAGAAAGTGACACGCACCTCCTGTACTTTATCGTCAAACAAACACTCTGCAGATTCCCATCCCCCAGTAGTGGTTACCCCTAGCAAGAAGGCCTGCCGAGCAAGGGCACGACTCCGCCAGAGGAGCATGGGGCTCCATCGTCCGAGGATAAAGTGACCGAAGAAAAGACGAAGGAGATGAGAGGCCAGGGGGATCTGGAATAGTATTAATATTGGGAGTGCTGCGGAACGCACGAGCCCAAAGGCGAGGATGTATGCTACGAAAGTGGCAGCGGTAAACATAAAGGTAGTGATACTGATGCCTATGACTTGGCGGAAAACAATAATCACAGGATCCGTCTTTGGACCTGAAAGGTAAACTGAGCATATGCTCCTGAAGTGAAAAACTGCGACCAGTGTGACTTGCGCCATGAACAAGAACAAGGATCCGTTTAGATAATAAGAGTGCTTCTTTGGGGCAGACGTGAGCAGGTAGATGGTCCCAGCATGGAGAATGAGTACCTGGATTTGACGAAGACCCCAAAATGATCACAAAAACGCGGCCAAATACGATATGAGATGCGGAAAATCGGGCTAAATGTTGATATAAAAGAACGTTGACACATGCGGTGGGCTAAAAAGGCGTAGTCAGTGATGGAGTTGACGGCGGATGGGCAGAATGGGCATAGGCATACAGTAGTTTGAATTGCAAACGTCGGTGGCCACAGTGGAGCTGGACAGTGGTTGGCGGAAGGGCTAAAGGCGGCGGCGCCAAGAGGCGGATGTGTTTCGATTGCAAATGTCGGCGGCAACAGTGGAGCGTCGACACCGCGCGTCGTATGGTGGACAGCGTGCGTGTGGGGGAAATTTCGGACCCCTGTCTGCTTCCCCATCCCACAGGGTGGTGAAGGAGCGTGGTTTCCATCGATGGCGTGCGTGCAGCATATCTACAAAGGGGCAAGGGGAAATTGCGGTCCCCTGTCTGGTTGGCGATGCCACAACGTGGTGAAGGAGCGCGATTTCCATCGCCATCGTATAGTGGACAGCGTGGGGCGGCGAGGCATGGTGCGCATTCGAACTGAGAATCGGACAGCAAACGTTCTGTGCCCGAGATCGCCGAGATGTCTTTTGATCGCAACCAATCACAGGAGAGATTTGTCTCTCGAGATAACGTTGTTTCCAACTTATAGTATTGTAGATGCCTTAAGACTTCTTGAAGCTTCTTGATTTTCATTGACTTCAGCCAATTTTCTTCCAGGATGCACCGAGATATCAAGATGAAACCATTTTATAAAACACTAAGATTCTAAGAACAACATCCATCATGCGGTGTCTACTATTGTGTGCTGCCTGGGCCCTCCTGGGTCCCAAATCAGCTTGCAACCTCACCTCGCCTTCCTTTCCCTCCAAAACCGCCTTCTCATCCCCATTCGTTAACTTGCAACATATCTACAGCACACAGACTGACATGGGACCCAGCGCAAGCACGAGAAGTCAAAGGTGGCCTTTGTTGCAGCAGTAGCAGCCGCTAGCTGTTGATGCTGCTGCTGCTGCTGCTATGTCGTCGCTGGTGCCATTGTCGCTGTTGCTGCCATGTCGCTGCTGGCGCTGGCGGCACCATCGCCATCGTATCATTGCTTCTGCTGTCCTTGCCGTCACATCGCCGTTGTTGCTGCTGCTACTCTGGCATCATCATTGCGTTTCCGCTGCCACTGCTGCTCGCGTCACGTTGTGTAGCTACTAGTGCTGCGTCGCTCTTGCGTTACTGCTGCTGCCACCATTGCCATTGCCATACTGCTGCTGCTGCTGCCATCGCTATCACTGCTCCGGTTGTCGTTGCTACACCCCCATTGCTTGTGGTAGAATGTGCTGATGTCGAGGTGATTCGTTGGCATTGAGGGGTCGGCATTGGTGTATTGGGCCTGCAAACAGAACCCGAAGCGTAGAAAGACGAAAAAAGAGAGGCACCAGAATCGTATCGGTATGACTGGATCTAAGGGATGGCCCGGGACTATAGGACAGAGGACAGAGTGCCACGTGCAGAAAGCGATGCTTCGGATACCATTGCCGTGGCTTGGGCAAAGGTGACAGGGCCATGGGGGAGACAAGAGTTATGCCTTGAGAGTCGGATCACACACTGTTGCCTCGCCGGCCCGCTACGCCGCTCTGAGCCGGGGTCACGTGAATCCATGTGCTCGATTGTGTCTTACTGAATGGTTCAAATCCACCCTGTCGCTCAGGACTTGTACTGATTTGTCTCCTCTTTTTACCAAATCCTTTACAATATCTCTGCAACTTGAAGTTTAACCCTTCTGTACTGAAAGGTTTTATTACAGCATGAACGTTGCAAGAACCATTGCCGATGTTCCACATGAGTCTTGACAGAGAAAGTCTGAAAAGGTATGTTCGATATCATCCCTCTCTCCATCTCGCTGTGGTGTGTTATAACTCGACTGTCCCAGCTCAATTAAGCGGCCGACGGAACCGCTCGCCGGACATGCGATAACGACACAACTCAGATTCCACTCCACCTCAGCTCATTCTCAACCATCGAGCCAAACATCAGGTCTGATGCCTGCATATGCTCTGAATGGGACGCTGACACTGAGAGAGGACGATGTTCTCCCGATTTTATGCGCCCCGACCCTCCTTAACAGTCATCACCAATCCACCAATCGAAGAGATCCTCGAAGAACAGCTAGATTATTGCCTGCATTGAATAGATCGACTTCAATAATGGGCTGGGTCCAACCAGGAACCTGGAAGTTGGAATGAGCAAATTTTCATATGATCGCCTTTGGTGACACAGACAGGCCGCATCGATGATCGGTCCCGATTTCAGGGCGCGAAAACTGCGCGATGGCGACTGCCCACGGGTTTACTTGGAGCTCTAAGCCTGTAACAAAAGTGGCACGCGCTGTATGCACAGGACGGAGGGAAGCTATCAGACATAACAATATTTTGATCCCTCAGCAAAGGCAGAGTGATAGTGCGTGAATCCACACTACCAGATTCAAGGCAACGTGGAGGTGGGGGACTCAGATCCATAAAGCCCGCGCGCGGCATGTATCCTCTCACTCTCGCTTAGCATCTTATTTTCCATCCAAGATAATCATAATATACAAGAGGTCACACCTCGAAACGCAGTAGGGTCCAGACAGTGTCATGAAAACATAAAATCCCAAAGAAAGACTGCCATCCCGCCACCTCGTAGCTAGATGAGGTGCCTCTCCCCAATCTCCCCAACGGCCTTTTTCGCTTGCTCCATCTCGCGGGAGTGCTCACGTTTGACACGTCTTAGCTTCCAGAGCGAGTAGATCGCGGTTAGGGAGCCACAAATGACGGTGCATCCGCCCGTAACGGCGAGTGTGATGATGCTTGACGTGCCGTACACGCCTTTCTGTGTGCCATAGATGCCCGCGAACGTCGAGAGCATCCCGGAAAGGCCATTGAGCAGCCCTGGGATAAAGACACTGTTGAGTACCCAGACGTAGTTGTGCGACCAGCGCAACCAGAGAAAGCACATCCCGAGCCCGCCAATGCCACAGGAGGCGTAGGCGATCACCAATCTGATCATTGAAGCACGCATTAGATCAATCGTCAACCAATAGAGAGCGGGAAGATCATATTCAGAGTTGTTTTGTGGTTCAAGGAAAGGACAAGTGGAAAAGAAAAGACGTACACGGGAAGATTCTGTATGGAATGCAATATTTTCTGAAATTCGCCCGAATTGATTGGAATTTCCTCGAGAGTGCTGAATGTACTGGGGAGAACGACGAAGCCTGCGAGGAGGATCCAAGTGAAGAGCCATGCCAGGATGTTGTCCAATCGCGGGACGTCCTCGAACACCATGTCGGAGTACTTTGATTGCACAATACTGACAGATCCGGCGGTCGAACCTGTTACTGATCTCTTCGGAGCGCGTCCATTTGGTCTATCACGGCTGACAACTGGGCTCTGAGCCAGATTGATTGTCGGGGACCATGAAGCCCCCATAGTAGGGGAGCTAGCTTCGCTGATTACGGTTGAGATTCGGTTGGGTTGGGTTGAAAGAGGGGGAGTCACATCGCTCGCTGCTGATATTGATGTTAAGGCAACGGCGTGAGAAAATGTTGCGGAAGAGGATGCGGCTACGTATCGCTCGGGCATCCAACCTGATTCTGGACTGGTAACCACATGCTCAACGGTGTTTCCGGTGACCTGTTCACGCGTCGACAGGGTGAAGCTGGTCGGATACGCGGCTGTGATGTTGGCGCCCTCAGAGATGGGCGCCTGTTGCACTGACAAGTCGGTATCATGATGCAAGGTATTAGATGCGGGGAAACAAGATGCTAGCGAGAGAGGCGAAGGAGATTGGGGTTCGCCTTTCGAGGGCTGCGTGCCATTAGACAGTACACGCTCTCGTGTTGCGTCGACCACTCCGGGCCAAGGATGCGTGGTCGTTGGGGTGTGCACATCCGCACGTACGCCATACGTTATCGGAATTCCGTCTTTTATCTGCAAGGATGTGAATGCGCTATGTGAGGATCGCTCGTGGGGACATACTGAAGGGAGAGCTGGTGGTCCGGCCTCTTGAAACTTCACACGGACTGAGGTCGTAGATACAACGACAGGTACGGTTTTACTGATGGACTCCATACGGGATCCATCGATTGCAGTGAATGGGGCGACACTTGATGTAAATTGATTAGTCTCACGTGTCCACACCGTGACATAGATGGTACTCCTACATACCCAGGCGTTGCATCTAGCTTCACTGAGGCGGATGGTGTCGTGTGCGAGCTGTGCGTGTTGTTCCGGACGGGTGGAGTCAAGATCACAGCTTTCTCGGCGGTGGGCACGTCCAGTTCTGGGGAGAAATCATGTGTTGGGAACAAGTCTGGCGTATTTATGGGCCACGGAGATGCCATGAGTTGGACAGTGTCTCGAGGAGAGGATGAGGCATGGGCGGCGAGAAGTCGTCCGATATATATACTTTCTTCTGCGCTTCCATGTTTCTCTCGGCGACACTCGCTTCCGACGTCAGGTTTTCAGCACCGGGGCTAGTGATACCCTATCGTGCATTCCCTGGGAATGTGAGCGGGGCGCCCGCTCCCCTGCCAGTCTGTATCACAATATTGGCTCCAGGGTTGGAGGCCGTGGATGTGCGGGAGAATCTGAGATGAATATGAGTGAAGGATTAGCTTCGGTTCGAGCACGAGCCCAAGTTTCTTACTCCGCTTGCCATCACGTCTTCACATTTCACCTGACCCTGGCGTGTTCTCTGGCGCCTAACAGCCACGCCCTCTACGCCTCATGCATCATGACCAGTGGCCCGAATCTGTCAGTGTGAGATGGTTCTGGACATGATCAGGTGAGCGGTCACGGTGGGGATCTCGTCATTACTGAAGGCTGGCGTTGGTTGTGCGGACGTGGCAGCGTCACATCATGGCAGAGCTTGGGAAAGCCCACTAGACGCCGTGACTGTAGAGAATGAGGCGCCTGCCCAATTGTCGAGAATAAGTTAAAACACCGGGCCTGGTAAAGTGAGACATGACAGCTTGCTAACCTCATTAGCCATTCAGCCAGATTTGACAAGCCATCTTATGTGACAACCTTGTCAGGGGTGTACTAGTAAGTAAGCGCAAAACTTAAAGTCCATGCACAAGTGAATCTTCTTGTAGGTACGGGAAGGTTTGTATAGATGAAATACTGCACCAACCAAAAGCAGTAGAGACTGGCGATGTAATAAGGAACAGCAAGAGTGTAAAATAGGAAAAGAAGAGATAGCAGTCCAGAGGGCGTAGAGTAGTCTGAGTCAACCAGAAGCTTAAGCTAAGAAGAACCCATCTGCAAGAATCGAGCCATGATGGCAGCTTAGACTAGTCACCGTAAAGTATCTTCGAGCAGGAGTGACTGCCTATGCCACGCACAGGGCCTGGTCGGAAGTCGGAAGAATCGGTTCCGTTTCATTTCCGATGTCAAGCATGTCAAGTCTCGGTTTGGTCGTCTTCGGTTTTTCATAAAACTCAAACAATTCTGATCTCACGATATCTCCTTCGGGGGTTAAGATGATCCTACAGCATGCTCCACCTATCGTACTGGTGTTGTACAATCACTGAATAACTATGATCGTTATTGGGTTCGTAAATGGTGAGTCATGTATGTGAGCAAACGTTCGTTTTGGCATAAAGAGCACCTCAGAAGCCCATTGTCAGTGAGGTAAGGGTCTGGATTCGAGACAGCCCGCATCAACTGTCTCAGACGGCCACGCTGCTGACCCTCGACCGCCGATTCGTGCCCTGTAGGTGCTTCCGGTAATAGAACACACTGAGCAGCGCGTAGAGGGCGGTATATGTACACGTGATCGCTAGAGTGGCCCTGCTCGCGGTGCTGAAGTGGCCGTCCTGCACGCCATAGACGTTTACTATGGTCGTGATAAACCCGGAGAAGGCGTTGACCAACCCGGCAAAGAAGAGATTGGTGTACAGCCATATTGAATCACTTCTCCTGCGACGCCATAATACAAAGTACCCTAGCGCGTTGAGCACGCAGCAGACGTAGGCAACCGGGAGCCTATCGGTGGATCATCGCATGTTGGAATCGACAATCAGGGATCAAAACAAATGGAAAGGAAGACGATTTTCCCTGAATTAGAAGCCGACGGCAGAAGAGGGGGAAAACAAGGGACGTACAAAGGGAGATTCCTCAGGGTACCGCTGTCCTTGCTGAATGTACCGGGGACGACGACGAAGCCCAGGAGGAGGAGCCAAGTGAAGAATCTGGCCAGGCGCGTATCAACATGGAGGGCCTTCTTGCGACGCAACATCAGTTGCCGATCAATCGGTGCGCCGCCTGCTGCCGTTGTGCGCTCAGTCTCCGTGACTTTCTCGAGCTCGGGGTCTGTGTCTGGACCCCGAGTTGAATCGACATTGGTGGGAGGCGCCTGAACGTTCGTGGCGGGAGCAACTGCGCTGTCCTCGGTCTTCTCGGTTGGCTTCGTCTCTGGCTGCTTCTCGGACAGCGCTGCCTGTGAGTCGGGGGTGGGGTCTGAGCGATCAGACCAGTGTAAGCTGCTGTTGGTTCGCAGGACGGGCAGACTCAATAACGAACCCTTGGCCAAGGATGGGGCTTCGGGTCCTTTGGGCTGGTCCGGCTGGGCGGCTGGCGGGGAGGATGACATTGTTGTGCGCCGTACCAAGGAGATCAGAAACGAGACTCAGGCAGCATGACGATTTCCTTTCAATATATGGGGTCTGGCCAGGACATGTGGGTGGTTCACTAAGCGGCAAGGCTGCAACATGAGGCGTAATTGAATAGCGGCAGCTGTCAATGCAATGACAGCTGGGTTGTTTCTGTCTGATCAAACTCCGATGAACCCTTACATCTCTGGCGAAGCGCTCAAAACTGTAACTTGTTCCTGTCATAATCCACAAGGATAATAGACAGCATGCACAGTCCGAGACAGATTCAGTACATTCTCTGCCTGTGTCTCATGCCTAGTCAATCTCATCGCAGTATCCGCACCGACAGTAGCATGGCAATTTCGCGATGATATGTAATTATCACAACATGCAGGAACACGCGTGCCCAGGTTAGATTCAATATAGCCATCTATGGAGGATTAGGGAAGGCCGATAATCTAGATAACAACCCAAGTTTGGGATGGGATGGATCATGGCCCGCCCAGAAGCAAAACCCCTGAACCTCGCGGGTGGTTCACGTGCACGCCGCCTAGAAAGAAAATAAAGAAAGGACGTAGCTGACCGCTAGAGGCGAGTACTAGTGCCACGCGATTGGGGAGCGTGGGAAATCACAGGGGCAAGCTGCTCGAGCGTACGCGCTGCGCAACTGGGAGCAGCGTACATACTTTATTGCCATTCCGTGAGGGTTCTCCAGTTGATGTGCCTCCGTAAGTAAGTAATACGACGCCAGAAGTCCACCCGCGGTTCTCCTCCAGGTCAACTCGCAACGTTGCGCATCAGGAAAGTATCCATCAGCTTTTGAGCTTTTGAACTTTTTGAAAAAAAAAAAGAGGGTCTCGGTGTGCCTCTTTCCTCCTGAAAACGAATTTGACAATGGACTTTTTTGGGGGTCTAGGTTCCTTTTCAGCTTTTCAGCTTTCGACTTGTACGAGTCCAAAAAAGTAAGCGCCAGGTTTCCTGATGAGGGTCCCGCCTGAAGGAGACATTACGGACATTACACAGTTCATATCATTGGTGCCATAGATTTCATTGATTTGAGAGGTATCATACAAGGTTCAAGCGAAAGTACGAGTCAAAGGACACTGAAGCGAGATTTGCAGGAAGAAAGTAGATTAGATTACACGCTAATTTGAAGAAAAAAACAGAGAACTCACTAACCATCGACCCACAAGTTAACCCACTTCAGTCCTTCCAATGGTCGACAACCACAGGATGACCGGAGAGCCGTCGCGCAGTAACGAATGACTTGAGGGCTTCCTGGACAGGTTCCAATGAGGACCCCCGTACGAGAAGATTGCGTAGGGCGGGTAGCACTTCAGTTTCCCTTTCTCCAGAAGGCTCTTGAAGGGCACCGCAAAAACGTTGTGCGATTGAATCGGTAAGGTAGAGATCCTTGAGAGCGGTGAACGGATCCAGAAGTTCCAGCCATCGGGTGTTCTCCATGTCGTCTTTCCAGTGTGATGGTGAAAACCAATCATCATGCTCCCTGATACCGAGCACCTCCAAAGCGGAGATGAGTGGTAAGGGTGAATTACAGACCCGCGAAAGCTGATCGTCTAACTCTCGGCAAATGATTTGTAACTCGAACCGCTGGCGATCGACTGCCCCTGTATTGGGGTAAAGGCACAGTTGAATTGAGTAATTGGAAATCGACACGTCTGCGCGGTCGAATGCCTTGAACTCCTTCGCATGACCGATGAGCCGGTGAAGTTGTGGGACGTCAAAGCGGTCCATGAAGAATTCGATGTAGAGGTTGTAGAGACGAGGGGCATCGATTCGGGCCAGAAGGTCCTCCAAATATTCATAAACACCTCTGAATATAAGTTGGGTAAGAGCAGGGAGGACAAAGCGTGTGGGCGGAGGCAGAGGTTGGCTTGCTGGATCGGGGCGAGATCGAGGGGAATCGAATCTCAGAAGAAGGCATTCGAGTCTGGTCATCGCTGTGAGGGCAGTGGCCATCGCGTCGGGTGAAAAGTACCCAGAATCAGGAATGTCCCAAAGGGAGAGTCTGACGAGTCCATTGGCAGATAAAAGTAGTTTCGGGATTGATGGAAATGGAATCCTTTCCAACTCAAGTGTTCGAAGACGTGGGGCAGATCCGCCCAAGAACAAATCAGGAAGGACTGCATCAGGAAACCTGCCACAAACTTGTTTTGACTTGTACAAACTTGTACAAGCTTGTACAAACTTGTACAAGCTTGTACAAGCTTGTACAAGTGGAAAAGCCAACAAGCTCACAAGCAACCTAGAATTGGCCACAAGTGCATTTACCAACTTATGGTCACAAGTTGAAAAAGCTGTACAAATGACTGAAATGTGAAAAGTGGGTACTACAGCTTGTTCCACTTGTATACTTGTCTACTTGTACAAGTTGACAAGTAAACAAGCTAATGGATGTTTTGCTGATGTGGCACCCCATCAAACGTCCAAACTCGCAGATATGTCAGCTCCGGGAATGGCTTCTGCATCGCTGCTGCGAATCTTTCCCAGCGCAAATGGGTTACATTAGAGATGCGGATTTCACAGATGCGATTGGAGTGCCCCGACTTGAGTGCGGCAACCGTGTTATCCCACCACCTGTTCGATGGACCAAAGACTGATATTAGTGATATAGGCAGAACTGGCCAGGCATCCAGCACCTCCGACATGGGTCGATGTCCATGATACGTGAGTAGTAGGTTGAGGCGACGCGGCGACGCAAACACAAGGTACCTCCATCTTCGACACACATGTACGAGCGCATGCCATGGATTGCGTATATACCGATCCCTAATATTCGCATAGAAGAATATTTCCACGAGCACGTCGTCGGGGAGCTCGTCGATTGTCACTAGGCCTACATCGGAAGGGGTCAGCGTTTGATCAGGACACTGTACAAACAGCATACATCGATCTCGTGCTAGACCAGACTCTTCCCGGAGGGGTACAAAATGACCGCCCATCACGAGACCTTCAGATGAGAAATCCATCGGAGTCGAGGAGCGGGGAGAAAGGCAATAATGACTGGACCAAGCCAGTGAGTAACGAGGGGACTCGATGGAGAAGATGATTTGAGGAGATCAGTTAGTACTTCAGGCGTCAGGCCGTCAGGCGCGTCAGGGATGGTGAGGGTCTCATAGGGGCGTGATGGAAGATCGATCACTCAGGTCTGCCTGCCAGTGGCACACATATATCGGGCGCTTAGCGCTTAGCCCCACATGATGGCAGAGGCGTGTAATGCTACAATACAGTAGATACTCAAACAGAACATCAACCAAACCCACCAACGTGACGTGGGTTTCAATCAGGCTAAAAAATCCCGGCTCGAGGTCCTAGACCGCAACCACTCCTAACCACCCCATGGGCCACTTTCCCAATCACGGACCAGCCTATACTTTCTCATCACAGACAGCTGGGGCCTGTGGTTTCGATTGTTGCCACCGCTGCTGCTCCGGTGTCACCATTCCTGCATCCCCATCGCCCTCAAGCGCTGGCTGGTACGGCACTGGTAGCAACAAGATGCACCGGTAGCACGTCGGCGTGTCTCCTCGCGCCGCAGTGCGAGTTCAGCTGTTTCATCTTTGCGTGATGTGTCATCTATCGACCCAATGGCCGGATAAGTAGACGAGAAAGAATGAGGAACATGAACACACCAAGCAAAACGTGAGAGGAACCGTTGACGCTTGCGAGAACCGCTTGACGTGTCGTCAGGGGCCGCTTTCCGTCTCCGCCACTGCTGGGATGGTCATTCTTCGTCGTCGGCTTCTGACTCGATGTCGCTGTCGAGGTCTTTGTCCTTGTGAACGGCGCGGGGTGCGCGAGAGGGCTTCTGAGTGTGGGTGGGCAGCTTGAGCGTGATCTTGAGCCGGGACGAGCACAAAGGTCGTGTTGCCGCTGCGGGACTCGGAGATTGCCTTGCTCTTGTATCGGGGATTGGGTTGACGAATCGAATGAGGACCATGAAAAAGCAAGTAGCGCTTTAATCACAAATTTCATCAGATTCATCCATTGAAATCCGTATGCACATTGCACTCTATCTAATGAATTATAAGGCCTATGCGTACCACTCCTTCCTTCTCCAATATTCAAAGCTATAAACAAATGAATAAACATTGATACACGTCGTAAAATGTAGTGCAAAGACGCCGGTCGTAAGTGTGTGTTGCAGATTTGTGAGTCTACTGTGAGAGTCGTAGAAATGCGTGGCTTGTCGCTCTAAACACCCCCTTTCTCGCGCTCTTCCTTCTCAGCCGCGAGCTGTTTGGCTATCTCCAGATCCTATCAAGCAATGAATACTGGTACAAAATCTGGAGGGCATTTCACTCACAATACAAGGTGCAAAGCGACTGTGTGCACGAATACGTGCTCCGTACTTCAGAAAGATGAATGGAATAGGCGCAAGCAAGGCGGCGATAAGACCAATGAGGGTACCGGCCCATTGTATGCCCAACTACATTCGAATTGGGTCAATGCAAGAAAGGGAATATAGATGAGGAAGACCTACGTTGTCAAACATTTGTGTCGTAAATAAAGGGAAAGCAGCCGCAGCCGCCGACCGTATCATGGTGGTGGCAGCGAAGGCAGACGCGGCATACATTCTATGTGCCCAGAGCTAAGCACTCTCACGAGTAAATCATCCGTATAAACTCACAGGTACACGTCCACGAGATAGGTCTAAAGTACAGGTTGAGATTAGCACATGAATAAAGGTAGCATAGTATGAACATACCAGGCAAGAAAGGAATATAAGACTGATTGCAGCGCCGATTATAATTGTGCCAATCGCAGGAACATACCAGGGCACTGAGCTGTACGCCCCTGTCCATCCAAGCCAGAAGGAACCGATAACCAATAACGGTGCTCCAATGGTTGCAGGGTACAGGCGCTGCTCGGGTGGAGGAAAACCGCGCCATTCCTTAACAAGTCTCTTGTTTTCATCCCCACGGATATACATAGTCGATACGGCCCCAATTGTCGTCCCGATACTCACGCCGAGAAAGATGAGTCCGTCTTGGCTGACGGTCAGTCCGTGACGACCGATGAAGATGACGGGAATCGCCTCGAGTACTAGATGTCGTTGATCAATCGAATGAAACACAAGTCTGGAGAGAAGACCTACATGCGTAGAGCACAGCGTAGACCACGGATGAGTATATCGTGATAAGAACCAAGATCGGCTCTTGTGCAAGCATCTTGAAAGGTCGGAAAAGAGTTTTCTCTAGAACGATGCCGACAGTCCATTCCACTTCGCCCTCTGCGCGAAGGTTTTTATTTCTAACTGGATCCTCTTTCCGTAACCGCTCAGCCTATGATATATGTCAGCACACCGATCAAAATATTGCAAGAGATCCTTGCCTTCTTCCTCAGGATATATGGTCCATAGGTCTCCGGTATGAAGAGGAACGACGTGATCGTGCAAACACCAGCAAAAATCATTTCTACCCAGTAGACCCATCGCCAGCCGATATCACTGGAAACAATACTGGGGACAACAGTCAGATGAACGCACCGTGTGCAACCATACGAAGCTGAACTTACAAGCCGGCTACGGGAGGTCCGAGTGTAGAGCCAAGGAAGACAGACGCGAAGAGCAAACTGGATGCGGCGACACGCCTCTCTACGTCCCATAGATCGGCTACGACACCACCGGAATTGTTTAGAGGGGCGCTCGCGAAGAACCCAGATAGAAAGCGCGTCACGATCAACGTCGACATGTTTTGCGCGAGCGCCTGTCCCAGATGAAACAGGGTGAACGCGGTGATCGTCGGGATGAGTATCGCTCTCCTTCCAAACATTTCCGAGCCCGGCCCCCAGAATATTGGCCCGAACACATATCCAAGTAGGAAAGCGGTCGTGACAAAGTAAGAGACCTCCTTCGACGTGTGAAACTCTTCGGCGATGAAGGGCGCAGTGGTCGATGGCGACGACGAGGCGAACGTTCTACCAGATCGCAGTGATGATAAGTACTGCCAGTGTACCGTGGTGGGATAAGAAGAAGTATGGAACGTACGCGCTAACGTTGTTGACACTGATCAGCAAAGTGATAAACCACCGTACCCTCAACGACCAGTTACGTGGGTTTGTGGGATCGCAGGGGCTGTCCCAAGTGACGATGCTTGAGTCTGCCTCATTTTCAGGTGACGGGCCCCGCTTGAGCGAAGCGGCAGATGCGTCATGGTGAAAGCCAACCTCCGTGCCGTCCTCGCTCCGAAGTTTGTCTTTGACTTCTGACGGCGGAGTCATTGCAGTAGACATCGAGGTCGAGACCGTTGAAACAAGAGTGTCGTGATACACCCAAGTTATCCCTGTCTACGCAGGGAAAGCAGGCTGAGAGCGGGGCCGTTGAGCCCCGTTTATTTGTAGAGATTCAGGCTACATCTCTTCGCCGAGTTCGAGTCGGATCGGCTTGCAGGCAGGGCAGAGAGTGGGTCGACCAGATGACCTTTAAATGGCCGAAGTAGCTGCCCGAGGCACGTCTGCAGTGGGAAAAAGTGTTGAATGGTGCCCGACGAGTTGAAATGTTGAAATGCCATGGGTTAAGATTGGCCCGTGCCTTGACATAATGTTATGTCATCTCATTTATGCGTCCTGCCCGTGCGCTCCGATTCGGGAGAGGTTCACAAGTGCGCTCACCTCCTAACGGGTGTTCTCCGCAGGCTTTGACGTTTGAAGGAAGCAATTTTACGTAACCTTCACTGGGTAGTGGGCATGACTCGACTCGATTACATCTCTCCGAAACTCCGTCATATATGCCGGCTGACAATTCAAGTCAAGAGGATTAGAATATGCAAGCTCAGGAGCATATCCTGCTTTGCGAGCAAACAATGCTCTACATGACACGAATGGGCATAATCCTAGTGGTAGTCGGCATATGCCTGCAGCTTTTGTGCAATGTGGTGCGGAAACCGGAACGCGGTCAATCGAGGTCCGAAAGTCTGTACGATCCGCACAACACTTTCCTTCATCGCTGGCCATGATCCATAAGTGGCAAGCCTCTTTCGTGAAAGGAACTGAACCACGTACCATCAGCAGGTCGACTGTAAACATCGACAGCTCGAGCGGTATCTTCTGCGTCATCTGAAACCCCAATCTCCTTCTGCGCGTCCTCTAGCGCGGTAAGGAAGGCTAGTAACGCCTCGAGGATACGCGGAATATCGCGCTGCACGACACCATAACGATCCTCAGTCAACGACATACACACTAGCCTCGATAGCACTAGATCATCTCAGCTACCCACTCAAGTCAAATGTTCCGACAAGTTAGCCTACCTTCGGCGATGAGTATATCGGTCTCGCGATTGGGCACCACACTATCAGCGACCCGACTTGCACGAGGGCGCGACCACCATTGTCCTACCTCCCTAGTAAGTGCCCGAATCTTCTGCGGAATAAGGTCACTCGGTATGTGAACCTTGCCGAGCAGTGCAGGTTTCGCCGCCTTAGCTGTTGCAACCGTCTTTTGCACATCTACCACAGGGGCAACGGGCACGGTCGACTTAAAGAGGTCGGGAAGATGGGATACAGTCGAATCGAGAGAATGTGTGAGTGCTTGTGTCACAGCTCCATCGGCAGCCAACGACTCTACAACTGAATGCAAAGGCGAACCCGGGACGTTCTTGAATACGGGCTTGCGAATAAGGGGAGTGGCAGGCACAACCAGACCCCCTGCCTTTGGCTGCGGCGGAGGCGGAGCTAGCGGCTAGTCAGCCTGCTCCCTAGAATCTCTGGAGCATGTACAGACCTAGAGGAGGCGGTGGAGCTCCCCGCCAAATGACCGTCTTGTAATCCTTTCCCAAGGTGAGCAGGGCAGTACGAACAAGCGTTGCCCACAGCGTTGGGCTATGTTTCTGGTCACCGAACATGGTAGTTCGACGAGCACTCGCGGCGGCACTGTCATCCTCTGCGAGGCTGCGAAGCTCAGCGTAACTGAAATGAACGTAATACGGATCACTGCTTGTGATACCAGAAATAAGTGTAAGTAGGGGATCGGCGGTGTGAGGTGCCACAGCTAACGACTATTGATGTGGATATATTGAGAAATAATGGCGCGTGTCAGAAAATGACACGCACCTCCTGTACTTTATCGTCAAACAAACTCTCTGCAAATTCCCATCCCGCAGTAGTGGTTACGCCCAGCAAGAAGGTCTGCCAAGCAAGGGCACGACCCCGCCAGAGGAGCACGAGACTCCATCGTCCGCGGATAATGTGACCAAAGAAAGGACGAAGGAGATGAGAGACCAAGGGGATCTGGAATAGTATTGGGAGTGCTGCGGAACGCACGAGCCCAAAGGCGAGGATGTATGCTACGAAGGTAGCAACGGTAAACACAAATGAAGTGATACTGATGCTTATGACTTGGCGGAAAATACTGATCATGGGGTCCGCCTTTGGACCCTGTTAAAGGTAAATAGAGTATAACCTGTGCAAAGACTTTGAAAGGCATACCTGACCATGTCTCCAACGAACTGCCACACGGTCAAGCAATATGCTCCTTAAGTGAAACATTACGGCCACTGTGACTTGCGCCATGAACAAGAACAAGAAGGATCCGTTTAGATAATAAGGGTGCTTCCTTGGGGCAGAGGTGAGCCAGTAGATGGTCCCAGGATGGTGAATAAGTACCTAGATTTGACGAAGACTCCAAAATGATCACCTCCACGGGAGGTGCCTTCGAAAACGCGACCAAATACGATATGGGATGCGGAAATGAGAATGCTCGTGAGAATATACACTGACAGGGCGCGAAGGGTACGTGGTTTGGACAACGCGACTTTGACGCATTGCGAGGGGGAAGAGGAGAGCGTAGGAACAGCTGGAAAAAAGTAAGACAGCCTTCGGAAATCGCGGTTCATGGGCACACCTGTGAGTTGTGATTTTCGAAGAACAATGATGGGTAATACACCCAAGGCCCACACAAAGGTGGACAAGAGGAGGGTGCTTGGGAGAAACGGTAAAAGAAGTGCATTCAAGACACTCAGTGCAGAGATTCCGCCAACATTCCACGTCCTCCAGAATATTGTGGATAACCATACAGGTAGAATAGAGGGCGGGAGGATATCATAGAGAAGACGACGGCGAAGGACAACGCGTGCTCGGGGTTCGTACGTTTGGGAGGCTGGCGGTACTGGGGGTGCTGTACGAGCTGATAGTGTCGAAGTTATTGCACGGACAGGTTGTGAGAGCCGTGATGGCGACGTTGCGGCAGACATGGTTAGCGTCGAACGCGCCCGAGTCAAACTGCTGCCGCCCAAATACGCGTGTCCGTCACGTGGTAATCAACCTCATCTGCTTTGTTTCCTCTGTTTTTTTTTTAATAGCGTTTTATTCCTAGCTTATACAGTTCGACTACTACTAAGAATAAGTGCCATGCAGCAGGAGACGATCATCAGCCCTGCACGGCCGCTGTAGCCGGCCTCGAGGGTCGGTTGTGAGGGAAAATGCCTGTTTCCTCTTTTTACATTGATATCACCCTTCTCTGCCGGTATACAGTTGGAGCTTAAAGCAACATCCTGTGGCTTTGTTTCTAACCCCCATACGCGCTATACAGTAGCTGTAAAGACCCAAGACCAGGGCCCCGAATGGTTTTGATTTGTCATATATTCGGCCGTCCCAGCTCCGAGGCGGAACCTATACCTCCGGTGATCGGCGAAGATCCGAGGAGCGCGCACAGCCTCATTCACTACGCCTCGCCTCGGAAGGGGTTATTGTTCTCCCCAAGTGCTGCGATTGACCGGGAGTTGAACAACATGCCTTATCTGGGCTATGCAGAACGCAAAGCGCATGGCAACCGCATCCTTGGTCCATTGTTCAGGGGTTCGTTTTGTTTTCGGATCGTCTTATAGCCCCTCGCTTCACCTCTCTGCCGCCATTCCTTTACATATTGGCCTTCCCTTGTACACTTCTTACTCTCGTCCTTCATTGCTTCAGCCTCATATCATTTCCCTTGGCCTTGCCTTTCGACAATATCTTCTATAATATCGAGCATGTCATTTGCGAGTCGCGATGCACACGCGCTTCCCCCAACCAGCAATAAACTCGACGCTGTGCAGCGCGCACGCATAATGCGTTCTTCGCGAAAGGTCGGCGCAGTATTGGGGACGACGCCCTTTCTCCTCGAGTCGTGCGGAAGCACCGTGCCCGTCCGGGTCTCACGCTCTTCGACGCGCGATGCTATCTTCCCGTGTGCGGTGCCATCCCACGTCCTAAAGCAACACCATCGCCACTACTCTGTCTGCGAAAAGTCGCGAGCCAGTTCCAGTTCCGAGAGCTTACCACTCCCCTCGCTCTCCCGTGCCGCGTTCTCTTCGAAAGAGTCGCTCCTCAGCACGTCTGACTCGTGCACGGACGAGTCTGTCGTGCCATTGGTGGTCGAAGTCCAGCCCCCATGCCCTAGTGGTGCTCTACGCCCAATCATCCTCTTCAACTCTGCACCCCTGTCGTCATCCGATCCCCACGCACAAGCCACACCCCTGTCCCCAAACGCGGACGTACCCACGCCCACCACGCCGATAGAGCCGAGCCGCGCGGAGGCTCGCAGGCGCAAAATGGCGCGTGTCGTGCGCACATTGGGCGAGAGAGTTCCCCCTGAGCTCGTGTTCCGGTCCTCGGATGTGGACTGGGAAGAGTACCCCCCCGTGCCGACCACCGCCGCGGCGCCGACGCCACTAGAAAGGCGATCGACTTCGCGCCTGCGCTCCAATCCAAAAGGCCACCGCCGGCGTAGTGCGTCTGTGGGCTCGAGCCCGCATTGGCAGCGTCTCCTCGATCTGCCAGAGCCCGTTTTCTCATCTGGTGCCAAGGCGCCCGCCGATCAGCGTTGGGTGGGTGAATGGAACCGCCGAAACATCGCGCAAGTGCAACGCGAGCTGCGTGCCCTTCGAACCCGTTGAGGAGACGATCGCCGATCCGCATCTGCCTGGTTACCTCTCCATCTCATCTCGACACTCATTTCGGCTCTGCGCCGCTGGCTCATGTCTATTTGCATCACTTCCACGTACTTAGAAGCACGACCATCTTGTAGCGTTAATGTTGTACCCGATGTCACTCACTTCTCTACTACTCTATCGTATCTTCAATAATAACATATCCTCGCACTCGCCTAATCTATAGATGAATAATATCTATCTATCGCTTCCTTGTGCTGTGCTGGCCACTGACACCGACTTATGGCATATTATGGCCACATTTCTGTGCTGCCCAGAAGCGCCGATGAAACGCCATTCAATTTAGTGCGATTGTGACTCAGTTTGGCGGTCCTTCCTTTTCGTTGGATACGCATCACCTTCGCGAAGTTTTGCAACACTTCGACGTTTCAGACTCCCATTTTTGCAAGTGGTCAACTTGACCGTTATGACTCCGGTTGCCAACGCCACTGTTCACAGTTTTTGGCACTGCGAATTTTCCCGTGCATCGTGGTTGCAACCATTAATATTGTACTACTGTAGTACATACGCGTCATGTTCGCGTTCTTTATCCGCCGTTTCGCCGACGTCCACCGGGTCACCAACCGACACTACACTACTTACAGCATACATCGCGCGCGATAAAAATAAATCGTATGTAGCGAGCCGAGCCGAGCTCCACCGCCACATAATGGAGCTATGTAGAAATTGGAAATTGAGTCCTAGACATTGGAAAATGAATCGCTAGTTTTCGCAGGCCTGTGCTGTTCACACGTCAAGCGCCCCCACTTAGCTGTACATGTGCTGTGCTGAATAGTATACGTGGAGTGTGCGCTCCACATAGGTTGAAGAAACAGGAAACAAAAACCGAAAACCGGAAAGATAAAAAAAAAACCCCCGTCTCCCGCCCCCGGGGGGCGGGAGAACGCTCATCCTTGACGTTTGACACCGACACAACTCGCAAAATGTCTACGCCATGATCGCCTCTCTGAAAAAAAAAATGAGACGAAATGGTCACAGCAAGTCCGGATATCCTCCGGTGATCTTTTCAGCTTTCGCTGCCCCCTCTTTACCGTGACCACCATAGCAACTCCAAGTAAGGCTCAGGAACACGGAGAAGGGTCGATTTAGAAATAAAAGGTATTGCTTGGGCCGGCTGGGCGCGTGCATCATTTTTCCTAATCCTACTATAACGAACTCACATGAGGCAAACGGCGTGGTACCTGTAACCGGTCATCGCTCCCAGCAACCATCGTGTCATCATATCAACTAGGGAGTGTCGCTTCTTTTGATGATTGATGGGCCTCCGCCACCGCCGTTAGAGTAAAAATACAGCTAATGACACTGGCAACTTGAACTCAAACGCGTAGCACAGGCTGGTACTACTGTACTTCTATCGTGCCTGCGGTTCCGTTCGTTCGCGGCATTGCGTTCACGCCTGCACCTGCCAGTGCACGCCTGGGCCCGGGCCAGCCCAAGTCTGGTCCGTGTCCGTGTCCGTGTGGTGTGAGATCCATCATTCGCGTGCACATCACAGTATCATAGCAGCGTTCTTATTGTCGTTTGTCGTAAAGACAGGTGGGGCTAGAAGCAAGCACCATGACTCGAGACTGCGCTCGCACGTGCGTAAGTTGCACGACAGTCCGAGTCAACGCGTCAACAATAGCAAGCAAAAGCAAAAGAACGATGACCGACGGCCGACGACAACAACAACAGGCGCGGGCGCGCGATTCTGGAGTGATTCTGGTTCGCCGTTGATCGCAAGACCAAACCATTCAACTCAATGATGATAAGGATGGTGATGATGATGGTGGTGACCGCCCGCCGGACGCTATGTATTTGCGTACGCGGCGGAGGATGAACGGAGAACTCGCCGTATCACCGATTGCCGCCGCTTTTTTGTGCACAGTATGGTATCTTGTTGCGCCCCCCTTGTATGACAGAACAAAACAGACTACTGTAGTACACAATGGATTCTGAGAATGGGAGTATAAGGAACCACCGACCCGCCCACTCCACATCGCGTTGGCAGTGCCAACAGAGAAGTAGACATAGGGTACTAAGACGTCCTGATTTCTCTGGGCATGGCGTGACACTCGAACGGCCGCGTATAGTTAGACAGCCATGAGCAACACTGGGGAAAAATACAAGCCATGCAGCCGCACAAGGAAACCTGCACTTTGTGGAACCTTTTTTTTATGCTCGCGTCAGCGTGAGAGCGAAGGCCCATAATCGGCCAGCCACTTTAGGGCAGGCCCTGATTTGTCTTTTACCTTCTACCCACAAATTGAATTTGAATGGGGGAAACGATATACAAACTACCATGGGGACTAAAATAAGCTGCTGAGACGAAAGTACCTAAGACATGACGTGACATGACGAGACAAAAAGGGGGGGCAATCAAACGACGGAAAAAAGACGGTGGTAAATCGGCGAAGGGTGGGTATCCAGTACGGATGATGCGCGAGGGAAACAACCAAGTCCAGAACGAGCGGCGCGGAGATAGGTCTATATCAATCAAAGCCTCATTCCTCTCATTTGCATCGGACATCTCCCGAAACACGCTAATGATGGGGGTCTAGAGCCTGTGCCCCGGAACCGCCCAGAAAAGGAGTGTGAGTGCTGCAACGCCAACGGTCACGAGTATTGACACCCAAATAGCACGACCAACGAGCAGCTTCCGAACGTATGGCTCGTGGATGCGCAGGGTGCGGAATGGCGTTGTCTCACTTTGTCCCAGAAAGACGAGGATAGGGTCGAGTTCATACTGATGTGAGATTAAGAAGAGGAGTGCAAAGGTGAACGGGAGGAAGAGCTTTGACGCAAAAAATCAGTAAACAGTGGGCGAGCCTCGTTGGAATTATACGTACATAAAATCTCACGGACTTAGGTTTTACATCGAGGAATATCAACGCGAAGGCAGTTGCGAGGCCGATCCACAAGGAAATCAGACCAGCGACGAGACGGACGAGTGCGCTCATTGGGGTTAGATTACCAAAGGCCTTGGCGCGCAAGAATCGCGGGAAAGCGTCTTGTTCCATAGCACGGAAGCAATATTCCTTCTGAGCGTGAAACATATCGGGAACTTGAGCTATCGCCGCCTGGTCCGCAGCGCTACCGGTGGCATTACTGAGATGGAACGAATGCACTCGTAGCGCTGGCGGAAGATAGATCTCGTGGCTCTCACCGCCCCCAGGTGATGTGCCCGCGGGTGAGAGGTAGCGCAGAAAGATGCGCTCGGCACTCTCGACCAAATTCGAACGGGTAATGGGCGAACTGCGCGGAATAATAGTTGGGGCGCGAGATGCGCGCCGGGAAAAGAAGGTCGGGGTGCGTCTACCCAGAGAGAAGGGAGTGGATGAACGAGGCTGTGCGGGGGGGGGTGAAGCAAAGGCGTGCTCGAGGTCGCTGCCGACGGCCGTTGCAGGTGAGGTTGAGGCAAGTAGGCGTGGATCCGGGCTGGTTGAACCTTCACCCGTGGCGCGTTTCTCTTGCATCTCCGCCGTCATCTCTGTCGTGCTTGCCGTGCTGCGTTTTGCGCCTGTCTGGCCACCGACCACGGTACCGTACGTGGACCCACGACGCCGTGCATATTCCCAATATTCTGGCCAATCCTCACGGATTGTGCGCCCCGATTTTCTTACGTCCTTAAAGTAAGCCCTACATAAGTTTTCGTGCTGTTGCACGTCGAGCCAGAAGTCGAGGATATCTTCGGCACCCTCCCGCTGAAGGAACAAACTGCGTCGAGGCAAAAGAGCACGATGATGGGGCATAAGTATAAACAGATTTAATAGCAGGGCGTAAGCAACATGGTCAGCATTGGTGTCGAAGCTAGGAAAAAGTAAAAGAACACACTAAAACATGAAAAGATCGACTGGGGGACGTGTCCTACGAGAGAGGACCTCTGCAAAGGAAGGTAAACGCGTGTGGCGGCTACGAGTCCATTCGTCTTGCTGCTGCTGATCGCCCTCCATGGAGCTCAGTCTTTCCCTTGGTCGTGGTGATGGTCAAAGCTGTCCAGCGAAAGGCACTCGCCGTTGCCAACTTGGAAGTCGTGGTTGGTTGCACGAGCGAGAACGAGGCGTGGAACGCGCTGACATAATCATTCGCCAGGCAAGGCCGAGGAGCAACGACAATCGCCCGCCCTGCCAGCTGTGTCACCGGGGAAGGGACTTCGGCCAATTAATATGAGAGCAATCTTTGGAGATAATCAATGTCACGCGCGGAATTGCGTACTCCGCGGGGGTGTGGTGATCGAACAATGAACGCGACCGCATTTCGTATTTCCCATCTCTGGAAGCCGCCCTGGCCCGATTCGGTTCTCTTTCACCGGCCTCACCTCTTCGATGACCATGTCGCTCGCCAGAGCATTCTCACCAGCTCTTCGCGAACTCAGAGTTCTTTTCTCACAGACTGGCGATGCATCTCAAGGCGTCAGGTGAGCTCCGAGTCGCCACCACCCCATACATAACCCAATTGCTGAGTTTCGCCGACAGGCAATTCGTCGTGTCCACATATCCTACGCTGAAACAACACAACCCAGACCTCCCCATCCTCATACGTGAGGCTCAAGGGACACCAGCGCGGGCGTTTGCTCGATTCGGTTCGTCCTCCACACACTCTTCATGACATTCTGACAAGTCGATTGCAGAGCGAGGCGTCGAACGGAATGTTGTGCTCGATGGTCTGTCCTCCAAGGATGTCGCGGCAAAGATTTCCGAGCTATTAGGATGAACATTTCGTGGATAAGAGTGTTGTCAAATGTGTTCTCTTGCTTTCAACCATTCGCATTCCCAAAACCAACATATCTTCATACCCCAAAACCTGTCTTGTCTATAGATCAGAGAGGTACAAGGTTTTCGCCTGGGGTACTGTAACCAATGCCCGATGAACTATAAGTACAAATCGCTCTCAATTGTCTGCCTCTATGTGCGCTACTTCACCGTTCCCAAACCTGGCTGTGACACTTCCATCCTATGCTCCTGGTCAACATTGCACAAGTGGCGTATTGGAACAAGTATCTACCTGGTTTCCAAAGTATGCCGCCTTGACAATATCACAGAAGATGCCAACTTCAACAACTCCGGTAAGCAGCTTGACATTGACGAGAAGCTGAGCACTGTCAGTACAGAGACTTCTAACTGAAGACATGATGGGAACCTGGCGCGGCTTTCTAAAGTCATCTTCAGCAAACGGCGCATCGATGATGAAATTGCCGTTGTCGGTCACCACTGGACCTGCTTTTGCACGTCCCATGCGCAAGGCTGCTTTCGGTGCACCGAGGTTGGTGCGTAGACTGCGCAGGACAGAGGTGTGCGCAAACGGTGAAACTTCGATGGGCACACCAGCAGCGTACTTTGGATCCGTGAGTTCACCTTAGAGAGAGTTGGTCCACAAAAAGCTCACACTGGTACCCAATATTGCTGAATTCTTTCGGTAGTCGGCGACGACGACGAACCTGGTAGAAGATTCATACCGAGTCGGCAAGGAAAGTGAGAAAAACGAACGTTTTGGCCGCCTCGGCAAGCACCTTTTCGCGCAACTGGCAGGCGCCACCGCCCTTGATGCAGTTCAAGTCTGTGTCAACCCTACATGCCTTTGTCTTTGTCTCTGCACGTAAGGATGGGATTTTGAACTTACTCGTCCGCCCCGTCGATGGTGACGTCGAGTTCTGAGTATTGCGCGATATTACCCAGGCAGAGGCCGGCTTGTGTGATGAGTTGCTGTGACTGAAAACCGGTCGGGAGAAAGATGCGATCCCTGTTGCGCTCCTGACCCTGTTGCAGGATACGTTCTACGACATACGGCACCGTGGAGCCTGGATGCATAATTGTGAGAGGACGCAGAAGCGGGGATTAAGTTGCTCATACCAGAGCCAATACCTATGACCTGAGATGATTCGCTCAGGGTATCATCGCGTAAAATTAAGTTGTCATGACGTACCCTGTCATCTGGCCCAATGTGCCTGTCAACCGCAGTGTACGCTGCAAGTCGCTTGGCTGCTTCAATAGCGTCGAGCGATGGTACTGATGACGGTCAGTAGGCGTCAAGCACGGCGCACGGGACAAACCGGGATCAGCGGTCAATGAGGGTGAGAAGATCGACGGAAGACTGTAACATGGAAGGTCAGCAGGCGGCGCAGTGTGTGTTTTTGGAAGCTACACACGTAGACATGGTCCGTAATGTTCGTATCACAGGGCGAGAATTGAATATACTGGAGAACCGACTCGGAACGAAGACGCGGGCGCTGTTGAAGAAGAAAGGAGCTCGAGAGACTGCGTGTGAGAGGATCATCAAATAATATCCGAACGGGACGGGGCTCCTCCGAGATCTGACGCGGTATCGGACGCTGTGCTTTTTGCCTGGACTAAGTTGGATTTTTTCGGTGCTGGCTGCACCCTTGCGTGGAGAGGGTAGTATCGTGTATTGCTAGCAACGCTTTTCCAACCCGAACGATCAGTGACAACGAACGAAGCAACTCTGGAGAACACCTCCGGTTCCCCCGGGCCGCGGTCAAGACCCACCCAGCTCATGTGACTCGCCCACGGTTAGAAACGCACGACGACGATGCGGGCAATTAGAGGTGAGTTGACACTCGACTCACTTAAAAATCCTGGTGAACTGTTGGGATAGGTATCCTAATTAAATGGTATGCTCGGATGGCGGGGCGCATGAACATTCTAGTCTCTCTGAAACCTGTCTTACCCACACCAGCGACCCGGCTGTAAAGCAAATACTACTTACGTTGGACGAAAGGCCAAACCAATCATTCATTATCGAGGACCTAGACGAGTTCCATGTACTCATCCGCGCAGACGAAGAGCAGCGCGTCAAGCGTGAACTGGAAGCAGAGGTGCGTTCCGCCTCTAAACCGACCATATTTCCTTTTTCTTGATCGAGACGCGCAGCTCGAGAAGAATACGTATAGCATGGAAGCGTAGATATCTCTCGGGTTGCGGTCTACCTGGTCGTGGTAATTGGCACTTGACCCGGACAGGTCAAGCTGCTGTCCACAGGCACGGGCGACCGCCGCCACTGGCTCAACCCCAGGGTGACCTTTGTATGTCTGTCCCTTGAATGCATTCGCACATTTAGCCTGAGCAGGGTCGCTCTTTGGATCATGTGATTGCAAAAGTGGTGACAAAACGTCCCGAACTCGAGCGCCGACCCTTCCTCAATACACTTCTGTGGCACAATGATAGTGGCGTTGATTCACGTGTGAAGGCGTATGTTTGAAAGGGTAGCGATACTCGGCCAGAGCCGCAAATCCCATTGAAGATATTGCCACGATAGCAGGACTGTAACTCATTTAGCGCTGATGACGCCGATTCGGGCTCGGACCCTCTTACTCGATGCCCTTTATGTCGCACAGACGTCGACGCGTGAGAAGAGGCGTTGCGCCGTGTGGGCGCAAACTCGAGCCCGGAGGCTCTCGTCTGTGATCGTGGCGTGGCGTGTATTGAGGACAGTTATCGATCGTCGCTCCAAAACTCTTTCCTGATTCTCACCATGTCTAACTCGCATCTAACGCCCGAAGCAGCTAGCGTCATCCTTAGAACACACCTTTCACACCCACCAGCAGAGCTACCCACGGTGAGCTCGATCGATCCGACAGATGCAGACCCTGCTGCACGCGCGAGTTTCCACCTATACCTCGTCCATTGCGCTCCACACACGACCACGTACCTCGTCACTCTCCAGATCTCTGAGCCTCCCAAGGGCGAAGAAGCACCACTTACATCGCCAAACAGCCTTCGATCCCAGTACAAACTCCTGAGTGCTCTTCATTCGCACATATCCTCCGGTCCACCGCTAGTTCCGCTACCGTTCCCGGTGCCCATCGCCCTCAACGTCGACGCTCCACGGCCGTACATCCTCGCGTGCCTCCCTGCGCGGCTTCCCCCATCCACCCCGTTGAAGCAGCTCTCCGCCGTCCGCGGCGCCCTGCCGCCGGAACGGGTAGCCATCCTTGACCTGCGCTTCGGCGTCGCGCTCCGCACGCTACATAACCTGCAGAGCGAATGGTGCGGGCCGCCGCCGCTCGAGAGCGAAGGGCTGTACAGCTGGCAGGAGGCGTTTATCCTCCTCATCGAGGAGGCGCTCGGCGCGGCCGAGTCGGCCAGCCTTGTCTCCGTCGATGTCACCACCGTGTTGCGGGGCTATCTCGCGAGGGCGATCGGCGCGTTTCTGTTCGACGACGTGGAAGTGCCCTCTCTCGTTGCTCTCACGACCGGCACAGAATCTGTTTTCGTCGCGGAAGTTGATGGAGAACCTCAGCTGGCGCTGCTCCTCCCATCTTTAGCCCATCTACTGTACGGAGACCCGCTCCTCGAGTGGGCGTTCTCACAATCTCAGGAGCCGTCAAGAGCCCTCCTCGAAGGTTACGGGGAACCACCTCTAATGGCCCTTGCCCGTCAACGTACGAAACGTTTATGGTATGACTTGTATCTAGGACTTGTGGTGCAGTTGGGCGCGAGGAGAGCGGGCGACGGTCGAGTCGTGGATTGGGCAGTACAGCTGGTAGAACATAGTCGCGTATTACTTAGAGACGCTCCTTGTTACTGACATTGAATCCGGTCCAATATCGTAATCATTCAAGGGCCAGGGATGGAGCCATCAGGGGCAGGAGTGATGAGTGAACGAGTAAAATCGAGAAACGTTCACTCAACGCTTTCGAGAAACACCAGGCAACGAAGTCATGGCATGAAAGTACGGAGGACGCAGAAGATCGCCCTCACGCCTCTGCCATATGCACGTCCTCGTGTTCCTGGTCCGAATTCGGAAGACCATTCCCGAGCACATTTTCGAGCTCCTCCTCTTCCTCACTCGTGTTTGCGCTCGCAGGGCTGCCAGGGACTTTCGGGGCCGCTGCAGGAGCCTCCCCCTCCCCTGGGCCGCCGGGACCGTCCACGTCGTCGTCGTCGTCATCGTCGTCGCCCCAGACTTCATCGGGGTCTACGGCCACGCGGACGCGCCAATCGTATTTCTCCCTCAGCATGGCGACGGCGCGCTGGGCGCGGTCCGCGCGGGCATCGTGCGCCGCGACGACCTCAACGACGACGTCGAGCACCGCGTGCGGCGGGGGATCGTCGGGCAACTCGAGCGCGGCGGTGAGGCGGCGGACGGAGGCGGATTCGGCGCGGAGGACGTCGGTCGTCTGTTGGTTGCGGAGGAGGGGGATGAGCGCGCCGTCGAGCGGGGCGTCGGGGAGCGGGAGGCGTGGGTGCAGGGCGGTGCTGCTGGCGAGGGCGCTGGAGGCGAGTGCGCGGGAGAGGTTGTGCGTCTGGGCCATCACGACGGCGTACTTCGCGAGCAGGTCGGGCCATGGCGGGGGCGGGTGGTAGATTTCGAGGAGCGATGCGAGCGTTTGGATGGACTCGATCAGCTGGTTCACTCTGGACTTTATCGACTCGAGAGACGCGATGTCGGTAGGTGGTCCGCCCAGATTTGGAGGGGGAGGGAGAGTTGGTTGGGCTAGGGCTGGATTAGCCCGTGGTTGGGCGGCCATGGGAAGGATGGACGCGTGACTCTTAGGAGGAATTCACTTGGGCACATAGTACTTATCTTTACTTACTAGCAATCATGGCACCACCCACCAGTAACGCCCCTGGAAAGCGCCCTGTCAGTGTGGACGACGACGCTGATGTTGATGATCTCGATGGTGCGGATTCCAATAATTGCACTACTAGACTCCGGGTAATCCACCGCACGACGCACACCGTCGACAGATGTACTCGACGACTTTACCGCAAACCCACCCGCAAAGTCCGCATCTCAAACGACGACTACCGCTAAAGCAACGACCGCTGCTTCCCCCCCACCAGCTGCTTCCACCCAATCACCGGATCCTCAGGATAAAAAGTTTGTGGAACAGCTCGCACGCGAGATGGAGGCCATGTTGCTTGGGCTGGACCCACACCAGGTCACATCGGGCCCCGCAGAAGGTGCGAGTGCAAACGATGCTGATGCGGGGGAAGATACGGCTCGCGACAAGCAATTTCTCGACGCATTGGAAGAGTGGTTTGCCAAGAGCATGGCTGACGTACCACTCGACGGCGACGATGTTGACAATGCCGAACCCAAAGATGCGTTCAGGAAGAGTCGCGACGAGGCGGCAGAACGACTACGCAAGAGCGATACGGAGCTACAGGTATTGACCGGTTAATGCAAAGGGGGCCGGGATCTGTCGCCACTAAATCCACATCTCGCAGACGGGTCCTTCAGCGGATAGTGACCTGGCAGGCTTGCCCGTGCCCGGATCCGAGGATGAGAAGTTGTTGCAAGGCTTCCTCGAGTCCGTGATGGGTCAGTTGATGAGTAAGGAGGTGCTGTATGAGCCGCTGAAAGAGCTCAATGACAAGGTCAGTAACTTCCCCACTTTGTTCCGGCCTTTATCCGCTGATTGTTGCCCTATCAATAGTTCCCATCTTATCTTGCTTCGAATAGGGATCAACTTTCGCCGTCAGACCTAGAAAGATACCAGGCGCAATACGCGTGCGCCTCAGAGATTATTGCCTTATTTGAAGGCGCCGGGTTCCAAGATGATGATCCAGAAATGACAGTTAGGATCACCGCACTGATGAGCAAGGTCCAATTTACACCATCCCTGTGTTTTATTCAAGGCAGAGCACTAACCTTTGCACACAGATGCAAGAACACGGTGCACCACCAGCGGCGATCATGGGTGAGCTACCTCCAGGACTTTCCTTGGGCCCTGATGGTGCACCTCAACTACCGGAAGGATGCGTGATTGGATGAAGTGTGAGGGCGGGACGATACCAACGCCGATAATGATCGTCGCCTCCCAAAATGGGGTACAGACGTGCATAATCGTATTTCGATGTATATTTTGTTTCAATATCACTGGTGTGTGGTAAAATGAGGGATTGGAGCGGGTGGGTAAGGCCTAAAAGAATGAGGCAGCTGACTTTGGAAGATGGACCCGCAGGTGGTCGCGAGGTAGGTGCTATCGGAAGCATCAGCCCGGTACTCTCAACTCAGCGACGGCGGTATACGCCCACAACAAAAGGAAAGAAAAAAGATCCAGGCAACATGGCGCACACCGGACTCAGCTCTACGTAAATGGAATGGTAGCCCTCGTGTCCGAGAGTGACGAGGAAACACGCATTAATTGCACAACTCGAATGATCCGAGAGCCATGGACCGTGGACCTTGAGAGGGACATCGTGGCAATCACCACGACCCTGACCCTCGCAATCTCTGGATCTTTGCTTTTCTGTGTATCCCCCGGGCGCATCACCGGACAATATAGGCCGAGATGGGGAAGAAAAAAAAATCGCGAATCGACGAGCTTCTTCGGATCAGGCTCGAGAAGGACTGCTTTCAAACGTCCCTGAACGCCACTACCCTTCCGAGCGCACATTTGGGTGCTGAAAGCAATATTAATGCAGGTAAGCTGCTTCGCGAATTTCGGTCGTTTGAAGTGGGCCAAGGAAGCGGTGAGTGAGGTGAGGGGAAAGAGGGGCCGAGCGGGACAAACAACTATTTGCCAGACAGATTGGATGTAGATGGGAGGGTTACCGGACCGAGTATATGTCATGTGTTAGCTCGCCAACACAATCCAGGACATCTCTGGACTCGCCAGAACCGAACCGAAAGAGAAGACGCACGGCCACCCCACATCCAGTTCTCCAGTTCTCATCAAATAAGGTTGAAATGAACTTAGAAGCGAGAAGCGACACACGAAGACATCATCATAAACAGATCGATGCCGGGGTGCACGCGAAAAGGCTCCTCCAAGCCAGAAAGTGCATACAGATGTCTATATCTGCAGTGCGAGACAGCGGGGGAAAGGGTCTCTCGGAGTGTGGGTAAGCAACTTCGGATGCAACAGAGGGTGCGGTGCAATGGCACCACGGTATTGCCATTACTCAACTTTTACATGCCCTAATGATTTATCGGGTCAAGCGCCTCAGGCTAGAACTGTAGATCCTCGAGGAGGGCCGTTCTCTGTCAACGCTTGAACGAGCCTTAAGCGTCTCGGGGACATCCAAAAATATCTCCACGCCATGCGAAGGATGAGGAAGTCCCGGCACGTAAAGCGACGATTAATTAAATTTCCCGAAGGCAAAAAAAAAATACCCACACACACACGCATTCACAGCGCCGTCATTGCACTGCCATCATTGACAGTGTTTTTACGTGGGGCACTTCCATAGACTCGGACTGGCTGGGTCAAAATGGATGCATCCACGTCCACCGGGAAGCATTACACGTCGAAAGCCTCTGCTTCTCTTCCCGGGCGTGTGACCGCGATAATGGCGCCGGCCTCGTAGCCCACTGCCCAAACGACCCCACGACCCTACCCAACGGCGAATAGTGCCCGCCATGTTTGGATTGATGTATGAAGCGGAAATAAAGCTGCGCTGCGCAAAACTTGCAGGAGGGCGAGCAAGCGCAAGCGCAGCGAGCGGAGTTGGGCGGACGGAGTCTGAGGCTGGGCTGGGGACGGGTGGGGGGGGCAGGGTACCACACGGGTGAAGTTATGTGAACACGACGGCGAAGAGCGCCTTGCTTTGCATCTAAGATCTGCGTGAAATCGCGACAGCCGGATCATGGTTCACGAGGTGTTCATCACGTGGGATGGCCCCCGTCCACATGATGGAAACCATGAAATGTCCCGATTCAGACCACGACACGGTTTTTTTTCTTATCGATTCCCAGCATAGCAATGTCTTGTGTCGGAACTTTTTTTTTTGCATGATTTTTTTCTCATGTCGTCTCGAAGAGAAGACGACGGATTGCTGCGGGCGCGTCCTAGTAAGCGCTGGCCTCAGGCCCCGGGGGACTAGACGCCGCCGATGGGTGCCGAAGATCCTGTCGTCGGTTCTCAGATTCCGAATGGGGTCGCCAGCCCGATGCGCATGTATGCGAGCAAATGCGCGCGAGCGGCCCATATGGGGCTCCACTGGTTCCCAATTGAGCGTTAGCGTGCTACGCGTCCGGAGCGCTTAGGCCCAAGAATTTGCTGTTGCACCATCGAGAATCATAATGACGATGATAAATCATGCCCTAACAAGCGGCCACAGCAGTCCGATCGTAGGTTTGTCGCAGACGTGTACACAGACAAATTCTACATGGCGATGCACTATAATTCTTTGTATACGATTAATATAGATACACCATCCTGACATGAAGCCCAAGACCTTCGATGACGAAACTTGCTTAAGACCATGTGATAGCAGTGCCCAACGTCAATAGATTAGATAAAGTGAGGTGAGATACGACAAAACCCATGAGAACCAGAAGACAGCAGCAAGAAATAGAGTTACAGCACCCCCGAGCGTTCAACAAGGATGGTCGCGCTTGGTCGGCGGAGAATATCTGCAGACGCGTAACTTTGTACACGCCTGACGACATCAAGACCTTCTTTAACCTCGCCAAACACGACGTTTTTTCCGTCGCACCAAGGTGCCGCCGCGGTGGTGATGAAAAACTACGACAAACCATTAGGGGGTATGAGATCGCTATGAAACACGATACTGTACCTGGGAAGTGTTGGTGCCTGGGCCACGATTCGCCATTGATAACAAGCCAGGCTTGTTGTGTGGGACGATGTAATTCTCGTCTTTGGACCCGTAAGCGAACATGCCTTGAGCCACGAGCAAACAGGACTCACCTCGAAATGGTTGTCCGAAGGCCGAACGTCCACCAGTGCCATCCCTGGCAGTGATATCGCCGCCCTGAATCATGAACTGTGGACAGGTTTCATGTCAGCGCTCTGCACAGCTATAATCGAGAAAGGACAGACATCCGGGATGATTCTATGAATGGGTGAGCCTGCAAAGCCGTACCCGTGTTGGCCGGTTGCAAGTTCACGGAAGTTGCGCGCCGTTAATGGTGTTACGTCGTCATACAACTGAAGGACAATGCGACCAGCGCTCCGGCCATCGATCGATATGTCGAGCTACAAGTGAATAGGTAAGAATAGATGCAACCTGAACCAACCGGAACATACAAAAACGTTGCGGTTTCTGAAGGGCGATAGGATCGTCAATCGAGGGAGGGTAGATGTTTTGGGGGACTTACTGCAGTGGCATGCTTGATTGACGGAAGATCGAGGGAAGTGCGGCGGGGTATCTGACGAGGAACGACGCGTCGAGAGAAACGACGACTGAAGGGGGGGGCGAGGGATGAGTGGTCGACACGACGAGTTAAGTAGCATTTTCGGAGGTACTCGATCCAGTCCAATCGGTTGAGGGAAAGCCACACTGGCGGAACGATCTCGGTTTTCCCCGATGCGCGTGCGGCATCTTCCTTGAATTAAATTGATTGTCGGTTTTTACGGAACGCTCGGCGATCAAGAACCCTGACTTACCGCGGCATTATCCGAATGTCCTCCCTATTTACTATTTACAACGATCATTCGTGCAAAACCCCAATGCTCCTTGACATCTGGGTATGGGGTCATTGCCATCATGAGATGGACGCCACGCTGTACCCTTCTCTGCTCACCTTGTCGTTTCTGTGCTAACGTTGGATAATTGTGGGCCCAGAGGCTGTGCACGTCAGCCGGGGCAGGGAGCGATAGAGTTCGGAGTGCCGGACAGGGACAACAATTTATTCCAACGATCGGAAGGAGGTCTCGCCAGGCCAGCCAGGTCCGGCGCTCGTCAAAAACGGACAGACGGACGCAAGCTAGCCACGATCCCCAACTTCCGGGAAACGATGGGTAGCGGGCCCGATTCTCAACGCCGTGTTGGCCCAACCCTGTGTCTCTGGGAGAGATGAGCGCATCGCATTTTTTCCCCTACCTCGATGGGCTGGTATGCCTACCCGATCCGAGGCAATCTCAGTTAGGTCAACAATATATATGATTCGCAAGGTACGATTCGCTCTCGCTGGTTTCTTTATGACGTCATCGTGCTTGTGAAAAGCCGTCGGCAACGTCAGCATCGATGCCACTCAACACCTCTGCCTCACCTTGCGCAGTCCGGTGATGCTCCAGATAAGCATGCTCTGAGATCGATCGCTTAACGGCGCGTGTACTCAGAGCCATTGAAGAGCCACCTACGCCTGATCCTGACTATTGCATTGCGCAGCCCCTGATGGGTTGAGGGCGCATGCGCTCCGACGGGATTGGTGACGGCAGCTGCGGTGTCTGTGATGTAATAGGGACAGCTCACCTCCTCGATCAAGAAGGGGTAATCGTTTACGATGGGCACGTCAGTACCTACGCCATACCCCACATGCCGTCGTTATTCGTTATTCAAAAACTTCAAGATGATCAAACATGTGGCAACTGGTTTGTCAGGGACAGTGGTGTAGACGACACACAGTTAGTCCGGCCGGTGTGAAGCGCCCCGTCCGTGTGCAATGTACTTGGGATCCGGTCAGCCTGGTGAGCCGGTAACTTTCGTGCTGTGTGTTTTCACCAAGGCATTCTCACCAAGGTAATACCTCCGGAATTTGGGGCATTCAAGTTGGTGGCCACTAAACCAAGGAAATAGCTAGCAAAGGGGTCAACGTAACGCCGGAAAGCCAGGAACGCGCTCACATGTTCAGACGGAGCGCGCAATGCATTCGGGACTAGATCATTATTATCTAGACAGCGCAAAGCCGTAAACGGGCAAAGGTGGCCTGCATCGTAAAGGAGAGTCATCGATAAAAGTTGAAAAGATCCGGATAAACACCTAAAACGAGTGCCCGATCCGTGCCAACGTGGACTTACTGAGCCACGCGTATTGGACCGCAGTGATAGCATGCGACAGAACGCCAATTAAACCATGTCACCTAACCCAAGACTTGACCTGCTGGGAAGTTGGACGTGACCATCGAGCTGAAGACGGAAAGCGGATCCGGAGGAGTCTAGAACATGCAACGGGCGCGCACAGGGATAAAAGCAGGGAAAACGATAAGATCTTATCTAGATTGAGTAGACAGGAAATTTTTTTGCGTGACACCTTCAGGGTTGTAAATTCGATCCCGGTCACAGCTCAAGGAAATCTGGGAAATTACTGTAGACCCGGTGAGAAGTCCACTCTCGTCTGTGTGAACAATAAAGGGTCGTGTTACGAAAATGAGCCCACATGAAAATGGTGACCTAAGGTGTGCAGCCGTAATGGCAATGAATGAATGCACCGAGCGCGTCGAGAAAGCTCGGAATTTGCCAAGAGAAGACTAGACTTTGGGACGGCGCAAACAAACACTCTCGTACGGGACAGCCTTCTGTGTTCGTGTTCTGTCGTGTCTTCCATTCAGACTGAAACATCGGAAATAGCCAACCACACGAGCGCCTCGTTAGCCACTGCACATCAGAGAGAATGGCAAGCCACCGATGGCACCCCTGCGGTTCATAGCTACTGTCACGCACGTGGCCCGCAGAATCTATTCATTAACCACCTCTGCACCGTGCACCGTTCAATTACGGATTTAGAGCGCGAGCGCGGGACGACGTGGCATATCACCAAGCGCCAGGACCTGTGCGCTTGAACTGATTTCGTTGTGCAAGTAGTATACTATCACGTGAAGGAATATTCTTGTAAGGAGAAGATCCCCGACGACCCACTGGCAGGAGGTTGAGATTTATTTTCGGGCAACTCCGTCATACTCAGGGTTTTCTCGATTGGGTCTTAAGAGCGATTTGCACCGACCCGACCGACCGATTTACACCAAATGGACCGATTTGAGCGCACGTGGTGCACGTGATCCCGGCCCGTCAGCCGCCGTCGAGAAGGCAGCTTTTCGGACTCAAAGCATGATGGGACAACAATCAAAACAATATTAATCGCATTTCTTGTCGCTTTCCTCATCGCTTTTTCTTGGCACGCCATTCTATCAAGAAAATATGCAGACCAGGGGAACACGTGCCATCCAAAACCTTCCGAGTGGGATTCGGAACTGCATGAACCACCCGAGTCGGTGTGAGTGTCAGTTGTCGGGTCCTGCCGGCGCTCTCCTGTTCGCTTTGTCGCTCAGTTTTGACAAGACGATCGCCGTCATCGACGGTAGCGGCTCGCGGATCCGGTCGGCATCAATATAGAGGAACTCGTACGTTTGGCCAAGTTGCAGGTCCCCATTGAACACTTCAACAAGTCGAAGTTGAGCAAGGACGGATCCCATGTATGTCTAGCTGTGACCAGTCACAGGTCGTTAATGATGCCTTTTGCTTTTCACAGCCAGTGAGGTCATTCTGGATGGCACGGACTTCCATAATGCGGCGCGCCTGCGTTTCAAGGCTGATCTATTTTTCCCTTGCTGAGGATGGTGAGTGAGGCACGTGGCGGCGCCTGTCGACTCGGAGGGCAAGCCCCACTTCAAGTACATCTTAGAAGGTACGACTCTGACTCTACTTTGAGAAGCACAAGGTCGTTCTGTTCAAGGACTCCAGCGCAAATAAAGGTTCGTTACTTTGCTGCTGGCTGTTTGGGGCATGTCCGATCTGAACGACAATATAACATCGTACAAAACAGGCGGCGCGATGAGCTCTTTGCTTGAAGTCCTCGCCGGCCTCGTCCACACGCTGAAGACCTGCACATCGTCTGAAGCCCCATCAGACTCCTTGCTTGGCCGATGTCAAGACGTCGCCTTGCTCAACCTCGCTGTGCCCCAAAATTCTCAACTGATCTCTTGCTTGGGCAGTCTCGCTCGCATTTGATATTTGTAGATTACTGCTTCGTATGCCTCCTTTCCCTCTCTGCATAGTGTCCTTTTACCATACAGTACTGTATGTCACCTGCCCAATGTCTCCAGCGACCAGTGGCCACTTGCAGCATGCCCACGTTGGCCGACGCTTGTGTATTCATTGCTGATGACTACTATCCGAGTCATACGTTTCAATGTCACGCTCGGATACTGTTTCATTTCGATTAAATCAATACTTAACAAGTTCTCCCCTGCATTTCAGATAGTTGTCAAAACACCCATACCGTGCTGTTAGCCAGCGTGTCCAATGGATATACTAGCCAAGTTGGTTCAAGGGTGACTCCATGTTGATGGGATGAATAACAATGACAGCCAACCAGCACACTGTCATGATGGAAGGAAGCATTCTGAGGCTCGGCAGTGCAACGCGTGGGGATTGCGTCCATATCTGGGTCAAATGGTTTGCCCCCTGGTGCTGGTAGGTAGGGGCGGACGGGGACTCAGAAGGTTCGGCTGGGAAAGCTTCGAGACTGCGAGAGCAAGATCACTTGCTTCATGCTAGCTTGATGATTATGAGGATAACTGAAGTTGATACACGACACAATGACGAGGTGTTCACAAATTCGCCAGAGTCAACCAGCTCCATGTTAGAAAACCCCAGGTACCATTTTGGGTCCCACCGCAGAAAATCCTGGGTACGCGGAATTGCCGCCGAAGGCGGCAATTACCCTGGGTATGACCGATTTCTCTATTTTCGTGGGTGTACAGCATCTACTATAGATCTTGCGTTGGTCGAAATGGACCTATTAGACATCGCCACTCCATCACGAGTCTGTCGATTATTTACCGCGCATCGCTTCTCGAAATAGGGATCTTCAACTTATGATATATGAGATGAATTGTACTGTACTGCATCAGGAAAATAGGCAAAAACTTTTTGACTTGTGAACTTTTGTTAAAAAAAGAGGGTTTTATTGTGCCTCTCTCCTCCTGAAAATTAGTTTGTCGATCAACTTTTTTTTGGACTGCAGGTTCCTTTTCGCCTTTTCTACCTTTTCTACATTTTTTTACCTTTTTTCCTCGGTCGAGCTCGACCAAGCTGGTATAAGTGAAAAAAAGGTTTATGTCATCATTTGGCGCTTAGTAAGCCTGGGGGCACGTGCCACAGCGCGGTTGCTGCACACCGCACGCGACTGTCTCTCACAACATACACTCTTTTCGTCCATGGGCTGTGGCATGCCACACCGTTTCCAGCCAGTCTAAGCCTGCACAAGCCAAAACCTCGTTCCACCGCGTATCAATAGGCATATTGCTTGCACTGAACAAGGATGTCGCCGGGGGATCTCCTTCCTTTCCACCGCGCCATCCTAGAAGAGATCCATGACCCATCAAGTAGTCAACTCGTCCTCCTCGCTCGGGGACTAGGATTACGCAAGATTGTCTGTACCCTCATGCAGATATACGACCAATCAATGAACCTCGTTCTCCTTGTCAACGCGTCGTCCGATGAGGAAGCTGCCATCGGGGAGGAATTAGGCATAATGGGATGTCGTAGGCCTGGCTTAAGGGCAGTGAGCTACGAGATGGCAAGGAAAGATCGGTACGTCATGTCGTTCATATCCAACTCTGGCCATGGATCTGTCCCTGTTGGGATATAATGACCACAACGACTCGTCTGTTCCCGCGCTGTCTCATGCACCCCCTTTCCCCCTGGCATATCAGCTCGAATTCCCAAGCCACTTGTAGATATTATCACCATACTGACCGCTTATCAAGTCAGGACTTATACAAAAATGGGGGACTGATATCCGTCACCTCACGGATCCTGGTCGTGGACATGCTACAATCCGATCTCCCAACGGAGCTTGTCACTGGTTTGTTGGTACTTCACGCTGAGAAGTGAGCACAATGAGTGTCTAGCCGTCGACTCCCACTTGAACCCTTGGGCAGAGTGACTGCCTTGTCTTTGGAAGCATTCATTGTGCGGCTTTTTCGCGAGAAGAACAGCGCAGGTTTCCTTAAGGCATTCTCAGACCAACCAGAACACATTACCTCAGGACTCTCACCCCTGAGAAGTATAATGAAGGAACTACAACTGCACACTGTGCTAATCTACCCTCGGTCTGTATCTTAACAACCGGGGAACTGCGGACTTGACAGCTGTCTTAGTTTCCATCAGGTTGTGAAGGACTCGCTGGAGCGTAAACGGGCAGACGTTGTCGAATTGTACCAACCAATGACCGAGGCTATGAAAGAGATCCATGGTGGGCTGGTGCAGTGTATGTCAACGACGTTGGCGGAGCTTAAGCGGTCCAACACGACAGTGTGTAGCTCTTCTCTCTTCCCCTCTTCCGAGTACTCATCTTTTCCTAGCTCGATTTAGATGACCTGAACGTAGAAAATGCCTATTTCCGATCTTTCGATGCCGTAGTCCGTCGGCAGCTTGATCCTGTGTGGCACAAAGTGGGGCCCCAGACTAAGCAACTGGTCAACGACCTCGCAATCCTGCGAAGGCTCCTCGCGTACGCCTTACAACATAATTTTTTGTCCTGCGCTCATGAGAGAATGAAGGTTTCTACTCAATTATGACCCTCTTGCATTCCATGCGTACCTTGAGACCATCGTCGCGTCGAACACAGTTTCAGCTGCGGGGAATACACGTCAGAATCAATCTCCATGGCTGCTTACTGACGCTGCTCATGTCATCTTTGAGATGGCCAAAAAGCGTTGCTATGTACTCCGAGAAGTCCTAGTGAAGCAGGTGCGGGCTAGTACAGACGTCATCGAGATTTCCGACGATGAAGATGCATGGGAAGCACTCGATGAGGCGGAGGGCCTTATTCGTCGCCCGCCTGCCCCGACCGATAAGAAGGACCTTCCGAAATCGCGTCCTCGACCTGCTTGGCTTCCGAAGAACATGGAACCAACTCTCGAAGAGTTGCCCAAGTGGCACTTGCTCGCTGAAACTCTCAAGGAAATTGAAGAAGAAATTATGCGACAGGAATCTCTCGCATCCAGTGCGTCGTACCTTGATCCTATAAACGCTTATCCAGATTGATACTTCTTTCTTATACAGAGGTCCGCGGAGACAACGTAGTCCTTGTGATGACGTCCTCCACGCAAACAGCGTCGCTTTTGAGTGAGTACTTGGCATCGATGGATCCGGACGCGCCACCTGGTCAGCGAGGTCGACAGTTGTTAGAGGATAAACTGCGGCTCTACCTGTATTGGAAGGCGAAGCATTCGGCGCGCGCAGCTGAGAGTCAGCAGCCGTCCGCGACCAACGGTGCGAGCCCACCGGACGAAGACGAACTCAATCCCGCATTGCGGAAGAAGGACCGTGACAAAGCAGAGCGGGCTGTAAATCGACGTCGTGTCCGCGGTGGTGGCCCCAGTACTATCAGTGCGCGGGCGCCGGTACCAGACAACGCTGCAGCTGTGCCCCGTGATGAGGAGGGCATCCTAGCCGAGTTGTACGTAACGATCCTCCAGACATTTGAAGCTAGCAATTTAACGTCATCTCAGCCTCTCGACTCAGGACAATACGTCCGCTGATGCAGAACTCGCCCTGGCGTTGTCACTGGAAGCTTCACTTCCGCCTGATGACGCTGAATTCGAGCCCTCGTATGGGCTCCTCGTTCCCGCTCAAACGGTCATCGTTCGGGCCTACGCAGATGACAGCGACGATCGCCTGCTCGCGGAACTTCAGCCCCGTTTCATTGTGATGTACGAGCCCAATCAAGATTTTATACGGCGCATTGAAGTAATGTTTCATCGAAGATATCTGGTTGTCGCGCCTGACTTGGATGGCAGGTATACAAAGCATCGAATCCTGGGCTTGGCGTACGCGTGTATTTCATGGTATACCAGATGACAGCAGAAGAGCATAAGTACCTTGCGAGCCTGCGCAAGGAAAAGGACGCATTCGAGAGACTTATAAGGGAACGAGGGGTGAGCGCGCTCTACCACGGTATAGAGACGTGACCAAACCTTCATAGACGATGCTCCTTCCTATTCATGAAAACCCACGTGCTGCGTCTGATGTGGGAGAGGCCATCATCAAGACGATAAGTTCTCGCGTTGCTGGAGGACGGCAAGAGCTCTCTGCAGAGGAATCACGCGTGCGGCCATTTTTACTGCCGACACCCGTGCTCCTTGTGGTAACGCTGCCGTAGGTTATCGTCGACGTGCGCGAGTTTCGCTCGACTCTCCCATCCCTCTTACATGCCGCCAAGATGGTTATTATCCCTGCAACGCTCACAGTAGGAGATTACATTCTGACGCCTGAGATATGTGTCGAACGAAAGAGCATACCCGACATGGTGTCAAGTTTCAACAGCGGGAGACTGTCCGATTGCCCTGTCCCCATTCAAACCTGAGCTTACATCTCTTCCCCTAGATACACCCAATGTGAATTAATGTCGGCGCATTACAAACAACCGATCCTACTGATTGAGTTTGAAGAACAAAAGTCTTTCTCATTGGAGGTACGCAGTAGAATTTCCGCAGGTGTTCGATTCATTTACCTGGCCTCTCAGATCGTTCAAGATGTCAAACCTTACGCAAAGCCGACGGGGAGATACCCAACGAAGAAAGCTGGAAGCAGCAGCACGGACCAAGAAGCCTCTCAGCCGCCATCTATTCAGCAGAAACTCGTGTTGTTAACACTCGCCTTCCCTCGCGTTCGCATCTTATGGTCATCGTCGCCATACGCAACGGCAGACATCTTTAAGGACCTCAAGGCAAACTCTCGCGAGCCGGACTATGCGACTGCCGTGGCTGTCGGGTCGGACGGTGACCCTGCTGCCGGTCAGGGCATGCATGGCCCAGCGGAGGAACTGCTGCATACGTTGCCCGGAATCACCGCCAAGAACGCGGGTTACGTGATGAACCGCGTACGCAACGTACGTGAGCTATGCGAACTTGGGTTAGAGCAGGTACAGGCCATCCTCGGACATGAACCCGGAAGGGCATGTTGGGAGTTCCTGCACTGGGGAAGCCATCATCCAGCCCCGTAAGCCCATTGGATTGGATAAATCTCGGAAGATGATTGCATAAGTACGTTGTAACCCAATAGGGATGCAATGATGATTAATCGATGATTGCTAGATCACAATCAGCAACAGCAACAGGCGCAATCTCAATGACAACCAGTTCGCTGGTAACGGTCATCCCCTGAATTTGATTTCTCACCTTGGCTGGTGAAACCACACCCTCCTACTGCTACTAAAAATTCAACCGTGGCTCGCAACACACCTTGACTCGGCTGTTTGTCTAGGGTAACCATTAAGGATTCCCGCGTGTGTCCTGATCCGCTGTCGTCCTTAGTACAGTCCCGACAATCCAATTTTCTACTAAGGTTATTGTCAAACATTTGATGGGGTGCATTACGCGGTGCAGGGTCTCCGCAGCTGTCATGCGAAGCAGCTTCCGGAACAGTCGCAGCCGCCTGATGCAACCGGGGTCTGTGTAAGTGGACTATAAGGACTCTTAGCCGAGACAACGTGTGAAGTCCTCAAGCCTCTATTCCTTTCATCTAACTGGCGGGCCTTGCGCTTGTAATTCTACTCCTAATCTTTCGGTCAGCGACTGCGTCGCTCATCGCGTTACTCGACGGCTCTTCACGACTCTCTTTTGGCCTCTCCAGTCTCTCCTTTCATCTGTGTACCATCACCGAACACGACATTATGTCCATGGCTCGTCCCTATTCCCCCTGCAACGCGCCAACTATGAAGCACTGCGATGCTCCCCGACTCACGCGCTCGCAACGCTCTCGACTGATTAAGTCAGCGCGCAAAGTCACAAAAATACTGGGCGAAAACCCAATGCCCCAGCTGGGGCTGAACATACCATCCCCCATATCGTTTCCTCGAGGGAAATCTCCAGGGATCAACGCAGCCGCCCTATGCACGCCCATCCTCTCCATCACGAAGAAATTTGCACGTGCGGCACTCGAACCTCTTCAAATAGTCTACCGTCGGGATTCGGACACCGATAACGAGACCACGCGCAGCGATAAATCGAAGCCCGCAGCGGTGGAAACCTGCCACGGAGGCAACTGGTCATCCTTTCTTGTCTTTCAAACAGAATCCGGTTATGATTCCGAGACCGAAAGCCACGCCTCTTACGCGTCGTCTCAATTCCCCAGTCCCGCAGCGTCCGAGTCCACGTTCAGGAAGCGACGGTCATCGTTCTCCACCTCCACACACGCCTCCAGGTCGGTTTTGTCCCTCCCTTCCCCTTCCGAGTGGGACAGGTGGAAGGAAAAGGGTGAGGCCCGTCGTCGTCGCAAATGTCTCGCAAAGCTCGCTCGCCATTTGGGCGAGAGCATCCCGCCTGAGCTCGTCTTTCCCAGATCAGGATCCACTAAGCCCAAGAGGGGACCTTCACGAAGGAGACGTCTTCGGTCCATCCACGCCTTGTCCGTTCCTCAGCCTCCCGACGTCCCATCCCTACCGGTCGCGGTAGAGCCTCCATCGACGGAAAAAGGATCGCCTCTCTCCACCTCGCCTCCACCCTCCTTGTTCGACGTCTCGCCGCCCGCGGTCCAGAAAACGGTAGAGGTTTTTGGGTCAGCCGATCACACCACAGTCAGCACGGACGCGGCACCACCACCCGGACCACCGGGGGAATCGGAGCTCGACCGGAGACGCTCGCGGTCGCACGGCGAATCCTCCGAGTCCATGCCTCTACCATCCGATCTTGCCCTACCGCCATCCCAGGCTGATGGGTACTTTGATGCGAACGGCCACGTCAAAACGGTCTCTTCCGAGGTCGAGGTCGAGGTCGAGGTCGAGGTTGAGGTTGAGGACGGTCAGGACTCGGACGAGCCCGAGACACGGTCGCTGATCGTTTCCCCCCAGCCGCCGAGATCCGAGTCGCGCCGGGCTTTCCTCCGTTCCCGCCCTGCGACTACTTCCTCCCCAGAGCCCAGCGTCGTTCTGCACCGTAGCGAGCGTCGTCAAGGCTGGAGTGGAGAGTGGAATGTCGCGAACATGGGGATCGTCATTTCAAAACTGCGAGATCTCCGATGAGCGAGCGGGTCCCGGCGCAATCGAGATGACGTTCGTCTCGGTTTGTGATCATTTTTCTATCTTAGAGCAGATAATAGTGTGACGAGTATAGGTTATGGGCATAAAGGACCAGTATCTTGTAACTTAGTGCGATATGTATATCCTATCCTAGGAATATGAACGACGTCTGAGACATCATAGGGCGCTCCATTTTGGCGCGCATCATGGGAGATCATTGATGTATCATAGTTCCAAGCAAGTATGAAATACCTTCGCTTCTCGTGGGATGGGCTGTGTTGTCCTGGAAGCAAAAGACGAGGCTGTGCGCGAGATACTAGTAGGTCTCGGCGAACGGCGTGTCATGATGGACGAGATCAGGCCACAGTGCTTCCTATGGCAGTTGGCTTGTTGGATGTCAGTCGCTAGAAAGATTGCCGTTGCTTATTGCTGTATCTAGTATTAAGTTCAACTGAAGGGGCTTGAGCGGTTGATAGTGGTGTTGAGCGTTGAGCAGCCATCCGTCCATCAAAGTGGTTATCTTTCTGTGATCGTCGTTATGTCAGCTATGGAAGGCCTCGTGACATCTCACTTGGAAGCTTGAAACGTCCTTTCGTCTCGAGATGACAACAGCAGTTTTTTGACCCTAGTTGATCACCTGTACCTCAAGGTTTGAAGCTTGAAGTTTTCCGATTCGTACCAGGACGGACTCCACTCCACGGATCCGGCTGTCTCAGGTAGTTGCGGTCACCTGGCCGCTCGGGTCATCTGAAACCGTTCGCTTTCGTCTCTGTTAGTGAAATAAAGTGACTGAATTCACGAAGACTTCCGGTCGTATCACATCACATGGGGTTTTTCCGCTTGGGGAGAGCTCTATTTTTCGTATCACCATTGCCACTTTCGCGGCGGGTCGGTCATAATCGTCGGTTTGTTTCGCCCGCAACGAACGTTGCACCTTGCGTCCCTTCTCCAGTCTTTTCAGCCACGGCCACCACTTCACATGGTATGACATGACAGTTTCTACTCGTATTTTTTCTGACGAGCAGCGCCCTTCTCCCAAACTTATCGGATATCCCCGATCACCCCGTCGGGGGCTGCGGGCTCAGTTGTTTTATCTCACACATTCTCGAAATGACATCCCACTATCTCATTCTGGCGGTGCGCGGGGGATGAGAGACATACGCTTACGCTGTTCCCTATTCTCACGGGACCGTTGCGACTGAAGCGCTGAGAACTTCATTCATTCTTTGCGCCTCATTCACTGCCCCCACCAGGCATGGGGGCCCCAGGGCCCAATTTTAGACTTGCGCTGTTGCCAATCGATGCGCCCTGCGCTTATCCTGTACCCCATGATAACGACAAGTTCCCACTAGACGATTGATGATAACCCCATTCTCTCAGCTTGACTCCTCAACCCACCCAAAAATGGGAGAGAGGCAGCGCAGTGATGTCAAGCTGCCGTCATGCCTGCTTTCTGTTGATGAGTCCAGAAGATCGATGATACAATGAAAACTTCCATTTCCCCCCCTCGGACTAAGTATGAGCCGCCTCCAGGGCACTCCTCAACACTGACAGTTGTCCCTGACCTCACTCGACTGAGACACAGGCAACTCGAAGCAATAGAGGTTACGACACTCTGCATGAAGCGTGGTTCATGGCAGTTTGCTAGGCTAGCGGACGCAACCCTGCCCACCCTGCCAAGAAAGTTGCAGAAGGTTTCGCCACGTCGCGCATTTGTGGCTTGATGGATTGAAATTGCGGATGCACGAGGTAATGTGGCCCCCGTGGGGCCATAGGTCGGCGCAGACAGGGCCGAGAAAGTAATGTTGAGGTGAGAAATTTGACCACGCCAAAGCTCACACCACCGTATGGCATTCAACAAGTTACAAATTTCCATTGATCACTTCCGACAGACAACATTCAACATTATCAAAGACTGATCATCCACACTCCCTCGCAGCTTAGTGGTTGCACTACATGAGCATTCAGCGAATGCCGGCAAGAGGCGAGGTAAAACGTCTTACACTGGCGTTGTGAGTGTGGTTGACACAGTTGGCGCATCCACAGCCGCTGCCGCTAGAACCACACACACAATTGGCAGAGTTGCAAGAGCTGGTAAAGGAATCAACATGACGACAGTTGCAACAAGGGAGAGAAGATCGTACGAGCAGTTTTGAACGCAAGAGCAAGCCATAGTTCGATGAGATATTAGAACCGAGTTCTGAGGAGTTGAGCCCCCACTTGCAGCCCTTTTATGCCCCACGGAGAGGAGGTGACGTAAGAGGAGGATAGGAGTCGGGCGGAATGATGAGAATAAAGGGGTATTAATTAATGAGCGAGTTGTGCCGCGTGGCTCATGTGATCACGCCACGGCGAGTCGTGTTGGGGTATAGCAAGCTGCCGAGTGGCCGTAAACGAATGTTGGGGTTGTGGCCCTTGTGGCACCCTCAAACGGTGCAAGAGGTCTGCGGCCCCCTCAAATGGCAAGCGGACGGTGTGTGAGATGGGGGGAACCCTCCCACGACGACCGTGGGAAAAACATAAATTCAAATTTCGACAAATTGTCTAGCCGGCCAGAGGAGGGCCCGCTGACGTTCAGCACGATGAACTCGTACCCACCAGAATTCTTAATCCAGTTAGCACCAGTGATGTTTGTCGCTGGTCTCGATGTGCCCCCTCCGCCGGAGCCAGTGGCACCTCCAACACCTGACGCCTTCACGGTGCTTACCATTCGTCTCCGTGACGCGCTCATCTCCCAAAGGACCACCGTAATATGGCAGCCAGACAAGTCTAAAATATTCCAGACCGTCCTTGTCGACAAGGTATGTCCCGCCCCTCTTTACGCGATACGCTCCTCATATACATGTAATCCTAGGACGTCCGCTTTCCACCTCGTAAAGTCCCGCTTTCTCCTGATCCACATGGCCCCATGCATTCCTCCCTTTCCCCACTAACCCCAACTTCACCGTTACATCCCGACGGTCTTATCGCGCCCATATGGGTACGAAAGCATACCACCCTTGTGCCATCTGTGTTCGTACTCTTCATCCGTCTATATGAGTCCCCTCCCCATCATATGCCGCGCTCCCCACTCGACCCGCCACATCCGGATCGCGATGCGGAGGAACGCAGGAAGGATACAGAGATGTCTACCGAGATCGCGTTGCGCAAAAAGTCGACAGCTGAGCGAGGCATAAAGCTCACCGTCGTACTCCTCGCCAGTCGGAAGTTGCTCGGTGTGTCTCCCCCTCAAACCCGCGCTTCTGCTCACACTGAACGTACCTTTGGTAGACGACCCCACGTTGGACACAAGGCTCACGTTTATTCGGAGACAGAGCGGACTCGACTACCGCGCAGCCCTCTTCGTGCTCAGCCCGGTGAGCCCCGGCGAGCTCAGCGAGTTTATCAAGAGGTTCCATTAACCGTTACTTCTCCCTCGCTTCGAAAACTCAAGTTATTCCAGCCTTCATCAGGCCTTGTACGAACCAGCGGTCGAGTATTACACTTCACATTCTAAACGCGTCAGGCGCAAGCGCAACCGCCACGCTCAATCCGCTTCGTCATACGTTCCACCCATATCTCCTCTCGGAAGTACCACCGCCGCCGCCCGCCCGCTACGTCCAGAGGGTTGGACCGTGCGCTATGAGTACAAAATGGCGTGTTTTGCAGAGTTTCGGGGAGAATTTGAAGTTGCCTTGAAGTAAGTCACCGTGTCTGCCTCAGACTGATCAAGCCGTGATGGAAAGCAAGACATTATCAGGATGCCTATTCAAGTCTACTTACTATGTTCGGTTCGACTGCCATTCTCCCGCCACGGACAAAGCGCTGGGCAGAAGCCAAGGTCCTAGCAGACTGTATCAACCTCAAGGTTTGTTAATCTCTCTTACTCTCCTTGCCCCGCCGATGCCAAATTCACAGACCTGCAAACTATATCTGTATAACAATGAGCACGCACTTGCACTTTCCCAGCACACTATTCATATAAGACGATTCAGCGACTTCTCCCGTGGTTGGGGCATAGGCGAGGAGACGTTTGAGTTTTGGAGCTGGATCGCGAAGCAGTGAGTTCTCCTTCCTGTTTTCCTATCTCTGGCCACTAACAAACCTACCAGACACCGCGCATTCGCAGAACTTCTTGAACATGGCACAAGCTCGACCTTGGTCCTTCCTATCCACAAACCAGCTCTGCCTCCACCCTCCACTGCGCCAACAGGGCTCGCTGAACTGGATACCTTGCGTTTATTAGGCCTGAATCCTACGAGTGCCCTCCAACACCCGGGTTTCTACTATTATGCGGCCGCACAGGCAACAGAACGCCGGCGTGAACAACTCCTTGCATTGCTGAAGACAGCAGAAGCGAGCGGAACGAACGTGCCTGGATTTGCTAACGAAAGAAAGGTGGATCACTTTGGAATTGTGATTGAGGTGCGCCATCTCTCCGGGCGTTTTGGATAGTTCTGAATACAAAGCGGACGCAGTTGTACACCAAAGCATACGAACTTTTCAAGAAGCACTCGCCGCTGACCAATGGACACGGTCAGGGTCGATTGACCTTGCGCATTGTGGGTCGGATTGCAGCGACGTACTATGCCGCAGGGAAGTTCGACATGGCCGTACGCTTCTTTGATCGGATTGCTAAGACATACAGACAAGAACGTTGGGGCCCAATGCTGCGTCCCCTGCTTACAATTTGGTACAAGTGTGCACAGCAACTAGGCGACGTAGAGCTAAGTGTGAGGATTTTAGTAGAAATGCTGGCACATGGTACGCCCTGCCTTTCTGCTTGCTCGGACTGTGGTTCCCGACAATGAGATAAGGCTCAGGCGCAGCTGAAGACGATGACGATGGTGCGGTACTGCAAGAAGACTTACTCGCAGTGCTCAAGGTAAGGGTAATTTTTATATGTCATGCACTGCCATTCAGTGTAGCACAGAGCACCGTACCTTCCTCCCATGAAGAGCCCCTTAGAGTTGATCTATCTGACTCGGAACCAATATGTAAGTGCGTCTCTTTGGATCTGTTATTTGTGCTGATCGGACCATGCCTAAGTTGATTCCAGTGTCGTTTTCTGGTCAAGTGAGGCTCACGTCGATGAGCGCATCGCATTTCAGTTGTCTCTGACTGCGCCCAGCGACGTCCTCATATCTGCTCTCCCTTTTTCGTCACTTGCAATCTATTTCTCCCACAAAGCAGAGCCTGTTGTCGTGCATCACAACCCCGATGCGGCGTCCACTACAAAGATCCAGCGGATAGATCTCGGTGACCTACCACCCGAAGTCGCTGCGGAGAGTGAAGGCTGCTTAAGATGGGAAAAGGGCGCGACGATTCTTTTTTCTGGCACTGTCTCGTCGGACGTGCCACTGACATTGAGTGTATGTTCGGGTCGCCTACCAATTCACGGCTTCTGATCGTGCATATCAGATAGCGCGTGTTGTGCTCGTTCTTCGCGAAGGCAACTGGATCGTCGAGATACCCATCGACCCGACTTCTGTACGGGATGGGCTTTTCCCAACGCCGAGATGGCTCCTCTCCGCCGATCCCATCAAATTCGCCCCTTTGCAACAAGATAGCACCGCGGAGGTGATGTACGCAGACGTCCATTGCCGCCGTTAGGAGCCTCCGTTATGGTACTAACGTGACCCGTAGCGTGCGTTACCGCCCACACAGGCTGCAAGTGTCTCTGACACATCAATCCCCTGCTTATCTCGACGAGGAATATCCAATTGTGATCAGCGTTGTCAATGAAGACGATCGCCCACTTGATGTTTTACTCGACGTTCTTCTACAGCCGACCGAGATTGACGAGGCAGGTACGTCCGATCATGCAGATCCGTGCCTCGTGTCAACCGCGATCTTACGCATGATACGCATGGGAAGTGAACACCATCTGCGTAGATGATGAGCACTCGCAGAGCTTCATCAAGGGCATCGCTCTTGGCTCCATCCCGCCCGGCGTGGCTGTGCTTAAAACACTCTACTTGAAAAATACCGGTGGGGCTGGGGACCGCGTATTGGACATCTCTATCCAGTCGCGCTCTCCCGTCGCTCAGGACACGAGCGAAGTACTACGCACGCTTCTCGTATCAACAGCAGCGCCAATGAAGGTCGAGTACACCGTGAAATATGTGCACTCACGCGGCCCGCTGCCTGGCTTGACCGACTTGCGTACATACGAGAACGATTACTGGGACGATGGGGAAGGTGGGGAGGCGCTTGTCAAGGGACGCATGGTCTGTATAGGGCCATGGGGTGTAAGTGTGGAGACCGTGAGACTCGTTAGGAAGGTCAATCTATTCTGCTCTGTCCATTCGTGATGGTTGTAGTAACTTCACGTCTTAGAATGGGCCACATTCCAGGGTGCTCGAGTGCTCTCTGGACGAGGATGAAGACGATGTTACCTCAGGTACCTTAATCTGTGTCTTATCCTTATTGTCTTTCTGATGGTTCCCAGATTGGCTTCCGGGGGACGAATTTGCCACTGTTTGTCGCATCAGTCTTTTACTAGAAGACGAACCTGGCGAAGACGATGCAATCTCGAGTCCTGGAGAATACGAGCTTTCATGGCGAAGGTGAGCAATGCATTTGCTTCAACCTATATATCTAATATCCCACTTCTCGCTCAGAATTCTGCCAAACGGCGACCATGGGCCACTTTGCACCAGTCTATTCCCACTCCCTAATCTGCAACCGCCACGCACGGGCGTCATCGCCCTGCTCGAGCTTCCCTCATCGGCGAAACTGCACACCCCGGTCCATGCACGTTTGACGCTGCGCAATCACGATCCCTTGCGGTCAGCGAATCTCACCGTGCAGCTCGAGCCGGACAACGTGGACGCGTTCCTCGTCGCGGGCCAGCGCAGCGCGCGCGTCCCAACGCTCCTCCCTGGCACTGAAGCACAGTTGGTGTGGTCGTTGATCCCCATCGAGTGCGGATTCGTACGGGTGCCGAGGATTCGCATCACGGACAAACGGAAGGCAGGACTTGTGTCACCGAACTCCGCAGAAGAAACCCCGGTGGCCGAAGAGGAGGGTATCCCGGTGCGGGTCGTCGATCTACGCAGAGATGAGAGGGTTGAGGTCGCTGATACCGATGAAATTTCGGACGGCACCTCTGATGGTGTCGATTCGGTGTCGGGGAACATTGGGCCAGTATTGGTCTTACCATGATGGCTGGGTGTATGGGTTTGTCCGATACAGGTACACCACAGGATACCTTGTTGTACAGTAACTCTTTCTCTTACTAGAAAATAAACACTTTGTTTGTTGCCGAGTCAGCTGAAGCGGTGCAGATTATTTAACAGCCAATGCAGAATGCAGTCAAGGCTGTGTGTCAGGGACAGTCGTCACGGCCCGGTAGAGCCGGTGAGGCAGTGAGGTGCTGTGATGTTCCGACCAACCAAAAACGACTGGGGCAAAACTCACACGCTCCCGGCGAGTGTCCGGTTGGCGGTTCTCTAGAACTCGAAGGTTCCTCCGATGCGCCCATCTTGTAAAAATTGAAAACTTTCTAATCGACATTCTTACCAAACAGTCAGGCTGAATCCCGGCATCGACGCCGCTCGATGAGAGAGATAATATACATACAAGCTGGCAACATATGCAACCACGTTGGGACGCACTTTTAGAATGCCCAACAGAGCTGCTTTACATACAGCGCGGACACGGAAGTTCTCGTCAAGCACGACGTCTCCTTTAGGGAGGGTGTCTCCCCACGAGTTTGTCCTATGTTCACCCTAAATTGCGCTTCACAGCCCCGGTTCAGACGTTACGGTAGGGAGAACCGACATACTGTCCACGGGTCCTCTAATTCGACAGAAAGGGTACAGTTTTTCTGGGAATTGTTTGTTTTCCACGGCCCAACACCCTCATTTAGCAAACTTGGGCTCCTTGTCCAGTGCCAAGGGACTCTACTACGCCGTGGACGAAGGGCCCGGGATGACCTCCCCTCCTCGTCCCTCTGGTGAGTCGATACCCACACGATTCTCTATCGTGGCGTGTTTTGGGGACTGATTTTCAAAACCAGGGATGGGGGCGTGGACAAGATACGTCAAGCTTCAATCCCCGACATCGCCTATCGGACCCAATTGGACGAGGAAGCGGACGAAGACGGCCTCGAGGACGAGAACGCCGTCGCTGCGAGGGCGAAACTTGAAAGCACCGGATCCCAAAACGAGCTTAGATATTCTCCCTCCGCTCCGCCGGGCCTCTGACGTCCGGTACTGACTGGTCTGACTATAACCGCGTGCGCTACTACCTCCCTCGGTCCCTACACAAGCTTCCCGATTTAGCAGATTGTTGGGAACGGGGCGGGAGAGAGACGTTTTCGCGGTACGACTTGGTGAGCCATGCCAAAAAAAAAGTTGTACTGTGGGCACAGGGTTGACTCGGACGTGCTCGGTTTCTCGTGGGCAGGAAAATGCACTCATGGACGGCTCGTTCCGCCTGTTCGTGGAGGAGTGTGACGCTTTCCAGGTCCGTCTGCTTCTCCAGCACGGTGCAGTTGGGTAATGGGAGCTTGCGTGGACGAGCCGCGTACTAGTAGGGCCTTCAACTTCGCACCGACAATGCATCCTTCGGATCCTTCATCGACTCCTTTCTCACTACCTTCCGCGACGAGTTTTCCAAGCAGTCCACTCTGATGTTCGCGGCCATGTGCGATGCCGTGCCGGGGGACCTGGATGTTGATGATGTGCGCAGAATCGTCCGGCCATCAGTGGGCTTTGTTGCCTGACAAAGGGGCAGACGCGAGGAACAAGAAAAGCGCTGAATGATGCGCTGTGCTCGCGCGGTATCAATGAACACTCCAGTGTGACCACACCCCTACAATCGCCAAGTAATTGGCGACCCGGATCGTGGACGTCTGAGCTTACCACTGACGTGAATCAACGCATCCAGCTGTAGTGTGAAGCGCTTTTAGATGTTCAGACCAATCACCCGAACATTTACTAAGGACCTCGCTTTTTTGGCCTCTATTTTTGTTTTTAATCATCCAATCTGATGACGATATTGATCAGCTTCGAAGCGTCTACGATACATCTTGAATTCTATCGGCGCACTTCGACACTGCGACACTGCCCCTCCGGTAGGGTCTGTTCCCGGCCATCAATCCAAGTTTGCATTAAAGGTGGCCAACCCAGGCCCTGAGCCTCTGTACGGGCTTTGCCACCAGTTGAATGTGTATGGTAACACCCCGTTCAAGTTCGCCGAGCTCAGCGGAGCTTTCCCGGCGTCGTCCGTCGACGCGTTGAGCACTAGAACACATGGTTTTATCGCGAATCCAACTGCTGACCATAAAGGGAGGGTGCGTAGTTATGTTCCCACACATTGATCAAGCCACAGTGTGGCATAGCTCAAAAATGATAATTTGGACCCTGTATCACTCACTAGACGAGCGCCTGGCTTTGCCGACGATGTGTCACCCGCGGCTGGCCGGAGCTCGACAGACGCCAGTTGGCCGATTTAAGCGCGCGCACGGGGTGCTTGATATAGCAGAAATGTGATTCGCGTTCCGATCGGCACTGCCCGCCCGGCCGCCCTCCCACAGCTTACATGCTCTTGGAATATCCACTGCCATCCCTCCTTCCCCTCGTCCTTCAGAGCACAGGATTCGAGTGCGGAGCTACGTCATACCTCCCACTGCATCTTAACGCGCGGGCGGATCTGTGCCGATGGTGTCGACGCTGGCATCCGCCGAACCTTCATTGCCTCGGCTGTTTTTCGCAATGTGCAGACTTTGTGGGGGGGGGCCAGCGCGTGCGGCGGAAGATCGACCGGGCGAGGGTTGGTATTCTTGACAACGATGAGGCAGTTGCGGGATGACCTGTGGACACTTCGAGACAATTTTGGCGAGGGCCCGGAGAAGCATCCGGTGGGGACGACGAGGGACCAGCGGAGAAGGAAGTTTGTTCGAGACGAGATAAAGTCAGGGGTGATTTCCGCTACAGGTAGGCAGACGATAGGGCGGACCACAGCGGAGATACATAGCCATGCTTTTTCCTAACGACGTTCGGAAAAAGAAAAAGAAAATAATAACCGGTCATAATCCCATCAATGAGGTGGCAGGTAGTCACTAGAGCGCTCGTGCTGCCCGTCAAAGTTAGTTACCAAACGAGGAGAGGTGTGTTTCTGGATTCTACACTCGTTGATACGTAGTGCGGGATTCTATATATTTTGCGACTCTTTTCCAATTGCACAGCATCGCCCGAGGTGAAAAAAATATTGGAAGGAAGGAATGAGAAGGAAGCATTGCATTCATATTCGATGCAATCTTGACAGGATCGTGAATCGTGGGCGAGATCTGGTTTCGGACACCGCCATGCCATGAGCATTCGCGTTGCGCCCCTCAGAGCCTTGCTTTCCTTCGGGGCGCCCGTGATGCGGTGCCTCTGCTTTCTTTCTAACACCGCTTGAGCTTCGACGGTGTTTAACGTGCTTACGACTCCGAACCCTTACACAGCCGTCATTAAGCAGGGAAATTTGACTCGTCCACTGCAGAGTCCGGGATAGATGTATAAAAAGGGAGTCCTGAGCCCGCTTTGACCTCACCCTCAGACACACCTGACGACGACCATCACCCAACTACCCGTTCACAAAACAATGGGAACACCATACGTCTGGCCTTACTACTATCCCCAGCAGCAGCCGCACCCGTACTTCCAGTTTCCCCCGACAGCAGCCAGCTCTGGTTTTACCCATCGGTCGTCAAGGTCAGTGGGGGGCAGCCCATACGGATCCCCCGCCATCATACCGACGCTTCTTCCTGTTCTCCCGACCGCTCCGCTCTTGGCAACGCCAGTTGAATCGCCGGGGCTGCTCTATCCCGGCTACACTGGCACTCGCTCCCGGAGACATTCGTTCGATATTGCCTACGTCCCAGTGCAAACAGCGGTGCCTGCCCCCGCGCCGTGGCCAACAGTACCAGCGCCCTACTACTCTCCCGGATGGCGGCTGGCGCCCGTTGAGCTGCCGCACCCACAGCTACACAACCTTATCAACGGGGAGATCGTCGCCCAACACCTCTACATTAACTTTGCCGTGGCCGACCTGACGATCAAGAAGCGCACCGGGCCGGGCTCGTTCGATATCACGACGCTGAGCTCATACGATCTCGAGCAGCCGACGTCGAACCCGCAGATAACGCGTGTCCGCGTCGTGTGCGACGGGATGCCGCAGTGGCCCGTCGATCTGCAGGTGATCGGCACCGCGCTGTCGCCGCACCGGCGCCGGCGCGCGGCGCTGCCTTACCTGACGCTCGAGGATATCGTGCGCGCCGTGCACACGTCGCTGCACCGCAAAATCTCGCACGAGGAGTGGGGCCGCCTGAGCGTGTCGCAGGAGACGGACGTCGCGCGCGCGTACACGCGCCGGTTCAAGTCGTCCGGCAGCGAGTGGGCGGAGCGCCAGCAGCAGGCGGAGGGGGTCAAGCGGGTCGACTTTTTGCTGAAGAATACGTGGTTCAAGGGCTTCACCTGGCTTGAACCCGAGAACGGCATCGAGAGACTGAAGCTCCTTCTTGGCCCGGAACCCTGATTGATTGGAGTCATCGTTGTTGTCGGTGGTGGCGGCGACTGCGGATCATGTTGGCCAAGTGCGCGAACTGAACAAGACTTTGTTGGTTTCATTTGGCCGTCAGGGGTAGATTACTTGCGTTTAATTGACCTTTCTTTGGGGTTTTTTTTTGGTCCTGATGCATGATGTATTGATCCGAGATTTACTATGATTATATACCAGAAATACTTTATATCAGTCTGTGTTTACCGCATGGGGCAAGATCAACGTGTTGGCCGGGAGGCTTTATCTGGAACACCGCATACTGTTTCGGTCACGAAGAAGCTGAGGATGGCTGCATCTGACCCGTGAGCAGCACAAGAGAAGGCAGGAGCCCGGCGATTCCCCTCCCCGGGTGGACGCCACCAGCCCAGGCACGGCCAAACTAGGCGTTGGTTGACTTCTCGCCCGAGTCAGACCACTTGGCACTCTCCCCACGACATTCGCCATGGTTTTTTGCTGGCCCTGCCGTACACGCTTTAACGAATATGACTTTCACCCCCGTTCCCATTGGCGTAAACACCACCATGCCTACGTCACAGCCTTCTTCCTTTTGTCCGCCTCTATACTCTTAATGTTCATTGCTCTTTCCCTCCCAATCATCAAGTCAATCTATCTGCTACGACTTGACGGACACCCGGCCTCGTCGTTGCCGGCGACGAGCATTGGCACCGAGATACGCGTCGGCGTATGGGGCTTCTGCATATCCAGGTCTGCACTTTTCCTACCTCCCAGACGTTCTCCGACTCTGACGACGGCTTCATCGCGTCCATGGGGACTCAATGACGGATTCAATCATCACCTTATAGTGCATTGAATAAGCCTACCGCGTTCACCAACAATGGAGAGTGTATTGGGCCACAACTCGGGTACACGATTGATCCGACGATCCTCGCGGCCGTCACAAACGAGCCCGACCTGGCGAACTTCATTCTCAAGGCTCTCACCATCTTGCTCATCCTGCACCCCATCGCTGCAGTCCTGGCGTTCCTCGCGGCCCTGCCCGTCATCGCGTCGTGCTGCGTTTTCCACCTCGCACCCTGGGTCATCTCCCTCGTCTTGTCCGTCGCGACCGCGATCGTGTCTACCATCGTGTTCGTCGCAGATCTCGCCCTTGTCATCGTGGCGAAGAACAAGATCAAGCACGTGCATGGAGCCAACAACCTCACCATCAGCTTTGGGAACGGCGTGTGGGTTGTGCTCGTCAGCATGCTCTTCACCTGGATCGCCCTGGTCCTGCTTTCAGCGCGGGCGTGTGGTTGCTGTGGATTGAGAAGGTGCGTCACTCCACCTTTGCCCCAACACGTGACTCAGAGACAATTTTACCCATTTAAGGAACGAATTAGATGACGGAGGAAGGGAGGAAGGACCGGAGACCGGAGAGAAGTGGTGAAACATTATGATCGAGAACGGATACCCTCGAGTGGCCTTGCTAACCACGACCCTACTTACTTCAAATGCGAACGACAGCGTACTTTTTTTTTTTGCGAACTCTGTGAACATCGGACATGTCAATGAACGGAGCGCTGAACAGTAGCCGCTCTTCCAACTCTCTTTGATGTTTACATGCTACAGTATCGGCTGACCATGGACCGAGATACTGTGGGCGCTCAGGTTACTAAGGGTTCGAAGTTGTCATCTGTTTTGTTCGGCGCTTTCTCCAAGGGCGGGGCCCGCATGGGCCACTTCAGCACCGCGCGACTGCGGGTTTTGACAAGCAGTGACCAAACCCGGTCTAGGAGCTGTCCCGCTCGGGAAGGCCGGCTCACATGTGAAGTAAGTCTCAGGGGATGCGCCTGGGAGTCGTCACTATGGCAAGCCTCGCAAAGACGCGACGCTAGTCCGAAAGCATCAGCTAAATGATTCCATGCGTCGTCCCCGTTTCTGGACTCGAGCGCTGCAATTCTGTAGAACATCTTGTCGTCGACTTGGTCTGGCCACTTCAGCGCTGCGTGCCTTGGCACGTCAGCGCCCACCAACGAAACGCTACAAAGGCGTTAAAACGCTGGTTTCATCCAGGAGTGATCGAGTACTTCGTCCAAAGACGCACGGGCGATCGGATCCGCCTGGAGCATGAGCCGTAAAAGGTCCCTACAATCTAAAACGACAGATAGAATGAAGGGATGAGAAAGTGATGAGGATGAGCAAACCACGAGTGCAGACGGGCACACGCGCACATGGCGCACCTGTGCTAACCCGCTTGGGGAACCGAAGGCCTTCGGGTGAGCGCAGAGATGCCTTCCGTAACGCATCGAGCGTGGGCCCATCAAATGGCACGCGCCCACAGATGAGCGTGTATAGCACGACGCCGAGGCCCCACACGTCGACGGGCGGACCGGTGTACGGAACTTGTACGCGTGGTTCTGTCGCACCGGGGAGGGGGAGGGGAGCACGGAGGAGCAGCTCCGGCGCGGGGCTGTATTGCGCACTGACGCGTGCCACGAGCGGCCGGGACTTGGACTCGGATGGAACCGCCGTGCCGGACACACTGACCGTGATGGCAGCCGCGAACGTGAAGTCCGTGAGGACGGCCTGGCGTCCGCCGCCGGGCACGGCGGGGTCGATGTGGAGATAGATGTTTTGGACTCTAAGATCTGCCAGTGCGTGGGTGTGATGCGTAGGGGTGTGGGGGTGTAGTGAGTCGTAATGGTACGCACTACGGTGGACCACTCCGTGCGCGTGGATGATCGAGCGAGAGCGTACGCGCTAGCTGCCGTGCGAGCGGGCGGACCTCGCGCTCTGTGAGGCCCCTTTTGTTGTTGATGATAAAGTCAAGAAGTGACGCGTCGTCGTTTCTCCCGTGTGCCCTGCTCTTTGTCCTGGACCACGAGCGCATTGATTTAATGCCTTGTGAGATCCGGGTTCGAGCTTCGGAGCGATGCCTGCCCCGATGAGAGGTGTATGTGTCTGAGTCCGCTTATGTCATAGAATTGCAAAGCACCTTCCGTCATCTGTCTCCATCGTCTACTCAATCCTCAGTCCTATTTGCGAACACATGGCTCTTATCGAAGTACGCATTCCCGCCAGTGAACTGACAATTGTGATGTCCTCTGACAATTCCGAGCATAGGTCATTGCAAACGATCGCTTGGGGCGTAAAGGTCTGGCCTTTTTCCGCTCTGCTGCTACTGCTACTCCCGTCGTACTGATCGACAGACAATTGCTCCAGTACGCGTCAAGTGTAGCCCAAATGATACCGTGGGGGATCTCAAGAAGCTGATTGCTGCGCAAACGGGTACAGATCATAGAAAGATTCAGCTCAAGAAATGGTTCGGCATAGTTTGCTTGTGTGTTGTGTCTGTCACTAATGCCGGAAACACGGACCAGGTATACTACCTTCAAGGATCACATCACACTCGATGATTATGAGATTCACGATGGGATGAGTCTCGAGATGTATTAAGAGCACCTACTTGGCCTGGCATTCTTGTCAGATAATGTACCCAGTATGTATCCCCACTTTGTGTCCCATCCACACACCTTTGAATAAGACCCAAAGCCACCTTTCGTTTCTGTATAAATCGGAGCCATTGTGTATCGATAGCCCCTCGAGGATAACACAAAATGTTCATCAACTCTTAAATAGTGCAAGAGTCCTTCGGAATAAGCTACTGTAAGCACGAAGCGTCGTGTCGACGCGCTGTGAGTTCGTTCGGCAGAGTCGAGTTCCGAGGGTAATAGATTGAAATTTGTTGAAGTTGGGTCGGATAAGTCGGGGCGTGGTTCAGCGGTCCACGTTGCTGCCTAAGATGCGATCGTCGTCCAGGCGGTTCGAGAACGCGAGCGAGAGGGAAAGAAAGAAAAAGGGAACGAGACAAAATAACCTAAAGACGAGATGACGGTGACGCGAGGCGGCACGGCGGCGCGGTAAAACATTCAAAGTCGTCTAGCCAGAGAGGGGTGAAGTCGAGAAAAAGCAACGAGAGTCTTGAAGTCGCACGAAGAAAGAGGAGGGAAAGGAGGGGAATCGATTGGATAAGATCGCCTGCCTCTACACGAGGCCTTCTTGAGGCTTATATACATGTCCGGTCATCTAAACAGGAATTACGGAGGTGGTGAGACGTATCGTATCGTTCTGGGGTGACAAGCGGGTATGAAGCACAAGTGACGCTAGGTGTATACAAATTGTTGACGAGGAATGTTGCCGCGTGTGCGTGTCGAGGCTTGGACGTCGGCTGCTAGTAGTGTCGTATGATAGCGTAGAAAAGGAAGACTAAAAGTAAAAGGAATGGGTGACGGGCGTACGCAATTCAATATCTACAGATCTCCAGTGCGAGCGGGACAGCCCGGGAAAGGCGACGCCCGTGAGTTCAGAATTCCGACGGAATGAGTCCTGGCGACGCTTGGACGTTAGTTCGATCGAGACGTCTTGTCAGGGGTTCGGGCGATGAGAGTTTCTTCGGCGCGCGGTCGTTTTGGGGTGAAGAGCGGGATCAAGAGTCGAGACATGGGAGACAGAGGACAAGACGAACATTGTGGGCGCTCCGGATCGCTCGTCCCGAGGTCAACCTTGCACTACGCTGCTAGTACATGACAAGTCGGGGTATAGCCAGCACAGTCTCTTACTAGAAGCCTTTAATCACGCACTCAGCTGCGCAAAGCCCGGTGCAAGACATTGAAAACATTATCGCACACCCATCTCTAGGTCGATCAGTCCTGAAGGGTGAGACCAACCACTCTCACCGGCGGCCCAATCCACAACAATTCGGGAGAGAGATCGCGGCTCACGTTCAACAGGATAATCTAGATTTCTCAGCCAGTAAAGGAATCCAGTGATGCCGGGACTAGTAACAACCCTAGTGACCTGAAGAACTCGAATTTGCTGCTCACGATAGTTGGCAGACTCGGACATCTTTTCTTCCTTGACTAAATGACCAGGACACCTTTTCGATGGACCATGCGGTTCATCTTCCCTAGCACGCTTCCTGTTGTTGACTTTGGACCCTCCACTACTAGTTCTGACTAGGACGTCATGTTCCCGGGCCATGATTATCAACAGTTCCGGCAAACTGTTAGCTATTTGTAAATTGCAGGTGGGCATGCCGATAGACTCAGAAGACCTTGAAGACCACTCAAGGTGCGTCTGGTGGGTCAATGTGGTCTGGAATTATGACCTACGTAGATTTAGGCATGGGTACCTCCGAGTCGTCTACGATGCCTGGTCGAACGATGGGGATCATCTTAAGAGAATGTTTCGGAGGCATACCTCCCTCACACCCTGCCATCTTGCCGCGTTCCGATACACGTCCTTGATGTAATCCATTATCACATGTCATCAAACAATATACACCAGATGCTGTGAGCTATGGCATCACCACGTTTTCGACGAGGACTTAAATTGGAGCCCCCTTTCATTGCTGCATATTTTGGAGGCTATATCACCCTAGGGGTGTACAAGATCATGATGCCCGTTAACTGTAACTGACAAATTTAAGAACAAGCTATAGTGTATAGTTGGGGTATAACTGCAGCTACAAGTCTTCAAATCGCGCGACACGGCGCAAAGCCCGACAACAACATTATTAAACACCCTATTCTCTGTCAATCAATCCTCGAGGGTAAGGTCAACCACCTCACCGGCAGCCTGTCCCACAACGATTGGGGAGGGTGATCTCAGCTCACGCTTGACAGACGACCTGGACTGCTCAGCAATTAATGAATCCAGCTCAGCCTACACAGTCGATCGTCAGGTGTGGGTGATAAGGAAACCATCAACTCCCCAACTGACCTGAAGAGTTTGAATTCGCTGCACGCGCTCGGTGACAGACCTCCCTTCCGTCTTAATAGAACGCCTTTTAGACGGTCCAGGTGATCCGTCTTCCCTAGTACGCTTCCTGTTGTTGAGCTCGGATATGCCACTAGGTCCAACACCTATGTCATGTCCAGTGATCACACCTTGAGCCATCAACAGTTCTGACAATATATATTAGCTACTAGGCGGCAGGTGGGGATGAAAGATCTACCTCTGGGGCGGTAGAAGACCTTGAAGACCGCACATGGTGCGTCTAGTGGGTCAACATACTCTGAAATTACAGCATTTCTTGCTCTGATAGGCACCTCGTCTGCAGTGCTGCATCGAACAATGAGCATCACCTGTCTGAGAATCAAATACAAGTCTCAGAGACACAGTACCTCACATGATGCCACCCTGCCTTCTTGCTGCGTTCCGATACACACCCTTGATGTAATCCATCCGAGTCGTTCGCTCCTAGTTGGTATCTTGTCCAGCGCATGCCCCGGCATCGAAAGGCTCGAAGTTCGATCGTCCCCATTTCGGGTATGACAGGAGCATTTTCCAAGTCCGGATCTTCAATCGCATATGAAGACGAATGGTCGCGAAAAAAAAACAATATGAATGGACGCACCGACGAGCGTCACCTCCTGAAACTTGAAAGGAAGAATCGAAGTAGGGCTGCTATAGATCCCTTTTATACGACCGTTCTCTCCCGGTGGTAGATACAACTTCCCAACTCGCTTTCCATCGATATACAAGTGATTCGAGAGACCGAAGTCCAATAAGTTGTTTTTACATGTGATTCTGAATTGCTGATTGCGACGGTTACTCCTGACATTCATGAAGGATGGAAATACCTACCTTGCCGGCTTCACTTGCCACAAATGCTGTTACCGAGCCTGGACCGTCTTTCTTCACTTCATATGTTCGTAGTTCATTTTCCTCGCATTTGATGGCGAAGTCCAATGACGGCAAACGAAGAGGCATTGTTTTGAAAGGTCGCACTTGGAATCGGAATCGGAGTCCACATTCCTTGGGTCACACATCGGGCGTGACGGGAATGGGATTCTACTCCGCCGACGAACATCTATGCATCAATCCTGGTTGAACCGCGTGGCATCCAAGTTCTCAATGTCCTTCATGAGCGTGCTTCTTGTGCACCCAACTTGTTGAAAAACCTGGTGATCGGAGTCGCTGGTTGCACAGTTCACTTCCAGCTTCCGAGTCAGTTTCACTGACATGCCGATCTTTATTACAGTAATGGTGGCCACAAACAGAGACAAGTTGGTGGGGCTCCATTGGGGAACTGTTATAATGAGAGCATAGGTAAGTAACTAGCTTTTCACAGAAAGAGTGTCTATTGATCTGTAAGAAATCCTATTCGGATCCCAGCTGAACCCAATGCTCATGTTATTGATCGCAGCCCTCAAATTTCCTCGACTTCTGCACGGAAAGACTCATTCAACCTTGCCGCATATTTTTTGAAGATGTATCGCTGGGTTATACCCATTCTGGTCTCTTTCCGTGTTCTGATACAATCCTTCCGAGTTGACGCCTGGTGTCTGAGTCCTGTAGCACTCCGATCCTGCCTGCTCAAGGCTTGAAGTTCAACTATCCCTGTTTTTAGGCACGATGAGTGGAATTCGGATTGGGTCTTGAGTGGAATTCGGATTGGGTCTTGAGTGGAATTCGGATTGGGTCTTGAGTGGAATTCGGATTGGGTCTTCGATAGCAAATGACGACAAGTTGTCAAGCCAGTGAATACACAGATCGGTTCCAGCTCCAGAACTTGAACCGAAAGTAAGGACTAACATAGGTCCCTTATTGCCCAGTGTACTCTACCACTCTGTCTGGCTTGTAGGTAAGCCTTCTGAATCTGCTCACCGTCAACCTCCAACAGGTTGTTATAAAACTTGAATTGTTGATTGATGTTGATGTTTCTGATAGTTAGTCTTTTTTCCGGTGGAGGAAGATTCACCCTTCCAGCGTCACACAAGATGTCCTTATTTAATATGCTTCTCGTCTCACTTCACGCTTTTCTGTCACTTCCAACACAAGTACCCATCTCCAAGTCGTCTCCTCACCCGCTCTGACTTCACCTACCTCATCTCCATCAATCAATCCATCTCCGTTTCCATATTGTCTCATCCGCTTGACTCATTTTCGTTATCAGTCTTCCTTTCAATTGTTTGACTTTTCACTGTCATCTCTAGTACACGCTCGCTATCCCGTCTCGTTTGTCACTTCCGTCACATTCTCTGGGTCCATCACCCCGATTTCGACGTGACTCAAGTTCTCTCTTTGCCCTCGTCTGTCCTTCCTCTCGATTAGTTGATTTTCTTCCCAGGAACCACATCCGAGTCAAGAATACTCACATTATATTACTGTCCTTTAGTGGAACCCTTCAATGAATATGTCAACTGCTTGGTGAGGTGGTGAGTAAATTTAATGAGTGTATTTCTGGCGCACGCTGATTCGCTGAAGATCACTAATATAGGGTGCCACTACATAGTACAGGAACCATTTCACTGAGCGATGCTAATAACAAGTGCCGCTTGGAAGAGCATCAATATTGACCTGCCATGCAACCCAGGTCAGGAGATCCAATTGGGACGCGAGGACAATGCTTACCTCATTGATTACAACCTTCAATTTTGCCTCGACTGTTGTACGTATGGACTCAAAAAGCCTTGTCGCATCGGATTGTAAATGGCGACTGTAGGGGTCTCGATTCATTTGCATAGCTGTCTCGTACGCTTGTCGATCTGTAACCCACGTAGGTGATGGCTTATCTGCGACCCTTTTAAGAAAGTGATTATAGCACCAGGCTGCCGCGTATGGAGTATTTCTGTCTTCGCCTCTTATGCAGTCCTTCACAACCTTGATGCATTCCGTACGATATCCCTGCAACTGGAAGAGATCAGTTCCCGACATGAAGCGCAAGTCTTCGCCACATTCATTGAAATTCAAAGAGCACTCTAGCGTTAGCCGCGCAGCAACGTGGGCCTCTTCTTTGAGATGATATCGCCTTGAAATGCCATAAGCGCGAAATGAGGTTTGTGCGGTGAACAATGGAGGCACGTGATCCCTTAGTAGGGAACGGATACGTGTAGCAGTGGAATCCATCTGGTACTTTTGGCAAGTAGCAAACAGAGAAAGTGCATCTTCCAATGTCTCCGGAATGCTAGGATCGACCGGGTAAATCAGCGTGAGTACGTGGTGCAATGTCTTTGAGTCTTCCGTAAGGTTAATAACTGGATTGCCCTGTCCCTGTTCACTCGGCGATGGTCCCGGTGCAGTGAACATGTCATCAAAAACAACAGAGGCAATGCCAAGGATGGCCTTGTGAACGTGGAAGTCTACTTGATCGGATGAACGTATAATCAAATCGGCATCCGTTCGATCGAATGGAGCCCCAAAATTCCTGGGCTGTTCGCCAGAGGATTGAAGAGCAGTAGGTTCCCCTGACTCGGAGTTGTCAAAAAGTGGCAACAAGTCACGATGGCCCTGCAACAACAATCATCAGCCATAGAAGCCCATCTGCAGCTCTGAACTTGCCTCATTAATGCGATCGTTCACGTGTTGTTCCACGCAACTAAACAGGCGCAAGAGGTCGAACTGTAGGTAACGCTTACATGACTGGCATTGGAGTCTTCCTTTGGATGACATGGTCTCAATAAACTTGGGAAAACTCATTGGTGAGAAGTCTGAGACAAGCGTCCGTGTGAAGAGGAGAAAGAGCTCGCGGGGGGTTGTTCCCAGATTAGGACAAGAGTTATGGTTGCTGTACGACTCGGGGCTGCTTAACCAGCCTCGAAGATCTCCAACTTCCGCGGTGCACTTCTTGACTCCGATCTCAATTGCCTTCAAAGCCTTCTCTCGATGCTTCCATAGGGCATAAAGGGCAGGCCCCGAAGCGATGTAGAGATCTTCTCCATATGTTTCGATCGTCTGTGGTAGCGACAGTGTCCACAGTGCTGCGTCGAGAGCCTCATCCTTCAGGCCCTTGTTGAATGCAAGCACGTAAGCACGGAAGGCATTTTGAGTGGTCACGACAGGGACAAAACGAGTACAGATTACCCGAAACAAGGCCGAGGCGGAGGACATGTCATATTTCCTTGCGGCGGCACATGTCTTCAACATCGCCTCCAACGTTCGAGGATTAGCGATATCGGTAGGGTAAATTGCGGTGAGGAGGGAGTGCAGAGTATCGCGATCCTCGGAAAGGCACAAGACAGGCAGATTATCATACTTATCTCGTGTGATTCCGAGCTGGTTGTCTAAGTCGGCTTGTTGGGATGAGGAGGTTTCGGAAAGCAACTTCTTGAAGATAGGAGATGCTTTAATCAAAAATATCCTATGAACACGGAACTGTGTTGCTATGGAACGACTTTCTCCCGGCGGCTCAGACGGTGGGACGGGACTAGAGCGTAGGATGAGATCCGCATCGGAATCATCGAAGGGGAACTCGAAGTGGCCATAATCGTGAGAGAGGGAAATGGTGTCGTGGTTCATGTCTGTGGGATGCATCACGGCGGCCCATGACTGCATGACTCCGTGACTTAAGCTGAGCGCTGAGACCCTGACAGCGCCACACCGTGACTACTCTTTGGACTATCTGAATCATCAAGGTGACACGAAGTCCAAGAGAGGGACTCGGACATCGGCATCGTGTCCAGATCCGTCGAACGATGGGCTGCGCAGCTGCAGGAAGTTTCTGTCCCAATGGCGAACACCATTTGGCAGTAGGTCGTGCAAACAACGGATGTGCGCTACTGCCAGCACCCCGGTATCCAACATTTGAATTGTGCGTCGGCGGCCCTGGCCCCTTCACTCAGCCCAACCATGACCCAGCCGCCCCTGCATGGTCCCTGCTATATTATGATGCCTGCCTAACAAACCGTTCTTCGTGGACGTCCCTGTGTTCGTGGGCAACTTTCACGCGTCGTTAAACAAGGTGCGCAAGCCCGGCCTCAGCCAAGCGCATTGGGAATCGCCCCTCCACAGGACCACGTTGCCAACAATGCACCCGGGCTCTGTCACGGCGGATCTCTTCATCTTTTCAAGGTGCGGGCTTGAGAAGGTGTGGAAGTTGGACGTAGAAAGAGTACTAGTTGATCTGTTTCTGGTTTGGTTTTATTCCTGCCTCCTTCAGGTGTTGGGGGCTGACGTGCAGAATGAAGCGGCCCACCCATGCTCCAATCCCACACCCACAACCTGTTTGAACCTACCTGAAAATCCGACAATTCCATTCTCGCACTACGTAAGGCTCACTGGATCATCCGAGACTGCGTTACTGGCAGACACACATCCAGCAACCCAACTTGCTCGCATCAAGACAAACCTCTTCTCCATTTCCTCTCATCGACCCACTCTGATTTTTCAATTACGGTCTCACTCTTCAACTTGACTCGCCCGCCCCGCCCCCCACCCCCACGTTATCGCACTTCCAAACGCTGACTCGGGCTCCATCAGCAAATTGGGAAGATTCCTACGAGGCAGTGTGGTGCTCACGTGTTTGACGTAAACCGGTAGTAGACCATAAGGCTTTGAACCTTGTTCTAAATATGATGCGGTCTTATGATGTGCTCGCGAGCTAGTCACACCGTCTTTCCCACTCATAAGCCCGCACGAGACTGATGCCAGCTTGTGCTGAACTCGAACGTTGATGTGAGTCTAATACCTGGATGTATGTATCTCATGTGGTCTTCACCAGGTTGTGAGAGAACTGTGTGCTATTCATGAGGACGGGCATACACTCGTCAGGCAATATGCGTCCTATGCGTCCTCACGAGGCCAGCGGTTCCTCGGAACGAGCGATCCGGAGCGCCCACCCTGACCATCTAATCTGCCATCGCTCCTTGCACACATCAATTTGTCAGCCCTCACCTCATGTTTGTCTTGTCCTCTGTCTCCCATCACCTCATCCTCTCGACTCTCGATCCCACTCTTTACCCCAAAAAACGACCGTGCGCCGAAGACACCCTCAACGCCCGAACCCCTGACAGACGTCTCGATCAAGCTAACGTCCAAGCGTCGCCAGGGCTCATTCCGTTGGAATCTGAACTCGCGAGCGTCGCCTTTCCTGGGCTGTCCCGCTCGCACTGGAGACCCGTAGATGTTGAAATTCGTATTCCCATCACTCATTTTCTTTACTTTTAGTTTCCTTTTCTACGCTTCCATACGACACCACTAGCAGCCGACGTCCAAGTCTCGACACGCATGCCAGTGCGCCGGCCATATTCCTCGCCGACAAGTTGTATACACCCAGTGTCACTTATTTTTTATGCTCGCTTGTCACCCCAGAACGATACGATACGTCTCACCACCCTTGTAATTCCTGTTTAGATGACTGGACATGTATATAAACCTCAAAAGGCCTCATGTAGAGGCAGGCGATCTTAGCCAATCGATTCCCCCTTCCCCTCTTTTTTCGCCCAACTTCGAGGCTCTCGTTGCCTTTCTCGACTTCTCTCTCTAACAAGCCGACTTCGAACGCTTTACCACGCCGCCGTGCCGACTCGCGTCCACATCGTCTTGTCCTTATCTTCTCTTATTTTGTTTTGTTTCCCCTTCTTCTCACTCTCGCTCGCGCTCTCGGACCGCCTGGACGACGATCGTACCTTAGACAATATTGTCTAAGGTACGATTGTCGTCCAGGCGGTGACCACTGTTCACGTCTTGACCTACGCATCCCAACTTCGACAAATTTCAATCAATTACTCTCGGACCTCCTCTGCCCCAACTCACAAAGTGCGCTGACATGACGCTTCGCGCTTCCAACGTCTCTGAGTCAGTGGTCACTGATTGAATATTGTGATGGCCTACTAAAAACTCGCATATCCATCACTCAGGCTATCGTTGGCACTATCGCTCCCATCGCTATCATCGTCGTCACCAACGCCTTCACTGTCTTCATGATTGCCATCGATCTCCACCTCCCCAGTCTCTGTCGTGTCGGCGTCGTCACTGTCATCCGCGATCCCAGGCTCGATGTTTTCGAGTTCATACTGTCTTTCAAACTGTATATGCCCAATACCATGGCCGAAATGCCGCATGAGCATATCACGGTCTACAAAGCTGCCAGCATATCGGTGAGTTGCTAGAATTTAATTCCAGCAAGATAATGACTTACATGTTCACATAGAAATTCGTCCAATCATCCACTTCATTGGGATTTAGTACTCGCGCTACTGACTTCGTAGCTGGCAGCAAAGTAGACGTGCGCCCCTCCGAGAATGCCGGTATGAGATGCACGCCTCTGATGACCTGTGCCGGGTCCAGAAACGTGAATGCATATTTGTCTGGTGACTCAACAAACCCGATTTTCGGTAGACGTGCATAGCGAAACCCGTGGCGATATCGACCAGGTTCTACACCAAACCATCGTACCCACAGGAAGTTCATTGGGCGCAGCGAGCGGTCCTTCACTTCTGCATGCGAGGATGACACAAGGCCATGAAAAATTCCGATTACGCGGGCATACCAGTATGGTTGGGCCTGCAAGCCTGTTTCTGGAGACTTTACCATGATATCTGGGTACGTCCTTGGATTGATGGTATCTGCATCGCGTCTGATGTCGTAGGTCGTATAGTTAATTCGGAGTGTTTTACAGCGATAGATGCATTCTCTGGCTATCTGGACAGTGCTCCTTTCACTATCGGTGAAGGTTCCATATGTATCGCCCTCATACTCGCGATCAAGTAGGCGACCCAGTATGTGGTCTTTCAGCTTTGGAATGAAGGCCTGATTTCCAATTCCAGGTCAATTCAATACTTGTTACACATTGCCAACAGGAAGACATACGGAGAACGCTGGATCACCTGTATTTGCACGGACATAGGTATAGATGTTCACGGGGTCCCTACGCGAGTTTGATATTTGATAGCGTATGTCTAAGTCTTCATCAATACTGTCATCTGCGCTAATGCCCAGTGTTTCGTCTTTGCTTTTCAGTTTCTGCTGTTCTGCTGCAAGTTGGGCACGTTCAAGCCTCCGCACATGTCTTCCGATCTGCATTGTTGCATCACGCTTGTTGGTTCTTCCATAAAGCCGCTTCGCAAGACGGTGAGCCAGTTCACCCTAAATCCAATTGTCAGTATTTGACGTCATTACAATAGATCGTTCAATTATCATACCAACTGAGTTGAGAAACTGTCAGTACAACCAAACATTTGTATGGTTGTCACGTAGTCTCCGAGCGAATGGAACTTTGGTGTCAAGAGGTTCAAGCTCTTTGGTTTTCGGGATGATGGGGCAGATGGGGCAGCAGCAGGCACAGTCGTCGCACGCTGCTTTAGCCGGTTTCGTGCTGCAACCTCACGAGGGAGTTCTGTTGTTTGAAACTGTGAACATGTGAGATCGCGAAATTGCCTCATAAGGAGGCCAAATTCTTTGGTTAACGATTCTAAGTGAGCTAGTGTAGAATCAGAGTGCATTCGCAATTTTGCGAACGCATGCCATTCTGCTGTCCGATACAGTAGCTTCATAAGCCGACCATTGTGTGGCTCGTCAAGAATACCCTCAAAGGCAGGGATCGAACACTGTAATAAGTCCTCGTAGTCTCGCGCAGCCAGTTGTTTCATTTCCGAAACATTGTTAGTAAACCGACGGATGGTCTGGCCAAATAGGGGGATTTGGCGATACCTGTCAATCCAAGAATTATCTGATAGCCCTGGAATCATGGGTAGTAAATAATTGATCAAACCTTTCGTCTAGAAGAGCCACCTTCCTTCCACCTGGGCCCGCCACATAAAGAATTCGAATTAAATGCACAAACAATGCCTTCCACACGCCCAGTTCGACCTCGTGCATGAAGTCAACGACAAGCATGCGGGACAACTCGAATTCACAACCAAGTTGCTCAACAAATGCATTCTAAAATGTAAGATGCAGTAAGAAAATACATCTGAGGAGAACCAAGAGAGAACGTACAGCTGTGGGCACAGTTGATGTTTCCTTGAGCAGCCTCTGAACAACAACTCCACCGATTGGCATACCGAGATCATATATGGCTTTCCGAGCATTGTTGACAACATCCGCTAGGTACTTTCGGGGCTGGTCAATCCGTCTCTTCGAGTCTGTGATATGACCAAGTTGATCTAACTTTGATTTTGGTACCAAGCATCGCGGACATGGACAAAGTCCTTGATCGCGAATGGTAGCAAGTAATACTCTGCCAGTGATGGGCTGGGATCAGTAAGGTGGAATGCAGACAAAAAGAGGGAATGATTGACACACTTTTCAGGATAATCTGCTGAATATGTGAAGATTCTTGGATAGATATGGCGCTCAATGCTGTCATGACACTGCACAACCATTCCATAGTAGTATGCGTGAATGAAGTCGTCATCAAGTAGGAACTTCCAGACACCGTGCATGAGCTCCCGACGACAATGGGCAAGAATATCCTTTTGCTGAGTGTCCCACTTCTGATGGAAAGCCTTCAGCTGGTCCTGCAACGAGTCTGGGAAGGGAGGAATATATGCAAGGTGCTTTGTTGCACCGGAATTTGGCTGACATCGTACATACTTCGAGAGATTACCAAAGAGCATGTAGATCGGCCACAACTTGGCCGTACCAAATGTTGCGAGGTGCGTAGCATCAGACCAGAACATGAGGGCAGCAATGACCCTCTCCCGCTTGCATGTTGGATCATCTGTTGGGGCGCGTTGCACCTTGTCATGTTCGTCCAGGAACACATCTGAATCATACATCTCCGAAAAGATGCGCTCGCTTGCTTTGATGTTAGGATGCCTTCGGAATAATTTGTAGGGAGACAGGTGAAACATCGCTGAGATGGGGGATTCAAATGACTCCTTGATCAATGTTATGATTTTGCGGTAATGGAGCCCAGGAATCCTGAAGGTTCGAGGTGCGATGTGTTCGCTACCAGAGGGTACATCGATATCAATATGAGCATGCCGGAACGATTGTAGATAGCCAGTCTGCTTATCGTGGCTGTCTGCTTTCTGGTTTTCATGCGCCGCATTGAAATTTTCAAGAGAACTAAGTTGGAACTCGGGGTGAAGAAGTACATCATGTACAAGGCGAGTCAGTTCCCCATTTGACTTAGTAGAACTACCAGTGTTTTGCCAGTCCATTAGTAATTCAACTGATTTGTTGGTGTAGCCAGAGCATCCCTCTTGCTTGTCATCATCATTGGGAATGTGATTGATAACAGAGGCATGAGGGTGATATAAATCATCAGGTGAAATGAAAGCGTCTGGGTCATATGAAGGCCGATACAGGTACTCCTTCCAGAGACCAAATGTGTTGGGAGCCGTGCAAAACCGATTCCGGACAATGAGAGAGACACGCTGTGTTACGATCCGCTGGAACGGACCCCACTTTTCTTTCTCACCGCCATGTGACTCTTTTGACCCCGTGACAGACCAGACTCGTGACTCATACCGATTGACTCATATATTGCGCAGCACGGTTGATACTCAAGTACCTCGTTTCATAGCTATCACCCCTTCGCTTAAAACTTACGATTGATGTACCTAACACCTCGTTTCACCTCATAGGCTCATTCGTTAGTGCTCCCAGGCTCGCTTCATAGTTCCTTCACCTCGCGCAGGACCACGCCTCGTTACTATAAAAGACCCCTACGATAGACAGTTAGGCCTTAAGCCTGACTTAGTTGAACCTGTATCAACAAGCAGTAGTCTTCAGGGATAATACCCAGACGAATCTCTTCTCTCTGTACCTAAGTCCGCGTTGCGACTTAGCGTGAACCCGATCCCTTCAGACTACTTGAAGACCTATTACCTCTGCGCAGGTACGACGAACGACTGACCGTGACACCGACCCCCAGCTGTGTGGGATACTAGACGGAGCACCCGCTAGTAGTCGAATTAGACCGTGGACACACCGCATTTACTTGCATTGTCAGAAGAGCAGCACTAGTGTGCGTCAGGCTCTCGAACCAAGTCTTGGACCGCTATCCAAGCCTGAATCGCTGAGTAGGGAGACCAGCCCCCGAACGTAGAGCGTGCTTAAGCACCCGAATACCGAACCGCCAACGTCTGGCCTTTACGCACCGCAGGGCGTAACATAAGTCAGGCTTTTCACCTCCGACACGCTGGCAGCTCTACCGCTTTCACTTGCACCGAACCTCAACACCTACGTACCCGCACCCAAGAGAAAACGAGACGACCTACCCCGTAACGTACAAGGGGAAGCTCTTTGGATCAAAGACGTCGCTCAACTTGGATACTGGGTCAAGCACGACAGCAAGTGGTACCCCGTTGAATTTTACAATTACACACACACCGACGAACAACAGAGGATCCACACAGGACACGCGTGGTTTATCCTATTAGAAGACGACAACGACGGAACTTGGCACACCAGAGGAGCCAATATGGTCAATATTACAAACGACCTAGGACTAGGATGGTGGGATGTAGCGGATCCCAACCACCAGACGGGGCAGCACGTTATCACTGCACCAGAACCGGCACAAATATCGGCAGCCCCTTCAGCGGGACCGGTGCCAATGGACACGATCGCAGCCACGATGGTTGCACCAGCACAGTCAGCCCAAAGTAACGGGCAGAGCAAGGGAGGACTCATTGGTCTCCCACCCCCGATCTTCGACGGCAACAGAGCCAAATCCGACCTATTCCTGGACAAATTCCTGGGATACGAACTCCTCAATGGAGAAAGCAGAACCTTCCAGGTCCCATACCTAAAGACGGCCTTGTGCCTGTCCTATATCGTCGGACCAAACGTAGACGCATGGGCAAACGCCAAGAGGCGCTGGCTCAGGGACCAAGTCAAGGTCCATGGAGTACCCCAGACTAGCGACATGCTATGGGACTCGTTCGAACACGACTTCAGGGCGGCGTACATCGATTCAGATGCCAAACTAAACGCCCTACAGAGGTTCCAAGAACTAAAGATGATAGGAGGAGACATCGACTCCTACATTGCCACTTTCGACCGACTCCGAGAAGAGTCTGGTTACAGAGAGGACGACCTCGGAGCGATTGTCAAGTTTAGGGAAGGACTCCCACCGAAACTCCTCCAAGAAATCATCACGCACAACGTACCAGCACCAACCACCATGAACGCGTGGAAAAAGAAAGCCAGAGAACGACAAACGGTGTACAAAGAACTTAGAAACGTCACCACAAAGAAACCATTTCCCGTACAGCAACTAGCCCAATACTTAGGGCTACGAAACTATCAACCGACACAACGACCAGCATATGGGCCAAAACCCAATCAAGGGAGAGCCCCACAGACAACCAGCCAAGTCGTCCCTATGGATGTGGACGCAGGGAACACCGGCAGAAGGTTCAGGCCAGGACAGTGGAGCCCAGAAAGGCAGGACCTCTACCAAAAAGGCGCATGCTTCATTTGCAAAGCGCAGGGGCACATCAGTCGCGATTGCCCCCAGAAACCGAAGAAACCGTACCAAGGGCAGTCGAGCCACGCCCGTGCCGCAGAAGTCACCGAACCAAAGGTGACTATTAGCAACGACGAAGCCTTGAAACAGATCGGAGGACTAGAAGGCGTCCTCAAAATGCTACCGAACGAACCCGAAGAAGTAAAGATCCGCGCGATTAGTGCGCTGCAGGATTTTTACCAAGCCCAAAACTAGCTGCCGTAGTTAGGGCTCTAAAGATACGGACGATGTACATAAACAAACAAAACTCAATCAAGTTACCGTTTTCACTGTACACGTATCGAGGAAAGGCAGAAGAAACCGCGCTCATCGACAGCGGCGCAACAGAAAACTTCGTGGATTACAAAACCGTGGCCAGGTTAGCCTCGGAACCAAGAAGTTGGAACAAGTACGTCCCATCATTAATATAGACGGGACATCGAACCAGGCAGGAGACATCACGCATTACTGCGACCTCCTGGTAACCAGAGGACAACAAACCGGACGAGAAAGATTTTTTGTCACTAACCTGGGAAAAGACCGATTCATTTTCGGATATCCCTGGTTACGAACATTCAACCCCGACATCGACTGGGCAACGGGGATCGTAAAAGGCCCAGAAACACGAATGGAAACCCTACTCAAAGGTAACCTAACCAGAAAAGAACACCTAACCGAAGCAATAAGGGTGGCGGCCGGACAACTCGAAGACGGCGACGAACTATACGCCACCATCAGAACGATCAAAGCAAAACCAATCGAAGTCAACAAAGCGACCATCGCCCAGCAAATGGCGGAAAAGGCTTACGACGCCGGAAAGGTCAATACGGAACAAACAATCCCCGCGGTTTTCAAGCGACATTGGAAAGTATTCTCGGAACAAGAAGCTCGTCAACTACCACCACGCCACAAATGGGACCACAAGATCGAACTGAAACCGGATGCACCCGACGTAATCAATAGCAAAGTCTACCCACTGTCAAAAGACGAACAAAAGGTATTGGACGAATACCTCTCGGACAACTTAGACAAAGGTTACATCACGACATCGGCATCTCCCTACGGCTCCCCAACCTTCACGGTCAAAAAGAAAGACGGAACGCTCCGAATCGTACACGATTACCGGAAACTCAATGAATACACCGTCATGGACGTCACACCACTCCCCCGCATACAGTCAATCTTGGAAGAACTCAGAGGCAAAACACTGTTCAGTAAATTCGACATCAGAGCCGGATACAATAACATCCGGATCGCCGAAGGAGACGAGTATAAAACTGGGTTCAAGACCAACAAAGGACTATTCGAGTGGGTAGTAATGCCCTTCGGGTTATGCAACGCACCGGGCACTTTCACCCGCATGGGGAACGAAGTACTACGACCCCTCTACACGAAATACCCTGGGAAATTCCGACACTACATGGACGACTGCATCGTCATGACCGGGACCGGAGAACGAGAGCTCCACACCAAGATCTGTCACGATTTTTTCGAGATCCTGGAACAACACAATCTATTCCTGAAACCGGCAAAGTGCGAGTTCTTTCAAACGGCCATCGACTATCTAGGAATCAGGGTGGAAGGCGGAGAACTAATGATCGACCCCGCAAAGATCGCCGGCATTAAAGAATGGCCGACCACCCTCAAGACCGTCAAAGAAGTAAGAAGCACCCTCGGACTCCTCGGATATCACAGACCATGGATTCCCAATTTCGCCCAGATCGCCAAACCGCTCACTGACTTACTACAAAAAGGAAAAGAATTCGCATGGGACACCGCCTGTGAAACGGCCGTAAGAAAACTAATCGGACTAGTCACGTCCGAACCGGTCCTAATACCACCGGACCCAGACCAACAATTCATCCTATACGTAGACGCGTCCCAATTTGCAACCGGAGCCATCCTATACCAGGCCGACAAGGAACAAATGAACAAACAAGGAAACCCCCTGCTCCGGCCTATTGGATTCCATTCCCAGACGTTCACAAAGACAGAACAGAACTACCCAATTTATGACCGAGAACTACTCGCGGTCATAAGAGGCCTACGGACCTGGCGACACCTATTGAGAAATACGGTAGAACCAGTACTAGTCATCACCAATCATGCCAACCTGCAGTACTATCGCGAACCACACAAGCTGGGCCCACGAGTCAATGGATACATCACTGAACTCGCAGATTTCAACATCCAGCTAGTGTATAAACCCGGAGCCACCAACCGCGCCGACGCCCTATCGAGACGACCCGACTTCGCACCAGACACAGACGACTACCCGCTGCTTATTGCACTACCTGATCACCTATTCGTACCTCCAGACACCCCGACACGAAACTACGACACGACGAGACAGAGAAACACTGTCGAAAACAGCGACTCCGGCTACGAGTCAAACGATATGGAATTAGTGGACCACGGCATCCCGATTCTTAAGGCGAGAGCCGCGACACTACCCGACGGATCAGAATTATCCGCCAAGTATTTGGACGACAAGATCATACGAGATCAAGAGACACAACAAGCCACCATCAAACGATGGCGACTCAACCACTCACTCACCAAGAACGGACAGTTATGGACCAAAAATGGTGCACTCGTTGTTGTGGGAAACAACGACGTAAAGAGGGGGGTAATTTCCCTTCTTCACGACACTTCAACAGCAGGGCACCCCGGAATCACCAAAACGTTACTTATGACGACCAAGTACTACTGGTGGCCAGGTGTTACGATCCGCTGGAACGGACCCCGCTTTTTCTTTTCTCACCATCATATGACTCTTTGACCCCGTGACAGACCAGACTCGTGACTCATACCGATTGACTCATACATTGCGCAGCACGGTTGACACTCAAGTGCCTCGTCTCATGTCTATCACCCCTTCGCTTAAAAACTTACGATTGATGTACCTAACACCTCGTTTCACCTTGTAGACTCGTTCGTTAGTACTCCCCAGACTCGCTTTGTAGTTCCCTACTTCGCGCACGGACCACGCCCCGTTACTATAAAAACCCTCTACGATAGACAGTTAGGCCTTAAGCCTGACTTAGTTGAACCTGTATCAACAAAGCAGTAGTCTTCAGGGATAATACCCAGACGAACCTCTTTTCTCTATACCTAAGTCCGCGTTGCGACTTAGCGTGAACCCGATCCCTCCAGACTACTTGAAGACCTACTACCTTTGCGAAGGTACGACGAACGACCGACCGTGACACCGACCCCCGGCTGTGTGGGATACTAGACGGAGCACCCGCTAGTAGTCGAATTAGACCGTGGACACACCGCATTTACTTGCATTGTCAGATAGAGCAGCACCAGTGTGCGTCAGGCTCTCAGACCAAGTCTTGGACCGCTGTCCAAGCCCGAACCGCTGAGTAGGGAGACCAGCCCCCGAACGTAGAGCGTGCTTAAGCACCTGAACAACGAATCGCCAACGTCTGGCCTTTACGCACTGCAGGGCGTAACACCAGGTATGAAAGAATTCGTAACGAACTACGTCAAAGGATGCGCAACATGCCAAATGACTAAGGTAAACACTCATCCAAGCAAACCTGCCCTCTTCCCAATCACCGCCGAGCCAAACACCCTCCCGTTTCAAACGATCGCAGTCGATTTCATAGTCAAACTGCCGATCTCTGATGGGTATGACTCAATACTGACGATTACCGACCACGATTGTTCCAAAGCAGTTATATTCCTACCCTGCAACGAATCCATCGACGCCCCTGGAGTAGCAGAATTGTACGCAAGACAAGTGTTCCCACACTACGGCATTCCCCACAAGATCATCTCCGACAGAGACCCCAGGTTCGCTGCCAACTTCACCACGGAACTATGCAAAACACTCGGAATCAAACAGAACATCTCGTCAGCATACCACCCACAGACAGACGGACAAAGCGAACGCACCAACCAGAGCCTGGAACAGTACCTACGAGCATTCTGCGGCAACAACCAAAGCGAATGGGCAAAATGGTTGCCAATCGCACAGTACACAAAAAACTCATGGCCGCACGCAACGACGAAGAAAACCCCCTACGATTTAATATTAGGATACACCCCGACCGCACATCAACCAAGGAGAGAAACGGACATACCCACGCTCGACAAACGAATAGACCACGTTCGCTCAGCCTGCAAACAGGCCCTAGAGGCCATGAGCAAAGCGCAAGAAGGGCTGATCAAAGCGACCAAGTTCAAAGGGTATGAAGAAGGAGAAAAAGTCTGGCTAGAAGGGACGAACATCAAAAGACCTTATGACTCCCCCAAACTTTCCCCAAGGCGATACGGACCTTTCGAGATAGTCGCCAAGATATCCCCGGTGGCGTATAAACTCCGTCTTCCTGAAACATGGCAAATCCACGACGTGTTTCATGCGTCACTTCTCACGCCTTTCACGGAGACCGAAGAACACGGACGCAATTTTATCGAACCACCACCGGACGAGATAGAAGGCGAAGAAGAATGGGAAGTAGAACAGATCCTCGGAAAGCGACGTCACGGCCGAGGAAGAAAATTGCAGTATCTCGTAAGATGGAAGGGATACGCCCCGGCGCACGATCAATGGATTGACAGATCCGATATGAACGCATCAGAACTTATTGATGCATATGAAACACAACAGATGGAACGCCCGCCTCGAAGGAGTATAAGAACCCCGAGGAAAGGACAAACGGCAACCATCCGCTCCGCCACTCTCTCCTACTCCAACGAACTCCCACTCAGAAATCATTATCGATTCATGTCCCAAGAACAAGATGCCCCCCAAACAACCGCCACCAGCTTACCCTCGCCGCGCCCCGCCACGCCAAACGACCTCCTTCCCGCAGCCACCATCATCTTTCAGACCCAACACGGCGGACACTTGGCGCTCATCCCCGTCGGAGGGACAGTCGCTTCCACCACGACTGAGGTTTCAGTTGCCACGACAAGTGGAGCGCCGCCGACCCCCTCGCCAGAACCGCTCCCTGTGCCCCCGCGACAAGGATCTTCAGATCCTTCTCTACGTCCTGGCGCTGACCATCTTAATAGTCACCCTCTCTCTTGGCGTGCAGCTAGCCGTAGAGACGAGCCGGAGAGACTGCAGAAACTCTGGGAAGACAGCAGGAAATTGGACGAATACCACACCCAACACGGGGAGTTTCCGACAGACTTCCGAAGAGCCGGGTACAGCAAAGCAGCATTCGTCGCCGGAAAACTCGCAGCACTACCAACCCCGCCAACCACCATCTTAGACGTCATGTCATCATACGAAGTGGCCAGGAGATATGACAACCTCCTCGAACAATACGTCCACCTAGCTCGCGCAGCACTAGACAAAGTCGCGCCCGCTCCCTCGCCTCAAGGGGATACCGTCCCGAACTCGCCTGTCCCTGAAAAACAAACAGAACACGTCTCGACCGACAATGAGGACGAAGGTCAGACACCAGCAACCGCCCCCGAAACGAAAGGTAAGGGGCGAGACACCCAAGTAGCGGCACGCGAGGAGGCCAAAGGGGTGGACACGGAGTTGGGCGACTCCGAAAAAGAAAACGACCCAGACCACCCAGGCACCGGATGGATGCGGTACGAGGTGGCAAACCCGGAACACTACGTAATGTGGATCCCGGTGCCAGGAGAGTTGGGCGATGTCAGGGCAGGGTACATCTGGTACGTCTTCGATGGAGAAGACACCACCCTGGAAGGGACCTTTGGCAAAGGACACCCAACCTACAGACAACCACTGCGAGCGCGACGCGCCGACACCCGCCCCAACCTCACCGATAACAAAGAAATCCGAGACGACCACCTAGCAGCCTTTAACCCGGAATCCACAATGGCAGAGATCGTCGACCGCTACGTCCACCACATAGCGGACCCCGGGCTTATCGCGGAAGTCGTCCGCTATCGAGCACAGAAAAATCATCAGGGTACGCTGGCCGCTCGCATAAAGGAGCTAACTGAACAACAGCAGCGCAACAACGACGCGCTGATGACAACGACCTGCTCCCTCATCCACGCCAAAGCCGCCACATGCCTGATCGAACAAATGTTCGAAGAACCCCCGCATCCGAAGAGCCATACAAGGCTTACCCCTTCTCCATCCGCGCGGGCCAAGGACCCGCCAATCGCCCCCGACGCCGCGCAGCTCAAACACCTCCCAACAAGCGTTACTCTCCATACCGACACCCACGCATTGGAAAGCCGATTTTCTGCTACGAATGCTTCCAGACGGCCCCCGACCATACTCCCATCGAATGCCCGGACTATGGGCACTGTTACTTCTGCGCCAGCACGCAACACGAATCACTCACTTGCATTGCCCCGCATGTCCGTTGCGAAGAAAAGCAATGCAACGTGCCAGTTTGGCACCAATATCACAGCCTTCAATGCGCCACCCCCACTGCTGCTCGCCTCGCTCGCCTGGCCCGCGCATGGCCTTCCGAGTTTCTCAAACGATGGGACGAAGATGCGTCCCCACTCACCCGCTCGTCGTTACAGGACTACGAGAGCGACCCCGACGAACTCATGTGGGAATGAGTTGCCCTAGGGAGGGCGTGATGTTACGATCCGCTGGAACGGACCCCACTTTTCTTTCTCACCGCCATGTGACTCTTTTGACCCCGTGACAGACCAGACTCGTGACTCATACCGATTGACTCATATATTGCGCAGCACGGTTGATACTCAAGTACCTCGTTTCATAGCTATCACCCCTTCGCTTAAAACTTACGATTGATGTACCTAACACCTCGTTTCACCTCATAGGCTCATTCGTTAGTGCTCCCAGGCTCGCTTCATAGTTCCTTCACCTCGCGCACGGACCACGCCTCGTTACTATAAAAGACCCCTACGATAGACAGTTAGGCCTTAAGCCTGACTTAGTTGAACCTGTATCAACAAGCAGTAGTCTTCAGGGATAATACCCAGACGAATCTCTTCTCTCTGTACCTAAGTCCGCGTTGCGACTTAGCGTGAACCCGATCCCTTCAGACTACTTGAAGACCTATTACCTCTGCGCAGGTACGACGAACGACTGACTGTGACACCGACCCCCAGCTGTGTGGGATACTAGACGGAGCACCCGCTAGTAGTCGAATTAGACCGTGGACACACCGCATTTACTTGCATTGTCAGAAGAGCAGCACTAGTGTGCGTCAGGCTCTCGAACCAAGTCTTGGACCGCTATCCAAGCCTGAATCGCTGAGTAGGGAGACCAGCCCCCGAACGTAGAGCGTGCTTAAGCACCCGAATACCGAACCGCCAACGTCTGGCCTTTACGCACCGCAGGGCGTAACACGCTGGACAACTTTATTCTCAGGAGGAGCGGATATGGACACAGTGGGGACAGACACAGGCTCGGAAGCAGCAGGGGTGGGAGGTTCTGGGTAGATATCCTGATAACGAGCTGGTAAACGGTGGACTCGCTGTGGGCGCCCTGTTTTGGAAAGCGGTGGTTCGGATGAAGGAGGGGGGGGAGGGGGAGGAGGGGGAGGAGGGGGAGGAGGGGGTGTTTGAGAATACCATAGCTCGTCCATATCGGAGTCAAGGACATTGATACCTGTCTCAGGCTGATTATTTCTAGAAGGCTGTAACTTGTAAGGCCATTTGGAGGTGTAAAAACATCAAAAAAATGCACAATATCACCTATCCGCACACAGTGTGGCCCAGGCTCCTCTACCATGGTGGCATCTGAAGTTCTTGCCTTCTTGGCCTGAGTCAGAAGCGCTTTGCCAGTGTGCTTCGCTTCGATAATCCGTTTCCTAACCAACTGACGTGCTGTCATATAAGATTTGAATGTGTTACATGATTTTCGATGTCGAGTGGTGCCCGAGGCATTCGATACGTGAGGGCACTTTGGACAACACCGTGGCATAGTTGTATGACTAGTATGGCTTTCACATAGTATGTATTATGGTAACAGGCCCAGCGCCGGCAGCGGTGTTGAGAAAGTTTTGCAGCTGTCACAAACATAGTGTCGGCAGATCAATAAATAATCAATGAGCTATCAAAAAAGGAAACAGTGTACCAACATGGCATAGTTGAACTACTAGTATCGCTTCCAGGTAGTTTGTTATTGCGGTAGCAGGCCCAGTGTCGGCAGCGGTGTTGAGAAAATTTTGCCGCTGTCACTGACACAACGTCGGCAGATCAATACTAAAGAATCAACGAGCTATCAACGCACCGACCTGGCCCATAAAAGCGAAGGTCTTGTCTGAGCGCCCCTCCCCCCACTCTGTGCCAATCCCTGCCCCTGCCTGCTCAGCCCATGCCACGGCAAACTCGTAGTGTCATTCCCCCACCAGCCTTTCAACGGGGACCCGAGAGTTACTCATCCTCACCACATAGCAACTCTTCTCAGCAGCGTAGCGGCTCTTCCCCTTCCCAAACACCAAGAAACCCCTTGCTTGGTTCGGATGATGGTAACATGAGTAGCTCACAGATGAATCTCAATATAGGTCAATGGACAAGCATCATGAGGGAATATCTTGAAGGGCGAGAAATCCAAGACTGTCTAGAGAGGCCCATAAAACGAAGGTATGATGTCGCCTTAGATACAGGTTAGATCCATGATAGACTCACATGTTTTGACCACAGGAAGGAAGTGTCCCCAACCCAACCGGGAAGAGGGATACGAAAGATCGTTGATCTTTATCACGATCTCCATGAGCTGGTGGACAAAGCCACATCCCATGCTTCCAAAGACTTGGACAGGCTCGACTCTGAGGAGACAGACGAATACGATGACGATGAATTTGCAGGTTTGACGGAAGAGGAGATCGAGGAAGAACAGAGGGAGTAAGTGTGATTACGTATGATTGGCTAGCAGTCCCTAACTTTTTCACATACAGCCACAAACGTTGCCATGTGGCACTGCAGTTGTTAAACAAACTGATCCCAGGGTTTGAAGAGAAAGCCTGTGCAGCGGAGAATCTCATCAGCTTTTGTGCTCCAGTATGTCTCCTTGCTATCATCTTACTGCACAACGTCACAAATCTGACACCAATTTAAGCTGCAATCAGGTGCAAATGATGCGCGCAGTGATGATACGAGTAGATTGAAGGCTGCAGTGGCTGATTGGCTCAACAGCCGGAGGCCTTCATTCGAGGCAGGAACTCTCTATGCAAGGCCACTTTGCACCAAAGTAAAGGAGGATCGTGGAATCTCCAATGATATTACAGGCTGCCTCCTTTGCCCAATTGATTATGATTGGGATGATCCTGAGTCCGCCATGCCGCCGCTTACATTTGTCCAACTTTTGACTGATTTTCTTTTAGAATACGTGCAAAGCTGCGGGATGCCGCCCCTGAGTATGACTTCCAGTCCAGTTTTTTTCTTCGTTGCCTATACGAAGGCGAAGATGGAGATCCTCGATCTCCTCAGGTTGGATTTCTGAAAGGCCCCCTTCTTATACGTGTAAGTCTGATGCTGTTTCCGCTCTGTCCATTTGACAAATGTTTTTTCCAAGGCCTATCGCCATATCTTTACTTCGCCTTCCTCCGCATCCATCGAGAATACTCGGGTGGAGAGTAGTTCCAGGCGACGCGATGTTGCCTCTTCACTCCGTTTGAATGGTCAGGTGACCCCTCGTTCAGTCGCGTATACTGCAACTCAAGTATGTCTATTCCACATCTATTATACTTATTCTAATGCTTCCTACCTCAGCTCGTCTTTTCGTTGAACAGCTCACGAGAATGGAGGAAGGAGCATGCTGGCTTCCACTATCCCCTGTTCTACAATTTTATCGTGGACTATCTTGAAGATCCTGTCAACGAGGCCTGCAAATCGAGTGTGGACGAGCTTCTTCATTGGTGGAATGTGTATGATCTGTTTCACTGGCATCTATACATGTATACAATGTTCTGATCCCTCTTTCCTTGCTAGTCAAGTCTTTCCACATTCGCTCAACAAGAGTGGTGGAGTGGATTCATGCCGTGCGATGAAGTCCTCCAAACAGAGGCTCCTGGACGCTCATGCAATGTGCGCATGAAAATAGTTATTTACTGTTATGTAGTTCTAGAAATGCGTAATGTCACTTTTGTTTTCCTTGCCTCGTAATTCGTTGCGTGATTGAGTTCTCCGTTGTGATCTGTTTCAACGTGACAGTGTTACTGATCAGTTTAAAACATTGCGTTATCCAATCATGAGCACAATACCAAATTGACGACAGCCCACAACCTTATCACAAGGTCAACTAGACATCACAGGCCTGCTAACAGATGGTGTTGAGCTCACACTTTCCAGCTCAGATTGTAATGGTCTCGCCCATCGATTTCCGGATTGCTGTGGAATCATGTGCTAAAAGTCTGGTTGTAACGGTCCTGCCAATCGATTTCCGGATTGCAGTGGAATTGTGTGCTAAAAGTCTGGTTGTACTCGTTTCACGGATTGGCTACGGGATTGCAGTGGCTCGTGTGTTGAAAGTCCGGCTGTGGTTAACTCGCAAAAAACTGCGAACCCCAGACAAGGCGTTATGCGGCACACGTGAGGGTGCAACCAACTCATGCCGCCTTTTTCAACTCACACCACGGGATATTAACTCACGAGGCGTTGCGAGATTTTTCACAATTTGCTGATGTCGCTCTTACTTATGCATTATCACTGGCACTTCTAGGATATTTCTCGCTACTTTAAGCCTCGGATAATCGTTGTGCTCCTGTATTCGTACTCACCTACTCTTTTGCTGCACAATCGTCTAGATCGAATCTTGAAGTCTTGCGTCCGTTTCCCGGCCCAAACCCCTTCTGTCAGTGTCTCCTCGCTTTGTCATCTCCATCGCGCGTCTCGTTTTTCACCAACTGGTTTTCGTCGTCTTTACTTTCATTCATCATCACCAAATCTGTGCTTTCACTATCCTGTCGCATTCAAGTTTTCCATTGCTCCCACATTCCCCTCGTCACCTACCAGTGCCTTGCTCATTCCCATCCTTTTACTTTCAAGTTATCCCCCTGCATTCATTCGTTTGTCTCAATTAGACTACGTCTTCCCATAGGACGATATCAAGAACACTTTCATAATCTAGCTTGCTATTAGGGTGGTCATTATTCATTTGTCGGTACCATTGACCACTTGATGTCGTGAGTTGACTATTGGCTAATGCGTGTACGCCGCTCATCAGAAAACTGGACATTGCAAACGTTTGTACACCAACAGTGTGTTGCGAACAAGTACATCACATCTAGGAAGAAAAGGGAAAAGAAAAGCATAGGTAGGGTTCCTTACGGGAAGGAAAGTTAGTATGAGCACCGTCACCCGATTATGAAATCGTAGGTTGAAAAACCGTCGCAACGATGATACTCGGTTTTTATTCACAACCATCGTCTCACGCAATGCCTGGGGATAAGAGGAAGTTCCGCTCAACAAAGAGCGTCAATATCAATCTATCAAGCATCCCATGTCAGAACGCCGGAATCCTATTCAATTAGGATCCAAAGACAATGCTCACCTTGTCGATTGCGGCCTTCAATTTTGCCTCGACTTCTGCACGTACGGACTCAGATATCCTTTTCACATCGGCCTGTGACATAAATCTGGCAGAGTGGCTTTGTTTTCGCATAGCAGTTCCGAACTCTTGTCGATCTGTGATCAGCTCGGGCGACGGATTACCTGGGACCCTACTGAGAAAATGGTCGTAGCACCATCCAGTCGAGTATGGTGGAATGTCATAGTAGGTCGACCTGTCTTGAACTGTGTCATCACTGCTTTTCAGCTGACCGATGCAATCCTTCGCGACCTTGGTGCATTCTGCACGATATCTCCACAACTTGACGAGATCAGCTCCCGATATGAATTGCAAGTCTTTGCCGCATTCATCGAAATTTAAACGGCGCTCAAGAGTCAGCCGTGCAGCGACCAGCGCCTCGTCTTTGAGATGATACCGCCTTGCAATGCCATAAGCGTGGAACGAGTTTTGTGCCGTGAATAACAGAGGCTTGTGACCCTTCAGTAAGGAACGGATAGATGTAATAGTGGAGTCCATCTGGTACTTATGACAAGTAGCGCAGAGGGAAAGAGTATCTTCCAATGTTTCTGGCATGCTGCGCTCAATTGGGTAGAACATGGTAAGTAGATGGTGTAATGTTTTCGAGTCCTCGGTGAGGTTAATCACTGGTTTGTTTTGTCCTTGTTCTCTAGGCGATGGTCCAGGGGCAGTAAACATATCTTCGAATACGACCGAGGCCATGCCAAGAATGCTTTGGTGGACGTGGAAGTCTACTTGATCAGATGAGCGTATGATCAAATCGGCATCACTTCGATTGAATGGGGCGCCAAAGTTCCGTCCAGAGGTCTGAGGGGTCACAGGTTTTTCTGTTTCTGATCCCTCGAAAAGTGGCAACAATTCACGATGCACCTGTAGCAATTGTCGTCAGCCATGGGTGTTGATTTGCAACTCAGAGGATGGCTGGACTTGCCTTGCTAATGCGATCATTTATGCGTTGTCCCAGGTGACTGAACACACGTAAGAAGTCTACCTGCAGATCATCCTCACACGACCGGCACCAGAACCTTCCTTTGGACGTCATGGTCTCGATAAACCGTGGTAGGTTCATGTTCGAGAAGTTCTCAGTCACATTCCGTGTGAAGAGGACGAATTGCTCTCGAGGGCGCACATCAAAACCTTGGCAAGAGCTGTGGTTGTTGCTAGTGCCAGTGTGCGAGCTACTCAACCAGTCCCGAAGGTCTCCAACTTCTGTTACACATTCCTGGATTCCGGTCGCTATCGCCTTCAAAGCTTTCGGTCTAAATCTCCACAATGCATACAGCGCAGGCCCTGAGGCAACACAGAGGTCTTCGCTGTATGTTTCGATTGTCTGCGGCAACGACAGCGTCCCGAGTGCAGCTTCAAAAGCGTCTTCCGTTAGACCTTCGTTGAATGCTAACGCGTATGCGTGAAAAGCATTTTGAGTGGTTACGATAGGGGCCACGAGGGTGGAGTATGCCATTGCTCGAACTAGGGCAGAGGCAGAAGGCATGCTGTATTTCTTTGCGGCGGCACATGTCTTCATCATGGATTCTAATGTCTGGGGTTGGGCGACATCGGTAGGGTAAATGTGTGTAAGCAGAGAATGTAAGGTGTTGGAATCCTCGGGAAGGCATAAGACGGGGAGGTCAGCATATTTATCTCGTGTGATTCCGAGTTGGTTGTCTGTGTTAGGGTGTTGGATTTCGGATAGCAATGTCTTGAAGACAGGGGATGCTTTGGTCAGAAACAACTTGTGAACACGAAATTGTGTCGCTACACCACGGTCATTGTCTGTTGTGGGCTGAGAGGGTTTTGAACGAAGGATGAGATCGGCATCCGAATCATCGAATGGGGACCCGAAGTTATGATAATCACAAGATACTAGGGACATCTTGTTCAGATTTGGTGGGATCAATGGTGGTAGTATCGTAAAGACGGATAAACAACAATTATCCTCATGGCGTACACCTCATCCTAATCTGGGCAGAGACCCCTTCACCCAGCTGAACCACCCTCGGTCGTCAGCCTTCTCCGCACGGTTCCCGCTATCTAACGCACAAGCCACGCCTCGGCCCAGAGAATTACGACGCTCTCATACCCCCACACGCCCATTGTCCACACAGCCAACGGCGCGCGCCGTTACTTTCCCCTGGGCCCTCACTAGCGTGACATCATCAGGAGCTGAGTCCTGCGCCGGGGCGAACCCGAGATGCGCGGCGATGTGCGCGGCAAGAGTCCGCGGGTGCGAGAGACGGCACGCTAGGACGACATCTGTGAATATGCGGTCGCTCACGACGAGCTCGTGTGGCGTGAGGCTGGCGAGCGCCGCGCTAGCGCAGGGGTAGGAGGGCTTGAGCGTGGCGGAGAGCAGAACGGGCGCACACAAGTGATAGGAGATGGGCTCTGCGTGTAGTTGGGCTGCGTCGTTGCGCATATCGGCCGAGTTTGACACGACAAGGATGCCCGAGGGGTCAAAGGCACCCATCACCTCGGACCAGGCCGCCTGGACAATGTTTGTTGAAAGTCGGGGGGCACACCTCAAATGGAATCAGTTTGTCATTGTCTGGGAGCCTGACCCGGGAGGACGGGGAGTGTGGGGTAGAAATAGGAATAGCTACCTACTACGCAATTGCCTTTGTCAAAATTTACCCTACGGTAGCCGTCATCTCGCAAAACGGCGAAGCTGAGCACGACGGTGATGGAGGGAAGGAGGAGGCGACGATTGAAGCGGGTGTATAGAGGAACAAGCGTGCGAGGAGATTGAAGGGCTTCCCGTCCTATCATCTCAAGAATGGTAATTTCTCTCACCAGTCCGCTCCACCATGGAGACAAAAAAATCACGAAATTCTTTACCTGATTGTCACATAGTTACCGACCTATGACTCGTTCTTCGAGGGTGTCCCTACCGTCGTCGGCCCGTGCCATGTCACACATTGTTCGACAAGTAATACCAACCAGGCCTCCGCCCAATTCCTCGCGATGCTCTCTTTCTACCCAAATGTTCAGTGTCCAATGGCTCATGCGGGGGCTTTTCGCTGGGCTACCGCAGATCCCTGCTTTCTGTGACGCTGTGGCCTACGCAGGGGCAAAGCCGAGGACGAGATACTGAGGGATGTGTGCCTTAAGCGTGAGTAGATGCGCATGACGGCGCGCCAGGATGCAGCTGCAAGCCTGAGCAGCCATGGAATGGAACGATGCCGTGATGTTCGTTGGATCATCGAAACTTCTCGAGACTGCGCAGAGACACTCCCAGCAACTCAACTTGCAATGCAAGACAAACCCCTTCCTTCTCGTCCATTTTCTCCCATCGACCCGCTCTGATTTTCAACTACAATCTCACTTTTCGACTCGACTCGCCCGCATCGCCCCCACCCCCACGTCATCGCACTTACAAACTCTGACTCGCTCTCACTTACGCATAATCAGCTATAGGTCATTTTTCGCTTTACCAAGCCTTGCCAGTGGATGATCATTCGTATGTATCATGTGCTCATGCATTCGTCCAGCTGGTGAGAGACAGTCTCTTGAGCCCTGGTGGGAACTGTTGGGGTGCCAATGAGATGCTTTATGGTGGGGTTGGCAATGTAAGGTGAGGGCCAGCCGCCGGGCTCGGAATGAGCGATTCGGAGCGCCCGCACACCAGCACACCTCCGATTCGTCAGCCATGCCTCCCACTCTCTCCTCTCGCCCTCTTCCTCCTCGTCGCTCCCTCAAAATCGACCGCGCGCCCAAATCCCATTTATCGCTTGAAGCCCCATCGGACCTCCTACTCGGCCACGTCACCGTCTATACCCGTACAACTAGCACTGAGAGTACTTACTACCCGCGTGTCACCCCAAAACAGTACGGTATGTTTTTTAGATTGTCTTAGACCCCTTGTTTAGATGCTCGTAGATGTATATAAGCCCTCCGAAACGCTCATAGAGAGCAGGCGACTTTACGGCGCAGAGTACCACCTTTCCCTCTTCTCTTCTCTTTCTCGCGCGATCTCCTTAGCCTCTTGCCCGCTTTTCCGTCTCTTCCGACCCTCGACTCGGACTTCGAACGCTTTCCCGCGCCGCCGTGCCGACTCGCGTTCGTGTCGTCTCATTTTCTTCCTCTTCTCTCCCTCTCTTCGCTCGTGTCTTGCTCTCGGCTTGGTTTCGGACGACTCTCGCACCTCAGACGACAACACGGATCTTTTGATCTGTGTATCGACCCATCCCTTTTCGGCTTCGACAACTTCTCTCTCAACCAGCTCGGAACTCAACTCTGCCGAACGCCGAACGAACTCACAGCGTGTCGACACGAAGCTTCGCGCTTACAGCAAGAAATGTGGTAAGGTGTGGGCCTACATCACACTTAAGGTGGCAGGATTGTGGGCTTGGATTGATTATTCATATGTTGGTACTATTGATCACTTGGTGTCGTGAGTTGGCCAATACATGTCATTCTGTCTGTCCTATGCCGCTTATCAGAAAGCTGGAAATTGCAACCATTTTTCACTAACAGCGTGTTGCAAACAAGTACATGGGCATCTACGAAGAAAAGGCCAAGGCATAGGTAGGGTTCGTACGAGGAGGAAAGGTAGTGCGATCAGTGCTTAGTCTCGTTCCCGGACCGTCATTCGATTATGAAATCGTAGGTAAAAAAACTGTCGCAACGATGGTACTCATTGTTCATTCCCAATGCTCATCTAAATAGCTGGCGATGAGACGAAGTTCTGCTCGGAAAGAGCATCAATTGTAAGGGGAGGTCCGCCGCTGGGCTCGGAATGGCCTTTCGGAGCGCCTCTCGGACAGCATTTGATATTCGTAGATTACTTCTTTCGTATGCTCCCTTCTTTCTATTTCTTGCCTTAGCCTCTTTTACCTTACACTACCATATGCCGCCCGTTCGACATGTCGAGCAACCAAACGGCGACCTTGCGCGCGCCCATATCGGCCGACGCTCTCGCTCTCATCGCCGATGAGTATTGCATATTCAAATCATGTATATAAGCCCTAACAGACTTCGAGTACGAGAGAAAACGAGCTAGTGCGAGAGCACCGGCCTCGCTCAGGAGTACTACCCTTTCCCCTCTAATGTAAACCCTTTTCCCCCATCCCTCACGGAACTTGACTCTGCCGAACGAACTCACAGCGCGTCGACACGACGCTTGGCGCTTACACAATATCGATCTACCAAGCACCCTACGTCAGGAGGTCAGGATCCTATTAGGATCCCAAGACAATGCTCACCGCATCGATTGCGGACTTCAATTTTGCCTCGACTTCTGCACGTACGGACTCACGTATACATGTGATAGTGGCATGTACCAGATTGTACGATTGACTTTCCATAGCAGTTTCGAACGCTTGTCGATCTGTAATCAGCTTGGGTGACAGTTTGTCTACCCTACGAAGAAAATGGTCGTAGTACCATCCAATTGAGAAAGTGTCGTACGACTTTCCATACAGCCCTGAGCCATAGCCATGGTAGCAAAACCCGTGTTCAACCTTGCTGTCCCTGCTTTTCAGTTGATTGATGCAATCGTTCGCGACCTTGGCGCATTCCGCACGATATCTCCACAATTTAATGAGATCGGCTCCCGATATGAATCGCAAGTCTTCGCCACATTCATCGAAATCAAAAGGGCGCTCAAGAGTCAGCCTCGCAGCGACCAGTGCCTCGTCTTTGAGATGATACCGCCTTGCGACACCATAAGCGTGGAACGAGTTTTGTGCCGTGAATAGCGGGGGCTCGTGGTCCTTCAGTAAGGAACGGATATGCATAATAGTAGAGTCCATCTGGTACTTTTGGCAGGTAGCAAAGAGAGAAAGAGCATCTTCCAATGTTTCCGGCATGCTGCGTTCAATTGGGTAGAGCATAGTAAGTAGACGGTGTAATATTTCCGAGTCCTCGGTGAGATTAACCACTGGCTTGTCTTGTCCTTGTTCTCGGGGAGATGGTCCCGGGATAGTAAACATATCTTCGAATACAACCGAGGCCATAGCAAGGTTGACTTGGTGGACGTGGAAGTCTACTTGATCGGATGAGCGTATGATCAAATCGGCATCCCTTCGATTGAATGGGGCGCCAAAGTTCTGTACAAAAGTCTGAGGAATCGCAGGTTGTTTTGAACCCTCGAAAAGTGGCAACAATCCATGATGCGCCTGCAGCAATTATCGTCAGCCATGGGTGACGATCTGGAACTCAATATGGAAGGCTGGGCTTGCCTCGCCAATGCGATCGTTTATGCGTTGTTCTAGGTGACTGAACAAACGAAAGAAGTCGAACAGCAGATAATTCCCACACGACCGGCAGTTGTATCTTCCTCTGGACGTCATGGTCTCGATGAACCGGGGTAAGTTCATGTTCGAGAAGTTCTCAGTCACATTCTGTGTGAAAAGGACGAATTGCTTTTGCGGGAGCAGACTCATAATTTTGCAAGAGCTGTGGTTGTTGCCAGTGTGCGAGCCACTCAACCAGCTCCGAAGGTTTCCAACTTCCGTTATGCATTCCTGGATTCCGGCCGCTATCGCCTTCAAAGCCTTTGTTCTATGTCTCCACAAGGCATAGAGCGCAGGCCCCGAGGCAATACAGAGGTCTTCACTGTAGGTTTCGATCGTCTGCGGCGACGACAGCATCCCAAGTGCTGCTTCGAAAGCCTCGTCCGTTAGACCTTCGTCGAAGGCTAGCGCGAATGTACGGAAGGCATCTTGGGTGGTTCTGACAGGTGCCACGCGGGTATCGTATGGCATTGCTCGAAATTGGGCCGAGGCGGAGGGCATGTCGTATTTCTTTGCGGCCGCACATGTCTTCATCATAGATTCTAATGTCCGAGGTTGGGCAACATCGGTAGGGTAAATAAATGTGAGAAGAGAATGCAAGGTGTCGCGATCCTCGGGAAGGCATAAGACGGGGAGGTCCGTGTATTTGTCTCGTGTGATTCCGAGTTCGATGTCTGTGTTAGGGTGTCGAGTTTCGGATAGCAATCTCTTGAAGACAGGGGATGCTTTGGATAAAAAGAACTTGTGAACACGAAATTGTGTCACTACGGCATGGCGATTTTGTCTTGTAGGTTGGGAGGGCTTTGAACGAAGGATGAGATCGGCATCCGAATCATCGAATGGGGACCCAAAGTTATCATAATCGCAAGAGAGGGGCATTTTGTAGATTTGGTGGGATTGGTGGTGGTAGTATCGTAAAGACGCAACGCACGAACAACACGTAGCAAGCCTTTATCTTCATGGCGTACCTCATCCTAATCTGGGTAGAGACCCTTGACCCAGTTGAACCACCCTCGGTCGTCGGCTCTCTCCGAACGGTTCCCGCTATCCAACGCATGTCTAAAGCGTTCTTCGAGGGCGTCCCTGTGTTCGCACGCGCCTTCCACGTACCGTTCGACAAGCCGCACAAGTCACGCCTCAGCCCAGCGCATCGTGACGCTCTCACGCTCCCACACGCCCCTCGTCCACACAGCCAATGGTGCATGCCGTTGCTTTTCCCTGGCCCCTCGCCGGACCCAGAATCAACAAATGCTGAGTCCCGCGCAGGGGCGAGCACGAGACGTGCGACGATGCGTGCAGCAAGAGTCCACAGGTGCGAGAGATGGTGCACAAGGACGACGTCCGTGAATATGCGATCGCACTCGATGGGGTGCTCGTGCTGCGCGAGCCCGATTCTGCTTGCAGTCGGGCTGCGTTATCGTGCGTGCCGGCTAACTTGGACATGATGAAGACACCCGAGGGGCCAAAGGTACACAGTGTCTCGGACCAGGCGGCCTGGACAAATATTCTGTGTGATATGATAATGTTCGTTGAAAGTCGGGAGGTGTACCTCGAGTTTGGGAATGAGTTTGTCGTTATCTGGGAGAGTCTGACTAGGGAGGAGGGGTTAGTGCTACGATTACTGGTGAGTATGAGCCACTGACCCATTTTTGTGCGTTGTTTTATCACCACCATATCTGTGACCTCACTACGCTGTCGCATTTTCCACTGTGCCTACATTCTCCTTGTCATCTACCAGTGCTTTGCCAATTCCCTGTCCCTTTGCTTTCGAGCTGTTGCCTTCATTTTGTTTGTCTCGATCAACCTACGTCTTCCCGCACGACGACATCAAAAACATTCACAATCTACAATTGTACTGCTAGAGTGGATATTATTCTTATGTCGGTACCATTGACCACTTGATGTTGTGAGTTGGCTAATGCGCATACGCCGCTCATCAGAAAGCTGGACATTGAAAACATTTGTACACTAACAGCGTGTTGCAAACAAGTACACGATAGCATCTACGAAGGAAAGGCAAAGGACAGTTCCTTACGGGAGTACAAGCGCTGTTTAGTCCCGTTCCCAGATCATCATCCAATTCTGATACCATAAATCAAATAACTGTTCCAACGATGTTACCCATTTTTCATTCCCAACCCCCAACGAACAAAGAGATTCGGAACGGGCGGAAGTTCCGCTCGGGAAGAGAGTCAATATCAACCTACCAAGCACCCTGTGTCAGGAAGTCAGGGACCTACTAAGATCCAGGGACAATGCTCACCTCGAGGATTGCAGCCTTCAATTTTGCCTCGACTTCTGCACGTACGGACTCACATATCCTTGTCACATTGGTCTGTAAAGTACCAGAGGAGCTTTGTTTTTGAATAGCAGTTTCGAACTCATGTCGATCTGTGATCAGCTTGGGCGACGGATTGTCTCGGACCCTATTGAGAAAGTGGTCATAGCACCATCCGGTCGAGTATGCTTGTTGGTTCGACCCAACTTGAACCGTGCGGTCACTGCTTTTCAGCTGACCAATGCAATCCTTCGCTACTTCGGTACATTCCGTACGGTATCCCAACAACTTAATGAGATCAGCTCCCGATACAAATTGTAAGTCTTCACCGCATTCATCGACACTCAAACGGCGCTCAAGAGTCAGCTGTGCACCAACTATTGCCTCGTCTTTGAGATGATATCGTCTTGCAACACCATAAGCGTGGAACGAGTTTTGTGCTGTGAACAACGGGGGCTCGAAATCCCTCAGCAAGGAGCGGATACGCGTAATAATGGTGTCCATCTGGTATTTATGGCAGGTAGCGAGGAGAGAAAGAGCGTCGGCCAATGTTTCCGGCATGCTGGGTGGAAGTGGGTAGAGCATAGTAAGTAGACGGTGTAATGTTTTCGAGTCCTCGGTGAGGTTAATCACTGGTTTGTTTTGTCCTTGTTCTCGGGGTGATGGTCCTGGGGCAGTAAACATATCTTCGAATACGACCGAGGCCATGGCAAGGTTGATTTGGTGGACGTGGAAGTCTACTTGATCGGATGAGCGTATAATCAAATCGGCGTCACTTCGATTGAATGGGGCGCCAAAGTTCTGTACAAAAGTCTGAGAGGCCGCAGGTTGTTTTGAGCCTTCGAAAAGTGGCAACAATTCACGATGCACCTGTAATGATGGTCGTCAGTCATGGGTATCGATCTGAGACTCAGAACGGAAGGCTGGACTTGCCTCGTCAATGCGATCGTTTACGTGTTGTTCTAGGTGACTGAACAAACGTAAGAAGTCGAACTGCAGATCATCTTCACATGACTGGCAGTTGAATGTTCCTTCGGACGTCATGGTCTCAATAAACCGGGGCAAGGTCATGTTCGAGAAGTTCTTGGTCACATTCTGTGTGAAGAGGACTAACTGCTTTTGCGGGCGCAGACCCAAAATTTTGCAAGAGCTGTGGTCGCTGTCATTGTGCAAGCTGCTCAACCAGTTCCGAAGGTCTCCAACTTCCGTTACGCATTCCTGGATTCCAGTCGCTATCGCCTTCAAGGCCTTCGGTCTATGTTTCCGCAATGCATACAGCGCAGGCCCCGAGGCAATACAGAAGTCTTCTCTGGGGATTTCGATCCGTTGCGACAATGACAGCATCTTGAGTGCTGCCTCGAAAGCCTCTTCCGTTAGACCTTCGTTGAATGCTAGCGCGTATGCGCGGAAGGCATTTTGAGTGGCTACGACAGGTGCCATGCGGGTACCGTATGCCATTGCCCGAAATTGGGCCGAGGCGGGGGGCATGCTGTATTTCTTTGCGGCCGCACATGTCTTCATCATGGATTCTAATGTCCGAGATTGGGCGACATCGGTAGGGTAAATAAAGGTAAGCAAAGAATGCAAGGTGTCGGAATCCTCGGGAAAGCATAAGACGGGGAGGTTCGCATATTTATCTCGTGTGATTCCAAGTTGGTTGTCTGTATTAGGGTGCCGCGTTTCGGATAGCAATCTCTTGAAGACAGGGGATGCTTTGGTCAGAAACAACTTGTGAACACGAAATTGTGTCGCTACGCCACGGTCATCGTCTGTTGTGGGCTGAGAGGGCTTTGAACGAAGGATGAGATCCGCATCTGAATCATCGAATGGGGACCCGAAGTCATGATAATCGCAAGATAGGGACATCTTGTTCAAATTTGGTGGGATCAATGGTGGTAGTATCGTAAAGACGCACATGGCGTAGAGACCCTTGATCGTCGGCTTTCTCCGCACGGTTTATTTATTTATTTTAATTTTAGATCCAGATCCCATTAACGTGTGCCTCGGGGTACAGGACCCCACGTAGCACTTCCGAGCGAGAATACATGACGTTTTTGTGTAGAGTAAGCAGTACGTAGGTCCTATCACTAAAGTAATCTCCCGTTGTCCACTATAGTGTGGATTTGTGCGACATGACTGACGTAGTAGACGAGCGTGACATTGGCACGCCAGGTGATCGTCTTGGGTTGGGTGGGAACGCCGCCAGGTTACTGGCAGGTCTGAGCTTGGCGTTCGCGTGTATCACCTGTGTGTCGTCTTCAGCGTCTGGGTTGGGATGTCATTATTCGGGAGGGTGTGGTGGGACTAATGGGGGTATGTGTGTTCGCGTTTCCGTCTCTTTGTTGGTTTTGAAGGGATGTATGACCCATCTGGAGGACATGGGAGGGCAACGAGGGCTAGATGTTATCTAGGAGTTTCTCTGACCTCCACATGTACCACTGCGGAGATGTGATCATTGGTGGGCGGTGGGATGGAACCCAGGCTTTGCTCCGACATGAGGATGGCTGCAACGGCTGCTCGTTTGGCTGATGAAAAGCTTTGACTGGCGGGACACAGTGTAACATCAGGAAAATCCTCATTAGCACGGGATGTTTTGCCTGATGTAGCTATAAGTCGCACTAGTACCTGAGGGACTGAGAAGGAAGGTAGGAGTGGGTTAAGATACGTACCTTTCCGGCTCGTGCACTGCACTACAGCATCCCTTGCATCATGTCGTACCTGTCAAGGTGAGGGCAGGAGTGAGAACGCCCGAAGTGTTTGCACAGTAAACTAACCCTGGTTAGCCGTTCTGCATGATGCATGATGGCCAGTGCCATTGTGGTCGTACGGGAACCTCCGTCCTTGATAATCGGCACCGGTGTAGCCCCTGAACAAGCTGGGGATGCGGCGAGTGTGCTGTATCGTCAATTCTCCTTGCTGTTGCGTTCGAGCTGCGCGATCACAAGACCAGGGGAGTGTTTTGTATGTATATGCGCCAGAAACAGCACGTAACTTCCGTGAGTTCGGTGGCCTGGTTGTCGTCACAGTTCGCTGAGTTGGCAGAAGGAACGCGGGAAGCGTAGCATAGTTCCTTCAACCGAGTGGCGACCGCATATGCTTATTCCTAGCCGTGCCCGAAAGGTTCACTCTGTCGTCCCCGGAGAACCCATCAACACCGTCCTGGTTCACGAATTGTTGACCCATCGTGATATGCTTCCCATACACGTGCACTGCGACGGCGTCGTTGCTCATAAAGGATCACTAAGCCCACCATATATTGCACTGCACTCTTAAAGACAATTGTGCGGGTTTGAGATGTCCGAAAGGGAGAAGACGTGATTGTATGACCGTATGGCATCTACAAATAAGGAATAAGGAAAGTTGGATACCTTGATAGTACCGCCTCGATCGACGCAGACTCCTCGCCTTGATCGCGTGTACAGTGCAGTACGTTTCGAATTCAGTCGAAGTTGCAACCATATACTTTCTGCGCAACCTCTCTCCACGAAGTCGCGTCTACCGCAAACGCCGCGGCATACTCGGCCTCGAGGTGGTGTAGCCGCCGGCCGACGATCACCAGACTGTGAAGCGGCTCGCCGAAAACATCGGGTGGCTGCTCCCGGAGCTGTGCAAGTGTCCCACACACGATGCGCTCGCTATCGGGACCACCCCCAACACGCGAGAGCGCTATGGCGAGGGTCCGATCAGGTAAGAGCACGCCGCCTTGCCGCACGTCCTCGACTTCGACCAGCTGTGTGACTGCCTGCGAAATGGACATGTACCGAGGTGGTTCGTAAATCTTACGCCCGCTGCCCGCAAAAGCACGTCACGACTCTTTCAAACAGATGACCGTCCAACAGGACGGTGAGGGGGAAAAAACGCACCGCGCAAGGTTCTCCTCGCTCTGTTCCTTGACTTTGATATCCAGCAAGACGAGTGTGTGCAGCCCGAGGTCCGCGTTCTCGCGCACACGGTCGTAGAAGCTGTCTGGACGCCACGTCTCTGTGAAGAAGACGAGAGATACGGTCTGGCCAAAGTTGTACAGCTGCAGACCGCACGCGCCGACTGCATTGATGATGGACGCATTGTGTATGACGCGCGTCGGGATGCCGAGCGTCCGCGCGCGGAGGAGGATGTCGGTGTGCGTGGTCGCGCCGAAGGGGTCGCCGACAACGAGGAGGGCAACGTCCTGAGTGTACGCATCTCTCAAGATCTCGTCACTTTCCGTCTCGACCATCTCGCGGTCGGCGAGGATGAGCGGCTTCCCGTATAACTCCTCCTTTACGTTCACGGATGCGGTTAATTATGGGAACGGGTTACTCGGAGATTGGACGTGCCAGGCGAGCCTTTTGAATGGTGAGGATGCTTGTGTATGCTTCGAGGTACACACGTGTAGACGACCTTACGGCCTATATCATTTGATCAAACGGGCGTCAGAATGAATCTGGGCTTGAACTGAAGGATCAAAGATTTCGGGTCACCTCCAAACCTCGTAACGTTATGTCTTTTTCATCGGAGAGCCCGAGACCTATGACGTAGAACATCGAGGTGATGGTAAGAACGTAATTACTGTCCGCCTTGATAGTGATCCGTATTGTCACCCTCGGCGATCTCGGCGATCGGCCCAGCTCATTTACCCGAGCGTGGCCAAGGGTCGACGTATGGGTCCCTCAAGTGCCAACTTCATGCCAACCGACATTTTCTACGTCATTCTCGAACACCTCGTCGATAGGCGTGACCTTCATGCGGCCGCTCTTACCAACAGGGACTTTAATCGCGCCGCCACACCACTCTTGTATCGCACCCTCGACACCGACACACGGCCGAGACTATGGGGCCATAAATCCGTGCGCTTGTTACAGCTCCTGCTCAATCTGAAAATCGCGCTCAATTATTGGTTCAGAACAGCAATATAATCCACCCCGCACTTACCCTTCTCCGAAGGCCTGAACTCGCTCGTCACGTACGGCATGTTCGCGAAACAGGTCGAGTCCTTTTCTCTTCTCTACTCGAATGAGCTGTACAGTAGTGGCCCGGAAAGCGCTATTAGTGCGTGATCCGCTGCTGCTGCCCCGCCCTGTCCCTTGCGTCTTCTCTCCTAATCTTTCCGGTACATTCCGCTCACCTTACATCTCATCTCACTTCTCAGGTGTGCTGCATGCCACATCTCCGACAGTCACAGAGGCCGTCCTCAAGGCTCTCCTCCTGTGCGAGAACTTGCACTCTTTCACATGGGTCGACGACACGTCTGCCTCACCCGCCGTTTTCCTGTCCTTCCTCAACATCCTCCGCAATCTTCCCCTGCGTGCGCTTACCCTCCGTACCTACAGCGATCTTGGAGAGGACGCATGGGCTGTTCTCAATACCTTTTCCGACTTACAAAAGGTGGCAATATGGTGTATGAATGGCCCACCCCGTGTCCTGCAATGTTGGGCGCCTCTGCTAGGAAGCACGCTCACCGAACTGGAACTCGGGGTACGTACCAATCTCTCGGACCACGGCCGACCAACGAGATAACTTAAAAATACTACTGTAGAGGTGCGCCGGCGTCCCTGAGACCATTTTGATTGCTGTACTCTCCCAACTCCCGCAACTTCGTGACCTACGATTAAAAGGCGCCCCAAGCAGCGCTATACCGGACATTCTCACCTCGCTCCCCGCTCTTGTTGTGCTCGACACAGAGTATCTCCGTCCGGGCTTACTCCGCGATTTCAACTACGATGCACCCTTACCACTCCTCCAACGGCTTACCGTACGCACGTCCTCCGTCGATTTACAGGGTCCTGTGCAGCTCTGGTCGTGGCTCCGCGCCCTCACGCCACGCACATCGCTCGAGTCTTTTACACTGTATGCATTCTCGACGGCGGGTCAGACGAATATTCCTCGCGGATTTCTACTATGGCTCGCTCGTGGACATGCGGCCACGCTCCGCCACTTTCTCGTCAATATGACGCAGCTTACGCTGGAGGATGTGAAGTGCGTCTGCGAACTCTTTCCGCATCTCGAAGAGCTCTCTTGCGCCGTTGCAAGCCATGATGCCGTATGTTCTTCCTGCCTATTTTACAACACCCCCAAGCTTATTCCTTTTTCTCCCCTCGTAGCAGTCAATAGGGCGCGCGATTGAGAAGGCACATAATCTGCGCTCGCTCAAATTGCACGTATACTGGATCCCAACGACGCCCGATGCCAGTGATAGCCAATCCCACATCTCGGCCATAACTGCATCTACACTGCACTCGCCGAATTCCCCAATCGCGCGATTCGGACTAGCAGATGCAGAAGCATTGATGCGTCGCCCGGATTCTTGCTTATCTACGGTGTCTATGGGCCCGCATGTGTTTCGAGGATCTTGGGTGCAAAGGCGGCATGACGATGGCTCGGTACGAGTATTTTTTGAGGTGGAGGAGGATGGTCCACTGGGGCGCAGAAGTTCGTAGGGCAGGGATGATGGAGAGATGGCACAGCGCTTTGCAAGTCTTTGGGGCTCCTTTTATTTATCAGATGCAAGCATATATCGGCCAAATTTTCTGAGTAATTGTACGCTAACTTATCGTCAATTCACCGTTCGGCGAGTATCCAAGCTTCCAAGCCCCTATGCAGCAACTGATTGTCGTCTACTGTCCACTTTCCACCACCCGCCCATTACTCCGACGATTACGAAAGTAGCTGTACACATAAGGTGGGTCAGACGCATATGGGCGCATTGGCAATGTCACATTCCGCGCCCGCGTGCCCGGCCCCCGCGCGGTGGTCCACCGCGTGCACCACCGCGACCTGAAAGGGACGACGGGACGTGTCAGCCGGGGTCCAGGGAAAGACGAGCAAAGGTGAACAAAAGGCAAACCTCGCTGTGGTGCTCCGCTGCGACCTGCGAGAGGGAAGAAGCCAATGAGCACACATGAACTGAACAAAGGCGTGCGCGCCGCGTACCTCGTCCTACGCCACCGGAATGTGGGCCGCCCCGCGCGTTCTTGCCTGCTTCCCGTGCGCGTGTTTGTTCGTCCTTGACCACATCGAGGAGCGCGTCCGGCACGCGCAGATACTTTATCTGTGCCCGCAACGAGTGAACGGTCAGACAGCGCCCCTTCCGGAGCGGAACGGGGGGACTGGTGACGCACCGTGCTGCCACGAATGTAGCATTCTTTGATTTTCCAAAAGCGGTCGCCGTCTGCGCTCGTCTGGTACACCTCGCGGAGCGTGATGTTCATAAAGTTGTCACAATTGACGAGGTGTCCGTTGAACGTTTCTCCGTTCTTGAGTTCGACCAGCTGCGGAGGACGTGCAAAGTGTCAACGGGAGAAATTCTGGCCAGAGGCGAACAAAGGTGCCACACCATAGGCTTATTTTGTGCGGCATTGAGAAGAGATAGTGGTAACTAAGAACAGGGTCAGTCTCTTGATAGAATGCTCTGATATATATACTACCATCTGGACGAGGCGACGGTGAACGGACGTGACAAGGGAATGTGAACTGAACCCTAACCCTGCCCCATCCTCATTTTATCAATCCCAGTCCACATCGCCAGACTCGTACTCAAGAATTGGCGGAATAGCTAATTCATAAACCCATGTCAGGCCTATCCCGTAGTCGGGTTGACCACTGGAAAGGCACTGCATTGACCTGACGTCTACGTGTGAACCAAAGCTGCCAATCATCACATATCATCATGTCGCGAATCTACATCCAAGGTAGCGCGATCTGAGGCTTACGCTGATATGCAAGTCACGTTGTGCCTAGAGCGCTCGGGCTACATGTTCTACGATGTAATGAGCTATTTAATTGCAGTGTAGAAGTAGCAACGCTGAATGGTTACTGGATATGGCAACAATCACTGAATCTAGATCATCATCTCGACGAGTCATCGCGACTCGAATCACAACTACTGACTGGTCAGTGCAACTTTTACCTCCCCTGAAACAATGGCTTCCGTCTACGTTGATGAAGCGGCCGGCTCAGATCTCACTGGGACCGGCTCTCAGCAAACACCATATCAGTCACTCGCATTTGCCCTCTTCACCCAGGGCCAAAGCGCCAAGGTACTCGTGCGCAAGGATTCAGGTGCCGAGTACGAAGAACCTACCCAGAGCGCGCTCAAAAAGGCGAAGAAAGGCGCAGATGGTCTTGAAAAGAAGCGCAAGAAGGCGGAGGAACTCGCGCAGCAAGCTGCCCATGCCCAGAGCGAGGAGCGAGAGAAGCGAGAACGACTTTTGGAGGAGAGCAAGAAAATACGGCTGGTAGAGGACGCCTCTCTCCCCGAGGCGGTAAAGGTGGGTACTAATGACACCCGCATGGAGGGAATTTTGTCTCAATCGCGTATTCGCAGGCAAAGATTCTGAACCTCAAGCCCTTACAAGGGAAGCGCGTCCGCATCCTTGGTTGGGTACACCGTTTACGCTCGCAAAAAGATATCATATTCATCGTCCTCCGCGACGGCACTGGATATCTGCAAGCCGTGCTCTCTGGGGTTCCGGTGCGCATACAACCCTCCGAGTCTCGCTCAGCTTGGGGGTCATGGGCTCATCCATGAGCAGGCACAAACGTACGAGGCACTAACATTGACCCTCGAATCGACAGTAGAGCTGGTAGGGATATTACAACCGACTCCAGAAGGCAAAACCGCTCCAGGGGGGCACGAGCTGCTTGTCGATTTCTGGCGAGTCCTTGGCGCGGCTCCGAGTGGAGACGACGCGTTTACCAACAGGCTCAACGAGGTACGTTTTCTACACGCTCGCCTCGAGTTTTCTTCAAATCGATCCGTCGCTAACAGATACCTACATAGAAATCGGACCCCTCCATCTTGGCAGATCTTCGTCATCTTGTCTTGCGTGGTGAAAACGCAAGCAGCGTGCTCCGTCTTCGCTCTGCGATGCTCTCGGCCTTCCGTGCCACCTATGCTGAACATCATATCACCGAAGTTACCCCTCCTTGTCTCGTGCAGACGCAGGTCGAAGGCGGAGCAACTCTGTTCAAACTGGAGTATTATGGCCAGCCCGCGTTTCTAACTCAAAGTTCGCAACTGTATCTCGAGACATGTCTCCCTTCGTTGGGCGACGTATACTGTGTACAAGAGAGCTTCAGAGCAGAGAACAGGTGAATTGGTTCTACGCTCAGGGTCGCGTGCTCATCCTTCCAACCCAAGCCATACACGCCGCCATCTGAGCGAATACACGCACCTCGAAGCGGAGCTCGCGTTCATCACTTTCGACGACCTTATGGACAATATCGAAACGATTGTAGGTGGACAACAAACAGATACCGAAGCCGACTCGTACTCACCCCTCGACCAGATCTGCGAGACTGTCGACAAACTCCTGCAGAACGAAACAACCGCAGCGCTGATCAAACAGTTGAACCCCTCCTTCACGCCGCCATCACGTCCGTTCAAGCGCCTCTCCTACGTCGACGCCATCGCGTGGCTGAACGAGCACGGGATCCAACACGACGCGGAGGACGCGGACGGCAACGTGATCAAGGACGCGGAGGGCAAGCCCGTTCAGGTCGATCACGCCGTCGGCGACGACATCGCCGAGGCGGCAGAGCGCAAGATGACGGACATCATCGGCACGCCCGTGTTCCTGCACGGCTTCCCCGCCGAGCTCAAGGCGTTCTACATGAAGAAGGTCACGACGCCAGCGGGAAGCGGCGACGGCGACGGCCACCCCGTCGTCACCGAGAGCTGCGACCTGCTCATGCCCGGCGTGGGCGAGATCGTCGGGGGCTCGATGAGGATTTCGGACATCGACGAGCTCCTCGCGGCGTACAAGCGCGAGGGCATCGACCCCGCGCCTTATTATTGGTTCACGGACCAGCGCAAGTATGGCACATGCGAGCATGGCGGATACGGCCTCGGTGTGGAGGTTTGTTTGCTTTTTTGCTTGTTTCCGTGTACCTGTGGCCCCATGCTCAAAGCTCTTTTATTTGTGGCGCGTCGTGCCCATCACCATCGCCATCATTGTCATCTCTAGCGATTCTTGGCGTGGCTGGCGAACAGGTACACCGTTAGGGAATGCTCCCTGTACCCCAGGTCTGTACCCCCCCTTTTTTTAATGGTCCTGTGAGGTCGCTTGCTCTGCTCACTGCGCTACGTAGGTGGCCGGGACGCGCGACCCCGTAAGCGGTGCGTTTGCGTTTGTTGGGGATAAATGGTTTAGGTTACTAGTAGGTTAGAGAACGCAGTCTCGGTATTACATCAGTCACGGAAATGAGGCCGTTGTCCCTTGAAATTAGAGTTATTGATTTTTCGATCCTTTGATGCCTTGATGGCGATGTGATCCTGATCCCCAGGGCCGGACGCTCCAATTGTTGTTTCACGCGTTCCCTGGTTTGGAGGCCTAAGCACGTCTTCCGTTGCCCAGTGTACACTCGAATATACTCGTGAGAAGGGAACTTGAAGATGGTGAGTTGACCACGTGTGAAGTCATGGTGCCACATTGTCATACGGACTCGAGGTTAGACTCCGTAGTCCGGGTTACTGGCCTCGCCTGACATAGAGGGGATGGTCACGCACACCGAGAAAGCAAAAATGTACGGTTCACGCCCTTGGATAAAATTTACAGACCCCACATGACAGCGTAAGAATGCACAAGCCGAAGGAATTTTCTCTCCGTGATGCATCCAACATCCCATGTTTGTTATAATTTGCACCACCTACTCCGAGCCCAAAAAGACGAGACAGACAGACAGACAGACAAACAGACACGAGGGCAAGAGGACAGACAGTACTAGTACTAACGTACGATGACTAAAGATATATATTCACAAAATGATCGGACACTCCTCCATTCACATATCTAACCCACAAGGAGACCCCTCGTGGCGCCACTAAATCGGGAGCGGTTGATCTGGCGACGTCTTCATCAAGGGTACTGCTGCCCAGTCGGCGGCTGTAACAACCAAGACCGGTGAGCTAGCATGACAGAAATGAAAAGAATAGACGCACTGTTCGCGAAGACAGTGTTGCCCCACCAATTAACTTGAAAACCACCTTTGGGCAGTTGGAGCGTGAAGAAGATGGTCAGCAGGGAAAGCACAGTGCCTGTCCATAACCCAAACATTGGTCAATATCAAGGCGGCGTCACACGAGATGGCGACATGAAGATACAGACCACAATCCAACGCAGCACCCGTGACGTAGTTGTACTTGCTCCACCATGCGAAGTTGCGCTTGCGAATGATAAATTGGAACACGAACCCGACGGCGAACCAGGACGAGTAATTGATGCCCGTTGCGGGTGGGATGTACGATATCCCGAGCAGGATCACAGGCGTGCTCACATACTTGGCCCATGAATCTGGCCTACGCCGTTGCATGATCCAAAAGGGAAGTGGGAGCAGAGCGCCCACGATGATAGCATACATCTGTGGATGGTAGAGCGAGCCAGGACCAAACTGTCGACTAGGCCCAATAAGGCCCCTGATCGGTAAAGACAAGATGGTGTGAACAAATGACGAGAAGAATCATGGAACGAGAACGCACCAGATGGCGGACGCGGTGAAGAAAACTTTGTTGTGTGGACACGTAAGGTGACTCGACTGGTTTGGAGTACAAATATCTGGGACATTGCTAAAAATCCACTCCTTGACAAGGCACTGTACGAGCGCAACGAGCACGGTCGATACTAGTTGCACTGAGCCCGAGTTAGCGCAGAACATCCTGGCAAATGCGCGAAGACGACGCACCTGAGAAGGTTGCACGAGGTGGAACCTTAATGTAATGGCCGAGCTTCAAGTCTTGCACAAATGATGTCGACTCCGTGAGCGTCTGCACTGAGTACACTTTGAAGATCATGTTGGCGAGGGGTTGGCCGGGAAGCAATGTCCCTGGAATTATTTGTGCTAGCAAATTAAGCGAGATCTGCAAAATCAGAATTATTTTAGGATGATGACCAGCGCGATTGTGAGGGCGCACCGCTTGACCCGTCATCGCATAGATAAAACCAGATGGAAGCACATAGATAATCGGCAACAACACAGAGAGGAGTAGTGCCCAGATCGGCATGCCCGTGTTCCAAACCTGGTGTAGATGTCACTCAGAATAGGCGGACTTGAGTTCGTCGCATAAGACGTACCTCAGCAGCCACAATAGCTAAACAAAAGAAGAATACAAAAACGGTCCCATACCACCAGTCTGGTACCTCAGGATAGTTCTGCATGAGTTTGAGATGAATGTCATCGTCTTCGAGGCGAAAGCGCTTGAACCCATTCAAAAGCGTACGACCGTGGTACAGCAAGGTGTGCACGATGACACACGTACTCAGGGCAAACGCGAGGAGATACGTCATCGCGAATGCAGCGGGCAAGTAGAGGGGGGAGTATTCCTCATAGGCGGTCATGTTAAACGTATCCTGCGCAGTGAGCACCTGGGAAACTTTGTATGTGTGACCGAAGCGATCGTAGGGCTCGGAGCCGAACATCGGGAAGTGTGCGAAAGACCATGTCTGGGGAAACGTGAGGAAAACCAGATCAAGGGAAATAAAAAGCACATACGTTCGTGTAGTACAGGATTGGTGTGAGTATCCAGTAGAACATTACGAAACCAGCAAAGATATGCACCTCGGCCCACCACGGGACCCAGAATGGACTCCCAATCCATGAGATCTCAGTCCAGTCGAACGTCAAGACGCTCATCCCAAGCCCACTGGCGACACCAAAGACCTGATTCAGGACGACGTTGTTCGGTGCAATCCAGCAAATCCAGGAAAATATGGAGAGTGCTTGGAAGAGATAACCAGGGAGGAAGAAGAAAAAGAATGCGCCAGTAAAGACATACATAAAGTGGCGGAAGCGACTGATCCCAGCATTCTCGTCCTCCTCGGCGTGCAATGTATTGAGCAATGTACAAGTCATCAGGTTCTGTGGCCACACCATACTCGCGGGCCAGACCAAGAACCTCCTGCAGAGACCAGCGAGACCAAAACCGGTCAACTGGGTGGCAAGGAGGAGAACGACGCTGAACCAGAAGCCGAGACGAAGCTTGTAGTAAAACTCGGCAACTACGACGGCGTTAAGAGCATAAGCGGGGCCGATCGATACATTAGTCATGATATAGACAAGGACGTGTTCCTTGATATTCCATGGACCCGGGTTAAGAGAGAACTGCGCGCCACCAAGGATTCGGGGTAGGCGATAGATGGTAATTGGAAGCGAATAAGCCAAAAACTTGCCAAGAGGATGGGCAATGAGAAGAAGAACAACTGGAACGACGAGTGGTGCGGGCTGGCGGAAGTTGAAAAAGACGTTCATGGCACTGAATTCGCAAAAGGAAGGGCAACTCGTAAGGTACGAAGGATAAAAATGAGAAGAGGGGGTAACGCACGCGCCAATCAGGGAGAGAAAAAGACCAACGAGCCACATGCGTATGGTAAGCACGGGCATGTCAGGATCGTCGATGTTCGAAACCGATGCTCGGACCTCTGGATACGGGCTATCTTCCTCTTGAAGTGTATCAAAATCGAATTTCATCCTGCACACTGGTCAATGGGAGAAGGGGGATGGAAAGGCGGTTGACGCACTTTATTGACGCGCTGTCGTGTTCAGGGTCTACGGTGGACAAGTCTGACAACGCTGTGGACGCTTGTCGCTTTTCTGCGAGTAGAGCGCTACGATACTTGACATCTAGGGGAAGTTGGGAACTAGAAGCTGAAAACCCGGTGGTGGCAGACATAGAGGTGGGTAAGCCTCCGAGTTTGCGGAGGCGGAAACTATCGTCAACGGAGAAGGAATGAGAGTCACGATGTTCGGTGGTGGAAGGTGGAGAAGGGGAATCAACTGTGCCGACAAAGTGGACTGAGGTCGTTGATGGACCAGCCTGTGGGTTATAGCGCGCGGAGACGTCGGGTATGAAGGTTGGCGGGGGTAAAACAAGGGGATCGGCAAAAGAGGAAAATGGAGGGGGAGGGGACGTCGGAGATGCGACATTGGCAGGGAAATATTGCGGGTATTGATGGGGCTGCGCTGCTGGTGGGGGTACCTGTAGTGGATATGGAGGTGATACGTGAGACTGGGAGAGCGGTTGTGCGGAGGAGGGAGTGGAGGAATGGGGACCCGCTGAAGAGGGAGGAAGGAAAGCAAACACGTCTTCGTCTTCGCTTTCCTCCACCTCTTCCTCGACGGAGAATTCTTCAGTGAAAGTGTATTGGGGATCGCGGTCGGGATAGAGGCCGGTCGCGGGTTCGAAATCGCCGCGAGAAGTGGCTGGACGAGCGGAATGGGAGGTGACCGGCCTGTCGGCCATTTGAAGGGAAGGGAAGGGGAGGGAAGGAGGGGAAGGAAGATGGGGGAAAGGGGAGGAAAAGAGAGGTGAGAGGAGAGCGCTGCTTTCGAGTGCCTGCGAGTGCTGCCAATGCCAGGCACGAACACGACACCCGCTGCTGTAATAAATTCGGCCATTCGCCTTCCCCTCCCCGCCCCTCCCTCAATGCATGCCCCGACAACGGCGGCCTTGTCAGTTTATCTCCCATGTCATCTTCTTTCCTTTCTCCCACTCCCCTCCAACCTACGTAAAGTACTCCTACCGTCTCAAATACTCCGATTCCATTTTATCCTCGCTTGTGTACCCGCCGGACATGTGGCGGTGCCAATGCTCGCCTAGGTCATGTGCCGAGTCCGATGTCGGCACTCTCCCGACGACAGATGTGGTCCTTTACGTTTCACAAAGCAAGTAAAAAGGGCCAGGTAACGAGCAATTACGATAATTATGTCTCCATGATGGACCGCACTGGTGAAAGAAATTACCATTCGTGAGATGATATGACGGGAGGTTTCAAGGCACGGCCGTGTTGATGCCTTTCAATCTCCCCGGCACACTTGTCCCTCTACACGCCCTCTTCAACCCTCGCCTCCTCCTTCCCTCCATCACCGTCGTGCGTGGTGTTCCTTCTATGTTATAACCAAAGTACAGAAAGTGCCTTGTTCTTGCAGCGTGATATCCGCTACCTCAACTTCGCCGCTTTGCGAGATGCCGGATACCGCGGCGCAATCTTCGACAAAGACAATTGCCTAGTTAGTAGCTATTCCCATTTCTACCGCACCCTCCGCCAGTGATAGCGGCACCAACTCGTCATCCCCGGGCAGACTCTTCCAGATAATGACAGACTGATTCCCGAACTCGAGGTGCGCCTCCCGACTTTCAGCCGCGAACATCGCCACCTCACACAGAACATTTGTCCAGGCCGCCTGGTCCGAGGCGCTCCGTGCCTTTGGTCCCTCGCGCGTCCTCGTCGTGTCCAACTCAGCCGGCACGCGCGACGATGCAGCCCAACTGCAAGCAGAATCTGTCTCCCATCACCTCCGCGCGCCTGTTCTGCTCCACGCCGCGCTCAAGCCCTCCTACGCCTGCGCCAGCGCGGCTCTCGCCGCCTTCCCTAGCCTCGCGCCGCACGAGCTCGTCGTCGTGGGCGACCGCATTTTCACGGACGTCGTCCTGGCGCACCGTCTCTCGCACCCACGGACCCTTGCCGCGCGCATCGCCGCGCGTCTCGGGCTCGCCTCTGCGCAACATTCAGCTCCCGACGATGCCGGGTCCAGCGAGGGCCCAGGGGGAAAGCAACGCCGTGCACCCTTGGCTGTGTGGACGACGGGCGTGTGGGAGCGCGAGAGTGTCGTAATGCGCTGGGCCGAGGCGCGGCTTGTTCGGCTTGTTGAACGGTACGTAGAAGGCGCACGCGAACGCAGGGACGCCCTCGAAGAACGGTTTGTTAGCTGCGCGTTAGATAAGGGGAACCGTGCCGCAGCTGGGCCAAGGGGTCTCTACCCAGATTAGGATGAGGTGTACGCCATGGATAAAGCGCTTACTTGTCGTTCGTGCGTCCTTACCATACCACCATCATTGATCCCCACCAAATCTGAACAAAATGACCCTATCTTGCGATTATCATAACTTTGGGTCCCCATTCGATTATTCCGATGCGGATCTCATCTTTCGTTCAAAGCCCTCTGAACCCACAGGAGCAAATGACCGCGGCGTAGCGACCCAATTTCGTGTTCACAAGTTTATTCTGATCAAAGCATCCCCTGTCTTCGAGAGATTGCTATCCAAAATCCAACACCCTAACACAGACAACCAACTCGGAATCACACGAGATAAATATGCGAACCTCCCCGTCTTATGCCTTCCCGAGGATTCCGACATCTTGCATTCTCTTCTCACATTTATTTACCCTACCAATGTCGCTCAGCCTCGGACATTGGAGTCCATAATAATGACATGTGCGGCCGCAAAGAAATACAACATGCCCTCCGCCTCCGCCCAATTTCGGGCAATGGGATATGGTACCCGCGTGGCACCTGTCGTAACCACTCAAAATGCCTTCCGCGCATACGCGCTAGCATTCAACGAAGGTCTAACGGATGAGGCTTTCGAAGCCGCACTCGGGACGCTGTCGTTGCCGCAGACGATCGAAACATACAGTGAAGACCTCTCTATCGCCTCGGGGCCTGCGCTCTATGCATTGTGGAGATATAGAACAAAGGCTCTGAGTGCGATAGCGAGTGGGATCCAGGAATGCATAACGGAAGTTGGAGACCTTCGGAACTGGATGAGCAGCCCGCACACTGGCAGCAACCAAGGGTCTTGTCAAATGGCGAATCGGCTCCCGCAAGAGCAATTCGTCCTCTTCACACAAAATGTGACCGAGAACTTCTCGAACATGAACTTACCCCGTTTTTTTGAGACTATGACGTCCAAAGGAAGATTCGACTGCCAGTCGTGCGGGGGCTATCTGCAGTTCAACTTCTTACGTCTGTTCAGTCACCTAGAACAACGCGTAAACAATCGCATTGGCGAGGCAAGTTCGGCCTTCCTCTCTGAGCCTCAGATCGATACCCATGACTGACGACCATCGTTACAGGTGCATCGTGAATTGTTGCCACTTTTTAAAGTCTCAAAAGAACCTGCAGCCCCTCAGACTTCTGTACAGAACTTTGGCGCCCCGTTCAATCGAAGGGACGCCGATTTAATCATACGCTCATCCGATCAAGTAGACTTCCACGTCCACCAAATCAACCTTGCCATGGCCTCGGTCGTATTCGAAGATATGTTTACTGCCCCAGGGCCGTCTCCCCGAGAACAAGGACAAAACAAACCAGTGATTAACCTCACCGAGGACTCGAAAACATTACACCGTCTACTTACTATGCTCTACCCACTTCCACCCAGCATGCCGGAAACATTGGAAGACGCTCTTTCTCTCTTCGCTACCTGCCATAAGTACCAGATGGACTCCACTATTACACGTGTCCATTCCTCACTGAAGGATCACGAACGCCAGTTATTTACCGCACAAAACTCGTTCCACGCCTATGGTGTCGCAAGACGGTATCATCTCAAAGACGAGGCACTGGTCGCTGCGAGGCTGACTCTCGAACGCCCTTTGAATTTCGATGAATGCGGCGAAGACTTGCAATTCATATCGGGAGCTGATCTCATCAAGTTGTGGAGATACCGTGCGGAATGCACCAAGGTCGCGAACGCATGCATCAATCAGCTGAAAAACAGTGACGGCGCGACTCAATACGGGTCGAGCCACTTTAACCGACATTCGGGCAACTATTTCTCGACCGGATGGTACTACGACCATTTTCTTCATAGGGCCCAAGACAAACCGTCGCCCAAGCTGATTACAGATCAACCGGCATTCGAATTTGCTGTGCAAAATCAAAACTACAGTCTGACACAGGCCACAATGACAAGGATACGTGAGTCCGTACGTGCAGAAGTCGAGGCAAAATCGAAGGCCGCAATCGACGAGGTGAGACTTGTCTTGGGATTCTAATAGGATCCCAACCTCCTGACACGGGATGCTTGGTAGATTGATATTGACGCTCTTTGAGCGGAACTTCGTCTCGTCCCCAGCCATTATGTGAGACAAGGGTTGGGAATGAAATGAGTACCATCGCTGCGACGATTTTTCGACCCACAGTTTCATAATCGGGTGATAGTTGGGGAACGAGACTAAGCAGTGCTCGTACTAACTTTCCTGAACCCTACCTATGACTGTCCTTTGCCTTTTCTTCGTAGATGCTATGTACTTGTTTGCAACATTGTTTGTGTATAAATGTTTGCAATGTCCAGCTTTCTGATGAGCGGCGTACCACCACCCGAGCAGTACAGTCTGTAGATTGTGAATGTTCTTGATGTCGTCCTGGGGGAAGAGGTAGGTTAATCGAAACAAAGAACTGAAGGCAGGGAGACAACTCGAAAGCAAAGGGATAAAAATGAGAAAAGCACTGGTAGATGACAAGGAGAATGTGGGAGCAGTGGAAAAACGAGGCGTGTGATGGAGATGACAAGGTATGGAGACACTGGCAGGAGCTTGGAAACGCACGCAAAACTTGAAGATTCCAGCTTCAATCTAGACTGTTATGCAGCGGAAGAGCAGGCGAGTATGATCGATCATCCGAGGCTGAAAATGCCCAGAAATGTCTTAAGGGTGATTACGTGTAACCAAGAGTGAGTCAGAGTTTGTAAGTGCCATGACGCGGGGGTGGGGCCGGGCGGACGAGCTGAGTCGAAAGGTGAGACTGTAGTCGAAAATCAGACTCGGAGGGGGTCGATGGATGAAAGGAAGATAAGAAGGAAGGGGTTTGCCCTGACACGAGCAAGTTGAGTTGTTGGGCGTGTGTTTGCGCAGTCTCGAGACGCTCCGATAATCTAACGAACGACACGGTCCCGTTCCGTTCCATGGCCGTTGCAGCTGCGTCCGAGTCGTCGTGCTGGCGCACCGTCATGCGCATCTCCTCACCACATCCCTGTGTATCTCGTCCTCCTCAGCCTCACCCCTGCGCAGGCCACAGCGTCAGAGAAAGCAGGGAGCTGCGGTGGTCCAGAGAAAAACGTGCGCATGCGCCATTGACAGTAGACTAGATCACGAGCATTTGAGTAGGAAGAGAGCATCGTAATGCATTGAGCCGAGGCATGGGTGGTATTACTTCGAAGAACGGCTCATTGAATCTACGTGAGACTGGTCATCGGTCGGGAACTGCGTGACAATCAGGTGACGAATTTCGTGATTTCTTCGTCTCCATGATGGCACAGACTGGTGAATGAAATTACCAGATGATGACGGGATGTTTCAAGACACAGCCCTGTTGATGCCCTTCAATCTCCCCGCAACCTTGTTCCCCTGTACGCCCTCGCCTCCTTTCCTCTCACTGTCGTAAGTGCTGTTCCCTCTATGTTATAACCAAAGTACAACAATGCCTTGTCTGCGTAGCGCGATATACCTCAACTTTGCCGCTTTGCGAGATGCTGGCTACCGTGGCGCAATGTCGGGAAAGGCAATGGCCGCATTGCCTAGTTCGTAGCAATTCCTATTTCTTTCCCAACCTATTCTCCCCGGTCAGACTCTCCCAGATAATGACAAAGTCATTCCCGAACTCGAGGCGCGCCTCCTGCCTTTCAACGAACATTGTCACCTCACACAGAACACTTATCCAGCTGGCCTGGCTGGGTGCCTTTACCACCTTGGGCGTCTCCAACTCAGCGAGCACACGCCAAGCTCAAGCCTTCCTACACCTGCACCAGCGCGGCCCTAGCGCACCGTCTCTCGCACCACCGGAATCCTGCCGCACGCATCGACACACGTCTCGGGCTCACTGTTGGCTATGTGGACGACGAGCGTGTGGGAACGTGAGAGCATCGCAATGCACTGGGCCGAGGCGCGGCAGCTTGTGCGGCTTGTCGAACGGTACGTGGAAGGTGCGCGTGAATACAGCGAAGAACAGTTTGTTAGACGCACATTAGATACTAGCGTGAACCGTGCGGAGAAAGCCGACGACCAAGTGAAGGGGTCTCTACCCAGATTAGGATGAGGTGTACGCCATGAGGATAATTGCGTCTTTACGATACCACCACCATTGATCCCACCAAATCTGAACAAGATGTTCCTATCTTGCGATTATCATAACTTCGGGTCCCCATTCGATGATTCAGATGCGGATCTCATCCTTCGTTCAAAGCCCTCTCAGCCCGCAACAGACAATGACTGTGGCGTAGCGACCCAATTTCGTGTTCACAAGTTGTTTCTGACCAAAGCATCCCCTGTCTTCAAGAGATTGCTATCCGAAACTCACACAGACATCCAACTTGGAATCACACGAGATAAATATGTGAATCTCCCCGTCTTATGCCTTCCCGAGGATCCCGACACCTTGCATTCTCTGCTTACCTTTATTTACCCTACCGATGTCGCCCAGCCTCGGACATTGGAGTCCATGATAATGACATGTGCGGCCGCAAAGAAATACGACATGTCCTCCGCCTCGGCCCAATTTCGAGCAATGGCATACGGTACCCACGTGGCACCTGTCGTAACCACTCAAAATATGTTCCGTGCATACGCGCTAGCATTCAATGAAGGTCTAACGAAAGAGGCTTTCGAGGCAGTACTCAAGATGTTGTCGGCTTCGCAACTCGAAATCCTCGTAGAAGACTTCTGTATTGCCTCGGGACCTGCGCTGTATGCATGGCGGAGATATAGGCCGAAGGCTTTGAAGGCGATAGCGACTGGAATCCAGGAATGCGTAACGGAAGTTGGAGACCTTCGGAACTGGTTGAACAGCTTGCACACTGACAGCGACCACAGCTCCTGCCAAATATTGGGTCCGCACCCGCAAGAGCAGTTCGCCCTCTTCACACAGAATGTGACCAAGAACTTCTCGAACATGAGCTTGCCCCAGTTTGTTGAGACCATGAAGTCCAAAGGAACATTCAATTGCCAATCGTGTGGGCATGATCTGCAGTTCGACTTGTTACGTCTGTTCAGTCACCTAGAACAACGCGTAAACAATCGCATTGACGAGGCAAGTCTGGCCTTCCTCTCTGAGTCGTGGATTGATACCCATGGCTGACGACAATTGCTACAGGTGCATCGTGAATTGTTGCCACTTTTCGAGGGCTCAAAACAACCTGCGACCCCTCCGACTTCTGTACAGAACCGTGACTTTGGTACCCCATTCAACGCAAGGGATGCCGATTTGATCATACGCTCATCCGATCAAGTAGACTTCCACGTCCACCAAAGCATTCTTGGTATGGCCTCGGTCGTATTCGAGGATATGTTTACTGTCCCAGGACCATCTCCCCGAGAACAAGGACAAAACAAATCAGTGATTAACCTCACCGAGGACTCGAAAACGTTACACCGTCTACTTGCTATGATCTACCCACTTCCACCCAGCATGCCGGAAACATTGGAAGATGCTCTTTCTCTCCTTGCTGCCTGCCATAAGTACCAGATGGACTCCACTATTACATGTATCCGTTCCTTGCTGAAGGATTTCGAGCCCCCGTTATTTACCGCACAAAACTCGTTCCACGCCTATGGTGTCGCAAGACGGTATCATCTCAAAGACGAGGCACTGGTCGCTGCGAGGCTGACTCTCGAACGCCCTTTGAATTTCAATGAATGCGGCGAAGACTTGCAATTCATATCGGGAGCTGATTTCATTAGGTTGTTGCGATATCGTGCGGAATGCGCCAAGGCCGCGAAGGATTGCATTGGTCGGCTGAAAAGCAGTGACCACACGGTTCAATCTGGGTCGAACCAACAAGCATACTCGACCGGATGGTGCTATGACCACTTTCTCAATAGGGTCCGAGACAATCGGTCGGCCAAGTTGATCACAGATCGACATGAGTTCGAAACTGCTGTTCGAAAACCAAGCAACTCTGGTACTTTCCAGGCCAATGTAACAAGGATATGTGAGTCCGTACGTGCAGAAGTCGAGGCAAAATTGAAGGCCGCAATCCTCGAGGTGAGCATTGTCCCTGGATCTTAGTAGGACCCTGACCTCCTGACATGGGACGCTTGGTTGGTAGATTGATATTGACTCTCTTTCCGCGTGGCACTTCGACCGGCCCGTAATCGTTTTGTCCGTTGGGGGTTGGGAATGAAAGTGGGTATCACCGTTGCGACAGTTTTTTTTTTTTTGACTTGCGATTTCATTATTGGATGAAACAGCGCTTGTAGTCCTATGAGGGACCCTACTTATGCCTGTCCTTTGGTTTTTCTTAGATACCATGTGCTTGTTTGCAACACGCTGTTAGTGTCCAAATGTTCGCAATGTCAAGCTTTCTGATAAGCGGCGTACCCGCATTAGCCAACTCACAACATCAAGTGGTCAATGGTACCGACATAAGAATAACCACCACCCTAGCAGTACAATTGTAGATTGTGAATGTTCTTGATGTCATCCTGTGGGAAGACGTAGGCTGATCGAGACAAACAATGAAGGCAGGGAGACAACTCGAAAGCAAAGGGACAGGGAACGAGCAAAGCACCGGTAGATGACGAGGAGAATGTGGGAGCAATGGAAAACGAGACAGCGCAGTGAGGTCACAGATATGGTGGTGATAAAACAAGCAGTAGGAAAGCAACGTTGACAAAGATGAGTTGGTGGCTGAGATAAGACGGATGACGAATTGATTGATAAAGATGATCCAAAGACAACGCGGGAGGTGATTACCAGGTAGGGAGACACTGGCAGGAGCTTGGAACATCAGGAAACCTGCCACAAACTTGCTTTGACTTGTACAAACTTGTACAAGCTTGTACAAGTGGAAAGGCCAACAAGTTCACAAGTAACCTAGAATTTACCACAAGTGCATTTACCATCTTATGGTCACAAGTGGACAAGTACAACAAGTAAGACAAAAAGCTGTACAAATGACTGAAATGTGCAAATTGGGTACTACAGCTTGTTCACTTTTATACTTGTCTACTTGTACAAGTCGACAAGTAAACAAGCTAATGGATGTTTTGCTGATGAAACGCACGCAAAACTTGAAGATTCCAGCTTCAATCTAGATTATTATGCAGCGGAAGAGTAGGTGGGTATGATCACAATGATGATCCGAGGCTGAAAGTGCCGAGAAATGTCTTAAAGGTGATTATGTGTAGTGAGTTAATTTGTAAAGTGCCATGATGCGGGGGTGGGGACGGGGCGGACGAGTTGAGATGAAAGGTGAGACTGTAGTCGAAAGTCAGAGTGGGTCCGTGGGATGCCAGTGAAAGGAAGATAAGGAAGGGGTTTGTCTTGATACGAGCAACAGTTTCGAGACGCTCCGATAATCCAACGAACGACACGGTCCGGTCCTTCCATGGCTGAGTCATCAATGCCTATCACCTATCTGCGCAATCTAGGGGCCGCCCGGGCCGTCTAGGCTACCCCCGGGTTCAGCTCCTATCATGATGTCTCCGAAGAGCCTCATATCTCAATCGTCGGATACTTCAGCGCAGGCCCCTTTCAATGACAAGCGGGCGGACTTTATCCTGCGTTCCAGCGACGAAAATCCGGTGCACTTCCACGTTTTCAAATACATCCTCTCTGTTGCCTCTCCGATATTTGTCGATATGTTCAGTATTCCCTTGCCAGCATCCCAAAAATCCAATGAAGTCCAAGTAGTCCCTCTTTCAGAGGATTCCGAAACTCTTGACCTCTCCTTGCGTCACATCTATCCCGTGCGATCGCCAAAGGTGGTCGAGTTACGCCAGACTCACATGTTGGCTGAGTTTGTGCACAAATACGACGTGGATGCGATGAAGCAAGACGTCACATGCTATCTTACGGAAGCCATCGACCGTGACCCTGTTGGCGTTTATGCCATAGCCATTAAATACGGATACAGGGATGTTGGGATCAAGGCCGTCGAATCTTCCTTGAAATTACCATCTACTCGCCTCCAGTCCCCATATGCACTCGAGGCACCCGCAGAGGTCTTAGAACTCTTCAGGTATCATGCCACATGTGGGGCAGAAGCGAGTGCAGTCGCATCGACACGCACGTGGTTTCCATCTCCTGGTCACATGAGATGATGAGAATGAAGGAGGATCCGTCTACCTTCTGCACGGTGTGCAGAACAATGGATACGGCAGACACGAACCCGTTCTGGAGGAATGGTCCGAACAGTACACGCAGGTTTATCTCCTACAGGGATCCACCACAAGGAGCGAGATATGGTCCCAGCTCTCTGTGGAGTTATCTGCAACGCTCTGCTGTCGTTCCTAATCGATGGCCAACTGCCGATGCGGTCATTACTGAGGACTTTGTACTGAGAGACTTTGATTGCGCGGATTGTTCATCAAGGACGCCACTGTATCTGTTGGCATTCAGCAGAGTGTTTGGAACAGAAATCAAAAAGGCCATCGAGGAGGTAGGGGTTTACTTAATCTCCCCCACACATCGATGGATTCCCATCACAATGCCCTACTGCGTGACTTTGTCTTTTGGTCATATGTTTCACTGCTGGAGGTGGACTCAGTGGAGATGTGGTTTCAGCTCCGTTGGCGCTGTTCAATAATGTGTTCTCGTAATTGATAGGTCCCTTTACCTCAAGTTTTGCGCTGGCACCGTGCCGACCCGGACGAAGACTGGATGTCCCAACTCCTGGCGCAATAATGCCATCCTCTATTGTAGCGTTCGAAGGTATGTCGAACCTTCTACTGTGACCCGCCTTCCTGATCAAATAATCAAGGGTCATCGCTGGGTTAAGCATATCATGACGTAAATGCCAGGGGACTCCTTTTGATGTGCAGATGATGTGACCTATTGTCATCGAATCACAAACGTTTCTTCGTTCTTGGAACACCGACTTGAGACGGCAAGCCAAAAACACTCACTTGCCAGTGTGTGATTGTATCCTTCAATTGTCCCAGGCTTCCCCCCGACGTCATCAGTTGGGATGATTCCTCATGATTGTTGAGGACACTGGCAGCAAGGCCAAGTGATAAAGCAGCGTCCATGCAAGGAGTGAAGGCTCAGGTTGGCGCCCAAGTTACCAGTTGTTGGTTGACGGTGTCCTAGCCACCGACGTGAACACCCGAGTCAAGATGAGACCGACCTTACGCCCGTCTCTTCATTTGTTCATCCTATTGTACCTTTACAGCAGAACACGCAAATGAGCATCGATACAGGAATAGACAAGTCACAACAGACATCAGTAAAAAATCCACAAACTTTTTTACTAGTCAGCTTTTTTAAGTAAAAAAGTAAAAAAGCGAACAAGCTGTGGCACAAATTTGATAACTTGAGTCACTTTTAGCACCTTTTTTCGCACTTTTTTGTACTTATTTACTTGTTATAAAAAGTTGGAAAGTGAGCTTTTGGTCAATTCTAGGTTCCTCGCGTACTTGCTGGCTTTTCCACTCGCTCGTACGAGCCCAAAAAAGTTGGTGGTATTTTTACTGATGGATTATATATAGGTCCTTCTATACCTGGTCTTACATATACAAAAAAAAATTGAAACAGAAAGTACGTGTCTCAATGGCAGAGCGAAGCGATTCACCTCTAGCCTGGCCACGCTTTACTTCCGGCGTTTCCTAAAAAGCACATCCGCATTCCCAGGGATGTGCACGGATGCGACACAAAGCTGACGCGGGACTTGCTTTCCTTCCTCGAGTTCGAAATCATATGTTACGACAATATGAGCGAGCAACGCTTTCATTTCGAGGGTTGCGAAGAACCGTCCAGGACTATTACGAACGTGAGTAGGTGGGAAGGTCAGGTGGGGAGATCGAGATGTTCACCATGCATGTCGCCCGTGTCCATAGGGCAGGTGTACAGTAGATGTAGTGCCTGCTTGATGCCTACTTGCCGTCCCACCACCGTCGCCCTCCCTGAGCTTCGCGAAGCGGAAGCCGTCAAACACCTCGGGATTCGGATATATATCTCTGTCTGTATGGATACCATTGATTGCGGCCAACACAACTGTACCCGCAGGGATGGTCATGCCATTAGAGAATGTGAATGGACGCAAGACGTGCCGATCCATCCCAGCTAGAACACGACAGGTTAGCAACCAAGATTGAGACTAATGTTCAAACGAACTCAGGCCAAGACCATCAACCCTTTGGGTCTCTCGCAAGAAACTGTCGATCTTGTACATTTTGTCTAATCCAGCCTTTGTCCAACCTTCCTCCGCAACCGCGGCTTCAACGTCTCGACGGAGCGGTTCGAGGTACTCCGGATTGGCAAGAAGGCGGTAGAATACTTGCGTGAGGGTCTATACACAAAGCTGTTGAGACAATCTCGTAGCTCATCACAACTTAACACAACTCACGAGAGAAGTTGTGTGGATAGCCGCAAAGTTGACGGCGAGCATCCGTCGCGACACACCCTCAAGTGACTTCTCAATGCCTTTGGCCTCGTTCATGAGCCACATGAGCATGTCGTTCTGTTCTTCCACCAATTAACAAGGTAGATATACTGAGATGAAATAAACCGACGAACTGGTCTATCATCCCAATCTCCTTGGCTGAGATCTCCTAACTTTGCTATACGCTCTTCGAACAAAGGTCTGAGGAACTCCATCGTCTGTTGGACTTGAGATGGAAGATTGGATAAGATGCGCGTGGCAACACTAGAATTGGTTCAACGGAGCACGCGTGAGGGTAGTAATAGAAACGAACGGCTTAAGATATTCCGGCAACATTCTGAGAATCATGGCAAACTTCATAACATTGATTGCAAATTTCAAATTGAGGGCTTGATATCTTGGATCGCGACCTGTGGGATGTCAGGACTGGTCGCTGGATAAAGAGAGTTGGTCGATACGAACACAGGGGTGTGCCGACAAATACACGATTGCTTATGCGACAGACCACCTGTTGCAACGTTTGGACGAGGGGTACTTTAACCCACCCTATATTCTTCGTGAACGTGGGAGACTCCTCTCCCCAGCCCATCACATAACCTTCACCAGTTGCGGGGATGCTATCGTCCACGGCAAGGACGAGCTCATCGTAAATGTCCTCCAAAATTCCAGGAGTGTCACGCATCAATTTTGAACGAATTACGTCCGAATGAGAGAAACTGTGTTTGTCCAAAAAGTCAAGTGTGTAAATGGTTTGGACGACCTGACATGAGTGCCATGAGTACAAGGTATGTCAACTACCGTGCGACGCGTACCTCATTAGTCGCGTCGTTTTGTGACAAAACGTCGTCGGGTGCTTTCCTCATGTCGTCAATCAGTTCAGGACTTGTGACAACAACCTTCCATTTTTGAAACGTGGCGATCTTGAATATTCCTAGCTTTGTCTGGAGCGTGCTAGGGTTAGCACCGTGCAAAGAAAAGGCCGACGGTAATTACTCTTGCGTAACCTTCTTTGAGCATGTGGGTTGCGTCAAAGAGGAGGCGAAAAGCCGAAAAATATGAGAGAATAGGATCCGAGAATCCTATGGTAGGGATGGCATCAAGCTGAATGAGTTGATTAGCAACGGGAGTAACTGGGGGTCATAGAACTGACCAGTGGATCCCTTCTTCTGTACCAGCTAACGAGCAGAGATACAAAGACAAAAATTCCCGCGAGGAGTGATGCTCTGAGGGGGGAATCGTCGGCCATGACCATGGCCATAAGACGGATCGCCTCTAGCGCCTGTGGATCTCTTAAAGAGATATGCCAGTTGCACTCCGGGTATGACGGAGTTCCACAGCTCTTTGATCCGCGGATTCGCGGATTACACTTCGGACCGATTTGAGGGCACGTGGTTCACGTGACCCCGGCCCGTCAGCTGCCGTCCGAAAGCACGAGACTAGGGGAACACCTGCTGCCCCAAACCTTCCGAGTGGGACTCGGAACTGCATGAACCATCTGAGTCGGTGTGAGTGTCAGTCACGGTTCTCGGGCCATGCTGGCGCCCTCCTGTTCGCTTTGCTGCTCAGTTCTAACAAGACGATCACTGTCACATCGACGGGAGCGGCGTGCTCGCGGATCCAGCCGGCATCAATAGGGACGAATTTATACGTTTGGCCAAGCTGCAGGTCCCCATGGAGCACTTCGGCAAGTCGAAGTTGAGCAAGGACGGATACCTCGTACGCATTGAGGATCAAGACGTCAAGCTTCCATGTATGTCTAGCTGTGACCAGTCACGGGTCGTTAATGACGCCTTTTGCTTTTCACAGCCAGTGAGGTCGTTCTGGATGGCACGGACTTCCATAATGCGGTGCACTTGCGCCTCAAGGCTGATCTATTTGTCCCTTGCGGAGGACGGTGGGCGAGACACCTGTTTCTCAGGCTGGCATTCTCCAAACACTTATTACGTCAATTTCATATAGACCTGAAGCTGTAAATATATCAAACGTGGCGGCGCTTGTTGACTCGGAGGGCAAGCCCCACTTCAAGTGCATCGTAGAAGGGGCAAACCTTTTCTTCACGCAACAGGTGCGACTCTGACTCCACTTGGAGAAGCGCAAGGTTGTTCTGTTAAAGGACTCCAGCACAAATAAAGGTTTGTTACTTTGCTGCTGGCCGTTTGAGGCATGTCCGATCTGAATGACAATATAACATTGTACAAAACAGGTGGCGTGACGAGCTCTTCGCTCGAAGTCCTCGCCGGCCTCGCGCTGTCGACAGAAGAATATGTCCACCTGATGCTGCTCGACCTCCCACCTTCTCGCCTTATTTTTCCACCCTCAAAACCAACCACGCGCTGAAGACCTGCACATTGTCTGAAGCCCCGTCAGACTCCTCGCTTGGCCGATGTCAAGACGTTGCCTTGCTCGACCTCGCTGTGCCCCAAAATTCTCAACCGATCTCTTGCTTGGACAGCCTCGCTCGCATTTGATATTTGTAGATTACTGCTTCGTACGCCTCATTTCCCTCTCTGCATAGTGTCCTTTTACCATACAGTACTGTACGTCACCTGCCCGATGTCACGCTCGGATACTGTTTCATTTCGATTAGATCAATACTTAACAAGTTCTCCCCTGCGTTCCACTGTTTTATCTCTCTGCATGCTTCCAAGCTTCGTCTTTGCCTTGAAACCTTGCCCCTGCAGAGCAACCAACCACCATCAGACAGCCATCAAAGCACCCGTACTATGCTGTTAGCCTGAGACGACGGTATAAGTTGGTTCGAGGGTGACTTCATGTTGATAGGATGAATAACAACGACAGCCAACCAGCGCACTGTCATGACAGAAGGAAGCATTCTGAGGCTCGGCAGTGCAACGTGTGGGGATTGCACGATGTAGTAGTAAGCGCACTCTACATCATGGGGTTATGAGGCGGCCCTCGCCCTCGCAGTTCCGAGTGCGAACCTCAGCATGGTTGACAAGCGAGAAGTTTCCGCGAAGGCGGAAGCAATCTGTTATGCCGAAGTTGGAACCTCAGGGAAAAGTGGCTTTCCATCTTAATATTCCAACAAAATACTCGTAGATAAAAACAAAAGGTTCGCATGGAGATAACTTGCGGAACCGGAGCGATTTCACTTTTGCCGTGTTCTGAACATGATATTCGTAGTCCTCGGGATACGCATTCCAGCGATACAGAGCTCACGCGGAGCCTCTTTTCCTTCCTCAAATTTCATGTCATACGTCACAACGACGTGGGCTAGCAGGGTCTTGACTTCATTGGCCGCAAAGAACCGTCCAGGGCTGATCACAAGAGTCACGGGCTTATATCAGGGACGGTAAATCATACACGGGAGGTGCTTACCACGTATGTTTCCCGAGGCCAAATGCCAATTGTTCGCTTGATACAGAAACCGTTTGGTATCTACCTATCGCGGTATCACCCTCACTCTCACGAAGCTTTGCAAAACGAAACCCGTCAAATTTCTCTGGGTTCGGAAAAATCCTTTCGTCCATGTGAGCAGCACTCGCTGGAACGGCCACTAGTGTGCCTGCGGGGATAGTTACACCATTGGAAAATGTGAACGGGCGCAACGCGAGACGACCCATGACCACTAGTGCAAAGATGAGCACGTACATCAGGAGTTCATATTTAGGATGCTGGGTAGAGACGATGCAACGTACGGATGCCTAAACCGTCGACCCGCTGGGTCTCGCGCAAAAAACTGTCTATCTTGTGCATTTTGTCCATTGCGGCTTTCGTCCACCCTTCTTCTGCCACCACCGCCTCGACCTCTTGGCGGAGGGGTTCAATATATTCAGGATTGGCAAGGAGACGATACAATACTTGCGTGAATGTCTTAGGTATGAATGGTTAGGGCTACATGATGGAAGTGAGTAAAGCAACACTTACCTGGGAAGTTGAATGGATAGCCGCAAAGTTGACTACGAGCAATCTTCGAGCCAAACCGTCAAGGGACCTCTCTATTCCCTTGGCCTCGTTCATGAGCCACATGAGCATATCATTCTGAGAGTCCATTCCGTGATGAGAGGGACATCAAAAACGATGGGCTGACAAACCGGCTGATCGTCCCAGTCCTTCCCATACTCCTCCATCTTTGTGAACCGTTCCTCGACCATAGGTCTAATAAATTCTATTTCCTGTCGAATCTGGGAAGGAAGGTTCGACAGCATGCGGGAAACAATACTGAAGTGTGTTTTAGCGATAAGGGGACGTAAATTGTTTGGTAACGCACGGCTTGAGGGGTTTCGGAAACAGACTAATTATTGTGGCAAATTTGATGACATTGATCGCAAACGTCAGATTCAGAGTCTGATAGTTAGGATTCCGGCCTGGAAAACAAAAAACAATCAGTAAAGAATTGAACAACCAGAGAATGATCACAAACATAAAGGAATTCCAACAAAAACACGATTCGTTGCACAGCAGATCACTCGTTGGAGCATCTCCATGATAGGGACCTTCACCCACTCTGCGTACTATATGAACACTAGGTATCTTGCTTTCGAGTTTGACACGTACGATCATCACGCGTTGGGATCCAATCATCAAGAGCCTTGATGAGCTCTTCACGGACGTCCTTGAAAGTAATTGCAATATTTCGTGTCAATTTTGAACGTACCACACCTGCGTGGTAGTCGTCGTCCATGTTTAATATGTCCAGCGTGTATTCTGGTTGAATGAACTGAGAATAATATTTGTGAGCATGGCTTCCGTTTTTGTATCGCACAGTATACCTACTTCGATGACTGGCTCACGCATAGACAGGACATTATCAGGTGCTCTCCTAATATCTTCAATGAGCTCGGGTCCAGCAGCCAGTACCATCCATCTCCTGAAAGTGGCAATTTTGAAAAGACCTGGACTTGTCTAACATCATGCGCGTCAATAAACTACACGAAGAAAAGCGGGAAGGTCTTGGGGAAGGGGGATTACCTTTTCGTAACCCTCTTTGAGCATACGGATTCCATCGAAGTTAAATTTGAGAGCGGAGAAGTATGAGAGAATTGGATCAGAAAACCCTACGGTTGGGATAGCATCGAGCTAGGAACAGGCTGGTTGATCAGGGCAATGTGATTCGCACAGTAATAGGACCTGACCAACGGATCGCCTCTCAAATACCAGCTGATGAAGAGGGAGACGACGACAAAGAACCCTGCGAGAAACGACACTCTCAGATCGTCGGGCATGGCGCAATTGAACAGTAGTTAGGGGCAAAGGGTATGATCACCCGAGGGCGGTTGGTTTCAAGTTAGCGCTGGTTCCGAGCCTAGTCCAAGATCAGGATTAGCATTAACGCCGAGGACGAGCGTCGTTAAACCCCACATGGCTTGGTCTGCTGTTCTCGGCCAATCGAATTCGACGACTGGCGTTCCACGTCAGGCCCCGTCAGGGAAGGTCGCTCCAACCGTTGCTCTTGACTGTCTTCGACTCCAACAACGCGATATCATCGGTTCTGATGATAATCTTCGAACTTGCGGGATAAAAGAGGACCATAGCGAGCAGCGTTTCTTCTCGCCAGCTCGCTTACTGTCCGGGTCAGTCCCCGCTAGGCATCCATTCGTCCTATTACGCAATGCTTAAAACACAAACTGAACCTTCAGCGGCATTAAGACTTTACCTCTTCGAAAGGACAAATCGACTGAACCCGGATGTCTCGTGTCTCGAGCGGTATCATTATTCCACCACCACGAGCACGAGATGGTCAGTTCATTTGATCATCTGCCAGGCTGTCTTGTGCAATATGATGTCATCCACGAGGTGAGAAAGTTCTACCCATTGTCGTCTAACGTCATGTCCGAGTCTTAGCCTAGCCTCACCGCGACGTTAGGAAGGTGTCGTCGCGATTCTCCCTATTTTACAGAGAGAGGACAACAACGAACGAACTTGAACGAGATACCCGTGTTCGCAAGTCCGTCGAATCGCATGTCGGATGCCGATGACCACAGGCAAGCCTGACGTCGTAAAAGGCAACACGTTCATCCGGAGCAGACTTAAATTAGTGCTGTAGTGCGGCCACGACTCGGCTCGAAACCATTTGTGAGCCGAGCCGAGCCAAACCAAAACCATCAATTGGTTTGCGACTCGAGAGTGGCTCAAGCTCAGGAATGGTTCAAGTCATTCTGGTCGGGGCAGTTTCTGCAGCTGCAGATAAGCATCCTTAGCTAAACACAGTTGGGTCTCTTTCTGCTCTGGGTTATCATGAATACGAGTAGGGATTATCTGGTCATTCGTGTCACGTCTTCATCAAGATAGTATCTGCGTCGTAGAACGTCGAAACATCATTACAGTTTGGATGGCTTCGTACAAGGTAGACGTATGTGATGATGTACGTCATGTATCAATCGCCTTAGTTAAAGATCATTGAACAGGGTCGTGAAATGCCACATCACTCGCGTTGATGATTGTCACAGAACTATACACCACGAAAGTCCCTATGAACTAAAAATTACCCTCCCACGTATTTGTCTGTCACAACGGAGACACAGACGGTCAGACTTGGTAAGCAGAACCTATACCAGAACGTACGAAATTATGAACAGGCAGGCAGATCAGCTTATCGTGATAACTTTGTCCCAGGTCCCAACCAAGAAGTCTTGTTCCGCATAATATTTGGCTACGAGGAAATTGTAATTTGGCGTGCAGCGAAGAACTGTTCGATAGACCCAGATGAATGAGTCCCGTCCAGGTGAATATGGCGTAACGCCGGAAAAACGCTGGATTCTGGTTCCTCTGTGATCTGCTGCAAGGCAGATGTCACTGTTGGGCCAAGTAAGCCAGTCACTTCAAGGACCTTCACTCCGCCGAAGGGGTGGAATAACTCCAGCCACTGGGTGCTCTCCATATCCATATCATTTCCCTGACGCGATGATGGAGGCGCAGAGCCTACGCAGAGGCGCTCCACATAGGATAAGACAGGGGAAGCATGATCACAAATCTGGGCCAGAGATGACACCTGCCAATCGAGTTCTTTGCAGGAGATCACGATGTGAGACTGTCCGTGTACGTCGATATCTTTTGGCTGAGTAAGGGTGATGGTTATATCCCCTTGAGAAGAGTATACCGTCGCCTCACTAGGAGAGCTGAGCAACTTTGCACGGCAGATAAAGAGGGAAAGTTGAGGTGTTTCGAAAATGAGCTGATTGAAGAACTTTATCGAAAGGTGGGCCAAAATTGGCGCGTCAATTTTGGCCAACAAGTCCTCCAGGTACTCATTGGAACCTTGGAAACCAAAAGATGTAAGAGCAGGCAGGATGACTCGTTTAGGTGGGGGTATATTCTTGCCATGGCGAGGGATTGGAAATTGGAAGAGAATGGAAAATGCTTCGAGCTGGGACAGCATCGAAAGGCAGGTAACGATTGCCTCTGGAGAAAAGTATGCATGACACGGGATACCTACGAGACCCAAGGAGGTGACGGTGTTCACAGACAGATGGAGCCTGGGTAACGCTGGAAAGGCAATGTCGTACAAGTGGATGACACGTAACCGTGGGGTAGATCCACCTAAAAATGAACTAGGGAGGACCCATCCTGTCTTTTCTTGGGAGATTTCGAGGTGTGACAGGATGGGAAACGGCTCCTGCATCAGAGGTTCGATTTTTTCCAACAAAGAATTGGTCACAGTGAGTACAATCTTCCATATGCGTTGAGGATGCTGAAGCGCTGCAACGATGTTGTCTTCGTCTTCTGAGGCTGGAGGCATGAGGCCGGGGAGTCCTCCGTATTGAACGGTGAGGGGAAGTGGTGGCCAACAGCCCAATAACTTCCGCACGGGGGTCCCGTACGAACAGGAAAGCTGGAGATCCAAGCGCAGTGGTGACCCAAATACGACGTGTCGCCATCTTTGGCAAACATGCACCAGCTTCTGCCACCTCCATGGGCGCCCCCGCAAGGATAGAACATCGGCTATTCGATAGAAGTCGAATATTTCGAGAAGGACGTTGTCGGGGAGCATTTCGATCGTTGCGTCGGGACGTCGACAACCAAAGCCTATCGGATGATCAACATCAGCTACTGGCACGATCGCGACCAGGACGAACTAACTCACCAGCCAATGAACTTGATGCTTGAGTGCTGTGACAAACTACAAGGCGTCCGAAATGCCATTCCTCGGAATGACCGATAGACGCCCGGCAGTCATTGCGAAATGGGGAAAGAGTTCTGGGATGACCTGTCATTTGGAACAGACAACGAACTGGCTTTCAAGACATACCCCGCCGAAAATTTTGCTGCTCTGTCGGCTTCGTAAGCCAGACAGACGTCAAAGGTCTTGATGCGCCTTGGTGCATGCATTGACAGAAAACCGATGGGGATCGAGGGGCAGGGTAAGGTCGTCCCTTATATCTTAGGGTGGTGGCCACCCTAGAGCTTAGGTTTCATCAACAGGGCGAGTGTGCACCGCATACCTGTACATGCCATGGCTCCGCAGTCGTGGTTGACAGGGTCCATGATTCGATGTAGGTTTGATGTAACTGCGGCAGTTGTTTATTCTGACGATGGTAGACCTGCGACGGTGCGACGACGGGCCATACGTGTGACTTGTCATGGGATGTCGTAGTCCAAGATGAGCTGATCGTGAAGAGCGTGAAGAGCGCACGGCGCCACAGCCGCCCAGCAGCTGATACCACTCTCCACACTAACCAATGCATAAGCTACAATAAGCTTCTTGCACAGCCTATGCCCGTCGTTGCAATTGTATGCCTGCCGCAGACTTGGGAAAAATAGGGGTTCACCGCAAGGAGCTGCAGCGGAACGCTTCGCTCACAGTGACCTCCGAAAATTTGAACATCTGGCGACAGCACGCTCCTATGATCTCCTTGTTCACAAAAGTCGACCACCGGTTTGGTGAGCCGAATGTCCTTTTTGTAGTGCATTCGTCTCACCGAACCTTTAGTGACCCTTCTTCCCCTTGGGTTTAGCCTGAGCTCGGGATCCACACGAGTGCATCATTCTGTTTATAAACGGGACATTGGCTCTAACGAATAGATCGACAATCCCGTGTCGAATCACGCCTTCCAGGTTCGTCTATTGTTGTTGTTGGAAAACGAAATGCCCAGTAAGTCGGACCACTGTCATATCACTAGTACTGGCACCCTGATGAATCTCAATACTTTTTGAAGAAGCCTCAGAATCCTCGGCTGGTTGGTTTTCGCACCTAACTCACAGATAATCATTCACATTGCTGCCGCCTCCTAGTACCATGAGTGTGCCACACACCTGACTTCAGCGGCCTTGGGCGTACAATCTCGCAATGCGTTGACGAATTCTGTTGAGCGCAGTCGCGAAATCCCATATCAGCACAAAACGAATCATATTCATACATTTCGGTAACCTCTGTTTCAAGAAGGCGTATTCCGTTTGAATGAGCTAGAAAATAGAGTTATGATCATGCGAGTCGATCGCACATGCAACATGGTCAGAACATCCTAATAGTATCCACAGGAAACCAAAGTCTGGCAACCTTGCGTAATTTAGGCTTGAGCCAAAACTCCTCCCAAAATGGATTCATTAGACGATCGTCGCCTTCACGTGGAACACGTCGTCTCTGACTGTAAAGTTGTAACTAAAAAGTCAAACGTAATGCGGTTCTGGGATAGGGCCCGGACATCCTTCCAAAAGGATTAATGACCCAAGTCGGCCCCGTCCCCGGCCGAGTGACAGACGGGATGATACGCGACTGACGAGATCCCCTTCTCTGCACCTGGTGACAATTCACCCACCACTCACAGTCATGCTGCGATGGAGTCGGGCCCGAACATCGCCGTGATTAACTCCATCCCGCGCAAGTAATTCAGAAAAACTCTCAGCAGATCAGATCTCACCAGCGCTTCCACTAAACATTTCACAAGTGATCTGCAAGTCAACGATTACTCGGTGTCATACGTGTCCTATATATCACCATTCTTATTAAACTTACATGGACCCGAACGCGGTGTGGGATGCATTGATGAATTGAAGCCAAAACTTGACAGCATTGAGTCATCGATAACACACGTTGTAGCCCGCTTTGACATACACTTTACATATGACTTGAGACAACTTACAGTAATTAGTTTGCTCCACCATATCAAGTGACGCACAACCTGGAAGGAAGATTAGATAAAAAGACAATGCTACTTCCATGCAAGAATATACAAATACGACAACACATGACAAGATCAGCGTAGCACTTTAAAGGGATAACTGAGCAAAACCATTGGTCGTCGAGACGTCCACTGAACCTGCTCGGCTATCTCTGCTCGACGGCGACCACTCGACTTGCCCATACACAACATGCCCGTTCGTAGAACGGCTGGACAACACTCGCTCGCGCCCACGACCCGAAGGGTCCTCAACGTGACGCAATTGGTCGAGCGATGCTGGAGAGTTCGTGGTCCTCAGAGAGAAAGTGCCCTCGTAAGCACGATGGAGCGCGACATGCACAGGTGCATTCGTCGACCGTATGTCCGAGTTGAGAACTGAGCCCACTGGAGAATCCTCATAAACTATCTTTATGAAACCATTTGTGGCATGCGCGTGTACGCCAAAGGAACCACCAGTGCCGGACGATGACTTGGATTTCAGCGAGATGTCAGCTTCAATATGGCTAAGGGGTTGCTCAGTAAATCAAAGAGTGGATTGAAACGTGACACGAACGCATTGGTGGTACGCATAAGCACGTCTGTCGGCTTTTTGGACCCCCCATTCGCTGCGCCAACTCTTACGGAGATTGGCATGTTGGTAGTTACGAGTGTAAGATCGTCGGAAGTGTTGAAGGCGCCACGGATGCCACCGTTCGTCGTGTGGACCTCCACAGAGTTCGCAATTACTCCCTGCCGGGGTTCAGCAATCGTATAGCGAAAAAAGGTTGAGCGCCAATACCTCAACATTAATGGCGCTATTTGAGGATTCCAGAGCCAAGTTGCCAAAGTGGAATGCCGACAAGTCGTCCAAGGCGAAGGTAAACATGGGCAAGTCCGCACGAAACGACGGCAAATAACGAACTGCGCCATGACTGGGAGGAAGTTCCACTTCGACAACGAAGCGAAGATTGCTTCCCCGCCCGAGCCAAGGGATCATATGCCAATTGGATGGAGCCTGTGGGTTGGAACAAGCCAAATATTGGGAGGAATGACATGACTGATTCGAACGACGTACGAAGATGCCCACACCCATCTGTCGACCATCCTGGCTGAGTTGACACACAGAAGCGTGTGTTTCTGGGCCGGCATGGTTTACAAAAACCTTGACCGACACGTCTTCTGCTGCGCGCGACTCGGACACATATAAAGTACCAGACGCGCGCGCACCGCGGGAAATGAGATACAGACCATCCGCATCGGTGGGCAGGTCGACGCTAGCCCACGACCACGTGCCAGAGCCAAGCCGTGAGCGCTCTCGGCCAGATACCTTCGTCCACGAAACACAGCGATCCATGTTACCGTCCTCGATAGATGGGGTGCCTGCATTACCCTTCACAATGTTCTGAGCCTTACAAGAATCACGAATCGAAAAGCACGCCGGGAATGCTTGAACTCACCCACCGAAGCGATTTGTGCAGGTTAACCGCAGAAGATACGAAAATTCCAGAGAGGACCCAGATTGCAACTGCGACCAGAAAGGCTCTGACGAAACGCCTCCCAGCCGGTTCTTCCTCAAACGGTGCGGGGACGATGATGGGGGCCCGGGGAGGGGTTGGGTAGTTCGTATATGGTGGCGGTAGCCCTGGAGAACCCGGAATTTCGGGCAGGGCAGGAGAGATGGACTGCTGAGCCGTGCCATCCCCCTTGGGTGGCGGCAGGTTGTCGTCTTGGATGATCATGGACAGAGTCTGAAAACGAGGGACAGTGGCTGCGCTGCGCTGCGCAGCTCTGACATGGATTGGTCATCACTCGGCCCGGGCTCACCTCCCCTATAGTACGACCCAAGACTGATAAACCGTCTCACAATATACCAAAGAAATAACGATGAAATCCGGCAAACTCATACGGAAGAACACACTCCCGACAACTTCTTGGTTCTATCGACATGAAAGTCAAAGTGCCAAACACTCCTTACAGTGTTTGAGTCTTGGCGCCCGTCGTGCCGAGGCTGAGACTATGATGAAGTCGGGTCTAAACGTTGCCCGTAATTATTCCATTCTGTGCTGTGAATAGTTCACTGACAGGGGCTCTCACCAGAATTCGCAAGCGCTTCCACAAGGGCCAAGTCTCCGATTACTTGGTGTGATACTTCCCTCTAAACGACGTGCAACACTGACGAGGAAGAGAGAATGTATGGATACAACAACTTGAATGCATGACAGGATAAACGTAGCACCCTAAATGGACAGTTGGACAAGATCATCGGTCGTTGCAATATCTACTGAACCAGCGTGGACATCTCTTCTTGACGGCAACCACGTAAGCTCGCCATACACGACTTCCTTGTTCGGGGAATGGGTGGACAACAATCGCTTGCGTCCACGACCTGAAGGATCTCCGGCGTCACGTGGTTGTTCAAGCACTGCTCGAGCGTTTGTGGTTTTCAGAGAGAACGTGCCCTCGTAAGCAGGGGGAAGAACAATATGCACAGGTGCGTTCGTCGACTGAGCGTTGAAGTTGAGAACCGAGTCCACTGGAGAACAGTCATAGGCGATCTTTATGTGCCCATTTGTGGTATGCGCGTGTACGCCAAAGGTTCCACCCGTGCCAGATGATGACTTCGATGCCAACGATACGTCAGCTTCGATAAATCTAAATGGACGACTCAGAGAATCAAAGGGTGATGAAAAGGGTAGCACAAACATATTGTCAGTTTGCATAAGTACGTCCGTCGACTTTCCAGATTCCCCATTTTCTGCGCCAATTCTCACCGAGATTGGCAAGTTGGTAGTTTTGAGCGTCAGAGAGTCAGAGGTGTTGAAGGTGCCACGGATGGCACCATTCGTCGTGTGGACTTTCAAGGAGTCTGCGAAGACACCCTGCCGGGATTCAGCATCCGCAAGGCCATAGATCTGAGAGCCAAATACCTCAACGCTGACAGGACCGTCTGAAGTTGTCAGAGCAAAGTCGCCAAAACGGAATGCCATTAAGTCACCAATGACCAAGGCGAACATGTGCATGTCAGCACGGAAAGATGGTATATAACGAACTGTGCCACGACTGGAAGGCAGTCCAACTTCGACAACGAAGCGTAGGCTCCTTCTCTTCCAGAGCCAAGGGACATGCCATCTTGGTGGAGTGTGCTGAGGAAAGCCGCCATTCAGGAAGTGGTTAATGACGGATTTGAACAACGTACGAAGATGCCCACACCCAACCTTTCATCATTTTGGCTGAGACGACAGACAGTAGAACTAGGGAAAGATCCTGTGCCGTGGTGGTTTACATAAACGGTGACCGAGACGTCTTCTGTCGTGCGCGACTCGCTCACGTATAAAATACCAAATGCGCGAGCACCACGGGCGATGAAGTACAGATCGTCCGCATCAGCAGACAGGTTGATGATAGCCCGTGACCACACGCCGGAGGCAAGGGTCGGAAGGCGAGGGCGTTCCGGACTGGTTGCACTAGTCCACGGAACACAGCGGTCAATTTGGCCGTCCTCGATGATTGCTGGGACGTCTCCATTACCCTTCATAATATTCTGAGTATTCATTGTCCGAGTTAATGTGCACCCCACGGGTGCTTGATAGAACTCACCGACCGTGTCGATCCGTGTAGTTCAACAGCGGAAGACATGAGGACCCCAGTGAGGACCCAGATCGCAACTGCGACCAGAAACGCCCTGACAAAACGCTTCCCAGCAGGCCCTTCTGTCTCCACCAAGTCGGTGGCGGAGAAATATGGAGAAATTGTTTGATAATTCGTATATGGTGGCGGTGGAGGACACAAACTTTCGAATAGGGCAGGAGAAATGTGGGGTTGAGCCCGGTTATCATCGCCCTTGAGCGGTGACGGCGTGTCCGAGTCGTCTGGACCTTGAATGATCATAACAGATAAGTGAAGTGTGAAAGCAAGTGACAGTGGCTGCGCAACTCCCAGAGCTCTGCAGACTCGGAGTCAAATAATACAATGATATTTCAGTTGCGGTGCCACGGGCACAGAGGCACTCGGCCCTCAGGCTGGCAAGTCACTACACTGCCAGCGGCACTGGCACTGGCGCCAGTTCTAGCACATCAACTCGAATGCCTGAGACTAGGAGGACTTCGATGCGGTGTCATGCAACCTCCCGTAATGTCGACTACCTGTAGTAGAGATAATGCAAGGTGAGGGATCCCTATTAAATCGAAGGACTCGGATATGGTCACCAAATTTGGCAACTGAAGCGCGGCATTGACCGAATGTTCAACTCGAAGATCTCAGAGAAGAAAGAAATAACATTAATGGTGGTGACAACCAGGTCAACTACACACATCCAACTATTTAGCCCTTCCTGGTTCTATCTATGTGCGAGGAACATAGTGCCCGACTTTACATTGCTCCGTTCCGACGCGGTTAAACTAGCCTCTACCGTGACGGACTTCCAAGTCGCCACCTGTTCCTATGAAATTGTAAGTATCTGCCGCATTCATATTTTATAGCTGTTGCGAGAGCGACGCTATTCTACCGCTGGCCCAGGGGTCAAAGGTTGGCAAAGATGCGCTGCCAGTCTAGCATGGCTGCTGTCGTTGCATTCGCCTGCCGTACTTGGAGCCCGTAAATCGCAAGCATTTCAAGTTAGTGCTTCCTGCCCATACTAGATGACCATGCGTCAATTTAATCACCCAGCCTCTTCGGGATCGTATGCGAACAAGACTATCTCGCTTTATGCTCCCTGCGCCGACAGTGACAAGGAATATGCAAACTGAACTCGCGCTAATAGTAGTGCTCTACTCTCTTCCACCGCGGGGATCAGGGACCGAATATTGTTAATTAACACGGGGCCTTTTCCCCCGCGGCGGCTCAGTCTCGGGTCAAAACATGCAAACCGTTGTCTCTGCACCCGAAAAGAATACACGGAACAATCCACCGCACGTCCAAAACCGACACGTCGTTGCCTGATGATGCCTCCGGGCTGATTGCACGCTTACGAGAGGCGTACCCGCGACCCGCGACGACGCCGCCTTCTTCTCCGCAATCACCGACTAGGACAAGGCACGGAGCGGTGCGAAAAAAAAAGCCAGCGTGATCTGCTTTCGTCATATTATGTGCGCCTTTCCAAGGACATGCTGTCCAGGACAAACGGACGTCGACGGTTCCTGGAGGTACAGTGTCAAAGTTCCACTGGAAGGGTGGATAGGGTGGATAGGGTGGCAGAACCAGACAGGATATCGTTGTATTTTGTTTGATATATACACCCCTATCAGGGCATCAGGCTTGATATCAAGCTAATTAAACAGCATAAAATCAATGTTGTCAGGCACTTTCGTACATCTTTACGCCCTCACATTTATTACTTGATTCTCTTGTCGGCCTTCTGGCCGGATTTGACGTGCCTGGGATACAGTGCGGACGTCTTGTATCTGGGCCCCCTGACACCAGTCTCTTTCATCTTGCCTGACCTTGGGGTTCCAGCAGTTCGATGTGTGGATGTGGGAAGAATTCAAAGTTACTGTCTCTTTGCACCTGGCCTAGAGATATCGACATGTTCTCTCCTCCGCAGGCCCGATCACCGACCCGGCGCGTAAAAGGTTAGGATGCTACTGTCCTGCGATGGCCCTTACCTGGATCTAACTTCCTTAATGATGAAGAACCATTTTATCTCCGGAAGGATCCAATGTAATCCAACACGTCCTCGTGTCTGGAGACCATGCGGACTGCGGCATTGCACGTTGCAGTGAGCTGCCCATTGCACACGGCACAGTCTGGTATACTGGAAGTACTTATCCAAGCTCTGCTCAGCAGCACAAGTTAGCCTCCATGGCTCCTGCATCTTCTTACCTCGTCCCTCGTAGGTGATCATAAAGAATATCCAATGCGAGCATGTATCTCGAAGAAGGCAAGGAGGTCGTTGATGGCATGGAACTCGACTTGATTCACAGACGGAGTGTAGCTCAACTGTGCGTGCCTTCTCAATAGGCCAGGTCCAGATATGGCTCAGGCTGTGACAGGCCGATGTACGGTCTGACTCACAAGAGGATTCGCTAAGCAGAGGTGAGGAGCTGGTGTAGTAGGGCTGAGCTAATATAAACAGACCGGGGCATCCGAGAGTGTCGCGTTCCCGGCATATAGCATAATTAATGTCAGCATTGTCAGCATTCATAATAAATCAACTGTGACGGAACGATAGTGGATTTTCTATGACCCGACTGCGGGTCATCGAGTCACGGCTCTATACTTTGCCAACGTCAATTCTGCTGTTCCGCTGATAGGGAAGCGCACGTATATTCACAAGGGAATGCTCAGGCTTCACGGCCGCAAAGGCGTCTATCACTGGTTGAAACGAAAAACGAAATGAAACTGGAATGAAACCGTGAAACGGTGACACCGTAAGTTACCGCTAGTGGATAAGCGGGCCGCGTGTGTCCGGACGCTGTCACTCGCTCGTCTCGTCGTCCAAAGGTCACCGGTCACCCGTTGTCAATGTCCGTGCTCGGACACCGTCTACGCAATCTCTTGCAACGCCGAAGCATAGGACAGTATGGCCACATCCAGGACGTTCCCGGAGTGCCGTTCTACGAGGCGCGTCCGCCATGGTGGGCCCGGTTCACCTGGGGCTTCATCGCAGCCGACCTGCTCGTGACGTGAGTCCCCCCCCCCTCCCCACGCCGGCCGCAATCTCCCCCTTCATTAATGTCAGTCAACCCCCCCCAGTTCGACAATGACGGAGTTAACGTGGACAAAGTGGACGCTGCCACCCGAAAAGCCTGGCGACGGACCCGGGCGACGACGTCCCGCCTGGCAACGCGCCGGGCTTTGTTTGGGCCACCTCACGCTCGGCGTCGGCCTGGCTACGATGCTTCTCATCGCGCGCTCGCGCGTCGTGCGCATCCTGCACGTCCTTCCCCCCTCTTCCCCCTCCCCCTCCTCTTCTGGCGCGCCAAAGCAGCTGCTTATCGCCGCGGCACACGGGCACGGGCGGCGCGGCGCCGTCGTGCCGTTTGCGCGCACGCGCATCGACCCGGGGCGCGACAAGTCGGAGGTGATATTGCGAATCCAGGACGTGCGCGGGCACTGGTGGATCGGGCTCGAGCGTGCACGGTTGAGGGGCGCGCCCGTGCCTGCAGCGCGCATGCGGGAGGCGCTCTTGGCCGAGTGGGGGATCCGGAAATCCCCACCGCAGCAGGGTGGTGGTTTGGGCGCTGGTGGAGCGGGGCGCTGGAAGAGTGGGCCCCTGTTAGAGAACTGGTAAGTCGGCGTTGCAAATTAGAAGGGATAAAATTTGTTGATGACATGGTATGATAGATCAATGATCACACGTCAACATCCCACATACAGCACATACGGTACACACACCCCTCCTGAGCTGTGTCACCTCTTTTCCCGCACTACAAAGTGTTCCGCGTGGATACTTCCCAGTTTCGAGCCGAGGTAGACACATGTTCCTAGTCGCCACATACTTTATCTCTCTTCCATATTATACTTCTGAATGTCATCAAGGCTGACAGCTGCGAAGCACACTGTTGCTGTTGATCCTTTAAAAAATAAAAATGTTGATCCTGCTCTCCTTGCGGAATGATTCATCGATCTCATTTTCGTAGTTCGTGCATTGCGGGTTCTTTCCTGCTTTAATCACGGCAGTACTAGTCATGATTTGGGCACCCAATCCGCGCATGGAAGACGTCCATTGGCCATCGCGGCCAAATTGGGTTGTGCGTTCCTTAATATTATGTTGCTCTGCACTCTACTCTTCGCAGCAGAGGAACCACCTTCACCACAAAACTGCAACGATCAATTCGCGCGCCTCCGGCATACGTACCGACTCTGTGAAATTAAATATGTTTCTTCAGCTTTCACGCACTTATCTATGGAGACGTTTCAGATGCACCGAATAGGTAAATTCAACATCAGGTGCTACGTAACTGGTGCCGCGAGGGCACGGATTACAAATGTGTGGGCGTAATGATGGTCGTGGAGTCCCTCCTTTTGTTGTTGTGCTGGATTGCCAGCTGGCGTGGCATGTGATTCGCGCGATGCTCTCTATCCCCACCCACCTCACCAGCCAGTGGAACCTGATGGGTGTGGGCATGTCTGAGAAGCACGGATCGCGGAAGAATTTTTTTTTCCCCTTTCCACGTTGGAAGGGGGAGGCCACTGACTGACATGTGCCACGCGCCACAAGTCAAAAGGTTACCAACGGTCCAACGCGCGCGCTCGGAGTTTGATCCTAAAGTGGAAGCTCCGGAGGTGCGCAAATACGCCGCGCCGTCCATCCCATCCTCACACACACGGACGGACTCGTATTCGCCACGAAACGCCGGACCAATCGCAGGTCCCTTGCAACTGCTTACTTTGTATTTCCGGAGCCGCTCATCATCTTGCATAGAGTCGCTTCCATTTCCTCGCGCCGCGCACGAATACTGAATTACACTGAGTCACCCGTTGGGTTTCCTACGTGTCGATGTCGATCTGCGCCCATCTCGTTTTGTCAAATCGATAAAGACTCGGCTGCAAATGACGCGTGCGGTCATTCGAAAAAGAAAAAGATATGATATGGATTTTCAATTGTCAAAAACACCTATTTGTCATCCTCCTAGGGCCAAAAAAAAAAAAAAGAGGGCTTGGTGTTTAGACTGATTTCCGCTTCCGCCGAGACGAGGCGATCGTCCAACGTGCCTGTACATGGGGGACCCTCGACGTCCAATTCCGACATACCAGATTCCAGACCTGGCCCGTGTGAACGTCTACGGGACCTGTGAAGTTTAGGTTCGTACCTCGACCTCCGAGAACGCCACTCTCGCTAAACCCTGTATGGGACCCCAGTGGCATTTCCGTCACTCGAGATGGAGACCATGACCTCGCCAAGTGACGAATACAGAAAGTGGCGGCGGCTTTGGCAGGGATTGTCATGTAGGCACCCGAGAGAGACCTGAGACCGTACCGGATCCGTTCCGTACGTGCCACCACATCAAACCTTGACATTTTTGGCTAAACCACACGAGCAGGTGGGTGGGTTGTGGAGGAACAGAGAAGCAGGGTATGCGAGGGACCAGGCCCATCTATGCGCCGTAACAATTATTCCACCTTCGATGTAGGGTACTCAGTACATCAGGAAACAGTGAGAGAAATGGCTCAATGTGTACAAGGAAGGGAAGGAAGATAAGAAAAATGCGTGAGAAAAATTGATGAGATGGCGGCAATGACTGTGAGATATAAGTGCTCGCAACAGACAGTAAAGATCAATACATGTAACATAAGATACACCCCACTTGTACGCGCATAGGCAGGCGGGAGAAAGGCGGTCGGGGGATGAGGCTGTTGATGGTGGGAGGAGGGGTGAAAAAGTTTTTAATCGCGCCCGCGCAGCCGTGCTATTGCGTGTGTGAACCGTCGCACTGTTCTCGTGCCCCCTCCCACGCTCTTTGACCGCGGCCGCACCTCCGCGCGCAGAGGGAAGAATTTGATGGTATCGCCCGATGTCGGGGCTGCAGCTGCGGCCGCAAAAGGCGGTGAGTCATCGATTTCGACGAGGGGCGATGGGGACGCCGCGACCCATGGTGGGTTATATTGTGGTAAATTAGCTTGGGCCAACTCAGGCCGCAGTCGCAGTGGAGACGGTGGGGGTATACTCGGGAGCGGTTTCGAGGAGGAGGCTACATACGCGGGGGGTGGCAACACGTGCAGTGATGGGGGAAGGGGCGGCACGGGTGGGGCAAGCACGGTTGCCGAACTCGAGTCAGAGAAGGTGGAATGGTGGGTGAAGCTTGCGCTCGACGTCGGAGGGTGGTGACGAGAGAGCGAGGCGCTCCGCGGGGGTAATGATGGTGCGACTTCGGCAGGCGCCGAATCTGGGAAGCTTGCCCAAAAGTCATCTTCGAACGCCTCAAACGGGCGCTCGCGAAGTTGCGGGTCGAAGGACGCGAGCAGGGCTGGGTCAAACTCCAAGGGGTCGCGCGAATAAGCCGGCGCAGGCGATCCCGGTTCTTTGGGCAACGGTTCCTCCGCTTGGGCGTTAACGGCCAAGGGCGCTGGCGTCGGCGGGGGCTGGAGCTCCAAGTGACGAGATGTCGAGGGCGTCTGCGGAGGAGCGGACCAGTGTGAGGAAGTGCTGCTGCGGCTCTGAGTCGACGCAGAGTCAGAGTGGAGGGCAAGGTCATCGAGTGTTAAGTCGGAGTCCTGGCTCCATATGCTCTCGGCAAGATCAAGACCTGATAACCCTATGCGCCGAGGCAGATATGAAAAGCGTCAGCGTCCCGGAGTGACATGGGCGCTGATGAGGGTGGAACTTACTCGCATCGTTCGGCCCGATACTAGGAGAGTGTCTGTCATCGATCGGGCGCAGGCGGAGACCGCGCGGAACGTGCTGAGGAGAGACCATGATCAGCGTGAAAATGGAGGGGGCGAGAGACAGATGTCTGAGTTTGCGTACAGCTCTCAATTTATAAGTAGGAGGGGCTGTTGGGACGTAGGGCGGCGCCTCCTGTTTGAGATCGCTGGAGAGGTCAAAGTCCCCGTCCAGGAGGTCGTAGGCCGTTGGGCGATGCGACATGGTCGGCAATCAGGTATGAATCTAGGAGGGGAGGGAAGTTCGGAGGGGGTGGGGACAGGAGAAGAGAGTACTCGGGAGCGTGGAAAGGTCAAGGGACGAGATAGGGTATATATATTTGGAGGATGAGACAACCTCGTGGTGCCGGGACACGATGGGAAGGTGGGCGCAACCTGTTGCTCTAGCAAGGAATGGGATTAATTACCCTGTCACCCCCAGGGGAATGAGCGTCTCGTATTACGGTACCCAAGCGACCAACCAACCGTGGTATCGTCTCACAATAATCTATTGTGCCCGGCCCCTTGGCTCAAGCGTCTGAAACAAAATAAACAGAGTTTTACCTCCATTTCGCACTTTCGTCTGCGAGGTCCCGAGTATGCAATGTTTAGTCCATATTGAGGCTAGTAGAACGACAAATACAATGACATGCGGTGCGTAGATAGTGCCGTGACAATAGGTATAGAATAAATACAGTATCAAGAGGAAGCAGAGGAAGAGAAGGAAACAACCGAGCGTGGCAGGCACCAGCAGCAACGGGCCACTGGCACTGGAATCATAATCATCATGACCTGTTGGGTTGGCGTCATGCCCATAATGAGCCCCCGCGGGGTCGGGCCTTTCGCTTGAAGAGCTCGCCAGCTTTGCTTCTCCATCCTCCATTCGTGTCTCTTGCCCTGGCTCCAGGTATTGTCATTCGCGATGGCTGTGACCTCAGCGTAGCCGGTGCTTGAGCATGCACCATGACACGACTTGCTGGCCGTGGAGGTGTTTCTGGACGATGTGCTTCTTCCACATGATCCTCCTCCTCCACGACGACCCCGATCACGACGTTGGTATTGGTGCCATTCGACGAAAGCTCGTTTTTCGACCGCGAACGTGTTAGCGTCCGCTGCAGCATCTCCCCAACTGAGCGCGGCAGACTCTGCCGGCCTGCGATGCGATGAACCTGTGTGACGTGTTGGCTGTCTGCGCTTCGTCCCCCATCATCATCGAAGGACGACTGGTCACTTAACGAGTCCACGCTGTGGTTCTGCGCGACAAATAGTCTGAGTCAGCCCATCACACTGGTCTTGAGCGCGCAGCGAGGAAGGGACACACGTATGACTGTACTGCATAAAACGGAGACAACGTCGCCATGCCGTGGACAAAGCCCTGAGGCATTTGCGGTGGGCCAAAATTCGCCTGTCTTGTCGGTTCCTCCATCTTTAGGCGAGCGGGAGCGTTGGGCGTCAGCTTACTGCGGGCAAGGGGCTGATGAGTGGTCATGCGCTCACATGGCCAAATCGCGAAATTGAGACACTCCCTCGGTGCCTGCGCATCTGCCGGGTCGCCCGCTGTGCAGCGACGGCCAGGTCAGGTATATCGGGTGAAAGTGCTGTGTCCTCGGCCTCCAGTGCCCGACGTTCGCTCTCCTCTTCAAGCTTGAGGAAGATCTGAGAGTAGCTGTGAGGACGCGTATTGGTCAGAATGAAGCAAGGGTGACTCACTTGCTCGAGTGCGTCTGGCTTCGACGTTGTCATGGTTCGGGAGACGCGGGCGGAGACAGAGAGGATGTGGGCACGATTGAAGGGAAGGGAGAGTGCGATCAGAACGTAGCTGTTGGGCAGCAGCGGAGAGTCGGCTCTGTCTTCTCTCGTTCGATTATAAGTAGTCTCGTGTACCCTCATTCAGGAATCCAGGCCATCACTTCTTCATCGCCGCCGGAACCGGACGACTACGTTACGGGTTCCACTTCCGTTCCTTCAAACCGAACGGCGAAATTCGGGTAATACAAATTTTGCACCGCATCAAAGTTGTTGAAGTAGGTAGTGGCTTTAAAAAAAAAAATACGACGCAAGCTAAACCAGAACTTTGCGGGAGGAGAAATGGGGATATCTTTTATCCAGCGGCAACGGTAAATCTCGGCGTGGGAAGATGCTCACGTGGACAAACATCCTCTGGCCGCGCTTTCCCACACTCGCGACTTGTCTCGTCGTGCCTCCGCGGATGCAAGAGCCTGGACGACTGATATCAGAACGATTAGATCAGTGTTCCCCCTATATCTGTATCTAGAACAGCCCAATCATTTTGTCTTTGAAATCAAAAAAAAAATTTCCAAGGATGAAGTCACGTGCATCAACCGCGAGCCCTCGGATATCGCTGTACCCCCGATCCTGCCTACCTCTGATCTAATTTTTTTTGGCCATACTCCTGATTTTTTTCTTCAGGCTGTCTCCGACATTGCACTGCCCCAGCCATTGCAAGAACCGGTGAACATATGCCATGACATTGCGAACGCGTTACATCCCTGAACTCGTGTACGCTCTCGCATTCAGCTCTATCTCCGTACATCTTCTCTGGCAACGCCGCGCCGCAGAGACAGATAGGCGCCATTTCTCTGCCCGTCTTTCGATATTGGGCGACGTCGCGGACCGACTGCGGGCGGGTGAAGGGGTCTCCGATGCCGAGGTTGCTCGCTTGCGCCGCCTCGCGGAAACCGTCGGGGAAGTCACCCACCCGGGGGAAAACATTGGATGGTATCAAGTCATTTTTGGAAGGAAGGAGAGTGGCGTGGAGCGTGAAAGGAAGGAAGAGCTGGAGCGTAGGGAATTAGACAGAGGTTCGTGTCAAACCCGCCATGTGAGCGGACCTGGGCTTACCCATTTGCGTTCCAATAGTTCAGAGTGAATTGCGCCATGCGGATGATATCACACAGAGACCCTGACCCGTCGCCCTACCTTCTTTCACTTTGCCCGCGTCTTCCTCTCGATGTCGTCTACCTCGTCTGCTAGCGTCAGTAGCTCGCGTGTATGTAACGCCCGCTCTCCGCGCATCTAACGCAAAACTCTTTGCGAAGTCACAATTACTCAAGATCATGCTTCCTGCTTCCCGCATATTGTAACTATATGCCACGGGGTCCTGAACTACGATATATTAATGCCAAACCTCGTGACGTGCCATCCAATCCCCACGACCACGACAGTGCTCGCAGAGAGACCCCCTAATGCGTTGCCAGCGTCCGATCACCTGTCCTTACTATCAAAATCTACACTGCCATGTGCTGATCTCACGCTGACATGTTCCCCCGCGGCGCAATTCACCGATCCGCAGCGGTCAGCGTTGACGCGTTTTCAGGGATGCGACTTCTCGAAGTGTGATGCGGAGCGACACCCGTGACTTGCGGTCCTTTTGCACGACACGACAACGTCCGTTATTGTTCTCATTGTCTGTAACACCTGCTGGCTCCGTTTATCAGAGCGTTTGCTTGCGATCAATCACAAAAAAAGCGGACTTGGCTCCCCGATAATTCGCGTCGACCGCGCTGAGATCCCGGGGATATCCGCGAGCTGGTGAGAGCCGAAAGAACCAAATTGAAGCACCACGAGTCGACTCCCAGCGTGTCCCCGCTGTTGTGTAACCGTGGGCCGAAGTGAGATGACGCTGTCCGACGCACGGATGTCACTTTTTCGGTTTTGGATGCGTGTGTGCGTGTGCGTGTGTGCGCAATGCGAATGTACGGCAAGGTGCGCGAGCTGATCGGGCTGGGCTTTAGGTCTGATACATATATCACACCAAAGCGGTGCGCACGCCTCGACGACCGCCTCTACACCGCGCTTCTACCATCTACAACAAGGCCACCACTGGCCGTGAGGGAATTTTTTTTTTTTTTGCCCCCTTCTCTGGTCCAAGCCATCTCGGGAACTTACTGGAGGTCTTAGACGAGCCGGGCCACGAGGCATTTTTTTTTTCAAAACATCTGTCTCAGGGTCAGTTCGCCCAAATGAACTGTAAGTAGCTCCGGCTGCTCGCGCGATCGACCCCTGTTCAGCATCAAACGTCCTCTCTCTCCTCTTGAATCCACATGTATACGTACTCGGAATCTGTCTCTGCGCTTCCCTGTCATCGTGAAGGAAACCCGTGGGGGTCGTCTTACTTTTTTTTTTCTTTTTCAACGGGGCGGCATTTGTCTTCTTCCAAGAACGACGTCAGGACGCTAGACTCTGCACCGTTTCCGAGATTTTTCGGGGAAGAACGGTACACTGTTTGCGAGGCGCGAGGTCACCGGTTATTGTGGCATCGGTGCCAAGGAGCGGCATATATTTTACTGGAATCGAACCTCACACCTCAGGCTTACGCTACGTTTGCCGGTGACGTGAATCTTCGATAACAGCCGAGGGTTGTCGACGTTGTTCGATGTTCGATTGGCTGATGCCAAGGCCGCATGAGTAGAGACTTATGCCACCACGATGCCGTGGCAAATTGTCTTTGTATGATCGAGGGACTTCTGTATTATAGAAGCATTCAAATTTTGCTGTACGTGAGTGTATAATACAATTAAACGGGAGGAAATGGATAAGCAATCAAAATGCGGGAATGTGCAGCGCAGCGCACATTGTAACTAGGGTCTGAGGTACTAAGGGAATGAAAAAAAAAAAAAAACATACACAACTAACGGTTCATGTGAAACCGGGACGAAGAAAAGAAACGTAGTACTGCACGATCATAGCATTCGTAAAAACTCGTCAGCTGAACGACCCAATCACTGTTCGAATTCCCAGTCCTCACTCAGGTTGCCAGCGGCAGCAGCAGCATCATGATCGGTCGCCTTGCCCGCCTCAGCAACCTGGGACTTCTCCACAATCACACCCGAGTCCTCCCCACTGCTGTCCCCCCGGGCCTCACCCTCAGCCGCCCCAGGCTTCTCTACAATCACTGCCGGTTCGTCCACGCTGTTGTCCGCCTTCTCTACACGCTCAGGCTCACCCTTAGGAACATCGGCAGCGGGGGGAGAAACGGGCTTAGGGTCCTGTGCAGGTACGTCGTTCACGGTTGCCCCAGCTGGAGTACGGAGACTGTTATTCTCACCCTTGTTCTTCTTCTTCTCCTTCCTCTTCTTGTTTCTCTTTGCATTTTTGCCCACGGGGCCTGCGGACGGGTCGGGTGTACTGGTTTCGTCATCCTGGTCGACTGCAGACGACTCGTCCGCTGGTGTATCGGGAGTTCCAGCGGACATCGTGGAGGCAGTACTGATCTCGCGGAGGTGATCCAGGCGTAGCTCGGGTCTGACTGGCCCATCCTTCTTCGTGTCGTCGCCTTGGCCCTGCGTTGCAGTGGATTCCTCGTTGATTGCGTGGCCATCACCATTAGCACTGGGCTGTGGCGCAGGGTCCTCAACAGTGCCGTCCTGCTGCAGGCCATCAGCCTTTGCAGCTGCGGCCGCATCTACCTCCGTTGGTGGTTGTGCTGAGGGCTTCTCGCCGGTCTCGTCCGCGTCTGCAGCCTTCGGGACCTCTCCTTCGGCAGTTTGCAAGAGGGAAGCCGAGGTTGCAGTCGCCTCAGGGTCGGAGGCAGGCTTGGCAGCAGCGGCATCTTTTTCAGGGACAGGTGGCGGCGAGGCATCTGTCGGAAGGGGAACTGTGGTTGCAGGGTCTTCGCTAGGTTCGGGTTTGGCTACAGGGTTGGCGGGCGCTGTTTCATGTGCTTGTGTCGCGTCAGCCGCACCTGAAGTGGGAGCGGAGTCGGTGGGCTGTTCTGCCACGGCATCGGGAGCTGTCGTTTGCCCCGCCTTGTCATTGTCCTGGTTCGTTTCCACCGATTCGGGCGTTGGTTGGTCCTCCGTGGTCGCAGGGGGTGGCTGGCTCTTAGCTTCGTTACCGACAGTTTGCCCCGCTGAGGCAGGATCAGCATTCTTGGCCGCTGCTTGAAGCTGGCTGCTTTCACCTCCACTGACCGCGTCTGAGGAACTGTCGGCAAAACTACGGCGCAATCAATCGTGAAATACATACCTTTCTGCTTGTCTTGAGTTGTGCTGAGTTCCTGTGGCACGAGAGTGGTTGTTGAAGACACGACGCTAGCAGATGATCTAGCCGCGCTCGCTGACTTTGTGGATGGCGAGGGCGTGGGGCCAATGGGAGAGTTGGCAGTCGATGGGCCTCGTGTATGACCACCACGGGGATTGAGTTCCGAGGTAGGAGAGTGAGTATTCCTGGCCTGTCGCTTCTGCCACGGGTCTGAGTTCCCCGTACCAGTGGGTTTCGACGGAGACCTTGACTCGTTTGGAGACGAGGGGCCGACTAACGCTGAGACCACCTTGTTGAAACTGAAACCACTCGTCAACCCCCCCCAACCGCCCCCAGAAGTTCGCGCTGGACTCATTGGACTTGTTTGGGCTCTTGTAGCCTTGTCTAGTGTCCTCTGTTTTCTGACTTGTTCCGCAGCGCGCTCCATGTCCATCTCCCTTTCCTTCTCCTTCGCCTTCTCTCTCCTCTCTCTCTCCTCTTGTGCCTTTGCCTCTCTGACGGCAGCCGCGTCTTGTTCCGCTTTCTCAGCTGCAGCCCTTGTCTTTGCTTCGGAGTCAGCGTTCGCCTTTGTTTCGGCCTCGGCCGCCTTCGCCTTTGCTTCGAGTTCAGCTTCCGCCGTAGCTCTGGTTTCCTCAGCAGCCTTGACCTTCGCTTCCTCGTCTGCCTTGGTAGGTTCGGCGTTTGTCTCTGCGGTCTCCTTGGTCTCCGTTTCCTCCTTGGGTTTGGCCTGCGCCTCCGCTTTCTCCCCCGCGACGAGTCCTGCCTCCACTTCACCACCCTTTGTTTCCGTCCCAGCGGTCGTCTTAGGATCCGCGTCCCGCTTCGCCTTCTCAGCCTCGGCGTCAGCGCTAACCTTAGCTTCCGCATCGCGCCTCGCGTTCTCGACCTCAGCCTCGGCAGCTTTGGCCTTTGCATCCGCGCTTGCTTTGGCCTTCTCTGCATCTGCCTTGGCCTTGGCATCTGCTTCAGCTATCGCGTCTGCATATGCTTTAGCTTTCGCATCTGCATCTGCTTTGGCTTTCGCGTCTGCATCCGCTTTGGCTTTCGCATCCGCGTACGCCTTAGCCTTGGCATCTGAGTCCGCTTCGGCCTTGGCGTCTGCATCTGCCTTGATTTTCGCTTCGGCGTCTGCCTTGGCCTTCGCGTCTGCGTCTGCCTTAGCCTTGGCATCTGCGCCTGCTTTGGCTTTGGCGTCTGCCTTGGCCTTCGCGTCCGCGTCTGCCTTGGCCTTGGCGTCTGCATCTGCCTTGGCTTTAGCGTCTGCCTCTGCGTCTGCCTCCGCCTTGGCCGCTTCGCGTCTGGCTCTTGCCTCGGCAGCAGCTGCCTTCCTCGCCGCCGCTTTCGACTTCTTCGTACGAGCTGCCTCCTCCTCCGCCTTGGCCTTAGCCTCAGCCTCAGCCTCAGCCTTAGCCTCAGCCTCAGCCTCAGCCTCAGCCTCAGCCTCAGCCTCAGCCTTAGCCTCAGCCTCAGCCTCAGCCTTAGCCTCAGCCTCAGCCTCAGCCTTAGCCTCAGCCTCAGCCTCAGCCTTAGCCTCAGCCTCAGCCTCAGCCTTAGCCTCAGCCTCAGCCTCAGCCTTAGCCTCAGCCTCAGCCTCAGCCTTAGCCTCAGCCTCAGCCTCAGCCTTAGCCTCAGCCTCAGCCTCAGCCTCAGCCTTAGCCTCAGCCTCAGCCTCAGCCTTAGCCTCAGCCTCAGCCTCAGCCTTAGCCTCAGCCTCAGCCTCAGCCTTAGCCTCAGCCTCAGCCTCAGCCTCAGCCTTAGCCTCAGCTTCGCGTCTGGCTCTTGCCTCGGCAGCAACAGCCTTCCTCGCCGCCGCTTTCGACATCTTCGTACGAGCCGCCTCCGCCTCCGCGCGTGCCTTCTCTTCAGCGTCCGCGCGCGCCTTGGCCGCCTCAGCTTCGAGACGCAGCCTCGTCGCCTCCTGCGCCTGTGCCCTTGCCTCAGCCTCAGCCTCGGCCTTCTCCCTCTCGCGCTCCTGGCGCGCCTTGCTATCGCGCGGGCGCCACGCGCCAGCCATGGGCGTGTCGTCCTCCGACTCGCGCGAGGAGGACTCGTAGCCGGGGTCGCCGCTGCCGCTGCCTCCTATCATGGTGGTCATGAAGCTGAGTATCGAGCCGGCCGCGGAGGGAGTAGATGCGCTCTGCTTCTTGTGTTGGATCGGGCGGTGGGTGTGGATGGTGGTGGAGAGGGGGGGAGCAGCCTGGGATTCGCGGGTGGGGGTCGGGGTGGTGTCGCGCTTTGTTGGAGGGTCGGGGTCAGAGACGGTCGTGTTGATCTTGAGCTGTTCCTTCTTGGTCGGCTCGGCCGTCCGCGAGCGGGAACGTTCAGAATGCGTTTCCTCTGCAGAGGGAGTGGTGGTCGCTGGTTTTTCACTTTGAGCGCGAGCATGTTCCGAGCGCACGGTGCCAGAGCCCTGCTCTGCTGTTTCACTCTTCCTCGCGGGCCCCTGGCCCTTTTTCTCTGAAACACTCTTCGAAGTCGAAGCGGCGCCTCGCGCCTGGGTAGCCTTCTTAGTTTCTACAATGTCAACTCTTCCTTCCGCTGCTGCAGGCTCAGACCGATGTCCGTCCGAAACAACCTTTTCCATAGAATCTCGTTTACTGACGTCCAAGTGCATAGTAACAGGATCCAGACTCGCCTCCGCTGCCGCAGCTTCCTTTTCCTTTGGCTCAGGTTCATTAGACACTCCTGCAACCCTTTCAACTCCTTCACGCGTGCGCTCTACCGCCACTGAGTCTTGAGTCGACGTTGATCCAGACGGGGGAATCGGGGCAGCTTTATTTGCGGCCCCCACGGTTGCCGTGGGTTCCATTTGTGTGGCCGTTGACCCCGTTGGCAGCACCTGCGCTGCTAAATCAGCATGAGATGAAAAGAAAGGATAGGCACGCATCACCGATCCACCTCGATGTGCGTTATGGGCGGCTGTACCCGTCCCGTTCGTCTGGATGTCCAGTCGTGGGGTGCTACGACCACCCGTCGGTGTACCACGTCCAGTAGGCGTCTGCGGCGTGGGAGGACGCGGGCGCTCGGCAGGTGCATCTGGCAGGGACAAATTGAACAGGTCGTTGATGAGCGTGTCCAGTTCGGCGCTTCCAAGAGTTATGGAAGAACGGGAGGTTCCAGGTTTCTTGCCAGCAAAGACAGGCACACGTGCGATTTCACGAGCACGTGCAAGTGTGAGCGCCGTCTCGAGGCCGAGCAGTCTACCCTCCTCGATTGTGATCGGTTCATCACGCGCTGTAAGCGCGGCATATGATGCTTGAAGAAGGTCTCGGTTGACCGCATGAGTGTGGTAGAGGATAACCTTTTGGAGTGGGGCGATCTCAAGTTGCTCGAGCTCGCGGAGTGCGAACGCCTTGACCTCGATGAAATCCCATTGGTGTGCGAGCTTCAGGATTGACGACCACTCCTCGACGGACCCATCGTAGATAGAGTAATGTCTGGGATGAAGCATTAGATAGTGTGTATAAAAGTTGAAAAAGGGCGCTTACGGGTTGTAGAATACCCAAAGAAGACGCTCAAAGTCAACGATGAATGTCTCCTCAAGTATGAAAGGATTGCTGTCGGAAGATCCTTTGGTAAACTCGCCAGGAGGAGGGGGGTGAGGAAGTTTCTCCCGGAAACTGGAAGAATCGCGTGTGAAGAAGTATCGGTGAACGCGGAATAAGTGGTTTTCCACCTGTTGATGGGTCCTTATTGATAAACGGCACGAGCTTCGATCGCGAATTCACTTACACGAAAGACAACGTCGCCTCCTTGAAGGTAATACTCGGTATTGCGCACGACGCGCTCACCGGCTGGGTTCGGGCTCACTGCCGAGTTCATGATCGTCAGAGGTGGTGACGGTAGCGTCACTTAATCGTAAGACGTGGAGAGAAATGAAAAAAGGGAGGGGGGAAGAAGGGAGGGAAAAAAAAACTAGGTGACAGTTGGGAAGAAAGAGAGCAGGGCTACACGTGTTGGATGCATGAGGCCTTCGCCTATATATACGCGCAACACGGAATGTTGAATTTCTTGATGTAAGCGCCCGAACCGAGTTTCGGGGGTCGATAACGAGAGCTTTCCGAACATGAAAGGGACTCTTCCTGCCATGAGGTTCATGATCCAGCGAAGGCGCTGCGATCTCGTCGAATAAATCACGCCTCGTGTCGCCGAGCGTCTCGGGCTACATGTCCAGACCCTCTACCCAAGCCTCGTGGCTCCCCTATCAGCCTGAACCACGCGTACGTGTTCTCGACTTCCGGGTCCTGCACGGAAGGCAGACGGGGACGGAATGATACACGATGTGCGGCACTGATCGGGCAAAGTGGAAGAGTGTCAGGAAAGGAAATCGTTCACGAGACAGTTGGGTTAGATGACTTTCGTTATTGGCGAGCCCGAGTGCCCACTAAGCATAGGTAGAGCTTTCCCGTGCTTGCTGTCTGTATTTCTATGAGAGGTTACACCTATACTACTAGTACTACGTCCTGTCCGGCCGGAGAACGATGATGGCTTCCGTATTCTTGTTTTCTCGGCCTTCGACCTTTTACGTCTCTGATATCGGTCTCCGGTCTCTATCTTGCCATCTGAGGGATGTCGCATTCTCTTCTCCATCCTCGGCACAAGTACGAACCCGATCCAAGCACATGATGCGGCCACCCCGTCCCCTCCCATCACATCATCACATTAACAAACCACGTCGCCGGTTGCTGATCGGCATAGCACCTATCTCAGCTTGCACGAGGTCAAGCCTCCATCCATGACCAAGGTTCACGCGACGAACAAGCGGTGCGATCAAAAACACTCGATTGACAACCAGCGCGATACATGAAAAAAAGGATACAACATGATACAGCTACGACCCCACATCACCTATGCCCTGTCTGTGTGCAGGGGCCCTTAGATGTGAGCTGAAGAATTGGCCCACCGCGACGTACTGCTCTGCTTTCTAGTCCGCGTATTGCCCCCCTTTGCACCATCCTGTGCCGGCACCTTTAGATGCCCATTCAAGTTATTGATTGGTGGGTTCGCCTCGGAAGTGGACGGAGCTTGAGAGAGCGCTTCTGGCTTTGATGGCGTCGTGGGGGCCGTCTTGAGAAGGTGAACATCAGAACCTCGCTATGAAAAGAGACAACGATGAGCTCTACTCACCGCAGGCAACGCTGATGCCCTGTCCATCCTCTCTGAGGGGTTGATAGGCGCGGTGAATGGCCCTGGGTCGGCCCCTCCATTCGTATGGAGTTTTGGAACGTTGAAAATTTTTACTATCAGAGTTCGAAGATCCGGGCCATTAACTTGGACAGCAGAAGGGCTGCGAAGCCCCCCGCCAGTATCGGGCCCACGGGACATTTCTCGCGCGCGTGCAATTTGAAGGCTTGTTTTTAATCCGAGCTTCTCGCCCTCATCCTCTTCGATCGGCTCGTCTCGCGTCGTCAACGTCTCGTAGGAGTCAACAAGGAGCGAGTTATCGAGGCGGAAATGTTGGTAAATGGAGATGCGGTCCACCGGAGATAGGTTCAGCTTCTCCAATTCTCGTACGCAAAGGAGTTCGATATGCTTGAAACCCCATTTTTGAGCCAGCTCAAGGATCATTGACCACTGCTCGGGCGTAGCAGTGTAGACCGAATATCGACTTCGAAACGTCAGATAACTGAACGTCAAGTTGGGTGGCGACATACGGATTATAGAAAACCCATAAGAAACAAGCAAATGCCTCGCTCGTCGCTTCTTCCAAGACGAGCGGATTGGACTCAGATGATCCTGGTGGATCCCGCTCGGGATGCGTCGCAGGGTCTAGCCGGAGTCTGAAATACGCCGACTCCCGCTCGAGGAAGAATCGGTGGACCCTAAACATGTAATTTTGGACCTGCCAGTGGATATGGCATGCGATGGTCAACCCGAGTAGATAATGCGATAGACACGACGTACACGTATCGACACGTCTGCGTCATGGATGAAATAGCCCCTATGCCGCGTTATCGGAACCGTCAGAGTCGAGGGTGTTTGGGGAAGGGACATCATGATGGGGGGGGGGACAAGATATGCGGACGTGGCTTTCGATAGATGATGATGATGATGATAATGATATCTGAGAGGTCGGCCGCGTCAGCACGTTTATATACCCCTTTAGTGCGCACGCAGAGATCGAAAAAAGAAGCGGGGCTCGTTCAGATATCGGGTTCAGACCTCAGAATGCAGGACGCATGGGAGAATCGAGTGGGTCACACGATGGAGGCTGTTCCCACCCTGGACATCAGGGTTACGGCTGAGCAAGCGATATGCACCCATGATGTGTGTCCGCCGAGCCCAGCCCCATGAGCTGATACTGATATGAAAAGCACGCGTATGTCACTCGACGCGAGGCAAACGCGTGGCCTGGGGGATGACATCACGTGTCTGAATTGATTGATGGCGGACTCATGATACCCGAGCATAGGAAACAATGCAACACGCAGCATCCGCAGCTATACACTTTCAAGATGCGATGCCCCATGAACTGATGGAAAACGAGGGTAGACCGTTATCTGACACCAATCGTAAACAATTACTTGATCGGCGTACCCCGAATACCCACGGCCACTGCATCAGGTAACGCGATCTAGCTCCCAGGTCCCAGGCTCCGGAAAGCTTCCATAATAATCGGGGATAATAGAATCTTTGACGGTCTCTCGCCTGCCATGACTGCCCGGCCATCGGTGTCGCGCACACGACCTCGAGGCCTCCGAGTCCTAGGCTTCCTTACTCTGAGCAACTTCTCGGTTCGAGGGGATCCCAGAGCAGAGGCAGCGCGGCCTGCCGCATAGTTGGGGAACAATGCTCCATCGTCCTTTGGCGCCAAGTTGCATGCCAGTAGAACAAGCTCCATGGAACAACACGGACCGAGTCCATCTCGTTCAAGTTTTGGCGCGTGTTTATTCTGTAAACCTCTCGCTGCCCTCCTGAGCTTGGAGCCCGGAATCAGTATAGGCTCTCATCTGGAGCACGGTGGCCATCGATCGATCTATTCGTCCGCTGTCAGAATTGCACGAGAACGAGAACTTGAAGGCGCCTCTTGCAATTGATCATGAAAAGGCACGCGGCACGACCGGGTGACCAGATAAGCTAAATCGAATCGAATCCGTGCCCGGATTGATTGGAAACCCCCTAAGGTGGCGGAGGAACATGGCACGGCGATTGACCAACCATCCTTCAACTTACAATAAGGTGCACAAGGCCGCAGCTGCGGTGATTCTTGGCTGCGACGGCTTAATGGTCAATTTGCGCAGTCGGCCCTTTTCAGGGGCCGGCATCATGTCAACATAACTTAACACGTGTTCTACTTCTAATTCCATCACTTATCAGGCGATATAGTTGCGCCAGTAGATCGTCTGCTTTCCAGAAGATGTGGCACTAACGGGCTAGACCATCTGCTGCGCAGAATGTGCCAGAAGGAACGAGAGCACAAGATTAAATATGGAGGACAGAGCGCGTTGATCGAGATGATGGCAAAAAAGACGACCAGGGTAATGTGTATTCCACCAGAACATGGGGGTGAATGGAACTGAAACTTATCTTCTGAAAAGGGACGAGTACTAACTGCGCAGTGCACAGAGTTGCAAACTGCGCTCGCACTACATTAGTATTCTCGCAAAGGACTAGTATTGTTCGCCCGTCACGGTAGCTCACCACGTTTATGGCCGCGTGTCTGCGATCTGTAGAGGACATCGCCACCGGCCTTGGCTGTGGTTGACACGTTGACAGGCTGAGCATGCTAACACGCAGCGAAGCAGGTGATGTGAAACACTGCGCTGGCGTTGAACTATACGGTGGTGGGTTCTCGGAAGCATGTCGCTTGTGTCAAAGAACGTGAGACGCGACACGGGTGCAGGCCAAACTTTTACTTGGACTTTTCAACCACCCTTAGTCGAAGTCCAACTCGGGCTCTCCACACTTAGATATTATCTTCTTAAAGATGCTGACTATAGTGATCGGAAGCCATAGTTAATGTGGAGTGGAGACCTTGGAAGTTGAATCGATGGGAGCGGACGGTCGAGAGTCTGTTGTCGCAACGCCACAGCAGCGCCGCGTAACATAAGTTTCCGGACCGGATTTCCGACCCGGAGTCCGATCGCGGTTTGAGGACGAACACTAGAAACGAGGAAGATGCTGAGGCCGGCTCAACCTGACTTCGAGTCCTCGTTTCAAGTAGATGTCGTACACTTGGGTGCAGCCTACATCCGTCACGCTGATGGATGGGTGCCGAATGATGGTTTAAGTGGTAGCTAGGCCTGTTCTTCTAGAAGTGATGACGCCGTATTACTCTACGTTCTCAGGGTGGTCTTCGGGTTTTCACCACTGATGTCAGGCCTCTTGCTTTGCATTACTTTCGATCCGGTGGTAGGACCACTGGCAATACGAGCTTACCAGTTGACGTTAGGACAACTCAGTTGCACAGCCTACCAGTGAGGAGCCCGAGATACAAAAGGCGTAGGAAAAAATGCGAATTTGGGCGAAAGAGATGACAATATGAGGGTCAGGAACTCGTGGTAGCACGCGGACATGGGTTTCGTTCACGAACAGAATGCATTAAACGTAAACGTATAAGACATGTATACTGTACTGACTCGAACGCACTCAAGTTCCGAAAGAAAATCAAAAGGAACAACCATGCGCACAGGTGACTCCGATTCATGACTCGTCATCCCGTCCCCGCGCGAGGCCCGCGCTGTCACACTTGATCTGATCGATGGTGATCGATCGAATCGAAGGAAAGGGGCCAAGTAACGATAAGCAAAAACAGCGCATCCGAGTCCTCCGGACGTAGCTGGACTGGAACGCTAGAACTATGAACAGACAACTTGATCAAACGCTGGCAGCCAGAAAGATGTTGATGAGAAACAAACAGATCATGTACAGAAAAAAAAAAAGATAAGGCCACAAACGTTCCCAGGCCATTGTATAGCGACGCCCGAGTTTTGATTTGCGCAAGCACGGGAGAAGCGATGCCGACATCCGTCCGTGCTCTGTGACACAGACCATCATTTATTTCTGGGTAACGCGTCCGTTTGTCTGGCCGTAGTTTAAACCAACAGCGGGACTTTCCGGGGCTACACCACCAGGTCAGCAGGACAGACGACGAGAGGCGGAACAAACCCACGTTGAAGTGAGTTAAAGCCAAAGGGATCAAACCACTTGGTTTGAGAACTGGGTTGGGGTGTGTCGCGGCCACCCGTGGCGGTACCTCGTACAGTAGACGTCGTTTGAGCGGTGTTAGATGACGCGGGGGACGGTGGCAATTCGAAAACGTCTTTGATAAGGCTGTCCAAATCGATTCCTGCGAGATTTACTGGAGAGCGCGGGTTTCCCGACTTCTTTCCGTTCAAGACGGGAGCTCGCGCGAGTTCGCGGGCCCTTGCTAGTGGCAAGGCGGTCTCGAGAGTGAGCTCTCGACCCTCCTGGATCGAGATGGGCTCGTCGCGTGTTGTGAGTGCGGTGAATGCGGGCTGGAGAAGGTTTCGGTCGATTGAGTATGTTTGATAAATGACGATCTTTTGAATAGGAGGTATTTGGATATTCTGGAGCTCGCGAACCGCCAGCTCCTTCACCTCGACGAAGTCCCACTTGTTGGCGAGCTTCAGAATCGAGGACCACTTCTCGACGCTGGCGTTATAAATCGAGTATTTCCTGTAGCGGAAAATCAGACGACGCGGCGGCGAGGACGCAGATGAGTGGTGAGCTTACGGGTTGTAAAACACCCATAAGAGGCACTCAAAGTCGACCTCGAGTACGTTGTCGAGGACCAGAGGGTCGTTATCCGAGGAACCCGGGCCTTGGGTGGGCTTTCCCTTCAAGCTATCCCGAAAGTATGACGAATCGCGAGTGAGGAAAAAGCGATGAATACAGAAGAGTGTGTTCTCCACCTATTGATTTATCGATTTAGTCAGCGACTCGATACTCGATCAAGAAACCCACGTACACGGACGACGAGATCGGCTCCTTCGATATAATATTCGCCATGGTGTTTGGACACGTAAGCACTTGGTTTCGTAGTCGCGGAAATTCCAGGCATGGTAGTCAGTGGAAGTCGGGTTGCTCGAGCTATGAAGTGTATAATGCGATAAGGAGGGGAGCACGGGGGGATGAGCACGAGATGGGAGCTACCGTTGACGCATAGAAGGGTAACTTACATCGTTGTATTTATGTGCGCGGAGGGTAGTGCTCGACACGCGTCTAACCCTGGTCTCTTGGGGTGGATGCCCTGACCGTTGCGCGTGGATTCTCATGTTCAAGTCATCCTCCCAGTCATGGGGATACACCACAATCGCGAAATCAGCAAAGATATTCTGATCTTATCAGGGGTAGTCAGTCCTCATGTTTAATCTCCAGCGCACACGCCGAGAGTCATCCATTAGTCCAGTCATTGAAGATGTGACAGTGGCAAACGCGTGGTCTGGAAGCCGAGGCTTCTGATGGCCGAAGATGGAAGGCATGGTCCGCGCGCTCCGCATTTCAGGTGTTGATGGAGGGTTAAAAGATTTGGATTGTTTGCAGAATGACGCATGAGCTCCGCAGCTGCGCCCGAAATACAAGATGAGGGTGTGCTATCAAATGACAATCGCAGATTTGGCAGGTCTGGACACCCCGACATCAAAGACAGGTCAACGTTGAGTTCTTGATTTCTGGGGTCGCCATGCGGCGTCAGGGGCGATTGCCTAAATCAGAAGAGTGATGCAAGGTGCGGAATTGTCAAATTCTTCGTGCTCCCACGTTGCAAACGCACGGCGTCGCATCCGCAGTACCAGTAAAGGGGCAGCCAGAACGGGGGCGTCATCAGAAAGTCAAAGCGGCGTCCGGGCGTCGGGCTGTAGAGACAGCAATTCAACCCTTCTCGCTTGGGCATGGCCAACAAGCCAGCGCTCTGCAATCTGAGATACTTGCGCGCCACGCCCTGGGTCCTAGTTGCATAGTCTCGGGGCCTATTCTATTTTCAGTCGTGTGAGCGTCTACGAGCTTTGGCTGGAGAAGGCCCGATACAGAACATACGCAAGCGTCCGTCTGAAATTGTTAAGACAAGCCGGGTGGGGACGCATAGGGAAGTGTCATTATCGCTCTCTTCAGGTGATGGCCGTGGGTAGGAACCAAAACGTTAGCTGAACTTTAAGATTACTTCTTCGCCTCTATGATTCAGACGCCCCTGATTCTGCCATGTCCACGTAGAACCGTTTCTCCGCAGTCCTACTCTTCTCATTGGATCCATATCTTATGAATCAGCTGGGCAGAGGGTTTGCTCGCTAGAAGACACTGAGGTAAGGTTTACTGCGCACTTCGGATGCAACGGGATGACACGGATACCAAGGGACTTCGGGTGGGATGGAAGTGGAAGACGAGGATAATGACGAGCAAACCAAGATGACAGAAAGTAGGCCCGAGCGCCTGAGTACATCCACCCTGGGCAATGATCGGCCAATCTTGCGAAGAAAATGGGTAAGGCCCAGGAAAGGTTCAGGCTTTGCGGAACTTGTCGGAAGTTAGAAACGCACCACGACAACTTGCGTCCTGAACACACGGGACGGTCAATAGTCCGTGATCCCCAAGTCTTGACTTCATCCTGTACCTCAGCAATTCGGGACTCAGAGTCTAAGTCCGGCTCTAGAAGATTCTTAATTATTATTTCATTTGTCACTGGATAGAGCACTGAGCTCAACATACCG